>OX465290.1:19890000-20502500 GCA_949987695.1 Merzomyia westermanni | reverse complement strand
GACATAAGCTATACTTATTTCATTCGTTTATTTCATTTGCGCTGCACTCACTTGTAATTCGATGTGAACGATGTAACTAAGAACGACAGATATTCTTTTTGCCAAGAATCGACGATACTCTGGACTAGTTACTGCTTCGAAAAGCGGCTACTGGCAGGTGGAAGTAAAGGATGAAGATAAAGAAAAACAGTGTTCAGCGTCGGAGAAGGGTTTTAGCAATTTACGGTAATGCCCTTCTGACTATGCAATGCTCCAGCTACTTTTGAGAGACTCATGGATCAGGTTCTAAAAGGATTGCACAGGAAAACATGTTTGGTGTATCTGGACGAGGAACGCCTGAAGAACTTGGAGGAAGGGCCACAAGGTAACGACGGAGGGCATCTGCATTGTTAAGGAAAATATCGAAGCTCTAAAGGATTGGCCAATACCGAAAAATGTCCATGAGCTACAAAGTTTCCTTCGGCTGTGCACGTATTATCGCCGATTTGTAGCGTAGCTAGTAGTTTCCATGATCTTACCAGGAAAAACATGTGCTTTGAATTGAAGAGGGCACATGAAGTGGCTTTCCAAACCTTTAAGGATCGACTGTACACTGCCCCAATGTTATCAGATTTAATCCTAGGTTCACCGTTTATTCTGGATTTCCCCGAATCAAAGAAGCGAACTCCAGCTGGGCCAATGTTTGCTTGGTAACCGCGGGACAGAACGCCATTAATTCATAGAGGCAGCACTTCTTCTCATTGCTAAATAGCGAGAGACATGATGAACAGAATTCCCCATAACTTTTGGGACGTGACGAACTACACGCCGCGATATAAGTTCTATGAGATTAAGACCGAGCTGCTCTTCCAATTTGTGGTGTGCTGCTTCTAATACATCCTACGTGTTCTATACCGACTCCAACGGCATCTGTCAAGGGAGATAAGTTTTTATTGAAAAGCTAAGGTCTTTTTGAAAAAAAAAACTTTTTTAAACCGCTTACATGTGGCATTACTTGGACTAGGTACGTTTCGGTATAATCGTCCAGCTCACTTCCTGCCTCTAAACTGAAACTTAAGAGGGCCCATATGAAAGCCGATCTCTCAATCTACCTCAATCTTTGTTGATTTTAAACCGCCTTGAAGGCACTTGAATGCTAAGTCTGCCGGTATTCCTGTAAAGAGGACAAGGCGGAATATTTTCTGTCACCAAAAATAGACAGCACAGCCCTGAAACTTCGTAGGGCTTAGTCTACTTGGTAAAAATATGTCGGGCTAGAAATCAAATGAGGGTCACTCATATCGACGAGAACTACTTCAGACTGAGGTGGCAATTGAGAAGTGAATGAAGTCCTCTCTCAGCAAACCAAGCTCACGCTCTATAAGTCTCTCATCGTAGCTGTTCTGATATGTTGTCCGTATTCAAGAAAGGTATCGAAAGCAGATTGATTATTTGAGCGAAAAATTCTGAGAACTATTTATGGTTCCACCTGCGATGGTAGTGGCGTGTAATTGGACTAGGTTGGTGATTCCAATTGGCGTCAGTTATCGGTAAGAAGAGATGATATATGCGACGCCCAAAATCGTTTATTCGAAGAAGCTAAAATTAGTGAGAACAGATAGGTGTAAATAATAAACTTTCCATCAATTGGCTGTAAACAACCAGGATCGTTAGAACTAGAAAAATATCTTTCTTGTTTGAAACTAATCGTCATTCTTCTTCGTCTTATTCTTCTTCTTGCTCTCTTCTTAGCTAAAACTGAAAACCGGTTATTTGAAAATTTCCACAAACTCAAAGTAAACTATTGTCGAGCGAACACATTTCAGGCGACTTCGACCGATCGCGTTATACCTTTTGCAGTGAAGAGAACGCACAAAAAAAATTTTATATTTCCTTTTTCTTATTTAAGCAATATGGTCACCTTAAACGTACGGTATCTGCTTGATAGCCTATGTCGACGTTGCACCATCAAATCAAAAAGAAACTTCAGTTTCACTAAGAAAAAGTTAAAAAAAAAAAAAAATAATTACAAAAAACTTATTTCTTATTGGGGCAGGGGCAGGTACTTTGTGGAGCTCAAAATAAACAGCTACGCTGATTTAATTTTCTATACAGTGATTTTCTTCGCTTTCACTTTGTCCACTCTCACACCCGCAGCACAAAGCTACGTTCAATCAATAACACGCGCATCATTTTTTACAGTATGCTTGATTTCAATCAACATCACAGCTTGTCACCCTCGATTTGAGTTTGAAATAAATTTTAAGGACTAGACAGGCAAATAGGAGTGTTTATGATATTTTACATGAGAACAGAGGTGATGGACCGCATGTTCTATATTAAATGAATTATTACTTGACAAATGGCTCTGCAGATCTAAACTTTTTCAAATAGAATTTTAAGAGAGTATTCGCTGAATCATCTACCATCTTATTCCGGCCTCAAAGAATTCAACTCTGTAACAAATTCTAGGCTCCTTCAACTATGTTCTAAGATAAGGCGTTTTTGAGATGATTCTGAGATAGAGCGTTCTTTAAAAATAAAATGAAATAGGGTATTTTGGAATTGGCAACTGAATAAGTTGATTTTTGAGTCAGCGAACGATTTCTCTTTGCGTTATTAAAATTTCCTGCATTTCTTAAAATTAAATTTTTAGCAACGTAGACCAAAATTTTTAAGTGCTAATAGAAATATCGATTAAGTCCAATACAATGGGCACCACTGTGCACAATGACCCTGCAAAATATACATTAGACCAATAAACTTCTTCACTTACCCCGTCCACTACGTCCAACGAAGCGCAAATCATTGAATTTAGCCACTTGATTTTTCATTACCGCCGTACAATTCCGCAGCTCCGCACAGAAATTTTCATCATTCCCTGCACGTATTGTCACAATCGTTCCATCCATCACTTCACCAAGGGCGAGTACTTTAAAGGCAATTGGTAGCGTTTTATTTGAACGCCAATGTGTGGGTAGGGTCGTGCATACCTGCATATTAAAAAACGGAGAAAAATTACAAGTATAAACAACAACATATTTTATTGTTGCAAATGTTGTTTAGAGTAATCAAATTGGTGTGTGACTTATAAGATTATACAAATTAGTTTGTTTTCAATTTCGTTTATTTGAAACTAGAGTTCAGCCAGTGTCGATTTTAAACGAAATCGGTGTTGGTTACTAATCCTCTATCTGGTTCTAATTTCATCCATCATAGGAAATATCAACAGACCAAAATAAGTGAACTAAGTCAACTCGAGTAGGTTTTTAAGCCAAAACTCCACACTAGGCGGCTTTGGCAAATGTTTCCGGAATAAATGAAAAAATCTAATGTACTACAAAATTTTCCATTGACAGAATAACACGATTTCCCTTAATTTTAACCTTTTATATTCAACATGTATGGATAATTTTGATACTATTCTAAAATGTATACAAAAGTAGGTCGTTGGATTATACATTGAACTTTTTACCCTTTATCAACACAAACTTTTTATTCCGTCTCCTCTGATTTTATTGCTCTGTTGTTCTACAGGGGTTAAAATTATCAACCTTGATGACAGTTATAGGGTTAACATATTCCATAAAAAAAAGTTAATATGATCTCTAAACTGCAAGATTTGTAATAAATGTAGCACCCTATTGCGAGTGCTCAGCACAGCAGATAATCGACTTCTAAGCCTTTATCGATTTGGTATGCTATTATCAGTGTCGATTTTTCGTTCGTACACAGTCGTTTAGATTATTTAAAAAAAAAATTAATACAATACGAAAACAAATCCCAAACGAGAAAACCCGATACTACTTACAGTCGACACTCGTAATACGGGTGGTAGTTTTACAAGTTCCAGAAATAACCTCGATTAGCTTGAGACCAAATGGGTATGAAGTCAGTTTAACACACAAAAATAATATAATGCTTAAAAAAATCTATTCTACTGTTCTATAGCACAGATTTTTTGGAACATTTTAACCCAATACTAGCCAAGTGTGGGGCATTTTCAAGCTCAATTTGAAAATTTTTTCCTGAAATCATTTTTAGTGCCGCAGTTCGTTAATCGGTTAAAGATTATAACGAACTTCTCTTGTAAAATTTAGTTAAGTGTGCAACTAAAATGTTTCCCATTGCAAGATCCTTATCCTCTACTGGCGTTTAACATTTTTTAATTTTGTTTTTGTCGATCAATCTAAGTGGTTAACCAGGGCAATCAGGGCAAAAAAGGCAGTGCTTTCTACACAGCTCCTCTGGCAAGAATAAGTTCAACAAAAATGGGCACAAAAAGTTTAACTGAGATGTTGTCTGGGACCATCCCAAATGTCTATTGGTGCAGAATGTTTATTGGTGTAGACGGTTTCTATTACTCACATAAATTGACAAAAATCTTACTTTAAAAAAAAAAAATCGCTAATCTATTATCAAATAAAATTAATTATTAATTCTTATGGCAGTAGTTGTAATGCAAAAAAAAATGTCTTGCAAGCAGAACGATGTGCTTATCACCCATTATCCAGCCCTGTTAAACATTGATTACTAATCGAAATAATTGGCGGATTGAATAATTACTTTCTTGAGAATCCATACAATTATTGATTAAAAATTACTTTCAATTTTAAGGATTATTTTCCAGTTGATTAAAAAAATTATCAATTCATATCATATATCATGATTTTTAGGTTTATTTAAAAAAGAATAATAATTAAAACAAGTAAGGAAGTATAAGTTCGGGTGGAACCGAACATTATATACCTAGCAGTGATCTATTATGTCATCCCAATATACGCAGGTCTATTTTAATACTTTCAGTTCGTATTTCCGCTCAAATAGACAGTCGGACAGACAGATAGACGTATCGAGAGATGGACATGGCTACATCGACTCAGCTCATCCTCCTGATAATTTCAGTATACTTTTTGATGGGAATATCTCTTTTTCTTCTCATACTTAGACACATTTAATGTTTATGAAAGGTATGAAAATCAAAAAAGATATACAACTTCGCTTTTGCAGTGGAGTATTAACTACTTGCCCGGATATTTTACTTTTCATCCTGAACGTTTTGATATACATTAATAAATATATATCTCGATTCGTTTATGCCGAATAAAGTAATATACCTTGTGTGCGTAACAAAAATAGATATAAACAAGTGAGGAAGCCTAAGTTCGGGTGGAACCGAGCGATTGCCTTTGAAAATAGCAGAAATTTTATGCTAAAAAGTGGGCGGCGCCACGCCTACTTCTTTAAAATTTACAACATTTTTTTGCAGTCGAGTTTTTCTTAAAAAGCTTATTATGTGTCCTGAACATTTTAATATATATATGTGAAAATCTATCTCGATCCTTTTATGCCGTTACATACTACCGTTAAGCGACTAAAGTTAATATACCTTGTGTGCGTAGCACTACTGGGTATAAAAAAGTTGTTTTGATTACTTTAGATAATTTTTTATTTTTTTTATTTCTATCAATTTTCTTTTTTTTCAGTATTGTTGTGGAAGCACGTAAATATGCACATCAACAATACTGAAAAAATCAAAAATAAGCTAAAGGAATCCAAACCCATTTTTTTCGATTATTTTTGATAGTTTCAACTTTCTTTTAATAAAAAAAAAAATTTTTTTTCTAATCGCAATCAATTAATAATTGCCTTTTCTTGAAAAATAATTATAATAATCATTATCAAATTATCAATCAAAAAAGCCGTCTAATTAATTTATTACAATTACTAATCAAATTTAACAGGTCTGCCTTTATCGCATTTGAATTTTTTATTCTTTTTAAAAATTTACTTAAATGTTCAACTAAAATATTTTTTTTTTTGAGATCCTCTCCCTCTATTGGCATACAACACTTAAATTTTTTTGTTTTTTTTTTCGTTCTTCAAGGTAAGGGTAAGCGACAAAATTTTCAGGCATTCCATAAAATTTTACTACATTTTTTAGATGACTTGTATCTCCTGGAGACTAAGTCAGGACAAAAAAGTTAGTTAAAAATAAAATTTTGTTTGGTCCGCTGTTCTAGCGCGCAGATCGTTTTGAATATTTTCACTCAATATTTTTCCCCCCGATATTATTAATTGGTGTAAATATTATAAGGTTTAAGCACAAAGCGGCGGTTCGGTAGTCCAGTAATCTTGCCATAAGAATGTGCTTTTCATGCCACCTTTCACTAAAAAATGTTCGAAGTTACAACAAAAAATCCTATCTCATTTTAATCGTTCTTTGTTTTCACTTTTTCAAAAAACACAACCATAGACCGACGATAGTCAAAGCACCACTGCTCTCTCTACTTACCACATGCGGCGAGCCGGTCTTAACCAACTCTCCTGGATGTTCGGCCAACAGCACATCAACAGTTCGTTCAATGAGATTTTCAGGTGTTAAATATGGACTTGTGTCCACTACCTTTTTACTATTATTGCTACTGCCACTATTGTTATTATTTACACTATTATTATTATTGTTGTTATTTTGATGATTCGTTGTATTTGCGTTAGCATTACGTTTCGACGCTGCTCCACTCGCATGTGGTGGCTGTTGTTGATGATTCGTAGTCGAACTTACTTCACTTGAGATGTGCATTTTGGATGAAACCAAAATTTGTTTGATAAACTTTTTAATTTAATTTCACTACGAAATGCATGCATTCACTTATCAAAGTAATATTTTATTTGTGCATTTCACTCTTTCACAACAGCAGTCGTAGTTTCAGAGATTTGTTGCGATTTTTTGAATTTATTTTTAAATTCATTATTTTTGTAATTCTAACAAGTTAGAAGAGAGTGTGAGCTTAACGTTTGGCACGAATAAACTTTGAACTTTAATTTGGCAAATGAGGCGAGTTTCCGCACTTCATTTGCATACCGATTACGAGGGTTATGCGCTTATGGATTGTGTGTGATCTTCACATACTCTTTTACGTATGTAGATATGTAAATCTGTGAGCGTGAACGACGCCAAGTCATGTGTGTTATTGCAAATACACTTTGAAGTATGTGGCCACAGCTATCAGAACGTGTGAGAACTTGTGAAGTGAGCGTAAAGGAACCTGTTGAATGGCAAATTTGTAAAACGGAAACGGAAGTGAACTTTCGACTTTTTCAAAAACGAAAAAGTATGAAAATTCGATTGATAGTGGTTGTATAGGGCGGTAAATGCGCCGCTTTCAAAGGATTACTTTTACGTATATCAAGATTTGGGTTTTTTGCTCTTCATTTCTTTTATACCCAGTAGTTAACACAAGCACTTAGTATATGTACATTAGCCTTTTGGTTAAATAGGAGTGATACATAACGAGATTTCTTTCTGCTCCGGCAGTGCCTCTTCCGACCCCTAGAGATTGCAGCTGCGCACGAATATTGTGTTCCAGAGCCGACCGGCTCCGCGTGTGCGCCAAAAATCTGAAAAGAGCCCTTCTATTCAACCTCAGAATGGTCGAAGATCGTGTTTCGTTGAAGGAGCGCCACAGACTCCTTAACACTCTGCAAGACTACAAACGCTTCCACCTATTATTAGCTTCGGCAAGTCAGTGCTGAGATATTCGCCCCTTGAGTCCTAGACGTATAAGCACCTCATTCACCTCTGAGGCGTCGAGATCCTAGGCCATCTCGTTTCCCTGCATATTACGATACCCCCGCACCAATATTAGATAAACGATAAGTCGACTTGCCGGGTTAGTGGTCCACTCCTTGCACTACCCAAGCAGGCTCGATGCAATCGTTGCTGGCTCGAGAGCTCGACGAGCCATCTGGCTGTCAGGACCAAAGACTCCTTCCTTGCCCACCCTGACAGAAACCAATACCCCGATATGGCTGTATTTATTCTTTTTGTGGCCACTGTATTAGACGTCGCATGCCTTGCCACGTCGATCGGATTTCCTGTGGGGACAGAATTTCCTTTCCTTTAAAGAATCTGGACATTCTAGGTACACGACCTAATATCGTAGTCCTTTCAACTTTTGACATGATCGTCAGCTTTGTGTATTTTTTCATTGGAAGTTTGTTTTTACGTGGAGTGTCCCAAACTCAGCGCACAACCCTGCAGAGGGATTGAAAAAATATTTACACATTCATAAAGTGGGGCGCTTGCTCAAAGCCAGACGGCCGCTTGCAAACACACCTTCTGGTGAACGCCACAGTGTGCCCTTAAAACGAGTATGTCGCCAACTGGGTGGAGGATCACCCTATTTCAAAATATTTTTCAAAAACGCGCATTTTTGGTCAGAAAGGGCGTTCTTAAAGAGAGTTTTATTGAAAAAAAATTTGAGCTGGTGCGTACTTCAAATAAATTCTCAGATAGGGCGTTTTTGAAAAATATTTTGAAATAGGGTGATCTTCCACTCAGCCGTCGATGTGAAAGGGGATTCACCGAGCTTTTTTTTTTATTTTTTGCCTGCCGATTGACATGACCTACTACATGTTCTACTACGACTTTGACCGGCATCTTATACTAATAAAAACTCACTACTGGGTATAATTATATATGTATGTACATGCATGTAATTTGTGTTTCCAACTTTAGTTTTATTCTTTTTGCAAAATTTCGAATGAAAGGGTGTCAAGGCGATAGCGTGAGTCTTACCAAATAAACTCAATACAGTTTGCAGATCAAAGTATTGTGTCACAAACATGCACACACACACACACACACTGGCACAATTAACGTGCTTCAAAAATTTCAAAAAAAAACTTGTATCCTTTGATCTTAGCGATTTTCCCGCTTACTCGCTTTACGTTACACTCAAATTGAGCAAACCAATTTTCCACCACAAAATATCACATGACTTTTTAATGTGTAATTTTTGCAACAATAACAAAAACAACGCTCGATATTCGATACACTTTTATTTTTGAATTTTCTGTTGTGATTTGATTTTTTTGTATTTTTTCTTGAAATTCTTTGTTACGTCCGCGTCGCTATGAATACATTATACGATTAAGCAAATCAACTTCTGAGCACTGACGAAAGAGTTCTAGCCTTCAATCATTATAATGAAAAGCAATTCATACAAAAAGTTAAAAGCCAAAAAAAAAGCAAAAACAGAATGAAATCAACAAAATAATATTAAAGAAGCAAAAACAAAAAAAAAGTCGGCGAAAAACTGTAAACTGCCAAACCGTGGTTGATAATGTGCGGCAATGCGTACAAAGCGGCAAACACACAAACAAAAGTCATTTGGATTTGATACCAAATTTTATTCACACAATTATTCGCTATAAATATCAAACAAATATAAATATAGTCACATACATATAAACATATGTGTGTAACAATCCTTGGCGTCCTTGCGTTGCATGTAAGCGCACATCCGGGCACACGCACGCTCGCAGCTGTTTCCATTTGAAAGACAACAACAAGAGTTAAATTTCAAACAAAAAAAATTATAACAAATAAAACATTTCGCGTATATGAGCATTCGGTTAATTGCTTGCCCTCGCACATCATCACAAGTAACCACACTCTTTCTCCCACTTTTTTCTCCTTTTTTCATTTTTACTTTATTTACTCATTTATTTACTTATTTGTTGCACCGTTTGCTACTCGTTTGCCGGTGTTTCGTTTTTTATTGTGACAATTTCCGTTTGTATTTTACTTTTTTAATCAATTCATTTTTTTCGCATCAAGTGCCATGCGGTGGACCCAACCAACGTTTTTGTTTATGCGGACGATTATACCGTAAAGTGGAGTTGACATGCAGGATAATAGCTTAATATTTTTTACTACATAAATTTACCAATTATTTGCAAAGTAGACGCATCAAATTGTCTACCGGATTAGCAACAATAATTTTTAGTTACTTTCAGTATCGAAAACTTTCGAAACTTTTCGGTACCAATTCAGGATCAATTCGGAATTTTTTTCGAGAAATGGTCACGAATTTATTACGAAATGGTTCCAATAAAGTACCAAAAACCACTCCAAATGCACCCAAAAATATCACTACAACCTTTGTGCATCAATCCCAAGAAAAGTCAGTAAAAAGTCCCAAAGACATCCCCGAAATGATTCTGTAATTTTTCCGAAATAATACCGGTAGAGCCCCAAAATTATAAAAAAAAAAAAACAGAAAAACAGTTCCTAATCACCCCAAAATAACACAAGAACTATCCCGAATTGATTTCGAAAAAGACCCAAAAATGGTCTCCAAGAAGTTCCAAAAAAATCACGAAATTATCCGAACCCTGCTGATTCTGTTACAATTAGTTATGTTACCTAAATTGTATGTTACACTCTTTTGTAATTTCTTATATCCTTTGCATCAATAAATATAAAATTAGCAAAGCTCTCAAAAACTAAAAATTCGGTGAGAGCGAGACAGTAACAACAGATAGTGTTTAAGCGACATAGGCTTTAACTATTTATTTCTTCTATTTCATTTGCGCTGCACTCTCTTGTAATTCGCAAGCAGCTTATGAAATAACCCAAAGATATAGTTTATGTTTTGTAATTCCAAAGCGGGGTTTTTCCAAAGGAAAATGAGGAAGCCAATCCCGCGCAATGCCTCAGAGCCAATAGTGCTCGCTCCCAATTAATAAATACAAGGTGTAATAAGTGCGCCGCACCCCGTTCTATATAGATAATAAAAAATACTAATAATTCAAAATAATAATTAAATAAATACTAGAAAAGGGCTCCCTATATTAAACATGTGCTTCGCACAACCCCTTTTCCTCTCTAAACCAATAATATTATATTAATAATAAAATAAAGAATAACTCAAAAAAACTACTCGCCCTCCATAAAGCTTTGATAGATAGAGGTTTAGAATATGCCCGAGGTAGGCATACCGGTCGTAAGAGGCGACTAATATGCACAAAGGTAATGACGTGCAACTCGATGGTTGATCTACGGATATGATGCCTCTCATTACCCATCTCTCCTTCCTTACGGAAGGAGGGGTGAAATGACCTAGAAGGTTCCACTGGTCATACAAAATCGCTACCACGACAGTCGGGCAGTACGGCAAGGGAGTACCGGAGCGTACCGGATTCATATCCGGCCAAGGACTGTCAGTTCGACAGCACCCCCCAAAACCTTCGGGGAGTGTTTTTGTCGTTACAAGAACAACAACAAGTAAGAGATTGATTTCTAGTAAAAATGTGACATCAGGCAATTTCATCGTAAAAATCAACACAGTGTAAAGACGCAATTTTAAATAAAATAATTCCCAGGTCATTTTAAAAGCCTCCATAATTACCCCAAAATGAAAATGCTTCGTTGCAATTGCTTTTTCAAATGCTCAACAGTTGATCGCTGATCTTTTGACAGTTTTTGCAGAAGTAGACAGCGGAAAATATACTGAATATAACCTGCAACTGCCGACTCAGAGAAAAAGTTATTTTCTCTCATTTCGTTAAGCACACTCATAACCCAAATTTTTTAAATATCTATAAAAGCTTCAAGTGACGTAACTCACTCTATTAAGTTAAGCTTTCTACAGGGCCCTAAGGGGTGAATGACATTTAAGTTTGTAACGATACTAATGTGGAACGTAATGAAAACGGATAAACGTTAGTAAACAGCATTTGAGACAGTCATTCGAACCTGAGAAGACAGGGCACATGCTTGGATTTTGCTGTTCCTTTTCACGTCTACAGTTTAAGGGAATAACTGGGGAGTTGGGGAAAAAGTCACAACGACTTCACACACTCTGATGCAACGATTTTATACAGGCCACAATATATACTCAGTGGCTTGAAAATGGACAAGCCCAAATGAGGGAGTGACACTTGGACTTAGACCTTAAACGATGATAGTACAGACCTCGGAACTTTTCTGCTAAAACGTTCAGAGATTTTACTTTAATTTCAGATACTTAGTGAAAGAAATCGGTGGACAGTGCAGCTCGAAAATTTCTCAGCGTTATTTTTCCTCGTCCTCATAAAAATTATTTGAAATTGGGCCGGTAAAGCCTTCAAAACTGGCCTCTTTGACAATTAAGTGGTGCGACGTGCTTTCTACCCCACTTTACGGTAAATTTTTTTAATTTTTTTTTTCATATTAAATTGAATTGCGAAGTCGCTGATGATGACAATAATCGCGAACTCATCACCGAACTTATTATAGGTCACATGAACCCACTTCCAATTGTCCTTCCAAACAAGTGGACAAAGCCTGCAGCAGCTGGGCAATAAACGACGACGCCCTGATGAGCGCGTTAACACTGTTAACCATCTGCTTGTCTGCGTGAAAGGATATGCCGGACATGAGACCTCATCCCAATGCGCTACTGAGTGAGGCAATGCGACTGACAATGGCGACAATCGCGATATCCACGCATTTTGTTGACTTATTTTTGTTTTCTCCGTTTAGCAAGTTTTATTTTGCACAGCAAAAATTACTTCAACGTCAACTTTTACCTATTTTTAATTTTTTTTGTTTAACAAATACAACATGCGGCATGTGCTGCAACCAATAAAATTAACAACAAATGCCACCACACAAACGACAGCACAAATGCCATCCATACATACATGTATTTATATTGTGTTGGTGGAACTTTGTTTGTAGCAAATTGAAACCAAAACTTTTTCGTAATGGCAGCAAATTGTATAAAAAAGTTGAAATTGTAAAAGTAGTAAAAATAAATATAAAAAAATTTGAATTGTTGGCCATAATGCGTGTTGCCACACTGGTCGCGTGACTTGGCCAACATATGCAACCAACAACAAATAAATGCATATATGCTTTTCTATTTTTAATATTTTTTTTTTTATTTCACAAACATATGCACGAACATGCATGTAAAGTATAAGCGTATAGAGCACTTGGTCTACCATCAGCATTGGGGAATGAGGTCATGCGAAATTGAAGCTCTGAAGATCGTTTAACTTTGCTTTACAAATGGCATTGTTGGCGTTGAGAGGTACAATGCGTTTGTTAAATTAACAGTTGCGGAAAATGGTTTACCGACAAAAGAAGAAACGCACTGCCAACAACTGGTAGTGCTGTGTAACGCTGCACTGCGTTGTGATATGGCGCTAATACATCCTGGCACAATGGAGCCAATAACAAACATGCCCTGCAAATAATCGTACAACCGATCTCTATAGGAAGTGAGACGCGATCAAAACCTTTCGTCTGCAGTGTGCTACAATTGATGCCTTTACTATTCAATAGGCATAGCTGGGATTAGTTGATTTTTTGTGTAGCCTTCTTATAGGTGTTGAAAGTAGACTTTTCCGACCGTATGCGTAGGAGAACAACCCTTTCAGGCATAAAAGGGCACAATTAGTCTCTTCATAGCACATCCTCAAACAAAAGGGTTAACTTGAACCCAGAGAGATCAAAACTGATATTAGTCGCATCCTCTTTTGCGGCTCTTGGCGGATTCAAAACAAGATTGATCGCATTTTCCGATGAAATGACTTCAGCAGTGAAACATCGGTGCAAAAAAATACGATTGTCACAATGAAAGAAAAAAAAGTATGTGTTTGTAATCGTACCAAAGGACCTAGGTTGAAATTTCAGGACTAGTTGCATCAAAATTATAGCAAAAACAAGTTTTGCAAAATCGGCGTCGTCGCTTGGCACTAGTAGGCAAAAATTCGTCCGTATAAAACATGTTAAAGTAGGACAGACAAAATAGACGACAGCTCGGTTTGCGAGATTTATCGACCCAAACGCTTTGGCAAAGCCGCGCAACGAAAAAGAAATTAAGTTTATAAGAAAGCACTAAACAAGTTGATCAATGAATTTTTCTGGAGCGATTTTCCGTCATCCCTTGTCAGGTTTGATTTGGAGACAAACCGATTTCGGCGTTGTGCCATCTTCAGTGTCTTTCTTCGTTCTGTTGCGTTCGTGCTTTATTTGTCTGCTTTTATATAGTTCTTCGCTGTGTTTTTTATTAGTTTGTGTGTGTGTAACAGCAATAATAAAAACGAAGTTGATCAACTTAGTTTCTGATGGTTTTGAAAAGGTGCCAGGAAGTATTCTAAGCAAACATACTAGATACTTGGGATAATTAAAGGAAAAAATTTGAAATGTTCCGCTGTTAGGTTTGGATTCGAGGTAAAGTGAGGAATATTTTAACCCTAGACAAATAACCTTCGTCGATTCGACGAATACGCTATTGAAAATTTTTTGTCTTCTTTTAAAAACTGTATTGCTAAAAGACTGAAAAAAAATATATATCAATTCAGAATTCCAAAATAATAAAAAAAAATATTTTATTTCGAGGATTAAAAACTGGTACACATATGCGTACAATAAATCAAACCAAAAACTTAATAACTATATTAGCAATAAGTATTTTAAAGAATGTTCGTCGAATCGAAGGGAGTGAGTAAAGGTTAGCTTTCTAGGGTTAAGATTGTGTTTCTGGAAATCCTGAGTGACAAAATTGCTCAAATCAGGGCTGTGAATATATAATCGATGTTTACTTTAATCGATTATTTTTACTGCCGATTTTTTTAATCGATCTTATTAATAGTAAAAATTGACTTTAATAAATCGATTACAAGAATTACACATTTAAAATCGATTTTTGTAAATAGAGCTGAAAACTCATAGTTCAATATAAATCACTTCCAGCCAATCTTGAATCTAGTCAAATGTCAGGTAACACTGAACATTTGTAGCAAATATTTGTTTTGGGGTTATTATTTGAACTCGAAATTAAAGGAAGCACTTATAAAGTGTATTGTAAAAGGTTTACGTTGAAATATTTAAAAATAAATTTTTCCAAACTCGATTTAGTACTATATAAAAAATCAATTATTAAGTAATAAATTTTTCTGACTTGAGGTGACATTCCGCGTTCAAATGCTCTTTGATTTGAAGTTGAATATACAGCGGTCTCCGGAATTTGTCGGACTCTAGGGATAAGTGCTTGTCGATAATGCCTGACAAAAATTGTATTTTTGGTGCGTTACCGCTTGCTTTTAACTACTTCAAGCTAAGTGCAGAGGGAAGCGTGTTTGTGTTTTTTATTCTCTTCATAATAATCAAATAACAACGTGCAGCACTTTGATGGCTATCTAACACCCTGTATAGTTTTAACTCTTCGAAACAATGCTTAGTAGGTACATATATACGCGCCATTATATTTCCAAATAAATATTTTTTCACTATTTATCTATTTCGATACTCAACACAAGAATATGTAAATATTTAAAGCCACCAACGTTAATGACTTTTATTTACTAAACACTTATAAAATATTTATAAATAACTACTGCATGTACATAAAAAATGTACTTCACTGTATAACGTTTTAGACGTTTAGGAAAGCAGTCTCAACAGTCCAATCAAGCCTCCTCTCACCCCTCTTCATCTTATGCATACAAATTTAAGTTAAGGTGACTATTATTTTGAATTTTTTTCGAAGTCGTTGAATTTACTGTTGTTTCCTTTTCTTCTACAGTAATCTAGATTATGTTGCGCCTACTTTAATACAACTCGGGCTGGTCTTTGTTGATATTTTAAAAACTATGTATATGGCTATGAAAAAACCCCGCGATTTCTTAAACTTGATGCTGGTAGCGATAATTCGGGTAGAAGAACTAAAACGCTCAGGCAGACGCGCTGGACTGCATAAAGCGTCTGAGAGGGGGTCTTGTAAAGAAAGAGAAGACCAAGTATTTGCTGTTATCAAAAAAATAATCGGTGCCAATCTGAAACTGTACCGGACTATTTTATTTATTTATTTATTTATTTATTTATTTATTTATTTATTTATTTATTTATTTATTTATTTATATATTTATTTATTTATTTATTTATTTATTTATTTATCTATTTATTTATTTGTTTATGTAACTTTTACTAACAAGTAGAATATTGGACTGAGTAGGCAACTGAGAAGTAAAGTCCTCTCGACCCATATATGTATAGCACGCCCTTTTATTATGCCAAGATACTGCTCGTAATCATGAACTGATATTGATATTTCTCCGTCTTTTTCGCTTACTCTTCATTCACGTATGTATCTTCCACTTCTTTTCCTTCCTGATTCCAAAATTTTATTTGGATCTTCAAACAGGACACGTATACCCAATTATCACCAATCGTATCAAGATAAATATGAAGTCATCACGATTTGACTCGAATTAACAACTATTCTATCTCTCTTGACCAAATCACACATACATAAGTGGCAACTTTCAACAAAATCGATTGAACTGGTGAAGAGCTCACTGGACCTTCGGTGTGAAAGGGCGGCAACACTACCGCCACACCACGGACAGCAAATGGATAAACATTTTTAGTAATCATTTTTGTGCTTTATGGCATCATTTCGATAGTTACAAAGTTCAATTTTTGCGACGCATAACTAAGGGCATGCAGTGGACGCCGGGCTATGTTGAGTTGTCTGGTTAAATAATTGTACAGGGTTGTTTTTTTACAGGTTTGTTTTTCGAATAGAGATAAAACTGGCATTTTGTGGTCAAATCTGGCAACTCTAATGTCATTTATGTTCAGTTTGGTTTGCCATTTCATCATGAACAGGTTGACAAAAGAACAACGCTTGCAAATCGTGCAAATTTATTTCGAAAACAATGGTTCAGTTCGCGAAGTTTACCGTGAGCTCCGTCCATTTTATGGTCGACATAATCGTCCATCAGAGCAATTAATTCGGTTAACCATGGATCGTTTTCGCACTACGTTTACTCTATGTGATAATACGCATCCGCAGAGACGTCGAACAGTGCGCACCGAAGAAACAATTGCCGCTGTAGAGCAAAGTGTTGAAGAGGACCCGAATGAATCGATTCGCCACCGTGCACAGCAATTGGAGCTTTGTCCATCAACTTTATGGAAGATTTTGCGCAAAGATCTTGGCTTGCGACCTTACAAGATCCAGCTTGTGCAAGAATTAAAGCCGCGAGACCATGCAATGCGTCGTGATTTTGGTGTATGGGCCGAAAATGAGATTGATTTCGATGCTGATTTTCATCGCAAAATTTTGTTCAGTGATGAGGCTCATTTTTGGTTGAATGGCTACGTCAACAAGCAAAATTGCCGCATTTGGAGTGAAGAGAATCCACATGAGACCCTTGAAACACCATTACATCCACAAAAACTGACTGTTTGGTGTGCTCTATGGGCTGGTGGAGTCATTGGTCCATACTTCTTCCGCAATAATGCTGGAGAGGCAGCTACCGTTAATGGAGACCGGTATAGAGCCATGATAACCGACTATTTTGTTCCCGAATTGGATGGCATGAATGTGGATGAGTTGTGGTTCCAACAAGACGGCGCTACATGCCACACAGCGCACGTCACAATCGATTTATTGAAGGAAACATTCGATGAGCGCATAATTTCGCGGAATGGACCTGTCAATTGGCCACCAAGGTCGTGTGATTTGACACCATTGGATTATTTTCTTTGGGGATATGTGAAGTCGCTCGTCTACACCAACAAACCAGAAACGTTCGGGGAATTGGAAGCCAACATTCGTGGCGTTATTGCCGACATACGGCCCCATATACTCGAAAAAGTGGTTGAAAATTGGACCTGTAGAATTGGCTTTATTCGAGCCAGCCGCGGCGGCCACATGCCCGAAATCATATTTAAACATTAATGGCATAAAATTATGCTTCCAATAAAGCCAAATTGATGGACCTTAAAACGATTTTCTTGTGTTTTATTTCAATTCGAAGTTCTATACCCCTAAAAAAAACACCCTTTATAATTTAATATATCCTGCCCTTAATATCTATGAATTTATTTGCAAGAAAACTAAATGTTTGTTTGGAAAAGTATTCAAGAACGCGATCTGAATAAGAGCTTTTTCCTTAAAGTCAGTATTCGTCTTAAAATTAAACAATTTTTAGTTGCAAAAACCGTGAAATTGAGATGTGCGGTGAGAGGTTTTGCAGCTTTAACGACGATATGTAATATTTTGAAAAACCCGAGTACCGAGAAATTGCCGCTAGGAATCTCAGCAGGGTTAATAAATTATTTTCTAGAGAATCCATTTAATGATTGATTACCAATTACTTTCAATTTTTAATGATTATTTTTCAATTAATAAAAAATAATCAAAAAAATCATAAATTTTACGATTATTAAAAAAATCTAAAATAATCAAAAAAAAGATGTTTTGATTACTTTTGCTTTTTCTTATTTAATTTTTTTTTTTTAATATTTTGTATTTTTTTCAGTATTTCTGTGCTTCTACAACAATACTGAAAAGATGAAAAATAATCAAAAAAAAAGATGTTTCGATTACTTTTGCTTTTTTTATATTTTCTATTTTTTTTCAGTATTGCTGTAGAAGCACAAAAATATACACATAAACAACACTGAAATAAATGAAAGATATTCAAATATAATCAAAAAAGTTGTTTTGATTACTTTTAATTTGTTTGGAATTCTTTTTTTCGATTATTTTTGATTTGTTTCGTATTGTTGATGTGTATATTTATGTGCTTCTACAACAATACTGAAAAAAATCAAAAGTAATCGAAAAAATTGTCAAAAGTAATTAAAACTATTTTTTTTTTTTAAATAATCAAAAGTAATTTAAAAAAACTTTTTTTTGATTATTTTTAATTTTTTTTAATAATCGTAAAAAATTATGATTATTTTTTAATTAATTGGAAAATAATTCATTAAATGAATTCTCAAGAAATAATTAATCTAACCGGTAATCATTACGATTAGTTATCTTTATTTAACAGGTCTGGCTTGGAACTATCTTGAGCTTTATAAAAAAACAGATTGTGGCTGCTTTTTTTACTAAATTATTCAAAAAAATGTATTTAAAAAAAAATTATCAAAATTAGTATTAAATTTTGTTTGACAGTTTTAAACAAAAAAGGGCGGAGAATTGGTCTATAATTTGAGAGAAAAATGGTATATCTACCACTTTAGCGGTAGAACTTCGAGTACTGATTAGCAGGCAAATGAACAACAGACAAATGGTAGAGTTCGCTGATAAGCGAAGTTTAGCATCTTATACTAATAATAATAATTCCCAACGGATAACCCACCCACCCAATCGGCACGAGGGGCGCACCTGAATAACGCACGGCTTTTTTTTATATATATATTGCTGAGTCGTTGAAAGGCAGGGGTTTGTTAAGTGGCGAGATCTAAAACTGCTCAGCTACAGAGAAAAACTCATCAGCTAAGTAACACAAGAAATTAAAACTTATAAATAATGTATTAAGCGAAGAAAGAATCAGTTCGATTGTAAAGAGTAAATTCATAAAGTTGCTATGGGTTAAGCGAGGATAGTATCGATTTTTTAACGCTAAAACGCTAGTCAGAAATATCAATAAAAGATATTTCTGGATAGCTATGGTGTTTGCTTCTAATTTTTTTCACATTTTCTATTCTTGAACTCGCAAGACCCATTGCAGATTATTTTGCTTGAACATGAAATATTTTTTTATCAACACATGACTTGCTGTCGTTTCGTTTGCTTGTGAAAATTTCCTATGTAACCATTTTGCAGGTGATGATCTCACATTTGTTTTATGTTTTTATATCACATGTACCCGTTAATTTTACTTCTTATATATTATATATATTTTTTTCCTTTGATATCCAATCTCATAAATTTTAAAACACTGCACAGCCTGCAACACAATTGGCAACTGCCAGGTGTCACCGATACCATAAAGCACAAACACACGCGACACCTTAAACACCTCGATAAAATGCACAGAAATTCAGAAACATTCGAGCTGACCAAATTCGCAGCAAATTACAAGAGCGTTTAAAACGCGCTTGACTTATGACCGTTTAGGCGATTTTCGCGCAATTAACCTGACAACGCTCAAATCAAGCGACGCGCTGATATTAAACGAGTAAATTTTTTGCGGTAACAATAAACGCGACCGCAACGTATAACGGCACACTGGCAAAGCAGCAAAGGGCGCTTGACAAATTTTCCAACAACAACAATGCACACATGCTGCAGCCAACACCAACGCGCATCAATATCTCGAAACGGATGTCAACCAAATGGGATAACGCGCTGTGGCGACACAACGATGGCAAAGGTGCAACTACGGCGGTGGTGGTGCGCGACGTACAAAGTAACTCTATTAAAGTTCGGCGATGAGGCGTCGTTGACGTGCTGCGTGGTTTGCAAATTATTGCGGATAGTGAAATTGTCTGGTGCGTAGCTCAACGACACCAGCTTACAAGCTTGTACCTATGCGACAGACCACTAGCAACAGCATTTGCGACGTTGCTGATAGCGTTGGCTACGAGTAACAGCAACAACAACAACTGGCCGAAGTGGCAGTTTCAGTAGCATAGCTTTGAACACCGCAGAGCACCACTGCTTACACAGTCTTGAACAGCAGCAGCAGCAGCACCATCATCATCAAGGACGGCAATGTCGGTGGACCAAGTAGTAATGTGGCCAACAAGAACACAACAACAGCTATAATGTTGCTAGATAAATGCTAGCTGCAGCGAGTGTTGGGAGGCAGTAGCTAAGCGCTGCTTCGGTACTTTAACGTGATTACAACAACACGCCGGATATGTACGAGAAACTTTGGTTGCGCCATTTCTTGCTGCTTTCTTCGTCTTCGGCGTTTCTTATTGCTCTTTAGCCACATCGTTGTCGTGCGCTGGTATTTCTTGAGTATATTTCTTTGATTATTATTTTTCTTGGCTTTGCCAACTCACCGCGAGAACCAGTAGCAGTGGTTGCGCTTGTGGTGTGACCCGATACCGCATACCGAAACCCAACATTGGGCCACAATTGCACCGCGCAGTGTTAACAGTTGACGTCGAACGTAGACACACACACACAAGCACAGCAGCAAAAGCAATAAGTTGAGCAATAAAAATGCAAGAAATTACTAAAGGAAATACGAGCAACACAACGAGCCAAATTCGACTCAACTCAAAAGCCCGCGTAGCTACTGCAAATCTAGCGCCAAAGGACATAGTAAAATAAAAATCGAATAGCGAAATTGCGAAAAAATGAGACTGAAACCTCTAATCAAAGCCAAATATTCCCCAACAAATTGCTTAACATTGGACAGCCGCTGAAACTCATTTTTGAGTATTTTTTACTTTCCAGCAATGAAGGCATCTTGAGATGTTCCAGCATGTGCCGCGCACACACACACACACATCTCATCCTAGAAAGACTCAAATATTCAAAGTAACGAAAAATAAAAATTCCCTCACGCGTATTAGATTCGAAGTAGTCGCGTTATATCCCCTTAGCGTGGGTTTCCACGCCCGCATACAGAGCTTTCCAAGCAGCCAAGGAAAACGTGCTCACAAACAACACCCTACCTCCAACTAGCCACCCGCAAAAGGGGATTGCTAACGCGTAACGGGCATATCATTTGAGGGGAGCAACTTTTGGCTAAACGAAAAAAATTGCGCGCACATTTCACTCAGCCAAGTCAAGTCGCTTGACTGGAGCTCGAGCTTTTCACAATTGGGGGAGTATTTTTTTGATTGCAATGTGCTTTGCTTTGATTTTTATTATACTTCTACTGTCAATATATTTCTTCTCTCTTTCTTAGCAAGCTCATATACATATATACATGAATGACATATTTGTGGCGTGGAGCTGTGGACAATTTTGCTGCTTTCAATGTCTTGTGTTCATTTTCTAAGGTGAGTTTTGGCGTGAGTGGTTCCTTGTATGGGAGTGTAAATTAGATATATAAACATGGCTTTATTTTTAAAATTCAGTTAAGAGAAGAGAGAAATTATACTTTAAGTTAGATAACCGGGGCTGTACGAGGCTTCGCCACGCAACAAAACAATCATATACGTACATATACACCAACAATGACAAAATATTTGTGCCTCACTTTTATTCCCACCACGGTATTCGGCGGGAACAAATATTTGTCCTGCATTAAAAGAGGTTCTAAACTTTAATTTGGACACCTAGCAATAATTCAGTGAACATTTTATCCTATTTCATGAAGCAGGTTTTGAGTGATGAGCGTACAAACATAAAGACAAACAGACGAACATTTTAAAAACAGTTATTTTGGTTTCTCTAGCTACTCTACTGTAATGGAGACCTCGCGCATACATTTTTTATTTGACATACATACATATATGAGTAAATATAGATAATTTTAGCTGTGATTCTAAACATTTAATTGAAGGATCCAAGGGAGGTAGTCTAATGCACGTCTGGGGTTTTTGGGCCTCTCTCAGCTGGTGTTAGCTTTAGCTGGAGATATTTGACATCACGGCTAATGTGTTATAACTTATAAGCTACTGGAGATGCCGGATCAGCGCATTTTATGGGCGTGTATCCCCTGAGACTCTTAGACAGGATTGTGACTGGGTCTTTCTGTGTGTCGCGTCAGTGCCGCAAACAAGCTTCGTTGGCCTGACTTGCAGTCAGTTTTGTTGAACGGTTGCTGGTCCACAATGGCTACTTGAAGATTATCCCTGGCCATCACATGGATTGGGCCTGAAAACTGCCGGGTTAGGTGTTGGAGTATACCCGAGGGAAGGATGCCTGTCGTAAGAGGCAACTAAAATCCACTTAGACCCTGGTTCTGGGATCAACGAAATCGCTACCACGGCAGTCGGGCTGGTGCGCAAGGTGCTTGTATCAGAGCGTACCGGATACCAGTGATCATGGTAAAGCACAAACCCGATAGTAGTAGTACTACGTCGTCCGCGTAGGTCAACACTTTAGCTACATTTCTGTTGAGTTGACGCAGTTAAGGCAGAGCAGTCGAGGCAGAACACCTCTCGGTACCATCTGTCTAGACCTAGAGCCTATAAAGTATATTTTTACAAGCAGATCTACAGTTTCTGAGGAGCGGATTATCCAGCAAGTTGTGGGCCAAGAATATACCAGCGGTAGATGTAACTATCGCAAGAGGCGATTTAAATCCACAAGCTAGTAGCAGAAGATGCTAGTTTTCGAGCGGTCTGCATTCAAACCGGCTATAAGGTGTATCAGTGGTGGAGGTTTACTGGTACGCCGATATGTTTGTGACCAGTAAGATGCCCGAAATCAAACTTGAGTTTTGTCATGCCTTTGAGTTTTATTATGTCTTTGATTTCACTTAAGTAGCACCTTCGCCATCTCCTTATCTATTTATTAAAAATACTTTTTATGTTTCGAACTAAAATAACGCGCCATTTTCTTTTCTTATCGCCCCAATTATCTCGTAACGGTTTAACCCTGCCATTGAATATCGAAAATCAGACATTTTTTTTCGCACCAGACAACCTCATTGGTCGACCAGTTTATACACTTAACGACCTCAGTGAATAATAATTCTTGCGGTTTTATAATTCAACCACAACCACATATGGCAAGAGACAGTGCGACAATGGCCAGAGAGCGAGCGAGAGAGAACGCACACACCCTACTTGAGGATAATCAGGCAACCACACCAAACCAAAAAAATGCAGCAACTCATAGATAGAGCAGGAGGAGTTTGACTTAGTTAGATGGATGCTCAAATATTTTACTTCGATATGTATGTGTGCGTGTGTGGAATGCGTATGAGCTCAAATTGTGGAAAAACAAAAATGTCTTAAAGACTCCGCCCTATTGCTTGAGTCTCATAATAACGTAGGCAAATAAAAACTAACAAATTAAGAAAAAGCTCACTTTTTTATTTCTGAGAACAAGCATTTCCTCTTTGTATTACGATTGTCACCTACAACGCGTTGCCACATGCATCCCACCTAACCAAACGGAGGAGAGAAGACTATTCGGAGGTATAAAACGCACATTTCTCATAGCATTTTCCTCAGAAATAAGCTCTCTTCGGAGCCCAAAATGAGAAAATAATAGTTCAACCTGGGCACACTAAAATGATTCATAAAAAAGAGTCAAAAATGACTGCGAATCCGATGAATCTGGAGATTATGACTCTTTTTAAATGAGTTATGGAGTATTTTTGGACTCATATTGCAGTTCACTTTTTATACCTTTCATGAACATGAAATGGTATATTAACTTTGGTCCGATGTTTGTAACGTTTAGAAATATAAGAGATAGACGCACCATTAAGTATACCAAATTGATCAGGACGATGAACTGAGTTGATACAGCCATGTCCGTCTGTCCGTCCGTCTGTTTGAACGCAAACTAGTCCCTCAATTTTTGAGATATCTCAATGAAATTTTGAAATTTTTTGTATTATATTAGACATTTGTCGGATCCGGTATAATCGGGTCACTATAGCATTTATCTCCCATACAACCGATCGTTCAAATAAGAGGATTATGTCCATTTCTCCCTCATTTAATTATTCTTTCCAGATTTTTTAGAGTATTTTTTGACTCTTGTTAGGAAATTATTTTATCCCATTCTGGTAGTTTTTAGATCCGCTCATCAAGGTCATAATTGAAGGCTTTTATTGACGCTTTATATGAGTTTTTAATATTCATATCTGTGCATCAATAATCAAAAGAAAGTAAATACTATTTTTAACGTTTTATGCAGTTCAATTTAGGTATATGATTATATGTGAAAATATTGTGCTACTACTTGAACTGGGAAACTGCTTCTGCCCAAAAGAGATTTCTTTATTGAGTTGATATAAAAAATTCTCAATTACATCTGGTTCGTACCCTTTCAATATCATTTCCGTCTAAGAATGCAGACGATTGTTACAAAGACTTCTTCTTGGCATCGTAACAAATATCTACTTGTAAATGATTATAAATGTGCATAAACCCCACATAAAATTTTTACTAACCAATAATTTACCTTTAAAAAATCACAAATTAACTAACCAAACTAGCGAAAAATTATGCAATAAAATTTTGAGAAACGACGATAAACTATGTATCTATTCCAATGAAAATTATACTAGGTTTTCCGCGAGAAACAAAATCACTTTAACAAAATCACACACTTTTTTATCGAAATATCAACAAACCCACTCAGAAATTGATAATTGGCAACTATTTATTTCAAAACTGTTAACTATTCAAAATAAAAGCCCAATGAAAAATTTCGGAACTTCGTTCAACCGCTATCGTTAGCTTCAATTATCAAATTAGAAAAATATTGTAAGCTGTTAAATAGAATGATCGCCTATTGCGCCACTACACCTTTTCCAGATTGAAATCAGAAAACTCCAATTGTGTTTCAGAAAATGTTAATTGAATTTCGGAATAGCTAATTGGATTTTAGAAATTGTCATTTGGACTTAAGAAAAGTTTATTGGATTTCCTAAAACCAAAATTTTATCTCAGATTATTCAACTGGAATTCAGAATGTGTGAATTCGAATTCAGAAATCGTCAAGTGGATTTCAGAAAATACCTTTCCAAATCGAATTGTCTTTTTCTGAAATCCGTTTTCTGAATTCAATATGCAAAAGTTATCGTTGAAGGAAATACGTAAAATGGAAAAAAAATGTAAGTTAAAATTTAGTCTACATTGTTGCGAATACAACATTAAAAAAAACTTAAATTAAATAACCCCCATTGTCATCATAATTGGGGTACTGGTCGCATATCGTGCCACTATGTTTTAGTACACTGTGGAACAAATTTAGGTTAGCAAAAGTTAGGTCGATTCTGAAAGTGAGGGGTGAAAATAGAGGCTAAATTAGAAGACCCGTATCGCGGCGTTTGTTTATGTTAGTTCGAATTTTTTTTTAATCGACCTTCGAACTTTGCAGTCAAATGCCGATTTTCAGCATATTGTTTGTATGGTTTTTTGGCTATAACTCGTCGACTAATTGATATTTTTTCAATCTGCTAAATCCAAATTATTGCTAGGGACCTGTGCAACAATTCAAATTTAAAAAAAAAGTTATTTAGAAAATTTTTGTAGTGCTTATGAAGCAAAATGTTGGAAAATTTTTTTCATGCTTTTTGAACATATTTTCCACAAAACTAAGTATTTTTTCTTTCTGTTTGATCTATAATATGCTTCTCAATTTTTTCAGTGTTGGTTTTGAAGAAACATTGAAAAAAAATTATCAAAATACGGAAAAATATGATTTTGAAATGTTAGTTATAAAAAGTTTTAAGTAAAAAAATTAAATAAATTAAATTAATGATTTGGCCAGTTGCCGTTTAGCAGACGGCTGTGGATCAACATCACTGCTCTCTCTTGGTCATAGTTATCATCATCAGAAAGGTCGATAAATTCGTCCAACTGATATTCTGGAATTTCATCTTTGTCTTCGCCTTCTTCCTCTCTTTCCTCGTCTTCCTCTTCTTCAAAGGTGTTTTTATACCACCAACAAATTTCAGCGAGTATTGCATCTGGAGATTTCGGTCCTCTGCATCTGAAACGAAAATAGTTTTCAATCGTTAACATGGTGATGATGATGACTCCCACTTTTTTCCGTGATTCGATATCAATGAATATCTCCTTACCAATTTTCAGGTCTCTGCTATAAACACTTTTGAAGATATTACGCCTGTAAAATCAAGTTTGTATGGGAGGTCTAAATCTTCATGAAAAGTTTTCTTTATGTTTACAAAATAACACTCCAAAAAAGCTCAAATTACGGACTCCTTTTGAATCATTATATCGGAGCGCTCCGCCTTTGGTTAGCTGGGATACGTACCTACTCAGTCACATGTGTGGTTAGAGCGCGGTTGGTGGCATTTTGGCATTTGTCGCGTAGCGCTCTTGGTTCAACTCAAAAAAATCGATTTGCAGGAGGAGCTGCTGCAGACTTAAGACGTTGCATACACCAACAACCACAATAAGAAGACATCAACTTAATTTTTATAGGTGCACCAAATGTCTTATATATCTTTTAGTAGACAATTCCTAAGTGTATGAGCGAAAGAAAAGAGCAAGTAAAGAGTGAGAAGCACAGAAAAAGTAGTTGGTTATCGTTGTTAAACAAAAAAAGTAAATGAATCGGTTGCTCGCTGCCACAAATGGCAGCCGCAAATAGGTACAAACAACGGCACATGGCAAGACGCTTGGCCTTGTGCTCCCCATGTGGTGCTCTTGCGGTCGTACACATATTTTTTTTCTCTCTCTAGCAGCCAAATAAATAGAGTTACATACATGCATGTTCATGCATACACACTATGTTGACACCCAATTGCTTATTAGCTGCTTGGGTGTGAGAAAATATTGGTGGTATTTGCGGTGTAGTTTTAGTTTTTATTTACTTATTTGATCTTTCCGCAACAGTCTTAAGATTTGAGTATCCTAAGTCATATCATCCTACCTATAATGGGTGTTTGATGATCTTTAAATATTAAATCAAATCTTATTTACATAGATACATGTGTTTTAAGGTCGCTAAGACAATACTCTCCAAAGTTAGATATGCCACTTTGAACTGAGTTGAAAATTGAGCACACGTCCAGTTGTACGCCCCGAAGTCATGGACTATGACATGAGATGACAATTGCTTTTTGAGAATATATACGGTATTGTGCATGATTGGAGCTTATCCATCCCATAAGATAGGGTAACGTTCACTGCGTTGAAGCAAGGACTAAATAATTCTAATCTTATCTCAACAGAAACATTAGTTCGAACTTCAACGATTAATGGAATTCATAACTATTGTTTTAGTTTTTGGATTTTGCATAGACTCCAAATACAAGAGCACCTCTCTTAAATCGTAACAACAAATTCAGTTTTCGTAATTCGATTTCTATGAAAATGGTGGTGATGAATGGGTCAAGAACGTCGAATGAAGTTTCATATTAACCTCGCCTTAGGTCGTTGTTGTTATTTTTGGAGCAGTACTTCGCCCTGCCTATTCAGTTTTCCCTTTATGAATCTAGTCCTAGGTAAATCACGTTTATCAACTAGGGTCTGTAATGCGTCAAGTTGGATCAATTGCTTCCAAAAGTACCTAAAGCGTATTCAAAATTATCGGGTACTGCTATTGATGCCTTGATGGATGAATTCAGCCAGGCTTTTTAAAAGAGCGTATCAAATTGCATGTCCGCAAGACGACCTTAGAGCTTCCAGTAGACGTCTGTTAAACAAGGGCAGGAAGAGTATTTATGAATCTAAGATCAGGAAAGCCAAGCGGAACTCCTGTAAAAATTATTTCGAAAACGTGGAGTCGTGTAATGTATCAGCGAGGCTCAGAAACATGCTCTCTGGTAAACCTTCTCCCTTGGGATAATTTAGCGATGTGAATGGTAGCTATTCAAAAAGCGCGGAAGTATCACTTAAGCTCCTCATGCGCTCAGTTTACTGATGTTCCGGCTGCACAGAAATGCTCTTCCTTATCGCGAGCAGATGCTGGCTTAGTGGTTCCGCCAGTCATCCCTCTGTAGGCAAGCCAACTTGTATGCAAACTGCTTGAGGGGCTATATCCCAAGTTCTTCGAACATTTTATGTTGTCGTTTAGTCTAGATATGAAGGAGTTTATGCTATTAAAATATCCAAACCGAGGTTGAGTCAGAGTGACTCGCATTTCACTGCCAAAATGTTGTTGTTGTAACCGCAAAACCACTGCTGGGTTGTTGTGGCATGTTAGGAATAGGGTCAGTTTTTTTTTTTTTGAATGAATCCAGTACACTCCGGTACAAGCATTTCAGTATTTTACTACCTCGAACATTAAGGGTCTTTTATTGTATTTTCCTCTTACGACAGGCATACCTTGCCGGAGATATATTATAAACTCATTAGTCCTGTGAAAGATCGCTTTGCTCTGCGGCTATAGGTGGTATTTTTGCTGAAGAAAGTGAGCATGTTAAACTCACACCCAAGAAGTTTGTCCAGGTGTCTGTAGGAAGCGTGGAGCCCTCGAGGTGGCTGGAGATGTAATCGGTGACACTGTCAGGTAGTATCGCTTATTTTGAAGCAGGGCTCATCAAATTTAAAGAGCCTAGTGCATGTAACGATACTTCAAGTCAATACCTCCACTGAAATGGGAAGGATGACTGAACCTCCATCGGTTAGGCAGGGATACATCGAAATAATAACCCTCGTTCGGGTAAAAAAACTGGAGTCAATCCGATACGAGGGAACCGGCGTTGTGGGAACGACCTCCTTTGGTGTTTCCAATTCACTTCAGTTATCGGTAGAAATAGATGACTGGCTATGAAGATCTGTTTAAAAGTTATTATCATTTCAAATTAAGTTGAACGAAAAGTACTTTTTTATGCGGTTTTTTGTTAGGATAACGTTCTACTTTGATTTATATAATTTTAAAATTTTTGAATTTTTAGCTTTCCTAAAATGTTGTATTATTATTTAAGCATTACTTACTCCATCACCCTGTATTTGCAATATGCACAGTCTTTCCACAGCAACTCATTGCGGCTACACGCGAATGGTCTCCCACTGACAACGTTTCGTGGTCCACCGAAAATATGCTAAAGGTACATAGCAACAGTGGCAGGATAACTTACCAACTCCTGCCACATTAACTGTTCATATTATTTACTTTCTGAATACAACAAATTCACTTACAAATTCACGTACATAGACACTTGAACTCAAGTAGATGTATATGTTTTCGAGAAGAAATTGTTAAAAATAAATAACTGTTTTAGGTAGTACTAATATATAGATATATATAATACACAAATACTAACATATAAAGTCTTAAGTATTGTGCTTCGTAAACATTTCACTCAATTCTTTCTTATGTACTAAGTAAAGGAGGCTCGTATGTGCCTAACCAAAAAGTTGTCTACCAACAACACACCATTGCGTTAAGACTTCCAGTCGACTGCCTTGAAGTCCTTCCATTCTCTTTCAAGCGTCAAGTCAACCTCGCTAAGTTGCCTTCGCAACACATTTTTTTTTCTTCGCATTTCCGTTTAGTCCACTAAGTTGAGCGCTGAAAGTCAGCTCAAGAAAAATTTCTTTCATTCTTGAAATCTCCTTTTCAATACTTTGTAAGTGCTAGGTACACGAGGTGTAATGTCTTCCTTTGTTTCCACATTATCATGCAGCAGCTTTTCAACATGGCGTATGCTTCACTCTTCGTTTTCTTGTAACTGATAAGTGAAATAATCGGAAGATGAAAGATGTGATAGCCGCTGGCGTATGTGATGTAGCTATGCCGTCGGTATATACAAGAAGATTATTTTAGAACAATAAATATCTACAAATATTAGTCTTATAAAAAGAAATGAACGTATGTCGCTTTGTATGTCCTTTATGGGCGTCCAAGGTGTTAAACTGGTTTGAAGAAATGTTCACCTTAATTTTATAGTACAAGTACCTACAACGTGGGCTACATAAAGTTGCAATTTATCATAACCTCGAAATTTAGAATGTGGCCGGTACCACACTAAATTGTTGTGGCGTTTGTTTGCCTGCTCTCTCTTGACGTCTAAAGTTCATCACCGATCTATGATTTATTGAGAGGAATTGGCAGAAGGATGGGAGAACGAGGAGAAAAGTGAAGGGTAGGGAAAGGCTTTAAAAAAGTGGCAGGGCGTGGGAATAAGAGGGGAAGAGAAGGAAGAAGAAGATAAGGCAGAAAAGGAAAAATAAGGGAAGGGTGGAAAAGTTGAGAAAAATAATAAGATGGGAGATAGGGGAACAAATGATACAAGAAATATGTAGTGGAGATAATCAAATGTCGGGTCTGCTAGTAATATAATACAGTTATTTGTCAAGGAAATCAGGTAATGCTTGACTTAATCTACGCATGAATAAACCGAGATTCGTTCGTCAGTCCTTCCGTAAATCTCTAAAATTTAGCCATTTATGAGATATCTCATCGAAATTTGGTATGCGAGTTCCTTGGCACACATGAAAATGAGTGAACTTAGACATTACTTAGCTTCAGTCAGATTAGGGCCCTCCTATTCTTATTCTGAATGTACTCATTTAATTCGCTCTATGTGACCTTATATGCATAGAGATTTTTTGTGTACTCGGCAAGAAAAGTTCTTTTATATTTCGAACACCTCGCCCTGCTCCTACGCCTCCGAGTGTTCGTAGATGAACAAAATATTAAAGAATCTGTCTTGTATGACGGGAAGTTCATTCAGATGACGGCACGTCGTCCACAGGCGTGAACAACAGTATGTGGCAATTACGTCTTTCTCTCATCCCAAAATTAACAGCGAATCTGGGTTTTTTACATGACTCAGACAGTAGACGTCTCAAGGTTTTATAATTCCTTTCCTTATCCAACAGATCTCTTAGATAGTGGTGATGTTAGCTCGTGTCTAGAGGACGACTTCAAGCAGGCGGACAGCGGCATATATGGCAGTTAACGAAATAGCTCATCACGATGAGCTGTGACATCATATAACAACAACATCAAAAACATTCACATAGATCCAGTTTATAAATATATTACGGTAGGTTAAATCCTAGTTATCCAGATTAAACACAGACTTACAATTTTATACTAGGCATGGCGTGTAGGCATAGGGTTATACTACACATTTCCAGGCAGTTGCTGATGCAATCACCCAGCAAGTATTTTGACACTTAAATGAGAGTGGCCTTGCATTTTGCGCGTTCTCACTTTAGGTGAACACCAAATGGATGCATGCGGGTGATAAATTTTTAAATATTTTGTTTTTTAGGGCTGGAATAATCTGTCGAATAACGCCCTCATTTCTAAGGGATAGAATAAAAAAGGCAATTGGAACTTGAATGAAAAAAATGTTTAGTCTTCAGCTGAAGGTAACCCAACGAATTTTCAAATAAATAATTTTCAAGGGAAATTTTTTTGTTAAGGTTTTTTTAAATTAGATTAAATTTTTTTTAAGTATTCATTACTGTAAATGAGTTCAAGGCCAAGACTAATAATTTTTATGTAAATGAGTTCAAGGCCAAGACTAATAACTTTTATGAAAATTTTTTGTTAAGGTTTTTTTAAATTAGATTAAATTTTTTTTAAGTATTCATTACTGTAAATGAGTTCAAGGCCAAGACTAATAATTTTTATGAAAATATTATTTGTTTTTATTTTTTATTCATTGTTATAAGTTTTTAGTTGAAAAGAAGAGAACAATTTAGAGACAACCACCATAGCTTTGTTAATAGATCCACTCTCTGGTAATCATTAGTCTAGGGTAACTGCACTAGTTTCCGGACAGCGCTAGTGTCCGGACACTCTGTCAATGTTTTGGGATTAATAGGCAAATCACTAACAAATAGTCTCAAATAGGAACACAAATGAGAATTAAAGCATAGTTTAAGAGTTACACGTCATTTTAATGTCAGAAGCCTGAGCATGCGGAAAATTTGCAGGTTTTTGTAAAAATAAAATAGTGTGACCCTTTTAGAAAAGTAAGTGCTTAAACAAGTATTTAATAACACATTAAAATAAAAGTTAATAATATAATAATAAAATATAATAATAAAATAATAACTTTAATTAATTTAATTTTCGGCCTAAATAATACTGTGCGGATACTAGAACCGAAATTTGAGATGATTGTCAGTTTCCGGACGGGGTGCCAGCTACTGAAAAGAAGGCGAAAATTACGAATTACCATTTTAATGCTACTAAATGTTAGTTTATTATATTATATTAATTACAAAAAGAAAAACATCTTTTTCTCCTATATTTTCCGTCTTCGGACACGCTTTTTCACCTACAAATATTGCTGTCCGGACAATAAGAAAATAAGTTTCAATGTCCGGACAATTGTTTACCTATACGACTTGCACATGGCCTCGGAGACGACTTTTGCCATCCCATGTTACTACCAAGCCGGTTTTGCTTGGTCGTTAGTTTACAACTCTTGACTTATTTTTAATACTCCCAATCTCATGGGCAGTTATATGGTATACTTTTCAAGAAACTTCCTCTTTTGGGTAAACATATCATCCCTTTCATTCGGATAAGCACAGTATAAAGCAGATTTGGAACAATCGATTTAAATGTGTATGGTGACAACCGTACTTTTACGCCAACCCTTCACATCTTTTTCAGAACCCATTTCGAAGCACGGGCGGAACCAAACAGTTTGTCGGCCCCGTTTTAGATGGCGCTGGTACAGGCTACGGCCACGAGGCATTGGCCCTAGTTTCAGTTGTTAACATTATGCTTTTGCCCACTAATTCTGTCGGGGTATCAAACCTCCCATTATACTAATTTTTGATCATGTGCATAGTCTCTTCAGTTTGTTAACAAAAGTTCTTTTTTGTGTGGCTGGTAACCAAACGAGGACTCCATAATGACTATTAGCTCCACAATTGCCATGAATACTTAATTAGAAAGAGCGTGAGAAGCCTCACGTGCAACCCACCATTTTTTTGCATGGATAAAGTGCCGTTGAGGCTATTTTCACTCTCTCTTATACATTTGGCTCCCACGACTGCTTGCTGTCAAAAATTATTCCCAGATTTGTACTTTGTTGCTCCTGGAGGATAACCCCTCCCAGTTTAGGCCTAGTCCAATTCGGAATATTATAGCTCCTAGAAACTAAGACTCTGTAGATCTGCATTTTGCGATCAACCCAACATCGGATGCCCAGACATGGATCTCCTGAAGTTCCCGGACCTATAGCTAATTATTGAAAAAAGTCTACAAATTTTGGCAAATAAAACATCGTAAGTTTGGCTGACCCCGCAAACCACCTATCGAACAGTTGGTTTATGGCCAGTTTCCAAATCATAGAGATATCTATCTAGAGAGATGTGAATATGATTAAGACGTTTTTATTGTAGTCAACGGCTTTTACAAAAATATAGTGTACTAGCTGACCCGCCGAACTTTGTTCCGCCTTAAAAGCACAAATCATACAGTCACCCTGGGTCCAAATTTAGGTCAATAAATTGGGACCCGGGTAAAATATCGAGGTGAAAGATATCTTAAATTTTAGGAGAGACGTCTAGAGAATGATTATTGAAAGTTTCATTCATTTCTATGCAGTCGTTTTTGTGTGACGTGGGCGTTATGGTAAAAAACCACATTTTTGGTCACATTGTTCCCACATTTTGGTCAATAACTCGGGAACTGGATGAGATATCCAAATGAAAGTTGTCCTAAATTTTAAGTTAGACGTTAAGTGATAGAATGGTGAAAGTTTCATACAGACGGACAGACAGACAGACAGAGAAAAATTCTAAAAATTGGTGATTTGGGTTCCGCTGGTCCAACAACGACCTCTCCTATCAGTTTTTCTTGAATATCTTCAATGTACAGACATCGACCTGTTACAATTTTATTATATGTAAAGATATACAAATTTCGGCTGTCCGGAAACTAAAACCAAAGCGTCCGGAAAATAAATTTTACTGCCTAGAAACTATAACAAATCGAACTTTTTTGAATTTCATAATATTAACAACATTATGGGGTCTATCAGCTATTCCAGCGGAGCTGCCGGCGAGGAATAATTGTAATCGAGTTTTGTGTTCTCTATCGACTTCATCAAAATTCACTGCCAAATTCCGATAAAATCGATTAATTTCTCTCATGATGTATTACATTTCTCCCGTCAGCAGTTGCCTCGGAATAGCTAATAGACCCCTATATTTCTAAACTATACAGACGTCATATTACTGAGCAATATTTATGCTATTATAAACAGTATATCTTTTCGCGGTAGCGTTTATAGTGAGAAAATGAGTCGAAGTCAAAGTTGAGAAAAACGTAAAGTGTCCGGAAACTAGCGCGTTTACCCTATTAGAACGATGGTTTTTTCTTAGTCCAAATCCTATTTCTGTACATTTTTCCACAACATAGCGCAAGCACCGCCATCTACCGGTGTCTAGCATTGTTAATGATAAATTTTTGTTTTTATGTGTTCATTTTTGACACTCCGGCTGTGCTCTTCGGAAAGTTTCATTTGACAACTATAAAGAGAACTCTCTTCATTGGAAGATAAAAATATTTTATCTGATTGCATTAACACGTTTTTAAAAGTACACCGCTTTTCTGAAGATTTTTTTAAAGTCAGCTACCATGAAAAAGTGTGAAATGGAGAAGGTTTTATGTTTTAGAAAAAAAAATAACAAACGGACTTAAGCCTTATTTAGGTCAGTCATAAAATTTAACCGTAGCTCGAGAAGATTCGCGATTTATTGCCTCGCATTGCTTTTCGAAGAAGCAAACTCTGTTTTTGAATCTTAACCCTTACCACAAGGAATTTTTTATTTCAAGATATAGAGATCTTTTGATTAGAACTATCGGGAACTGCAAGGGTTACTACAATAAACCCCATTAACATTTGCAAATCATTAGAAATTCCTCTAACAACCAAATAATGTTGTGTTGCTTTCTTTGAAAAATTTCTTATTCCAAGCCAATTAAAATATAACCCAAAAACACGCATTCTAAAGTGGCTAAAAGTGAAGGAGAGCCGCTTTGCATGTTTGTAAGTGTGACCCGCGGTAAAACTGTTGGTTCCGCTTACATTACACCCACAAACGGCACAAAGTAAGCCAAATAATAAAGCGAAAACAATGACAACAACACGCCGAAGGCAGCGACTCAATAAGCTATCGTTCTAGATAGCCATGTAGGAGCATGCATAGGGCATAGATATGTGGAAACCCAGTAGGAAATATTAACAAGATGAGAGATTGTTGTTGTAGTTGTAGAAGTACTAGGCTAGGCAATAAAAGATCGTGTACAAGAAGACCCACTCATTTGGCCAGCCAAGAAGTGTCCCATTAGTATCCGAATCAGTGGAGCTGTCGAGACACACTTTGTCCTCTTCATCAGCTACTGAAATCTGTTATAGAAACGAAAACCTTCTATAACGAAATGTCTTTGTTCATGCGCCTAATATAAGCCGAGCGAGCGAAGCCTTTCGGCTTTAATTTATTATGGAAAGGGAAATATTCTCTAGACACCGTCCCTGTTTTTAAGCCAATCATCGGGCAAGGTATGATGAAGGCCTTATAGGGTGTCAACTGCTTTTGTCGGCGGAGGACCACACTTCTCAGTTGCCTACTCAGTTTAAAGGAGCACTTGTTATCACGATTGCTTCTCCGTTTAATTTCTGACATTACTTTCGGTGTTTACGATGGTTCTCAAAATTAGACGAAGCCCTTCGCAGTTACTAATTAACTTTCCCTGCCAAGACTTCTATGGAATGTCTCCCCCTGACTCCAGGAAATCCAGTACCTACAGTTTAAGAGATAGTGAATAGGTAGTTCCTGCGGAATTGTGACCTAGCTAGACATCTTAGCAGCCAACTGCTCATCATTGGAAATTGTATGAAACAACGCTTAAACTCCACCCCTTGATACGGTCCGCATTTATTCTCCACGCACTGTTACTGCTACTTTGGTGTACAGCTTTTTGGATTTTCTTGCTGGCCATGCAACACAAATGTGCACAGTTACAGTCTGTTAGCTACTTGAGGCCTTTGTTTGGTACAACTCTACAGCAACAAAAACAACCTACATGCATTTGTAACAGATTCATTTACAATTGTAGCTTTGTTTCTTCTCAAGTAGGCCTCGCATATTTTTATTTAAAGACCTCATGCAAACGTAACGTACCTGCGTTGCATTTTGTTATGGTTTTTGTTGATTTTTCTCTCAGTTGTTAATTTTAATTGTTGCGGATTTCCATTCTGACACATTTGCCAAACCTCAGCGACAATGACAAAAGGGTAACCTCCGAGTCGTACATGGGGATATTGACTCAGTAAACACTTGTAAATGAAATGGACATAAAGGCATAGGTATGTTAGTATGTATGTAAGCAAATATAAGAATTTTTTTTAAATAAAATGCAGATTCTCGACATACTTACATGCATTTGTTTGCAAAAGTTTGCGTGAGTAGGTAGTCCTCTGTTTATTAGCGACTTACCAAAGTTGAGCTTTGCCGTAGGATATTTGTGAAAAACTTGAACGTACTTTTTGGGTACAACTCTCTTTCATATGGCGTATATGAACATGTCATACCTTATCCTAAAAAATAACACGCACATACACATAAAGAGAACCCTGCTATTTGTCACAATTTCCTTAACACGTTCTCTGGAAGTTAGCCATACTAATCCTAATCTTCTCAGTCATGTTATCGTGCTTTCAGTAATTATTTAAATCAGTTCAGAGTACGTTGGATATTCCGGAAGTTTCATTTACGAAACTTCACTGACAGGTTTGTATCCGTGAGATTGTTATGAAACCTAACGAAAGGCAAGTTATAGTTTGAAAAAATGTATAACCTATGAAGTCCTGAAAACCCTCAAAACAGAGATAGGAGCTCATATAAATACTAGTTGGGTAGAAGTTGGTCAAGCTCAGCGAACTCATCCAACTAGAGTGACCATGTTTATTTACTCTAATTACCACTGATGTCCCGTTTTGAGACCACAAGTCATGGATTAGCCAACGAAAAGTATTTGAGAAATAGTAGTGAATATTAAAATATTTGAAAGAAGAAAAGTGGGGCAGAGAGAGAACAAAGGACGATGCCAAATGACTATGAGCAATACTAAAAACTCATCCAGGAATCAGAATGACCGAATAAAAGTTCAGAAGGCAACTTACAATCATTTAGTTCGCTCTAAATTTGATCCTATTCTTCGACTAAATCGACGTCGACACTCTTTACGAAGTGAAATGCGCAGATGAGGCAAGAGTTAAACGTTTGAGTAAATGGCGTAACGCTACCGACTGTCAATCACGCTGAAACCTTGGGTCTGATTTTTGGCAACGGTCTTACCTCCGCTAACCATAATAAGATCATAAGATCCTCAAATTGTTTTGTTTGATTTTACACTTCGGGAAAAGATAAAGAAACGTTGATTGCTATATATAAGGCCGACCGGTTATTCCGACACCAACTGGAGGAACTTGCAAGTCTGCCAAAACACCGCTTTTAGAATTACTACGGGGCAAGAGAAAAAATTCTCAACATAAGAGAGCTCGAGGTAGACAGTTTCTACTGATCCGCCATAAGCTTAGTCATCCAATCCGACACCTATTGGACATAATCCACCGCCCACGGATATAAGAAAACATCTCCGTAAGCACTATGATGAGATTCGGCATCACATAACCCAGCCATTTTATGTGCGGACTCTAAAGGTGGGTTCTAAACCGAGTCGGTAGATATTGTCTTCAGATCATGGCCTTTGAACTTCGTTATTGACATCCAACCACCTGAAATAGCTGAAGAGAATCGCGTTCTTCTTAGGGAGACTGGAGTAACTCTGGCTCAACTTCAATCTGAATATTGTAGCAGGTTAATCTCATATTTATCCAGACTCAACTCCACCGTACCAAATACCAATATCACTCTGGTCTAACCCTGTTGAAACTACGCTTTCTTTCAACCTTCTTTGGAAGCGCTTGATGAAGATTCTCAGATGGTCGCTCCCGTTAGGCGGAGTGGAGCACTGTAACAACAACAACGGAGAGCAGTATGTTCTGCCTTCTCTGGACTGGATAAGGCTACAAAAAAGCGTAATCGCTACACAAGGGTATATGTACCAGTATGAATGAGGGTTTAACTGACCTTGGTCAGTTCTGTCTGACTTATATGAATCATCCTTTATAAGTCGCGTATAATACCTGTGCTGATATCCGGTTAGGAGGTATGGGCGACGAAAACATTGAGATAGGGTTTTCCACCTGTTGCCGAAAAAGAACGTGAACTGCCAAGGTTGACAAGAGTCATGCTGGCCTAACTACCTTCTGGATACTGTAATAGACTAAACTCTTACCCATGCAGACTGAACCTGACATGCCAAATGTTTGACCCACATGTGGTGAGTCTCCCGATGACACCAACCATCTTCTTATCTGCTCAACGGAGTAGACTCTTCTAAAACCAATCTCAGTCTGTTCCATCCTTATTTAAGACGCGAGGTTCCTGGGACCACGGTTACAAGATTTTGATGAAAATTCTAGGTAAGGAAAATGACGACTAGGCAACGCGAAACATCGCTACAACAAGAACAACATGAAAGCATTTAATGAGAGAACGCTTCAAGTGTTCGGCAGGAAATTTCATCAGAAGATTTACTTACTTTCGATTTGGTTGCGTTGTGTAATAAAAGACCTGAAATACTAAGCTGCACAAGTTTTACAACAACATCAACCTAGTCTAAATTCAGCGGAATCGATATGTTGCTGATTGATAATAACATTCCGACCGGCGACTGCAGAGTAAAAGGGAGAACTATACCCCATTTGGGCAGTTAAGTGGAGAAGGTCTTGGTCAGCCCTTACTGACGTTAGTTATCACGAAGATAAATATGGCTGTTTCGCTCTTTTAAATGCAGTCAGAATAGCCTAGTCGATTAATCGCCAACTCTCACCCTAACTACTTTCCTATCTACAAATCAGCCAATATTCATAGTTCAAGTATATAAAAACAAAACGCTTACGCACGACTTGTACTTGATTACACACATGGGAGCCGTAACCGCGTTTTATGGTTTGTTTTCATTGATCAACAACATTTATTATCGTTTTTTGTTTTCTTTTTTTTTCATTTTTTACCCCTCTATTTTTTTACATGTACCAAATGAAATGGCAAATTATTGTGTGCATATGTGTTGTCTGTAACAGAAGGCAATGCGATGCCTAAAAAGCTGCACTCATCCCCCAGCCTATGAAAAGTTATAGCGGAAAGTAGGTAATTCGCGTAGGTACACAGTTAAAAAAAAGAGTAAAATTGTTTAGAGGCGAGTTGTTTTTGCGCGCAACCCCACTTGCCAGTTGGAACTTGAAGAGGGTTGTGCGAATTGGACTTTCGCTGCTAATATTGTTGTATGAACACAGCAAAATATGTCTTAGAATATTAATTTCTCTTCTCTTCAATCAATGTTTTACACAACTCATTTAAAGCGAATACTCTTTTTTGTGTAACGCGAAATACAAAATTGGAAAAATAAAAACATATTGCAATTCATTTACGTGATTTGTAATTAATTGAAACCTTTTTACAACAAAAAAAAGATAAGCGAAGAGCCATCGCGGTTATCTGCAAATACTTACCACTAAACATACCCAACAAATTTGTCAACCAACCCTCCATCCTTTCGACTTGTGCCGTGGAGTGTCATTGACATTTTTTGTTTTTGCAACCGTTTACGTGCTGTGAATACGCAAATGCTTCTCTGTCTCGAGTTTCAGCTGTGCTAAGGAGAAAAATTTTACCAATAAATTGTTATTGACCATCGAAAAGCACATTTACTTTTCACATGTTTTTATGTACTAACTACCTACTACATAGTTGAGGGTACTTTGAGGTGTTCAATTATTCGACTTTCTCAAAACCGGACTGCGCGTTATTTGCAGAAAACCCGGTTACTACTTTTTATATACATAAAAAAGAATGATCGGCCTTTTTTTATTTTTAAGTTGCTCCTAGTACTTACAATAGACTGAGTCCGATTTGAATCATTATATCTCCGAACTGGTTGAGATATGGAACTTTATCATATCGCTTTAAGCATCACTCGTTAGCACCTTTTGTTTGATACCCATATTGTACTAACACATTTTGGGTCACCCTTGTCCACATTTTGAGCGATAACTACGAAACCGTTCGAGCTATGGAAATAACAGATATCTAAAATTTTTAGTTAGAAGTCTAGTAAAGCAAAGGTGAAAAATTCATTCAATACTATGCTATAGTTTTTGAGTGATGTGCGCTCAAACATACAGAGAGACAAACAAAAATTCTGAAAGCTGTTTCTTTGCATTCTACTGTCTCAATAATGATCTTTCCTATACATTTTTTTTCAATATCTACAATGTACAGGCATCGATCTGTTGGAATTTTATTATATGTAGAGATAACAGTAAACAAATCAAGTAAGGAAGTATAAGTTCGGGTTAAACCTCATATTGTATACCTAGTCGTCAGATGTTCTTCCATTCCACATACTACACGGTAATTTTAATAATTTGAGTAGGTAAAATTCTCAAAAATTTTCTAGAAATTCTGCCAAAAATTTGAAGATTTTGATGGCCATTTTTTAAAGTTAAATTAACTTTCCTGAACTTTGTATAAACTTTGAAATTTCTTTTTATATTGATTCTCTTACAGAATTCATTATGTTTTAAATGAAAATTATTAAAAACACTGCTTGTTCCTATTTCGTCGTAAGATATTTAAATTAAATTCACTACTATTATATTAAACACAACTGTATATATTTTGATCCTTTTTCGCCGTTACAACTAACCGTTATGCAAAAAAAAATATTATAATACCAAGTTCAATAGGCATACAAAACTAGTTGAGCCGGGTTAAAAACACCTACTCAATCACCCTACTGCATATATACAATTACATATATACAAGCTTCTATGTAGAAAGCCATGCTAAAAAAAATTTTAACTATATTTTTCTGCAGGGAAGATATTGTCCCCTACACCAATGAAATTTGCCACAGCAACTGTTACTATAACAACAATAAGTGATGCTTAAATATAATGACCGAATTTCAAATAAAATAAAATTGACCATTGTCAGTCCTAATCTGCTTCTTCTTATTGCAGATTTAAGGTGACGGTGACGATTGTACGGTGATCAAGAGAAGATAAAATGGCTAAAAATTTAAAAAGCTGAGTTGTATGCATACATATTTTAATTACTTACTTGGATAGGATTCGTTACTAGGATAGCGCGTTGTGCTCTCGAGGGCAGTTCGAACAAGAGTCCGAAGTTAAAAAGTTTCCATCACAAGTCGCTTTTAACACGGAAAAGTAGGCAGTAACTCTTGGAGTATTTCCCTGCGCGTCCTTCTACGTAATTAGCGCCGTAGTCTGGAAGAGAAGCTTCAGTTTTATATACAGTGCGTCTCATAATTATGGCACCTTGAGAATTTACAGGTATAATTGTTTCTTTATCATTGAAATTTCTCAAAGAATACTAATTTAAGATTCGTTCAAATCTGTATTATAAACTTTTTGCACATCTAAAAAAAAAGTTTAAACACATTTTCAAAAAATGTTCAGGTATTTTATATCAGGAAACGAAAGTCAAATTCTAGTATAATAATAATTGTGTTCGGTGAGGATAAAACTTTCAAACATTTTTACTGGAAAGTGTTCGGTGACACAAAACATTTGCAGCGAGAGAGCGCATTCTGACATTTCATTGAGAAAGAGAGTTGCAAGTTGTTGCTGGGGAAATTTCACTCAGTAAAACTCGCAAGTGAAAAACAGCTGATCTTGACATAGAAGAGCAACAACAAAAATTTCAAAATTTGAGCTACTAACCAATCAAAAAAGCAACAGCTGTTTTGTTTGCAAGTTTTTACTGACTCCTGTTCGGCAAAAATTTTGTGCTTTTGGCGTTTCGAGAAAATTTTACGCCATTCTCACTTTACTGACAGTTCTTTGCAAGTTTTGGCACCTAACACAGCCAATGTACAAATTTTAAGTTCCAAAAATTACGGTGATTTTTTTTCCGCAGTCATCTTACGTTTTTTTATTGGCCTGAAATACATATGTGTGCCGTTTCATGACTATAAAGCTCTAAGACATAACATCTTTCAATATTTTTTGAAATTTTTCTCTTTAATAAAAGCTCAAAGGACAGAGGTACCTGGGTTGGATGCTGCCTCAGAGGCAATGAATGTTTTTTTTAATCGGCATAGCCTTGTGCTTTTGGTAAAACTAGGCAGGGCCTAGATAGACATTACTACCGAGGCCCTGTCTGTCTTAGAAAGCATTAAAAACTGGCCAGGGCCTGCGTATGCTTTCCTTGGCAGGCTCATGATTTGAAAATAGAAAATCATGCCAGGCCCTAGGCAAAATTTATCACATTTTCTATCTGGGTACCAAATTTTTTGATGGGAAGGATTGCTTTTGTGAGTCCCGAATAAAAGATGCAAAGTGGTGTTTGAGTGGAGGTAGGAAAGCTCGCAGCACACTTAGACATTACCTGTAGATAAAAATATATATCATAATACAAAGTGCAACTCTTATGGATGTGTGTGCCAGCATCCTATTATATGCATTGTGAAATTAGTTTCCACGGTTTATTTTCAAAGCAGATCTTTTACTTAAAAATTTCTTCAAATAAGCCCAAACCCAACTCACTGTCTCTATTAGTTTACGAAGCTCAAAATTAAATTCAAACTTTTTATGCTACCAATTGAAATAGAAACGCATACGTGTCAAACAATATCCTTAAGGACTACGACTATAAAATAACACACACACACATACATTTATTTATTTATCAAAAAAATCATACAGCTATTGGGATCATCATTATCGTTATCGATTTCGGGCGCACATGGAGCAAGTCTATGGAAGTCTGTCCATCATTAAGTGGGTGAAAGCTCGTGAAGTTGAGGGTGGAAAGCCATTGAAATACGAGTGACCCATTCAATTAAGCATGAAAAAAAGTTACGCAACAAAGGCAAAAAAAAAACAAAAAATTGCAACCCAAGGCAAATAAAAGAACATAAAAATACTTGCAAAAAAATGTTTTAAAGTACTGAGACAACAAGGACATTGCAAAAGGACACTTACCACTTAAGGAGTGCCGCAACAAAACACGCATCACATGTCACAGTTAACCCCGCATGCTTTTATAACGCACATACGCTACATACATGGGTGTATTTATGTATGTTTTCGCGTGTCCAGGATATCGCCATGTCCTGACCGTTGTTATTGAGGTGTAATACAATTTCGTGCCATGATACCCCCGATGATGATGTGCGGAGATGGACACCTCCATTACTAGATACTTACGCGATAAAACATATATACAAGTGTATATATGTACATATACATGTTTTGATATCACATAAGTAACATACCCTGCAGGAAAACAGCTAAGAGTTTGTCCTCTGCCATATTTAAATATCGATGACCAGATGAGTTAATTTTTTTAGTTCCAATTAGTTAAAAAACTTCACATCGAATGCTCTGAAGTAGATCGATATCCTATGTATAGCCTCTGGTGGTTTCTTACTCCTTTTTTAATAGTTATGAAATTCCATATGGGGACTATGTAACATGCCATCATACCTATGCTACCGGTTCGAAAACGCCCTACCGCTGCATATTTTTGAAAAACGCCTTCTCTCAGAACTCCTTTAAAGAAAGCTGCTACATTTTTTATTCAAAACCAATAAATCTAACAAATTTCTTTAAATCGGCTGAAGAACGTCAAGTCCCCGAGTTCATTTTCCAAAGACTATATCTGCGAATTCGGCTGATGAACGAACTATTTCAAAATTTTGCTAAACGATCTATCTAGGCTCAAAATGTATTGAATTTATAGTTAAATATAATTGGAGCAAGTTCTGAGTAGGAGCCTTCATCATACAAACACAGATATAGGGCGCCCTTGTGCCGTAATCTCCGATAAGACGTTTGTAAAGGCTGATGTAGGGACTTTCCGAAGAGGCTGCCGAAGTTTGTATTGTGCTTGCGTCCATATTGAAAGAACTAGCGCTCCGAAAGCTTCCTCTACCGTAGTAGATGCCCTTCGATTGGTTGGTTGATGTGTCGGCAAATCGAAAAACCGGGCCCACTTAGTCAACAAACCTACTGATATCATTTAGGGAGCATCTGCACTCCACTCCAAAACGTGCAGAGAAAGTGAGTTCCGATTTCCTTGCCGGCTAATGCAACGCAAATCTTTAACTATTCATTTTATGGAGTTCCTATTCTCTGAGCATGCTGAGGCAGCGGCCAATGATCCATTATTGTAGCTATGATTCTGAAGATATGCACAACTCTTGTTCCCTTTAGACTTTTCTATCAAGAATTCGCAGACCATCTAAGTACTTACGCTTGGCGAATAATTGATGGATCTGGAATAAGAATGCAGTGCGCGACCTGTAGCTGTTCCAAAAAAGACCCCTTCCCGGTACCACACTCTATTTGGACCCTCTTTACAAATCCTTTCTTCCACTCCGATCCCTTCTTGATGACAGGCCTGACCATAGTCGGGTCGTACTGCTGCTCGTTCCAGTACTTAGTCTCTTACTCTTATGGCTGAACCTGCTGTAGTGCCGCTTAGTTTTAGGTAAATTGGTAGCTGATCCAGGATTACATGCTTCCGGTCATAAAAACTTTTAGTCCAAAAAAAACTCAAAGTATAACAGAACAAATTGGAGTAAAAGTTCCTTTCAAATCTTTTCGGAGCCATCTCATGTCAAATTATCCATACAGGGTCACATGCATGTGGGTGGAGACGTATTGTTTTTACTATGGCGTACACAACGTTTATTATGCTGATCACCACGACTATGCGGAGACAATATCCGAGCCATGTTGTTGTAACCTGATGAACGAGTACACAAGAATGTTTGTAAGTATGTATATTTTGAAAATGTTGCGCGTGCGAGGCGAAGGCAACAGAAGTTGGCGGCCACATCGCATTAAGAGAAATGACCCGACCGACGACTGCCCACAATTGGACACATATGGCGGTAAAAGTTGTTGTTCATTCACTTTTTCGGCATTGCGATTTTTTTACAGTTGTTTTTTATGTGTTATCTTTTCATTATTCTTGTCTTTTTCCGTTCAGTTTTTATTGCCTCGCTTGACTGACCAAATACGTAGAAGGTACGACGCTTGAGTTGAGTGAATGGGACACAAGTGTGTGACATAAAGTTGCAATTGAGCCAATTTGTAAAATTGCGAAAAGGACATTAATACACTTACATGAACTCCATCATGCGTGTACTGTATGGGTGAGTGTGCACGTGTGTGGCTAAGTGTAAGTATGCCGGAAGTGCACACGGCAGCGTTTTGTTTGTAGTTGCAGGTGAGCGGAATGAGGGAATATATTTGCTAAGGTACAGGAAATAGTTTGGCAAAGTAAATATAGAATTTACATTTTGATGTGTATTGATTGATAACGAGATAGAATTTTGTAGATCAGTAATTTTAGCTCGAACCACCGCGATCGTCGCACCGGTAAATGATCACAAAATCACCTAAATGAAATAAATAATTGGCGCAATATATACCTCCGAGTGGATTAAGGCCGATCTTATCTAGCAATTTTTGGCGCTCTGCTTCTTATTTTTCCTTCAAATTGCCGGGGCCTACATTTATTTTTGCCGATTCCGAACGGCAACTGCAATGCAGATGAATTTTTGCTGAGAGGTCTTTCATGGCAGAAATACAGTCGGAGAGTTTGCCAAACCACTGCCGAGCGCGACCACGTTTTGAAAAAAAATTTTCAAACCACTTTTGATGTTACCTGTACCAGGGCTCGAACCTTGGAGCTTCGATGTGGTAGGCCAGCAACACTACCCCCACACCATGGCGGCCGCCTAAAAGACAAAAAATTATCCAAAAGTTTTAATAGTTGTTGACTAAATTAAAGAGAAGCGTTTTTAGGTCACACGGTGTAACAAATTAAAAAAATATTTAAAACACCTTTTTCAGGGCTTACTTATGTTTTATGCCTAATCAAGCAGATAAAATTTGTATATGAGAATTTCAATTATCCTCTCAAAATCTAGATTTGGGCGTCTAAAACCCCTTTTAATGGGTGGGCTTACAAACGCTTAGAGGCTACAGAACTCCAACTTATTTTATAAATTTAAATGTGGTTTTGTTATTTGAATTAACTGCAAGAATTTGTAAACGAGTTTTATTCAGAACTAATTATTATTAATTATAATGTGTCGTCCTCAGAGAGTAGTTTACTGATAAATTGTCAGTAGCATTTTAATGATTAATATTTGATTATTTAAAAAAAAAATTATTAATTAATTAATTTTATTGCATGATTAGTATAAAAATATTCGATTATTTTAAATGTCGTATAATTGCATTTTTATTTATTTAATGGTTTAATTAATTTCAATTGATTGATTAATTTTAATTATTTTATTAATTTTAGAGATTTGATTGTTTTTAATCATATGTTTTATTTAATTAAAAATAATGGGCCATTTTTTCAATTATTTTTTATTATTTTTTTAATGAATTAATTACTAGTTTCTGATTAAGACGCACAAAATTATTATTCATTGGAATTAAAAAAAAGCCAAAGATTTAATAGTTATTATTTTTTTTCCTGCACAAATTACAGTGTGCCAAAGAGCAAAAAACTGGAAACTCAGAGTTTTAAAATATGAAATGAGGCACTCCAATTGTTTGTCATGGGTCTAAAGCATAGAAGTGGAAGCCTCAAAAAACTTTCAATTAAATTAGTTAAATTTGTTACAAAGTGTAACACTTCCCTTTCACCTTACCGACAGCATTGGCTTTAAGGTTCCATTATACGTGGTTTCTCCTTTAAGCCATTCTGCATTAGCTCTCTTCAACCCATCTCTAGGCTCACATTTCCTTGTACCGGATTTAAATTTTAATACTTTCTCGAGCGATAAGGCGGATCCATTCCCATGCTCAGGCTCTCCAAAATGGCTACTCACCGTAATTTAAAAAAATAGAGCAATGCAGTGTGGGGACTTGACTCACTGGAAACACCGTTCGTCGAAGGATGTGGATAAAAAGCTCGAAACCTTATTGATCACGTCATAATCAAAGGCAGGGATGACATTAGCATCCTAGACGTTTGCATTCTACGAGATCCCAATATCGACGCGGACATCATGTTGTGGCAGACACGTAATACGAGTATGTGGGGATCATGTGTCATAAATTTTTGAGTGCGGATACCTTAAGATAATTACCTAATAAATAAAGTTCACTGACGAGACAAAATGCATTCCACCATCCGACTACGTTCCAAGTGACAAATCAATACTCCGACTGAAAAATAATAAAGCATCCGAAAATTAGAGACTGTTCAGGCACGAAGATGACATTGCTTCAAAATAAGGTCAGACAACCGCATGCCTTGGAACTTAATTAGCTGATTTGTATTTATAAGCGCGGCTCCACATATGGTTAGTCTAATGTTGACCCGGACAGGCCAATTACTGGAGATGAGCCATGATAAGGGAATATGTTTGAGCCATGTCTTTGTAGCAGCACACATTTTTTTCTAGGCCTTTATTGCTTCAACTGAGTAAAGGTGTTTTAGGTACGTATCGACGGCTGAGTTGTAGATTATCCTAAATCAAAGTATTTTCCCTGGCTCGGAATTTCTTAGAAGAGGGCCCTTTATCCGATTTTTTTCAATAACACCCTATTTAAAAATTAAAGAACGTCCTATATCAATGAAAGTTCAACACATTTTCAGATACAACGTTTTTGAATAAAGATTTTTTTGTTTTCATCGATATGGTCATACGATTTTTAGCATTCGTGACAAGACCTCTTTACTTTCCTTCGTAAATATGTTGAAGATGCTGTAATGTAACTTTAAGCAATGGCAACCTAAGAAAATAACACATGCTCACACAGCAACAAAGTGTACAAAAGGGTTCGGAAGATTTTGAGCTCAATTGCAAACTTTCTCTCACAATTTTGTGGGGTTAAAAAGATGCTAACATTTGGACTGGGGTACGAGTGCAAATTTGATTACATTTAAATGTGAAGCTGTTTGAAAATGATATACTTAAGCACACTTAAAATGATATATTTATGTACATTAGGGTGTGTCATAAAAAACCTATTTTCCTGTATTTTTTAAATTTGTCTTAACTATCGATACTTAACGATTTTATTGACTATCGAGGTTTTCAAATTTCCAGAAAAAACTGCTACTATTGTTAGTAACATACAAAATTCTTGGTTAATTCTAGATTTTTGAGTGAGATAAGCTTTTTTTTATCATCACTCACCATCCTGATTTTATCAAATACTAGACCACCCTTCGCTGCATGCCAGAACTTAAAATAGACGGAGACCGATTCAATTAATTTGATCCGAAACCAATTGAGGTATTGAACTTAATCAGTGAGGTGAGGCGTACAAAAAAAAAACAAAAAAAATGTCCTCGGAACTACGCTCAAACGTTTTTTTTTAGATTCCAATGTAGGTACCTAAAATTACCCTTACAATAGTAATACTGTTGTCCGAAGCTCTGAGAAAAAAACCCATTTTCTTGTTAACACCCTAATGCATATCTACCTTCAAACTTACTTTAAGCATTTATTTGCATATGGCTATGAATGTCCTTTACAAATGGACTTCTTATGATGGATAATTCTGCTGCTTAAAGGCATGTACGAGTATGTGCGTCAAAGATAAAAAAAGGACCTGAGAGCATCTCTAGCCGCGCCCATCTGTTTTGGTTGATTTTGTTTAAAAGCATTCGGCAGTGCACTAATTTCATGTGTGCGGATGGGGATATGTGACAATAGTATGTATGTATGTATGCATACCCTGCAGTTAAGCACCAAACTTGTCCGAAAAAATACTAGTTTGCAACTAGATGTTATTCACTGAAATAGAACTAGTCCAAAAAAAGTGAAAACTTGTAACAACTAACAATTAATTTGCAGATACGTAACGGCATAAACGGATCGAGATAGATATTTACATATACATATCAAAATGTTCAGGACGAAAAGAGAAATTGATTAAGCCATGTCCGTCCGTCAGTCGGTCTGTGAACACGATAACTTGATTAAATTTTGAGATATGCTAATGACATTTGGTATGCAGGTTCCTTGGCACTCATCTCCGATCGCTATTTAAAATGGGCGAAGTCGGATGATAGCCACGCCCACTTTTTATATATAGAATATTTTCGGAAACACAAAAAAGGGATTACTCAGGACATAATATACCTATAAGAATAAAATTTTGTGTATACATTGAGAGTAAGTCATGAAATAAATTTTTCAAGAAATTTTGCAAAATGGGCGTGGCACCGCCCGCGTTTCATTAAGTCAAATTTAGAAATGTTATTAATCATAAATCAAACACCGTTCAAGATATCGAAGGTTTCCAGGTATGCAAGGAATCTTCCAGGAAAAAAAGGGGCGAGATCGGTTAAGGCCTACACCCACTTTTATATGAAAGATTTTGAAGAGGATCGTAGATATATTAAATAGCCAATAACTTTGCGTAAAAAAGCTTTACATCATTTATATTTCACTTTTAAAGTTTCCGTAAACAAAGAAATCCAAAAACTTAAAATTTTCAAAAATGGGCGTGGCTTCGCCCCTTTTATAGTGGACTACTCCAAAAAACTTTTTATGCCATAACTCTGCCAAAAATTGATTTGTCGAAACGAAATTTTGGGATAATGTTCTATATACAAAGGTAACTGTTTTTTGTAAAAATGGGCGAAATCGCTTCATGCCACGCTCATTTTTTTAGCATAGCTCTGAAAATTTTTTTTTTTTTATTTAAAAAGCGATATTTCTACAACTAAGCTAGCTATATCAATCAGATTTTGCACATATAATAAGCTTTTTAAGAAAAACTCGACTGCAAAAAATGTTGTCAATTTTGAAGAACTAGGCGTGGCGCCGCCCACTTTTCAGCATAAAATATCTGCTATTTTCAAAGGCAATCGCTTATAATTCAATCTTGATATTTCAATGAAAATTGGTCAGCTTATACTCCTGGCAAAAATTAGCCAAAGCGGAAAACACACAAGCAAAATATTCGGGCACGTAGTTAATAGCCCACTCCAATAGCGAAGTTTGTATCTTTTTTTATTTTCATACCTTTCATAAACATTAAATATATGTAAGTATGAGAACAAGAAGAGAAAAGTTCACTAAAATAATCAGTGCGATGACCGGAGTCTATATATGAAATGTCATTAACTTGAACCAAATAAACTCCTAGCTATATCGAACTGCAGCTTTATATAACCTGGGGGCTTTCCCAAAAGCTTTATACAGACTGTGTCGTGCCCAGCGAACTCCTGAGCCTATCGTAAAAGTTCAAGAGCAAAAAAAACACAAAATATGTGGGCGTGGCACCGCCTACTTTTCCAAAATTATGTAAATATTGACTAAGTGCCATATTTATCCAAATATCATTAATTTAGACCAAAAAAGTTCGGAGCTATGACGAATTGAAACTTTATATATCCGGGGGGCATGGCTCAGCCCACTTTAAATCACAAAATTCTAATTTAAACGAAATATTTCACACAAACAACAAAAAGTTTATCTCACTAATATTAAAAATTCATAAGTTTGTGAGTAAGTGTGTTGGCGACTCTATCACGTCTAAACTACTGAGCCAAACTCTACGGAATTTTGCACACTTATTCTTAGGAGTATAGAATAGGTAAGAACGGTTATGGAGCTATGTCCTTTTATATTATATATGTTTATAATAAAGCTGAATCTTTGAATGTCCGGATTTTGATGAAATTTGGTATGCAAATAGCTAATAGTCCAGAACGAAGTATAGGCTATGTCTTTTGATAAATTGGGGTTCCGGGCCACCTAGGAACCGATACATTTTGATATATTTTTTACTCTATATAACCTAAAGCATACTTGACCTATACACGGCTAAAAATTTTAGCCTAAATTTAAAGCTTTTTTGGAATTTAAATTACACCAGTTTTCGAGAAAATGAGCGTGAAGAAAAGAGTTTCAATTTTAAGCCAAAAATATCTTAACAATTAAAACACATAAAAAAACATTTGTATCAGTTTGCACGATTCGAACCGACTGTCCCCACATCAGAGTAGTTTGCTCTAGGGAAATTTAAACAATTTTGGACGTTTTTCTCAGTTAAGTTTTCAATCGCTCTCTCTATGGCGCGATATACAACAGGTATATCATCATAAACCTCCTAAGAGATTTTTGCGCCAAGCTTCTCTTCCAATTTGTGGTGTGCCGATTTGAATTTTCCCTACAAATTGGTGGGACCTACAGTTTTTTGCCGACTCCGAACGGCAAATACAAAGGAGACGAATTTTTGCTGAGAAGCCTGTGATGGCAGAAATACACTCGGAGAGTTTGCCAAACCACTGCCGAGGGGCGACCCCGTTTTGAAAAACTTTTTTCAAATCACTTTTGATGTTACGTGTACCAGGGCTCGAACCATGGACCTTCGGTGTGGTAGGCTGGCAACACTACCTTCACACCACGGCGGCCGCCGTTTTCAATCTAAGCCGCAATAAATTTAATTAAAAGGTTTGGAATTTATTACAAAAATGTTTAAAATAATCCTTAAACCGACGAATGGTTTATAATTTAAGGTCAAATTTTTAGCCGTGTACTAATGATATTTGCTATATACGTACAATATGGGTATCAAACGAAATCCACTGATTTCATTTGGACTCTGTTATATTTCGATACATTTATGGATTAATGAGTTATCGATCAAAATGTGATTGCCCTAAAACATTGAAATTTTCACCCCACTACGGACCAGTTTTTCATGTGAACTTCAAAGTTTAACTTAAGTTCTGTGTTAAGCGTTTTGTTCACATGTAACCCTAAATATTTATATGGCTGATAAATAAAAATGTCTTCAGAAGTTAGTTTATAAGTTTCTTCAGCAAAAATTATGTATTCAATGTTTCTAGCAAACCAGTGGTTAAAGAACCCTAAATACGAATTTTGAGTGTAAATTAAATGCAAGAAAACTTGTATGAGTAATTAGTTAAAGTTTCATCACTTTCGGACTAATTCCATCTCAAACAGAGAACTCCTTTTTATTCTAGTTTGGTGTTTCATTGACTGTTTTACGGACTGTCAGCGCAGCTTGTTGCATCTATGTACCTGATAATATGAGCAAAAGGATGTTGAAATTATTATAATTTGCCAAAACTTTTCTCTTAACCAGACAACGTGCTTTTATATTGAACAGACTGTTTAAATCTACAACAATTTATTTATAATTTAAGGATGTACACATGCTGACAGGTATGCCAAGAGACCACATGTATTTAAGTATGTGAAAACGTGCATTATAAGATTTTAAGAAAAATTCGAGGAGACATGTGCTGACTCTCAGTCGCTATACACAATTCGATCATTTCAGTTTTATTCTAATCTGTGCCGAAAAAACTATGGACAACCTGCGTAAAGTTTGCTCTGACCGCTCATTTTTCATTCTTTTAGTTTCCCAGCGAACCTGTTTCGGAGTGCCTGGATCGATGCTTTGGCGTGGAGTTTGAATAAATTATTTCGGCCAAAGTATCTGCCGCCTATGAGACCGTCAGTTAGCCTACATTTATTTACATAAAATGTTCGAAAGATGGACCACTGGCAGTTTATTTCTGGTATTAAGTGACAAGCAGCATTTGATCTCTGAAGCAGACACAAATAGCTTGATTACTCTTTCAAGTTTTTGTTGAACTGAATAAATTTTAAGTTTTTCAAAGCTCTACATAATACAAGGATATACGTAAGTTTATTGATATGTATGGAGGATTACTGAAACTGTGCAGGTCATCCCATCACATCCGTAATGGTTTTTCAAACACATCCCGTTTACCTTCACAAGTAGAATGTATATATTCAAAGAATGACCTTTCTTACAACATATTTGCATTTGTAAAATATTGTGGCTAGATCGCAGTTTTTTTTTGCTTAGGTATGTAGAAAAGCCTTTGGCTACTAAAAGGGTAGCACTACCTAACCCATTCCACTTACCGTTTGATTTTTTGGGTAAGTTGATGTACATAAACATTTTATAAAGTTTCGTAAAACTTTTTTTACATATGTGGGCATATATAAAAAGGACATAAAACTAACAACTAAACATGTTAGAAACATACATATATATTTAGTAGAAATTAATGTATGAGCATTCCCTTGAAATCGTCAACCTAGACCCTACAAGTAAAATTTGTGTTCTGTTCTTTGAACCAATCTATTTTAAAGAACACTAGAGGTCCCGGCAGACTTTGTCCTGCCCATAAATTTACCTGAATGAATATAGAAATATTGTCTATCCCCCCCAATATCCCTATCCCTATCCCTATCCCCATCCCTATCCCTATCCCCATCCCTATCCCTATCCCTATCCCTATCCCTATCCCTATCCCTATCCCTATCCCTATCCCTATCCCTATCCCTATCTCTATCCCTATCCCTACCCCTATCCCTATCCCTATCCCTATCCCCATCCCCATCCCCATCCCTATCCCTATCCCATCTCTATACCTGTCCCTATTCCTATCCCTATCCCTATCCCTATCCTTACCCCTTTCGATACCCTATTCCTATCCGCCCTTCTCTTTCATATAAAAGATCCCGATAGCAAGTATTACAAAGCTCGGAGAAATAGTTGCGGACCTTTCTTCTTGAGGTGGTTGAGGTGGTAGAGAGACTGAGGGAGCTACCACGCCCGCTTCTCCCTTCCGTCTTATATTATACACTGTACCAGTTTTCAGTAACCTGCCACGAATAATTCCAGATATATGCAGTTCGAAAAATGTCATTTGTATGTTAAGTGCCACGCCCCCTCCCCCTTCCTCGGTTTCTTTCTTGAGGTGTTAGAGATTGGTCTCGTTTAACTCTTTATCAATTTCCAATGTCCTACCATAAATACTTTCAGAGATATGCAGTACGGAAGTTTTCATTTGTATGGAAGGTGACACGCCCACTTCTCCCTACCACCCCTTTTTCCTTGAGCTGTTAGATATTGGATTCATTTAGCTTCTTACCAATTTTCAATGTCCTACCATAAATACTTTCAGAGATATGCAGTACCGAAAATCTCGTTTGTATGGGAGGTGCTACGCCCACTCCTCTCTTCCTCTCCTTTTTTTTTGAGGCGTTAGAAATTGATCTCATTAAGCTCGTTATCAATTTTCAATATTCTACATTAAATACTTCTCGAGATATGAGGTTCGGAAAATCTGGTTTGTATGGGAAGTGCCACGCCCACATCATCCAGTGGTCCGGATTGTGAATCTAAACCACCATCGAGCCCACTTCAGTATACAAAAAATCATAAAAATCGGTCCAGGCATTTAGAAGGAGTTTAGTGCCAACGGACTTAAGCACAGGATATTTTTATATAATATTATTAAGATGAAACAGGATATTATCTTTGGTCACCGCTGGTAAGTACAAGAAGAAGAAGCTATAGGATTCTTCAGTAAGTGCGTTCAATGAGCTATCCAAGTCGGCAATACGATCAAAATCTCACAGGAACGATACGGATCGGTTCCCTGCAAAAAGTCGTGCAACTCATCTCTAAAGAGAGTGAGCCGCGATCAATACCTTTCGTTTACAATGGCTACAATTAAATTAAGTAAAATCGACTTCCTGTAGGCTACTTATAGGTGTTCAAAGTAAACTTGTCCGACCTTACCCGTAAGAGAACAAAGGGGATCTGTCCAACACTACCCTTTCGGGCATAAACTAGACCAATCAGTATCTTCATAGGACATGAACCAAAAAAAGGGATCACTTGCACCCATACAAAGAGATCAAAACTGGCATTGGTCGCATGCTCCATTGCTTGACGGAAAACATTATATAGGTAGAGTTTTACAATGAGGGAAGGAACCCTAGTAGACGGGCCTAACCACACTCACCAATACATGCGAGCGAAAATTGTAAATTACTAACACAGACAAAGCATTTTGTCAAGTTTTTACTTTTTTGTGTATTTTCTTCTTTGATATTGTGAGAAAAGTGTAAGTACGTCGTTAAAAAATTTATAAAATGTTTAACTAGGATTTTTGCATTGAAATTGCAACTAATACGCCAAGAAAAGGCAAGTGTATAGTGCAAAATATTGTTATTTACCAATTCAAGTCCTGGTTTATATATTTATGCACACAAAATTTTATATTTTCATATGGACGAGCAAGGAACTTTAAATTTGAGGCAAATGTAGTGAAGTTATAGTTTTGAAAATGTTAAGTGATATAAATATTTTATTTTGTTTTGTTGTTTTTCCGACAGGGTGAATGATTGAGGTATATTGGAACGATTTTTCGTCATCCCTTGTCAAATTTGGTTTTGAGACAAACCGGTTTCGGCGTTGTGCCATCATCAGTGTCGATTTCGAACGAAAATCGTTCCACTATACATCAATGATATAAATATGTATTTATAGATGTTATTGACTATTGTGAACGTGAAAATTATGTTATTTTAAATTATATTAAACATTAAAAACCAAATCTAATAATACAAACAATTATATTTTCATTGTTAGCTACATATAAAGTTTCCGCCATTCATAACCATTAGGACTGCGCATGTTTGCCATACTCTTAACCATAAGCGGTGGCATGTGTTTGCCTTATACCTGTCACACACGGACAGCAAGCACATGGTTAGATTTGGCCCACTGCTCTTTAGAAACTAATTGAGAAAAATAACGCAAACGCAAGTCAGGCCAAGAGGTTATCTGACTTACCATTTAACTGGTACCTGTCTAGTAGGGAAAGTACCCTACAAGCACACTGACAGTCATTTGTTACATCTGAGACTCAGTGCTGCCATTCTAACTATCAGGGATTTGTATCATGTTCTTAAAGCGAATAGCAACAAATGATGTCAACAACCGTGTACGTGTGAGTACGGTATATTCCCTTGTTATCGCCCACATAGCTTCGGCCTGCCAATTCGTGCTCTTTCCCTTCGTTCTTTGTGGGTGTTGGCAACAACGGACACTCGTGCGCTAAGAAACAAACATCCCTACAAGACGCTGCTGATTGATGCATCAGATTTTTCATATTGCTGCTACAAATCTGATGGCCGATTTGTTCGACACCCTGATGACCCCAGCGCTTCCTTTCAAATGACGGCTCATGTGAAGGTCAGCTGTCTTGTAGGGATACTAGTATGAAAGTATCAGCTTTGACCAATAAATTATCATCGCTGTCAATAAAGAGTGTGACTGGGTTAGTAAAAAAATTAGCGTTTCTGTTAGGGTAATCTGCACAAACGTTTTAAATTTTCAAGTTTAGTTGATGCAATTTGTTTCAAAAGATTATCGATTGACCAGAGAAGCATATTCTTTCACCTTAATCTCAGTTGTTCCCTTTATTTAAATTTTTTAAATTTCTTCTCCTTTTGGATTCAATAAAACTAAACTGAAATACAAAATTTCATTCTACAAAATTCCATTCCATCTATAATGAGAACTTTATAACATTTTTTCCAAGTCTGCTGTAATGCAACCCTAACATCGGGTTTAGCGCCCTCTAAAGGACAATAGCTGCAAGCACGTCGGAGTGTATCACAACCGTCAACTTACATTGAAAAAAAGTAAAAATAGATTTACATTCTTTGATTGAAGACATAAATTTTACAATTGAAACAAATAATGGGTCTCGTGTATAAAATGAGAGAATTAGCTGACACCCCTTTTTTAAGTTAAAGGCGGATTGTATGGTTTTATTAAAAATGGAGCCTGAGCAATACGGCGAGCATGAGCAATGATTGCAGCCAAAACTTGGTAGCAACCAATCACTCTAAGATCCGCTTGTGTATATTACATTCAAAATAACGAGCCAACACGTTGTCCAGCGAACCAACCCTACACAATATTTTCACAGCTATTTTTTTTAATACGGGGTCTATCAGTTATTTCGGCGGAACTGCCGGCGGGGAATAACTGTAATAGAGTTTTGTGATCTCTATCAACTTTATCGAAAATCACAGCCAAATTCCGATTAAATCGATTAAATTCTCTCATGATCTGTTACATTTCCCCTGTCGGCAGTTCCGTCGAAATAGCTGATAAAATCATAACGAACGCGAATCAACTTTTTAAAAGAGTAATAATGCATAATTGAACCGTCCGGTACTTCTAGGCAATTGCCCATGTATGCCGCCATTCCGAACTATGGGCTTAGAGCTATTGTGATTTAAAAATTCGCTTTCGATCACGGAACGTATAACGTAATCCCATCCCTGGTTTTTTTTTATTTGAGTTTAAAGTTTTTAACCCTATGTATAGGGGTTAAGTGAGGAAAACTTGATAAAATGAAGCAATTGGTTACAAATTAGTGGCTAAATTAATGTTTTTGGGGGCAAGGAATTCATTTTTGATGTTTATTTTTACATAAAACTTACGATAGACGACGCTGTGGTACAATTTTTCAAATTTTTTAACAATTTTTCATGGAAAAATAGTATTTTAATAGTTTTTAAGTAGAAATAGTAGCAATTGCTTACGAAATGTGTGTTAAAGTAATGTTTTAGGGTCGAGCAACTCATTTTTGACATCAATCTTTTAATAAATCTTACGATAGATGATCCTGTGGTACAATTTTTCAAATTTTTTAACAATTCTTCATGGAAAAATAGTATTTTAATAGTTTTTAAGTAGAAATAGTAGCAATTGCTTACGAAATGTGTGTTAAAGTAATGTTTTTAGGGTCGAGCAACTCATTTTTGACATTAATCTTTTAATAAATCTTACGATAGGTGGCGCTGCGGTACAATTTTACAATTTTTATGAAAAAAGAGTATTTTAACAGTTTCTAAGTAGAAATAGTAATATTTTATCCTGTTTTATAATAGAAGTGATCGTCGATGACACTAAAACGAGGATTTCACACTTTAAAAGTATAGAAGACAGTTCGGTCTTGATAAAAAGTATAAGTGTAAAAAGTTTTGTAGTAAAAATGAAGCTTAAAACTATAATTCTAATTGTTAGCGTCATCAACGATCACTTCTAATATAAAACAGGATAAAACATTACTATTTCTACTTAGAAACTGTTAAAATACTCTATTTTCATAAAAATTGTTTAAAAAAATTTTAAAATTGTACCGCACCGCCACCTATCGTAAGATTTATTAAAAGATTAATGTCAAAAATGAGTTGCTCGACCCTAAAAACACTACTTTAACACACATTTCGTGAGCAATTGCTACTATTTCTACTTAAAAACTATTAAAATACTATTTTTTTATGAAAAACTGTTAAAAAATTTGAAAATTGTACCACAGCGTCATCTATCGTAAGTTTTATGTAAAAATAAACATCAAAAATGAATTCCTTGCCCCCAAAAACATTAATTTAGCCACTATTTTGTAACCAATTGCTTCATTTTATCAAGTTTTCCTCACTTAACCCCTATACATAGGGTAAAAAACTTTAAACTCGAATAAAAAAAACCAAACCTATAGGCCAAAAACCGGTAATTGTTTCCTTTAGGAGACAACTGCTAAAACACGTCGGAAATTATCGGGAAAGGTATCAAAAGACGCGTTTTGACCTCGGTAACAATAATCCGGAAGCGAATTTTCGAGTTTTTGTTTCAGTGAAGAGATATTTGCCATCAAAGTTGACAATTTTCTGTCATTTTCATGTGGTTGTTGTAATCACAGATTATGGTGAATCTAAAAGTGCAAAAAGTGTGTTCTGGGCAGAAATACTGTGGACCGCGTAGCCGGTGTTGGACCGGCTAAGGGTTATTTTTTTGAAGCGCGGCCGAAGGCCGCCTACTCAGAAAGGTGTTCTGCACATAGATACCTTGGATCAAGCCCCCTATTTGGGATCGGACCCGGGTCATTTTTGGGTTTTTTGGCAATAACTTTTCACTGAAACAAAAAATTGAAAATCCGCTTTCGGATTGTTGATACCGAAGTCAAAACGCGTTGTTTGATACCTTTCCCGACATTTTTGGACGTGGTTTAGCAGTTGTCTCCTAAAGGAAACAATTACCCAAAAACCTGGTATGAGGTTTTGATACGAAAGGGATAGAGCTTCAGATTTTGTTGGTTTCAACAACTACTAAAAATCTTGTTGTACAATGTAATTGGCACCTATTATCAACAGTTGAAATTTTGTAAACTCAACAATACAACTCTGTAAAATTTCGTTTGATCTCTTTGACTTTTACTTTATCGCGTTTTGCATTTTGTGTTTATTTGCTGTTTTAATTTTATCAATTTTGCGCAGGCGCACATTCAGCTAATTATTTTACATCAATTGTTTTTCTTTTCAACTTCTATATTTTTCTGTTTTAATTTTTTCTCAACTTTCACTTTGTTGTGAATCCGCGGTGTTGTGAGCTAACTTCAAGTTATTGGCTAATATAATAAACAAGGTCAAACGGAAAAGAATTCCAAAATAGAATCGTACGTGTTAAGCATACCATAAGCCATAAATCATAAATATCAGAATAATTATTGAAGTGTCGAGCAAGCGCAGTATCTCTTGTGTGTTTGTCATTGGAAGAGTATTTACTGATATTTGTTGTTGCGCAAGCACCAAACTTATACGGTAGCGCACACGACGTAAACTTTATTTGGTGCTGGTGGTGGTAGCATAACTCGAAACTAATTGGGATTTCGTTTGTCTATTTTTTTGTGTGCCCGTCAACAGGTGTGGCGTGGTGCGGAAGTCTAAAAAGTCAGAACACAATGACCTCGCGATATGAGCGCATCAAAGCCGATTGCGTGGCACGCAAAATCCTGTGGGAGGATCCCGACTTTGCTGCAGTACAATCATCAGTTTTCTATTATCAAACACCACCATTCACATTTCAATGGCGACGCATTGCCGAATTTGCGGATCCACAAAAAGCATGTTTCGTAAATGAAGGTGAGAATTTTGACGTCATACCTGGCAAAATGGGTGATCGTTGGTTGGTATCATGCCTGGGCGTATTACATTCGCTACGTAATCTATTCTATCGTGTTGTACCCGCCGATCAGAGTTTAGACAAAGCGCATGGCGTATTTCGTTTTCGTTTGTGGTGGTGTGGTGAATGGGTGGAGGTGCTGGTTGACGATCGTCTGCCCACTATCAATGGCCGTTTAGCGTTTCTACAACCACAAATATCACATTGTTATTGGGCGTCACTGTTGGAGAAGGCGATTGCTAAATTGCATGGCTCATATGAAGCACTTAAATATGGTACACGTTCGGATGGGCTTAGTGATTTACTTGGTGGTGTGGTGGAATGTATACCAATGAAGACTGGCGCTAATGCTACAGATTTGCTGCGTCCACAACATTTGAAATCACATTTGGAAACCACTTGCATCGTGACGTGTATTGTGGCAACAAGCGGCACAGCTGGTGGACACATTAAGACATCACCTGAACGGCTGGCGAATGGTATTGCATTCAATGTCAACTACAGGTGAGTGGTTTAGCGTGGGTGAACTAGTATGTATTGCCTTAGTAACATTTGCGGTTTGATTAGTATGTAAGGTAAGAGGGATAGTGAGCGCGTAGTTTAATTAATATTTAACATAGAAATTCTCAATTCTTTCTAAATTTTTGAACATGCTTCTCAAGTTTAGTGCTCGGTCACTAGCGCATTTACCCTATATATAATTTATGTTATAGATTTAATTTATAACATGTACTTCTTTTTATATACTTAGACTTTCATCACTGGACAAGGTGGAGACACTATTGGGCGATGCAGTACAATTGGTGCGCTTAAAAGATCCACTCTCATGTAACACTTTCGATAACAGTGCCTTATTTGAAGGCGACTGGTCTGCGATATCGCCATCATGGGAGCGTGTATCAGTGCAGGAACGTGATCGTCTCTTTGGCCAACTAGACGTAGGTGAATTTTGGACGTCCTTTCTTGAATTCACACAAACATTCACCAGCCTTGAATGCATCTATCTCGACGCTGACACAGCCAAAGATGAGCTCAGCCTGCAGGAGCGACCAAAACGTTGGCAAATGAAAATGTTTCAAGGACAATGGAAACGTGGTGTCACGGCAGGTGGTTGCCGGAATCATGAATCGTTTCACATTAATCCGCAACTGTTGCTTAATATACAAGAGAAGCAAGAAATTGTGGTAGCGCTGAATCAACACACGGCAGTTGAACCCAAAGTTATTGGCTTTACAATGTACAAATTGAGTGCTGTGACAAATGGTGGAAAAGGCAAATTTAGCGAATGTTTACCAAAAGAATTCTTTAAAACACAAGTAAGCTTCTTAAACTCAGACTATGGTAATACAAGGCATGTCAGCTACCGTTGCGAACTGGATGTGGGGCAATATGTACTCATGCCCACCACCTATGAGCCGGGCGAAGAATCTAGCTTTACGGTACGATTTTTGGGCACAGCGCCATTACGTCTATCACTGTTGGAAACACAAACCATGATGCTGTTGGATCCTTTCCCAGCATTGAAAAATGAAGTAGAATCATCGACCAAAATAAAAAATGTATGTCAATATGAGCCTGTGTTCATGCAGTTGGCGGACGAGAATAAAACCATTAATTGCTTTGAATTGCACGAATTGTTGGAGGCGTGTTTGCCTAATGACTACATTAAGGGTTGTGCCAACATAGATATTTGTCGTCAAGTGATTGCGCTCCAAGATAAAACTGGTTCGGGACGCATAAATTTTCTGCAATTCAAAACGTTTATGGTAAATTTGAAATCGTGGCAAGGTGTTTTTAAAATTTATACGAAAGAAAAGGCAGGTATTTTACGTGCTGAAAGGCTGCGTGATGCTCTTTACGATGTGGGTTTTCAATTAAGCACTGAGATAATGAATTGTCTAATGCAACGTTATATACGTAAAGATGGCACTTTGCGGTTAAGTGATTTTGCTTCGGCGGTGCTACATTTGACTGCCGCATTCGATTACTTTCAACGCAAGGATCACAATCAGGATAATGTAATCGAAATTGAAATGTCCGATTGGATAAAATGTGTGTTGAGATGTTAGTGGCAGAGTTAAGTTGACATCTATAATGTAAGCTTATCTTTCCTAACAATTTCCAACGCCTATCCGTTGACCAATGAATTCATATTTTTATCTTATCCTCTATTTCTTTAACTTTTCAATCATTTCTTTATGATTGAGTATAGTTCAACTGTTAAGTGCAATTCTAACGTAGTACCTAATGAAAACAAAATTAACATAACTAATGAATGTGATTCATAAAATCTGCGAATTTTCACGATAAAACATAAATTTTAGAAAATAGTGTTGAAAAATGTATTTAAAAAGAAATAATTTTTTATACTCTGCTTTACATAAGTTACGTATGTATGTATTTGTAGTTTTAGAATAGTTAATATTATTCGCTTGTATGTAATTCTATAGTTTGGTTAAATACAAAACAATGTAACCGCTCTCGAACTGATTATATGAATCCTTGTAAAGCAAGGACGAACTCACTCCACATCATGCTGGAAAATTCTTCACAAAGTTATCAATTTCGCAGAAATCACTTGGCTGTCAAATCACATACATTCTTTTTTTTTCAAACGCAAAAGAAATTTCATTCTCATCGCAATACAGAGCGAGGTGTCGAGCTTATGTATACGCGTTTCCTTCGACTCCCGTTAGAAGAGCTTGATACCGATTCTCAGAGTGACCGTGCCCGTTAGGCAGGGCGAAGTATTGTTAATAACAACAACAACCGTCGAACCTGCATTACATCCCCAGTCGAAAATTTAAGTCACAGATAAATTCAACCATAGCTGTCGAAAGCCCCTGCGGGTTAGGGGTTTAGAATATGCCCGAGGTAGGCATACCGTAAGAGGCGACTAATATGCACAAAGGTAATGACGTGCAACTCGATGGTTGATCTACGGATATGATGCCTCTCACCTCTCATTACCCACCTTATCCGTCCTTACGGAAGAAGGGGTGACATGACCTAGAAGGTTTCACTGGTCATAAATCGCTACCACGACAGTCGGGCAGTAGCGCAAGGGAGTACCGGAGCGTACCGGGTTCAAATCCGGCCAAGGACTGTTAATTCGACAACACTCCACAAAACCTTCGGGGAGTGTTTTTGTCGTTACCACAACAACAACATGGCTGTCGAAAGACCTGTTTCTTTCATTGGTTAACAGGGTCTGCCCGCATGCTACGCCTATATTTACATTAAATGAAATATATGTGTACGTATTACTATAAATATTTTATTGTCCTTATTTAAATAAGTTATACTAAATCATCATTACGTTGCATATCTAAATCTAACTCAACGGCACCCACATTCCTTGGCGACAATTTGAGAAAATCGCATCAAATTAACGCTATCTTCATTTACTGAATATAATATCGATACGGAGGCCAATTTGACTGGCACGCAGCATGGTTTCGGTAATTGTGGCCGCTTCAAATGCATCAACGTTTGTACAATTGCATGATTAGTAGCATTATTCATGGGCGTACCCAAGGGGAAATTACATTCACCCAAACAGAAGAAAGCTTCAAAAGTTTTGGGTGCAATCACCGATTTTTCCATACCCAAATATTTAAAATCCAATGTGAAATTATGACGCTCACATGCCTTTGGTTGATCATATTCGGTACCTAAATGCTGTTGCATATAACCAAATGAATTTATTTGACGTTTATGTTGTTTGGAACGACGCCGATTTTGCATTTTAGTCAATAGATCAGGACCATTAAAGTATGCTGTTATAAATGGCTGTACACCTAGCAAATCTGTTTGCGCATGCGATGCCACTAAACCAACATCAGCAGCTGCAATTTGTTGTAGTTTTACACCAAAACCTTCTTGCAGCAGTGTATGCAAAGTGACACCAATAAGTAATTCATTGCCATAAAGTACGTGTTGGAGTGTACGATAATTTAACCAATTTTTAAATGATTTTGTGACATTTAACTCCAACCAACCATGAAAATCGGTGGTGGAATTTAATACGGCAACACTAAGTAAATAGTTTCCAAATGGTTGATAGACATTGACAGTGAAATTTCTTTCGATGATACTCGTGCTATAGCGCCCGAGCTGCGGATTTTGATATAAACGTATGGCGGCATGTTGAAGCTCCAAATCGCGAGGTATTTCGTTAAGGTTAAAGTTGAGCCGCATATCGCCGTTGAGTGCAGAATTTGAGTTCGCTTCATGTGGGGCTGTAAAGACATAGGAAGGAATTTCTCATTAATAACAGGTCAATGTCTAAGTTAAACAGTAATTTATGCACAGAACTATGTTTAACAATATCAAGTATGATTTTCATTTAAAAGGTCTGGATATATTCATAGCAGAAAACCCGTTTCGTCTCTTTTCGTATGACTCGCACCGGAATACCGGTGTTCCTTTACAAACCACCATTATCAGAACAATGTTAAAGATAGTACACAGTACCTTGGCTGCACAACTGGGCATAGAAATAAACCCCCAGTCAATCAAACTTACTTCTGCTGGCGAATGTAATAATATTGTTGCACATTTCAATCTCGCGCCGGTCGAACGGTGTAATAAAGTTGTCATTGATAAGTGAGCGTTTGTGGCGCACCTTTTTTAAATTCAGTATTGGTTCAGGTAGATTATCTTCTTCCTCATCACTTATTTCGGTATAAACTTGAAGCAAGAATTTCGTTGCAGAATTTCTAGAAGAGATGAACATTTTCAAAGTAAAAGATGCTTTTTAAAGTAACACAACTCACTTCAATGATGGTTGTCTTTTGAGGCGTATAGGCTGTTGTAAGCCCAATAATTCTGCCAGTTGAGTCATATCATCTGGTATATTATTTTCTTCTTTTTGGGCAAGCGAAAGCACCAAGAAACAAATAAATAAAAATACATTGAAAATCACAAAATTTTGGCGCGTCATTTTACTTTGAAATCCGTTTAAATACTAGAGTAGTCTTATAAAGAACCTCGTTTAAATAGTGAAGGGCTTAACGAGCACAGGTCGATTTTACCAAATATTCTAACACAGGCAGGTAACTGAACTTTTACAAGCATGTAAACAAAAGATTCGTTTACCAAAAAGAGGTTAAATAGTTAAGTGCGAATTATTCTTTTTGTGGATTTACCTGAGTTCACCATAGCTTTCCCCAGAAGAAATAGCTTGCATAATGTGTTATCACACTTGTACAGGAAAGATGCAGAAGTTTGCTTGACAAAAAAACTAGATTGATTTTTTAAGCAAGGCAGATTAGTCTTAAAGAGTTCATGATTTAAGAGGTGTGGCGAGTGAAGCCGTCCCCTCCTTTACTCAATCTTAAGAGTAGTTTACTTTTAGCTTTTTACTCACTTTAGGTGGCCAAATTAAACTCCAAGCAATATTTGTGACACAGAAAAGCAAAAGGAAACTGGCCAGTACCTTCATTTTCTAGCACCCTAACGTATTATATTCGTATCCGAAAAAGCACTGTTGAGCAGAGTTTTGGCTGATATAACCAATATGAAATGCGCCTTGATTGTTATAAATTTAACATTTTGGTCTCCTCGGATGACTGCATACACCGACTGCATATTCCATAAACATAAAAACTTGAAACCGTTTTATTTTAACAAGTAAATATGCATATCATTTTAAATGAAATTTAACAAACTATTTTACAGAAAACATCTCAGTGACATAATCTTACCTTAAATATCTGCCAAAGGCATTATATAAAACTGTACATAGACCTCTGCCTGCTCTTCGGATTGCATCATAAAATGCATTTCTAACAAACCGCTTAAATCTGTTTTTATCGCCACCTTCGTTGCAGCCGTTAACGCTTTATGAGTTAAACGAATCTCATTATTGCGATAGCATGCAGAAGTTGTTTCACGACAATTGAACAGCATAATCATATCACTAGTTTTAGCCACCTCTACGAAAGTCTCCGTTTTCACAACGCCTAATGTTTCGATTTGGAAATGTGGCTGCCTCGGTGATAGCGTTAAACGTATCTCATCTGCTGCCTTATTTAACTCTTGGAAGATATTCGACAGTGAATGCCCACGCACAAATACGACATTTAAGCTTGTACTATCTTCATCAAGATTATAATCGATTACCTCTTCAACATTAGTAGTTTTAATGGAACACTCTGAAGAGATATCAGGTTCGTCATTAGGACGCAATACCAGCACCAGGGGTGCACCGTGTCCCTTGTAGAACATTTTCAAACTGCATGGTACGCCAGCATACAGACCCAAGCATTCAGATATAATGTTCATATTGAGGCCAAAGCTTATTGTATCCACCACATGAAATTCTGCAAAACATGATGCGGTCATATAGAGATTCGCTTGTACACACTGACCTTCTTCGACTGTGACGCGTAAACCATCTTCGCTTATTTGGAACTTGCCATTCTGTTAGTAATTATATAAATAAATTATATATTAAAGTATGATTTCTTGTTATACGCCGGCGTACTTACATTTTCAAAGTTCAAAGCTTTTATGCCATTACAAAAGGTTTTCATTTGATCTAAACGCGCCACGAATTTGAAATTCTCATATTGACGTTGTGTTAACATTTTTAGATTCTTTAAAATACCTTTCTCATAAAGGGTTTTTGAATGTTGCATTCGCACTTTGCCGTTCAGCGTACGCACCTTCGCACACTCTGTACTCAGTCCAAGTTCTCTCTGAATAACTCCAGATAGCCACAAAACATTCTATCCCGTAAATTTTTTAATTGTTGCTTGGTTACTGCTTCTACTTTGAAAGTTGTGGGTGTTGGGTGCAGCACCTGCGCCAAACGCAATGCTAGTACGTGTGCGCAAGTATATCTGCTACTTTCCACTTGTATTTTTGACGCAGTTAAGCCTGTCGGAGGTTCTTGATCTTTTAACCCCAACACAAACTCTTTGAATTCTTTACATGCACAATAATTGATTCTAGGAAATAACCAGATTGAACCCTTATACTGTTGTTGTTTGATTTGTATTTCGGCAATATCGCTTCCTTCATAAGTATACAATTGTATGTATTGTTCATCCAAAATAGTCAATGCATCAACAAGCACAGGTCCCAATAATGATTTGAGTTGTAATAACAAGTGGTTTGTGTGCACGTCCGTAGCTGAGCAAGAAAAAAAAAGTTTTACATCAAGGATTTGCATGTGCTCCATTGCATTATCAAACATACCTTCAGCTTCCTCCAGCTCGCTTATACTACGCTGGTATTGTTGTAGTGCTTCCTCAATTAACTTGACAAGAATTTGCTTAGTGGAATTCAAATCCTCTACCGCCTGCATTTATGTTCAGTTTAGAACTTGCTTATATCAAAACCGGTATATTATTTTGTAGCTAAGCCCATTTTTTATTAAATCTGTAAAATACTTTTTTTTTATATAAAAGCGCGCAAATCCTTTAGAAAAACTCATCAAAAATGTTTATCTTGTCTTCATGTCTTTATTCGTAAGCAATTAGATATTACCGATAGCTTATTGTTTTGCGGAACGATAAAAGTGTTCAAACCAGGGTCCAGAAAAAAACTTTATTTAAAGTTTACGCTCTCACTGTCACCGATTTTGATTAGACGACACTCCCGACAAATTTGTGCTTGATTAATTTTATCGGCTGGTGACAAGATCAATAAAATCAGAAGGTAGAGTCTCCTAGACCTCAAAAAATGTTGCGGAGCTACTCGTGGAGGGAGAAACACAAATAAAGTGCATAAAAAAGTTGCCGTACTAGACATACCCCTACAAAAAACTTTGATTTTTTACTAACACAGTCACACTCTTTATTAACAGCGATGATAATTTATTGGTCAATGCTGATACTTGCATACTACATAGTATGCTTTTTTTTCTTGCCACATAGGCCCAAAGAAAAAAACGCGAATTGAACAGCCCAAAGCTATCTGGGCGATAGCAAAAGAATATACAATACTTACGCAACCACGGTTGTTGACATAATTTTTTGCCATTGCTTTAAGAATATGATGCAAACCACTAACAGTTAGATTGACAGCCTGACTATCAGATGGTGTGACAAATGATTGTCAGTGTTATTGTATAGTGCGTTTTGTGCTCGTATTTTAGTGGGAAAACTGATCCGAAAAAGTACTTTAAAGTGAATATAAAAACGGATAAAAAGTAAAGTTATTGTCAACATTTTTTCCAATTTTCGGATAAGTTTAGGGAAATTTTGCTGGCTGGGGAAATATTTCTTAGATTGTATTTCTATTAAAAATGTATAAACTGCCTTGTGTATTTGCAGCTTATAAATTGCTAACAGCGTAGTTATCGAAAATCGATGGTGGAGTTATAAGGGTTAAATCTATACGCAGGGTTGTAGAGGAACACACTATAAGCACTTTTTTTAATCTCTTTGGAACACAAGCTATCAGCTGAATTTGATAAAAACAAACTAAACAAACCAAAAGAAAAAAACACAAACAAAACCTATCCTTTTGTTAATCATAACATTTTTCGCTTTCCAGATTAGTTAAAGTGCAATACAGCCATCGAAGCAGAAAGTGAGCAACCGCACAAAACGAGATAAACGTTATACATTGACCATATAAGCAAGTTGTGCTGAAAATTGTAACCAGGCGTAAGCGATAATAAAAAAATGTATAAATATATGTACGTATTCATAACAGCTTTCTACATTTCAGTGCAAAACGCAATAAAATCACTACAAGATGGCCAGCTTTCGCATGGGACCAAAAACACACAATGTGCTTATGTCACTTTTCCAGAAAAATCGCCAAAAAGTTGCCGCTGCTTTAAGGGAACATAAATCCGTAAAACCCAAAACGTACGTGCTGCTTGCAGGCGGGGACGATGTTAGCTTCAACGATACAGATGTGAATCATCCTTTTCGACAAGAATCATACTTCCAGTACTTGTTTGGTGTTAAAGAGCCTGGCTGCTATGGCGTTTTGGAAGTCGGCAATTCCAAATCAACTTTGTTTGTACCACGTTTGCCCGAAGACTATGCCACATGGATGGGTAAATTGTACACTTTGGAAGAATTCAAAGAAATTTACGAAGTCGATGAAACACGTTATGTAGATGAATTGAATACGTTCTTTGAGGGCGCACAGCCTTCACTCATCCTAACGTTAAGTGGTGTCAATACGGATAGTGGATTAATTTCCAAACCAGCGCGTTTCGAGGGAATTGAAAAATTTGTTGTCGATTGTGATTTGCTACATCCCGTGATAGCTGAATGTCGCGTCATTAAATCCACTGAAGAAATCGAAGTATTACGTTATGTTGCAAAAGTCTCTTCAGATGCGCATATACGTGTCATGCAATTTATGCGCCCTGGACGCTCAGAATACGAAGGTGAAGCGGTTTTCTTACATCATGCATATGCTGTTGGCGGATGCCGTCATGCCTCTTATACATGTGTTTGTGGTAGTGGTGTAAATTCGGCGGTGCTACATTATGGGCATGCAGGTGCACCAAATGATGGACCAGTACGTGATGGCGATATGTGCCTTTTTGATATGGGCGCTAACTATTGTGGTTATGCTGCTGATATAACATGCAGTTTCCCAGCAAATGGTAAATTCACCGAAGATCAGAAATTTATTTACAATGCTGTTTTGTCTGGTCGGAATGCTGTGTTGGAGGAAGCACGTGATGGTGTCTCCTGGGTGGATATGCATAAGCTGTCTTGTCGCGTTATGTTAGAAAAATTAAAGGAAGGTGGCATGTTAAAAGGTGATGTAGAGGATATGCTTTCTGCGGGCTTAGCTGGCATATTCCAACCGCATGGTTTGGGACATCTGCTTGGATTGGATGTACATGATGTGGGCGGCTACCTGGCAGGACAACCGGAACGCCCAGGAGAACCATGGTTAAGTAAATTACGTTTCGCGCGTACTCTTAGAGCTGGTATGTACATAACTGTTGAGCCAGGCTGTTACTTTATTGAATACCTTATGAATCGTGCACTCGATGATCCGAACCTGAACAAGTTCATCGTCAAAGAGGTTTATGAGCGATTCCGTAAATTTGGTGGGGTAAGGATAGAGGATGATGTGCTCATTAAAAAAGATGGTTGTGAAAATTTCGCTATAGTTCCACGTACCGTAGAAGAAATCGAGAACATGATGTCTGCGCGCAGTTAATGTCGGTGCACCTTATCTTTGCTGATATAGATCTTTATAGTAATTGCTATCATAATCTCGTGTATATATCGATTAGATTGTTGCAAATGATTTATGTGTATGCCACTTTGCAAAAGGTATATTTATGTATATTATCTTTTATACGCGATTTCAATTTATTCTTTACTATAGCTATTGGAAGTTTACATTTTATTTTATGTACCTACTGTATGCGATAATAAATATGAATTGAATTGGAGCAAGAAGTTCTTAAGTCAAATTTTGTGTGTAATTAGCTGAATTTGTTGGTACCGTTTATCTGCATTGTTGCCTGGAAAGCAATCTCAAGGTGTCGCAGAGGTAGATTCTATATCGTATGTGCTTACGACGTCATTATCATTGAGCCAGAGGCTTCAGGTCACCTATGATTGAAGTGTATAAACGGAATTTAGAAAACGATGACAGTCTGATATTACTGCTTCTTTATCAACCGCTTAGGCTACTCAAATTATAAAAAAAAAATAATGGTGGTATGTGAATACTGATCCATGTACTACTGCACATAATCTCGCCCTTTGATACAAAGAAGTAGCGACAGGTCCTCAACAACATCCACACAGAGTCGGTGAACTTCTTTGTCAGCTCTAGTCCAGTGAATGCCATCATTCAGGTACAAACTCCACCTTTTGAAGAGGAACGCGAACTGCCAAGAGAAACAAGAGTCGGGGAGTGTTTTTGTCGTTACAACAAAAACAACAAGAGCTCCCACTGGCCCAACTTCGAACTGGATATTGTAACAGTTTAAACTATCTATTCAGACTGAACCCTGCCATGCCAAATGTTTAGCCGGCATCTGTTCATCTGCTCAACAGAGCACTCTGGTCCAACCCTATCGAAGCCACGAGGTTCTTGGGACTTTCGTAAGAAAAGTGTCGAATTGGCAGGGCGAAGCATCGCTACAACAACAACAACTACTTCAGACTCTCTATATATCTAGAATGTATCTGTTATCTCACTTTATTTACGTTTAACGCTCTTATATATATGTACATAAGTGCAGCACAGTAGTTAGGCTAACAACTAGTTTCGCATAAAAATGTAAAAGTTTAGTACTTCAAAACAAAAAAAAAAGCTATCTGCAACATGGAACATCTACAAACCAATACGAGCTGGCGTACGTCTAGGAGTTGAACCGCCCGGAGTTATTATCTCTTGTTTCGGCGTCATTTGCTCTTCACGCTGAGCCGCCTGTATTTGACGTTCCTTCATTTGCTCTTGAGCCAGCTGCATTTGCGTCTCCATTTCTTTTAAATGCTCTGCGGCCTGCTTCTTTTTCTCCCGTCCACTGCGACCAGTCTCTTTAACAGAGAAGAACATAGGACCAAGTTCGGCGAGCCAATAGCCATCGACAGATGTGGCACATTGCATATATTCCTTTGCGGTCATAACAAGCTCATGATACACCACATAATCAGGTGTTGTGCCCAATCCATAGAGAGCTGAGGTGGGATGTAGATGACATGGCATACCCGTACGCAAATTTACATATTCTCCGATACCTTTGAGACGTGCTGCCTGATAGAAATAGGCTGAGCAAATACATTTGCGTACGATGTCCCAATCAGTGCCACAAGATTTTACATTGAGTTTTTGCTGTATCATTATATCCTTGAGTTGTTGGCGTACTTCGCGTACTTTGCGCATTGCTTTGACGTGGATGAAATGTTCATTACACCAACTGGAGTTGTAGCTGTGGATGGAGGAGATAGAAAATAGTAAGTTGATTATGATAGAGTAGGAAGTTAAGTGACTTACTTATTTTGTTTCCATTGTAAATAGACATTGAGATAGGTGAGATGATCGGATTCAGGAACTTGAAATTTTTCACGCACACCGTCTGCCTCTTCTTCACGTCCTTTGGGTCGATAGAAAATTGAAGGAACCGAAAGCATTGACACTGAAAAATTAAAAGATTATTATTTCATTGACTTGGTGTTGTAATAACACCAAAGATCACTACCGACAGAGTGCGTTCTCTTGACAGTCAGGTCTAAGCACCATTAGGAACCGGACCCGGCTAATGACCGCCACTGCGTCAGCCGACCTATGCACGAAATAGTAATTTAAAAACTGTTTCTCAACAATCCAAAAATTCTGGAAGTTAGCTCCGAAACTGGTCAAACCAGATTTTTAAGTCACTCGCCAGCGGTACCTGGGAAAAAGATCAAGATACATTGTTGGCAACATCTAAGGCAGTTGCTAGATAAGGTTTCAACTACGTGTAACCAATGTGCTCGCTGAGAACAAGTGGAAAGCGGTGGACGAACTCTTACCTACACAACATCAACACTGGACGAAGTAACCAATTAGTCAGAACTCCCATTTCTGTCGGCCATGGCATGTCTTCTCATGAAGCGCGAAAACCAACTTCATTGCGAAGCTCAGCTAGCTGAAGTTAAGGAAGCACTTGAGAAGCAGTTTCTGGGTTGTCAGCATCGGGATGAACCCCTACAGGATCGTGCTTGAGGCACTATCCACGACACTTAGGAATTTTGTAGCCCTTTATTCCTACGGATAGACCGAAGAGCTGTCGACATTGATATTGCTTATATACAATACATGTGGACTGATCAGAAGACTTTTGCTATTTATGGGACGTCATTCCAGCCTTAGGTATAATACCTTCGATATAACGATTACCTTAGGTATAACAGTAAGTATAACAGTTTCTTTATGCATAATAGTTATCTTAGCTAAAAAGGTTACCTTTGGTATAACTGTTACCGTAAATATAACAGTTACCTAAGGTATAATAATTATCCCAGGTATAACAGTTACATTAGGTGTACGAGCAAGTTAGGTATCGCCGCTACTTTTAATGTCCCAGCTACCTTAAATATAACAGTTACTTTAGGTAGAATAGCTACCTGGGGTATAACATTTACCTTAACCACAACAATTACATTAAGTATAGCAATTACGTTAGGTATTTATAACAGTTATATTTGGTATAACAGTTACATTAGGTATACAGCTTCCTTAGCTATGGCAATTACTTTTTGAATAACAGTTACCCTAAACATAAATTACTTCTGGTATAACAGTTACCCAGGATTTGTAAAAACGGTTACGGAGTTCTATCCGGTTACATATAGTCTTCGCCCAAGGTCTTACAGGGTTGAAAATGGTTGATTAGTACAGTACAAGATCACTTGTGTGCAAAAGCTTTATACGTAAAGAAGGATGGCACAGGCTTCTTGAGGGCTTTTCGGTTGATTTAAGTGAGCCGATATTCTTCAAAATATATTGGTTCTTAAACAAGACGCGCATAACTCAATTCAAGCGTTGTAGAGTTCTACTTCGTTTGTTATCTGTCTAAATGAAATAGTCTGATGTGCGAAAAAGTATGCTCTACCCACTCGACCCCTTCGATGAAGCAACAACAAGCCACCTTTCTTTTGGGTCAAACTCACGCAACTAATACTAAATTAAGAAATCTCTAAAAATACCCACCAATGATAAGCACCTCAGAGCTGCATTCCATTTGGCAGGATACAATCAACATTTGACATTGCGGTGGATCGAGTGGAAATTCCGCCATTTGTCGTCCGAGTGGTGTCAATGCGCCAGTATGATCCAATGCACCCAATATCCATAGTTGATACAGAGAATTGAGTATATTATCCTGTGGTGGTGGATCCATAAAGTGAAATTGCAATAAATCCACCACACCCAACGATTTCAACAACAACACAGTATTTGCTAAATTGGTACGTTGTATCTCGGGCACTGTCAATGCCAGTAAATCTTCTTTATACTGCCGTTGTGTATATAAGCGAAATGCCTGTCCGGGACCTGTACGCCCCGCACGACCAGAACGTTGATTTGCATTGGCCTGTGAAATAGGATAAATTTGGAGTGCATCCATACCGATGCGTGGATTGTAGACTTTTAGTTTACAATAACCGGAATCAATAACATAAATAATACCATCCACAGTCAGTGAAGTCTCAGCAATATTTGTAGCCACTACACATTTACGTAAACCTTCCGGAGACTTTTGGAATATCTTGGCTTGCAGATCGGAGGGCAATTGTGAGTAGATTGGTAGTATGGATAGTTCTGGTGCATTGTCAATTTCGGTTAAGCGTTCGGCTAATACTTCACATGTAACTTCGATATCTTCTTGGCCCGGCATAAATATTAACATATCACCCTCGTTGGGTGTAAGATGGACTTGTAGCGCTTGCTTAACGGATGCTTCCACATAATCTTCGCAAGTATTTTTGCTAAACATCACATCGACTGGAAAAGTGCGTCCGGGAATGGTGAAAGTGGGTACATTGCCAAAGAATGTGGCAAATTTTGTGGAATCCATGGTGGCCGAGGTGACGATGAGCTTGAGATCATGACGTCGTGCAACGATCTGGATGAAAGAGAGAAAAATTTAAAAGATAATTAGTTTTGAAGATGGTATTATACACGTAAGAGCAGGAAATTTTGAATGGCTCCAATTTACTTAAATAGAATATTCAAAAAAAGGAGGGTCGGCTGAGTAGAAGATCAACCTATCTGGTTCGTTCTTTAGCCGCATTAGGAGGTAGGGCGCTTTTGCAATATTCCTGAAATATTAAGTTCTTCAAAAACATTCCGAGATATCTGATTTCCGAACCGTTGTTGTTGTTGTTTGTAACGACAAAAACACTCGCCGAAGGTTTTGAGAAGTGTTTTCTAAACTGACAGTCCTTTGTCGAATATCAACCTGGCACGCTCCGGTTCTCCCTTGCGGTACATGCCCCACTGTTGCAGGAGCGATTTGGTATGGCCAATGCAACCTCCTAGATCATGTCACCCCTCCTGTGAAAGGCATCCCATCCTGTCCGTAGATCAACCATCGAGTTGCACGTCATTACGTTTGTGTATGCCTACCTCGGGCACATTCTAAACCCATAACATTAACCCGGACGTTCTGTCTTACCTTTGTGGGGATATAACAATAATCGAGTACCAACAAAGGCATATTGACCAAATCATACAACCATAACAGAGTTCAAAGGCATACAGAGTTTACATAAACAGCACAAGATCTTGGTTCTGTCATACCGGAATGACTCGGGTTTTACCCGGTCAAGGTCTGTTAATTCGATGTACCCCTGTCTAACTCATCACATTCTAATTATTTCAACGATAATTCCAAATAAAGGGAAGGTCGACCGTAGGTTAGTCCTCCAGAGATTCGATGTCATTCTATGCGAGGTCTTTGCGACTTGCTCCAGCGAGAGCTGCACATCTGAGCATAATGTGACTAAATAATTTCACCTCCATGAACCGGAAACCATGATGGTGATCGGCCAATTGCAGATTTGCAGTAAAGTATGGGAGCAGAATGGATGGGCGGGGGGTACGCCAGAGCGACATGTACCGCGGGACGACCTTAGGCGTGTACAGCATGGTGCCTCGAAAGTAAGTACGGGGCTGTGGATGGCAGGGTTACGCCCTGAGCATCCAGATTTATGTAGCCATCTCTTACACTTGGCACATTGAACAGAATGTGACCGTTTAATATAAATTTTCTTCCAGCAGACGCAGCAGATCCAATCTCTTGGTCTAGGGTTGGGTTCGACCCCAGCCCGTAACAAGAGACAATGGAGCAACCCCGCTGCAAGGATTAGCTCCGAGGATGACAATTTAAGGGTGGGACGAGACAGATTAGACAGGGTTACACTGAAATAACAGCCCTTGGCCGGGTAAAAAAATCCGGGTCATTCCGGTACGATAGAACCGGCTGTTGTGGGAACGTGGTATTTTTATGTCCTGGGGCTCAGGTGACCCTCTTTGCAATGTTTTTGATTTCAGGGCAATGATTACTAGTTGGATGACACAGTAAATACTGAACTTGAGAAATGAATCTGGTTCGGTTCGGTTCAAGCACCTTGCGGCACCCTACCGACTGCCGTGCTAGCGATTCCGTGGATTTTAGTCGTCTGTTGCGACAGGCATACTTAGCTCGGGCATATTCTAACCTCCTAACCCACAGGTGACTTATTCGCCGACTGTTTGAGATGAATTCCCATGTCACTCGATCCTTCCTCGAGGGTATGAAAGTGGTTAGAATGTAAATTAAATCGGTTTTGATACGAAGGCCACTGCGATTTCATAAGTCTCCCATATGTCTCCACTAAAAGAGCGCCTAAGTCAAATTTAATTTGAGTCCAGCACAAACATGAAGCTGCTCAACGTCCGGGAACTTCGAAACAACGACGAGAAACCACGTAGATTTCACATATTCCAAAAATATTTCGCATTTATCGCAGCTCTGACTCTCTGATTTTTTACAGATCTCTTGGTTATCACAGTAGCCCCTGCCCAATTCAGGAAAGTCATATTCATTGCAAATAACAATGAGCCGTGGCAACAGTTCTGTGCTCGTTTCATGCACTTTATATAGGAGTGATATAATTAAGACAGCTTATTTGGGTGTTAAAGTGGAGCTCTGAATGTGTTTGAGTGACTACTTATTCTTTACTACAAAATAGACAATAAAAGCCTACGGAAGGGCATAGTTTTTCCTGTAAAGCTCAACTCAGTGTCTATTGTATTAATTCGGCTCAGGGTTGCAGTAAGATGGTGACTGATTTTTTTCATGCAGAGTATTGAACTGGTGGAGGAACTAAGAAGGGATGGATCCGGTTTATATGATACACAAACAAAAATCTTTTGCGTCAGAAGTCCTTCCACAGCCATAACAATTTATATAAGTGTAGCAGATTGGAAGGAATATTTATAGAAAGCAAATCTATTTAATCAGCATAGAATATTTACAGGACTGAGAGTAATAATATTTATATTTGAGTATTTTCTGGATCACCCTAATATACATGTCTACCCAAATTTGTATATCGTACCCCATTGCGTTAACATTCTTCACCACCACACAATTACCAAACTAATAGCATTACTTTGTACCGTTAAATTCAAGTACAACCAGCCGTGTTTCAAGAAACTAACCTTATCAAATTAATTGGATGGGTATTAGGTCAAGGCAACACGTGGATTTTGTACTACAAGAATGTGCACATCGTCACGTCAATGATAATACGTTTTGATTAAATATATAAGACAACTTAACAATGTACAGTTCTCGCCACGGTCCTTAGTTCATATGGCGGAAAGCCATACAAAGGCAACTAACGAAGCTATGGGGGTAGGTGCTTGTCGATGTATTCGCGTAAAAATCTTTGCACGTCGTCTCAGTACTACATTTTCTCTTATGAACATAGTCCGAAATTAAGAGACAATTTGAGAGATTTCGTTTGGGGTTGACTGGAGGTAGATAGCAGACAATTGCTTTGTTCACCACAGCAGAGTGTTGGAGCTCATACATGAAATAGCATAACCCAATTTACTACTGTGTGTGATGAACAAAACTGACAAAACTTATGAACCGGGTGCTTTAAAAGACAGACTGTTTCGGGTCTTACAAGAACCGAAAAGCTGACTCAAACGAACCTTAACAACTTTCAAAAATAATCAAAACAAGGTTCAAGAGAAATTGAAGAACCCAGCAAACATTTAGGTTAGAGGACGATTAGATAAAGACTCGAATTCTAATGTATTTCTTTAAGGTAGATTGTTAGAGGAGGGTTTGAGAAACTGTCGAGAATTACAGCATTGTCCACAAAGAGGGGACTTGGTTATCGATAGCGAGATAAATATTAGTTATCTAATCTAATTCTAACGTAAAATTATGATTGGTGAACTTTTTTCAAGTGTTTTTCTAATCGTTCTTTAATCGCCTTTTTGCCTGGTTCTCTAACCGGATTTGCGATGAGAGAACTACATTAGAACTCTAATGTACAACTACAATATTTCTCTAACGTTTGAGACTGTGTTTGCTAGGAAGATGTCTTGATAAATTCCTCGTGATAGAACAGAACCAAGTAATTCACACTCCTTCCTTAGTGCCTGTAACTAGAAACAGAAAACGAAAACCAAGTAATTCACAATGGTTGCACTAACATGTTTCGATTTTTAGCAAAATTTTCATAAGCTACTTCTCATACACTGGGAATCGGAGCAGACTGCCTGCACGAATGTTTATAATTAATTTTAAATATTAACCATGCTTGAGCGACATAAAAACTGCTACGCAAATCCTTATTTTCGAATAATTTAAAAAAAAAAACACACTTTTTTTAGGTGTACTTAAGAAAGCGTTAAATGTTTTTCAGAAAATATAAAATGTATTGTAGAATAGTTAATTGTGCTTCAGAAGCCGTAAAATAGTTTGTATAATAACTAATTGTACTTAAGAAACTGTAATGTACTTCAGAGCATCTCAATGCCCTTCAGAATAATGAATTGTACCTGAAAAACAACAAAATATGTTTCAAAATCATAACATTCAATTCAGAAGACGGGAAGGAATACAAATTGTGGCTGTTTATATATTCAAATTTTTTTGAAAACCAGTTTACGGTTTCTGAATTGCAGCAGTCTATTCGAAAATACATTTTAGACATTCTGAAGATTCAATATTTTTTCTGAAATCATTTTAACTGTTTCTGAAGAACATTCTCTCTCTCTCTATGGCGCGATATACAACAGGTATATCATCATAAACCTCCTAAGAGATTTTTTGCGCCAAGCTTCTCTTCCAATTTGTGGTGTGCCGATTTGAATTTTCCCTACAAATTGGTGGGACCTACAGTTTTTTGCCGACTCCGAACGGCATCTACAAAGGAGACGAATTTTTGCTGAGAAGCCTGTCATGGCAGAAATACACTCGGAGAGTTTGCCAAACCACTGCCGAGGGGCGACCCCGTTTTTGAAAAACTTTTTTCAAATCACTTTTGATGTTACCTGTACCAGGGCTCGAACCATGGACCTTCGGTGTGGTAGGCCGGCAACACTACCTTCACACCACGGCGGCCGCCAGAACATTCTACTATTCTGAAATTAATTTAACTGTTTCTGAAGCACATTTCACTATTTTGAAGTACATTATATGAATTCTGAAGTACATCTAGGAAAGGTTAGTTACTTCTTTCTGTTCTATCACGGGATAAATAGCTTGTGGTATCCTTTTAGTGCATTATTTCATGTCATTTAACCGTCTTAAAACCCCGCTGACCAAACCAGCTTAAAATTAAGAAAAATTGGAAGAAGTGCCCTGACCAGGGAAGATTTCATCATTTGTGCAACGCTGCTTCTGCTCAACATAACCGGTTCTTTAAATGCTCGGAAATACACATCACTCTTGCGGTGGGTTGGATATGCTATTTATGTGAGCGCATAATAGAGGCCACATGTGAAGAAGCACGTCGGCAGATTTTTGTTGGTTTTAGTTGTTTTACTTATAACGGCCTCAGAGAACAATCGACGAACATACCTACCAATCAGTGAGTAGTCAAAGCGATGCAATATGACTATAGTCATATACTGGCCGACGAGAGGGGGCGGCGGTCGGGGGATATTTTTTAAGAAATTGAGTGAATAGTTAAATTATAATGCTTTTGATAGTCGATTAATTCAAACATTTGGATTTCCAGATTATTATCGGCTCGAAAAGCTCACTTCTAAGTTGCAAATAATTGAAGATTGGAGGATTTTAAACTGCATGTTCAAAAACTTAATCATGATAGTCAACAGACTTCGGAAGAACTGGGCCTTTACTCTGTAGTTCTATTCGAAAGGCTGTTCCACTCGAATGCACATAGGCACTCTGTGGTTCGTGCGAATTTACTTTAGAAACTATTCCATAATAGTAGGCATCACTGTTTCACAAATTTCAAGCGCAAAGCAAAATACGAAAACACTTTGCATAAATCTCAAGTGCAGTATTAGGCAGCGCAGTTTTACATCTTGCTCTAGTGATAAGAATCTCGAGTACCACGCGTGTGGTCGCCAGTTCGAACGTAAGTGCTTGCACAAGTAATTTGAATTTTTTTGATTTTATTTTTATTAAATAAAATTCAATTTTTTTAAATATATCAATATTTCTAATCTATAAAAGTTTTGTTTTCTTGAATTTTTTCAATTTTTTCCTAGAATTCTTCAATTATTTTCTGCCAGCAGCGATTGCTTAACACTTTCTGCTATAAAAATTAATTCTTGATGAAAAAAATACTAATTGTTTTATTATAATCATAAGAATATACAGTTTTGTGCATTTCCGTTTACTAAATTGTTGTAGAATAGGATTTTCTAACTTTCGACCATTGTGGCATATGTTTTCGAAGTAGTGAGTACCAAATTTTCTACAATAGAAAGGGGGATAAATCAAATCCGAAGGGAACAGAATGGAACTCGAACAACGAATGCGTTCTACTCGAAAATTTCTTACAGAGCACGAATCACTCGAAAGCGAACAAATTTTGTTTCGAATAGGACTACAGAGTGAGGGCCCTGTTTTTTAATTAATCACATCGATAAATAAATGTTTGACCAAGATGTTTCTGTCGCCTTATTAATTGTCAAGTCCTGCTATCCCTATATTCGTATATACCGATATAATCTAAATAAATATTTCTGACCAAAAGTCTATATATATGAACTGATAAATACATTCTATTGATTTTCGAAATCGTATAAAAAAATTTGTTTCACCCAACATCAACTATAAAGCAAATTCAATACAGATGTGATGAACTGATGAGAGCAAAAAACCTCGTATTTGACTTATTCTTTAAAAACATTGAAGTAGTAAGTAGAAAAATAGTTGATGAAATTGATGCAGTATTCGAATCTTTTACGTAGAAAGGCGGCACACCTGTTTACCCCTGGGCCCGGATTTCCTCTCGGCGGCCCTGGTCTTATACTGCATACTCGTCGTTTATGGTATGAGGCCGTCATAACTATGTGTGTACGTATGGAAGAGTGCAAGTAAATATCTTTTATTATTATCCCATGAGTATACTTAAACAAAAACGTCTCAAACAACAAAATATCAATAAGAACAAGTTTCTATTGTTTACATTTTCTGCTTATAGCTTGTATGTATTTGGAAGGTGTGTCATTGAGTTGATCCAAAGCAGTCTCGCCAATTCAGATGCATGCAAACATATTTCCTACGTTGCTCTTTTCTCAGTAGACGCTTAATCGTTCAGACAATTTTGGCCGAACCCAACAAAGCGCGGCAGTAGTTTCTTTTCTGTCATAACTGACGTATAAGTCGTCGATGCTTAAATCAATGACCAAACTTTTCATTTCATGACACGTTTCGTTCCCCTACATCCTCCTACCAATTTGTTTGCCTTGTATTCATTCCGCAAAGGCAAAAGGACTGTTAAGGCCAGCTTTATTCTGTTACATGAATTATCCACTCCAGCATCATGTTAAAAGAGTATCACAACCTACTTATGCTTCAAACGAGCAAGTAGTTCAGTTGAGAATGTTACGGAAATTTTTTTATATTTTTTTATCCTTAGAAAACAGCCCAAATTTTAGTCTTTATTTCGTATTAATGTCCTTTTGAGCTCTGAAGTCGTTTTCATATAGTTTCGTCAGTTAACCGAGTTGTTCGTTCTTAAAATATCTTTTTTATGTCACCAAACGAAAGCACTTAACAATTAAAGACAATGTTGCTTTTTTTTAGTTATCAAATTAAAATATAGTACAGCGGTTTTGGTGCAAGCATTGGGTTTCGTATCCCAGTGTCCGAGAAGGGGTCTGATGAGAAGTTGGTGACTTCGAAACATGTCATCCCATACCATCACTGTGCATATCGTTGTAATTTTTCTCTAATATCAATCAACAAATAAAATATTTAAAGTTGATTAAAAACACCCTGTATATTTACAGACATCACGCCAAGTCCTATTTTATATAACTTATGTTATAAAAGTGTTGAAATTTCCGCACAATGCATTTGTATATGCGTATGTACATATTAGTTTATTTAATTTTTCGCTGTCAGAAAAATGAAAAGAAAGGAAATGTGCTAAAATTGGCGCCAATGTTAAGAAGAACATAAACAATTTTGTTTTCAATGTCTCAACGAAGCAAATACTAAATTAATTTCAAAATAGTCTGACAAAAAAAAAAATCAAATATGTAATAAAGTGGGATAACGTCAGTGGTTTTTAAATATTTAATAACGAAAGAAATAACCCTTTAGGGCATAAACATATCTAAAAAGTGTTTACTTTACTCTGATTGAATTAGTCCCGATAATTGGATATTTGTTATTATCCAACAGTTTAGTTTGAAAATGTCAAGAAATTTTTGGAGAAACTGCGAGTATCACACTTTAAAATATTGATTTTCTATTCTGTTATGTAATATTGACAATTTTTAAATTAAATTTAAAAAAGTAAATATAATTTAAGTATGATCCAGTAGACTGGGTCGATTTATTAACCGATATTGCGCCATCGATTTTTCGATAGGTTTTGGGCTCAGGAAAAAAAAGTTCCACTACGCATACCCAAAAAAATAATTTTCGAGCATGCGAAATCTCATTTTTTTGACTTTTCTCGTATTTGATTTTTTTTGGGACTTGTTTTGGTCGAAAAATCGACTTTTCCAAAACCCGAATATAAAATTTTTCTTTTTTTCAAAAAACTGTTATCGCCCACGTTTTTAGCGCATAACTTTAAGTGGGACAGGAAATATGAGACAAATTCGTTTTCATCGAAAACATTTTTGCATGTATGCTGAAAAACCCTTAAAAAAAAAAAACCCAAAAAATATTTTTTTTTTTTCAAAAAACTGTTATTGCCAACGTTTTTAGCGGACATTTTTGGGTCGGACAGGGGTATACATGAAAATTTAAAAATCAAATGAAAATTTTTTAGTAGGTCATGAAAAAACCCTTAAAAATCAAAGTCAAAAAAATTAAATTTCGCAGGCTGGAAATTTATTTTTTTGGGTATGCGTGGTGGAACTTTTTTTCCTGAGCCCAAAACCTATCGAAAAATCGATGGCGCGATATCGGTTAACTTTCGTCCATACAAATCGACCCACCCTAATGTTCTAGAAACGTTTTTTATGAAGGAACTTTTGTTACAAACCCAAATTTGACAAGGGATAACTGAAAATCCTTCCAATATTTATCAACTTTCCACCCTGTTGGAAAATCAACAAAGCAAAATAAATCAAAGGAAATATATTTAATATATTTGAAAATTTACATTAGAAAAAGGCATTTTTGTAAAGTTTAAAATCTATGTTAACTCCGTTTTTGTTAAAGAACATGTTACATTCAAATACAAAAAATCTTATATTGAATAAATAAATAGAAAACTGTCCGGCAGACCCACAATTTCCAGTTTAGTTGCTAATAGCCGGTTTCACGAAAGAAATACAAATGAAAATTCGGGGTCTACTAGGATTTTATATGAAACAAGAGGACCCGGAACACATCGTCCTGTCCAAAACTTGACCTCCATGGAACACTTTTCTTATCCCTTTTTCAGCTCTTTTCCTTCAAGGCGCATATTGTTCAAATATCACATAGTTCGTAGATTAAACTTATATTACGCAAAATTTTCAACATTTTACCATGAATATCTGCAAACATATGCAGTAAGAAAAATCACATTGCTGGGAGGCCAGAGAGACGCTCTCTTCGCTCTTACGCACGGTTTTTCCAAATATGTTGGAGTTTAACTTCATATAACTTTACACCAGTTTTCAGTATTCTTCTGCTAACATTTGTAAGCAAAATTCCATTTATATGGGAGGTGCTCCGCCCACTTTATACTTACCCAATTTTAAAAAAAATATATGATATAATTCTTTAAAAAATCACCCTTAATAAGTCTTTAGCAACATATTACAAAACTCTCGGAAGTTGTCGGGAACTAAAAAATACGGATTACGGAATTGGAATGTCTTTGCCATTTCTTAACCTTATTTATATTTACATTTTGCTTTATTTTGTTGATGTATGCGACACTGTAAATATTAAAATTATTTTGGAGGCTACTTCATCACACCTTGTTAAATTTGGTTTGCAGACAACTAGTATCGGCATTGTGCCATCTTCAGTGTTCTCTTTTGGCAAAAATGTAATAAAAAATATGATTCCGGTGGGTAAACGGAAAATAAGTATTTTAGCGAAACACTCTAATAATAATAATAATCAACTAAAAAATACAAAAGTTGTTCAAAATAAACAAAAAAATACCTAGTTTTTTCGGAGATTAGTGCAGGAGGTCAATTATTGTTTTGCGTTATTGCGAAGTGAAAAGTAAATGTGTCAATTCACCACGATTTAGTATTCTCGTTTTAATTTAAATTTTTGATTTCAAATGAAGTGAAAAAAAGTTAACGCCAATATAAATTTGGTGTTAACGCCAAAATTTCAAAAAATTCAAACATCAGATTTTTTTTACAAATTTAAACGTTTTGAGTGATAAAAATAACTTTCCTACAATTCTATCATAAACTATCATTTAGCAAGAACAACTTGTGACAACGCAATTCGAAATCTTCTTCAGCGAACACTTTTCACCGCAGATATAAGAATCGCATTTATAGCTCAGTGAAGTGAAGTAAGGAAAACGTCAATTGATAACTAAAATGAAGAGTTTTTCACTTCACGATAACCAGAATTGACTCCCAGCTCAAATTTACATATTCAAAAAGATTATCAAACTGATAAATAAATAAAATAATTGGAAAAGGCTAGAGAGCTGGGAAAAATTCATTACGTTTTTAAGAAATGAATTCTCTCTTTATTTGTGAATGATGTGTATGAATTAGGGCTATCGATTCTTCGACTTTATTTGAGTAACTAGAAAATAGCTTTTAAAAACAAAATTTGAAATTATAAAAAACAGACTTGCAACGAAATTTATCCTTCATATGTTCCTTGAAAGAATTGACGTTATTTGGAAATGCCAAGGGAAGCGAAGTCCTTACCCCACTGTTCATTCCCCGGGGTCCATCTACAGGGTGTTTTTTTTACAGGTTTGTTTTTCGAATAGAGATAAAACTGGCATTTTGTGGTCAAATCTGGCAACTCTAATGTCATTTATGTTCAGTTTGGTTTGCCATTTCATCATGAACAGGTTGACAAAAGAACAACGCTTGCAAATCGTGCAAATTTATTTCGAAAATAATGGTTCAGTTCGCGAAGTTTACCGTGAGCTCCGTCCATTTTATGGTCGACATAATCGTCCATCAGAGCAATTAATTCGGTTAACCATGGATCGTTTTCGCACTACGTTTACTCTATGTGATAATACGCATCCGCAGAGACGTCGAACAGTGCGCACCGAAGAAACAATTGCCGCTGTAGAGCAAAGTGTTGAAGAGGACCCGAATGAATCGATTCGCCACCGTGCACAGCAATTGGAGCTTTGTCCATCAACTTTATGGAAGATTTTGCGCAAAGATCTTGGCTTGCGACCTTACAAGATCCAGCTTGTGCAAGAATTAAAGCCGCGAGACCATGCAATGCGTCGTGATTTTGGTGTATGGGCCGAAAATGAGATTGATTTCGATGCTGATTTTCATCGCAAAATTTTGTTCAGTGATGAGGCTCATTTTTGGTTGAATGGCTACGTCAACAAGCAAAATTGCCGCATTTGGAGTGAAAAGAATCCACATGAGACCCTTGAAACGCCATTACATCCACAAAAACTGACTGTTTGGTGTGCTCTATGGGCTGGTGGAGTCATTGGGCCATACTTCTTCCGCAATAATGCTGGAGAGGCAGCTACCGTTAATGGAGACCGGTATAGAGCCATGATAACCGACTATTTTGTTCCCGAATTGGATGGCATGAATGTGGATGAGTTGTGGTTCCAACAAGACGGCGCTACATGCCACACAGCGCACGTCACAATCGATTTATTGAAGGAAACATTCGATGAGCGCATAATTTCGCGGAATGGACCTGTCAATTGGCCACCAAGGTCGTGTGATTTGACACCATTGGATTATTTTCTTTGGGGATATGTGAAGTCGCTCGTCTACACCAACAAACCAGAAACGTTAGGGGAATTGGAAGCCAACATTCGTGGCGTTATTGCCGACATACGGCCCCATATGCTCGAAAAAGTGGTTGAAAATTGGACCTGTAGAATTGGCTTTATTCGAGCCAGCCGCGGCGGCCACATGCCCGAAATCATATTTAAACATTAATGGCATAAAATTATCCTTCCAATAAAGCCAAATTGATGGACCTTAAAACGATTTTCTTGTGTTTTATTTCAATTCGAAGTTCTATACCCCTAAAAAAACACCCTTTACATGTCATATTTTTTTTGTTAATAACGAAAATTTCTTATTTTTAGAAAATATTTCCTTTTTTTTACTTATGTAGAATGTATCAGTAGAATCTTAAGTCCGAATTAGAGTATCCCTTTTCGTACGATCCCTGTTGCTATGGTTTTAACAGCGAAAACATTAACCCGAAGGTTGTTGCAAGTGACAGTGCTGCATATGAATCCGGCATAAGGGTGCGAAGTGAGTAGACTTGATTTTCACTTTCACGAGAAAAATAATTTTTATTAATTAGGCAGGTACTCTTCTAATATTAATATTAAAATATTCAATACATACTGTATGTACAGGGTGGCGCAAAAGTAATCCTCCTATCAGAAAATGCTATAAATATTGCGATTGGCCCCTAAAGTCAGTTCTGTTTTGACATTTGTGTAGTAAACACATGCGAAATACACGTTAATAAACAATGTTACGCTACACTGCTCCAGAACGCGGAATATTGCTGACTATTTATTTGACCAATAATCGGTCGGGGCCGAACGGTTACTGTGAATGGTGAGCGCTACAGAGCAATGATCAACGAGTTCTTTTTGCCGCAACTTGATGAATTGGGATTGAAAAACATGTGGTTCCAACAAGACGGTGCAACAGCACACACTGCACGTGCCACAACCGATATGCTGAACATCGGAAGCTTACTTTTGCGCCACCTTGTATATTTCAAAAATGCCCCAGCTCAGATTTTTCTTAAAGAACTCCCTGTGTGAGAATTTTTTAATAACGCCCTATTGTTGAATTTGGTTCAAGAACGCTTTATCGCAGAACAAGTTTTAATCCCGACCTAGCCCAACAAAAATTTAATAAATTTTCAGTTGAGATAGGGCATTTTTGAATTCAAAGCTTGTACCTAGTTGAAGAAAGCATTTCCCAGGCAACATATTCGCTTTGCATCTGTACTTCAAGAAAGGGTGTCTTATATTTTTGACGCGGAGTATATTGCAAACACCTGCGAATCCTAATAAAGCACTAAACAATGAATTTCAAAAATTTGAGATACATATTGTGAATTTGCAAAAATTATAAAAAGTAAACAAAGAATAAAAACAAATAAGCAAATTGAAAAAAAAAGTCTGTCACAACGTTCGTTCATGAATTTTCAATACAAACGAAATGAGCACGAAGTACGCGCCTTAGGCACGGTTGCCACCAGCATACGCGAAAAAATTACCAAGCTGTTGGAAAAAAATTACCAAGCGATTCTTAGCACAGTTTTATTGTTAATAATATTGAAGAAAACGGAAAGTACTCATACATACATAGCTGAACATTTTTTCAAGTTACTCGGCCAGTTTAAAAGATATCAAATCCATATTTGGAGGGGACATAAAACATAGATTCTTCTTTCTAATTTACGCAAAAAAGGAACATCTCACTTGGTGCCGTTTTTGCACGCAACTCCTCATTTAAATCTAATTCACCTTTGAAATCATTTTTACACAGTCTTAAAAGATTTCATTCTGTTACGACTGTGACGTTATTTGTATGACATACGGCATTTTTTGATATAATTGCAGACAAGTCTTTAAGATCTTGCCTTTGGTTACTAAACCTTGCATAATTCAACAATGCATTTGTGTATCGATTTATAATATTTTAATTGGAGGTATGCTCTTCTTCATTTGCTTGTGCATATTCACAATCATCAAATTATTTGCATTATCTGAATCTGATAATCAATTTTTGTTTTATACGAAAACTCTGTCTCAAAAAAAGTTACCAAACGCAAATTGAAGTTGCCAAGTTACCAACGGAGAAAAAAGTTACCACGTTTGGTAACTAATTACCAGGTTCGGCAACCGTGGCCTTAGGTACCCATTAAGAGAATCGAGACAGGAAGGAGAAACTATTGCTGGTGAATACTCACAAAAATGTGGGTAGTTACTCTGAGCAGTTTTAAATTAAATTAATTTTAAAATGTGAGAGAATACTTAACGATTCATTAGTGAGTATGTGAGAAAAATTCATCGTGGTGGAATGAGCGGAGAGGTAGGTGTATTATGACAAAAAAAAAGAACCAGAGAGAAGGCAGTCGTTATGTAGAGCCATATGAGTAGATATCTACAAACATGTACTATGTATTTACATATGTACTTTAACCGAACGGTATGTAATAAATAAAAAAAAAAAACAGATCAACGTGCTCAACGATAAAAGTGCATACAAAGCACATCATACAATAAAAGCGCGTAGCAAAACAACAAATACATACATAGTCAATTTAGGTATATAGACTAACCCCCATATTCATAAAAAATAAAATTGGTTTACAAAGCTTTTTAAAATGACATTTCCATACAAATTTTGAAATCTAAGAGCTTTAATAACCTTTTCGATTTGTTATGAATATGGGGGTAAATGTATGAAATGAAATACAAGATTTTTCGGCTTAGCGGAAAAAGTCCCTATCTGAGAGTATCAATGTCGCTATCGCAGCAAAAATTCGATACAATTTCAACTAAATAAGGATGTTTGAAAAAAAAAAATTCATAGATAAGGATTATTTCGGATGGTAGTGCAAGGAATCCTGAGAGAATATTTCAAAAACACTTTCTTAACAAGGATCTCCATATATTCTCAAAAGAGTATAATTTAGGCCTTAAGCGCACCGGTATTTCGGCTGATCCATCAATTGTTATTTTAGGTATTTCGTTGTTGCTGTGGCAGTACTTCGCCTTACTTAGTCACCGCATCGAGGTTTTGAAGGAGGTTTTGAGTTTCATTTTAAGTTCATTTCAAGTTTGCCCCTTGCGGGTTAGGGGTTTAGAAAATGCTCGAGGTTGGCAAACCGGTCGTAAGATCTCCGGATATGATACCTTTCATTACCCGTATGACATGACCTAGAAGGTTTCACTGGGCATACCAAATCGCTACAACGACAGTCCGGTAGTACCGCAAGGCAGTACCGCAGCGTACCGGGTTCATATCCGGCAAAAGACTGTCACTTTCGACAACACTCCCCAAAACCTTCGGCGAGTGTTTTTGCCGTTACAAACAACAAACCAACAAAAAAAGACAGAGGAAGAGTACAAGTACCTTTCCAAGTTGCTTCCAAGAAAAATTTAAACCCGTAAATGGAAATAGAAAACACAAAAGAGAACACCAGCAGAACTGAACTGACCAATTGAATAATATAAAAGAAGACAAATTATGGCTGCCGCCTGTCGACTAAAATCCAGGATGCGTCGGCGTAAAGAGGAGCGTAACTCACCTATGTCCGACAAATGTTTGTCTACACATCTGGGGGTGTTTTTACCGGTTCTCAAACAAACAAAAAAAACTGTACAAGCTCGAATTGCCGTTATATTGCACAACACATATTCGTTTGCGATTCGATGTACATATGTACCTATAAAAAATAAAAAATTCAACTGCGAATGACGTGTAAAGTAATAACTATAAAACGCAAAGTTGAATACACCATGTTTATGAATATTTAGACAGGCTTGCGATTATGGATCCCAATGTGAAGGAGGGCAGCCAAGGATGTGATGTTTGAATCGTATAAATTTTCAACCTTGTCGTAACGAAAGTCGCCAATTTATCAGCCGATAAAGTTTATTTGTATTATTTTTTTCGTCCCACTTTTAGTACATTGAAAACTCGCTACAGACAGTTGATTGAAATATTCGTCGTTTGAATTGAATGTTAAAATCAACGAGTACACGCATAGAGATGATTTATTGGCAGGTGGTGGTACTCGTCTGTGGATCTCGGGCCCAACGTCATAAATATCTGCGTACATATGTTCATATATACAGTTGTGTTCAATATAATAGTAGTGAAATTAAATTAGATATCGTTCGACGAAATATAAAGAAGCTGTGGCCCGTAGTCATAGTTAAATTAAAACAGAGCTCCTACCCAACAAACAATAAGAAAAAGAAATTGGCCCAATCATAACAACATAACAGAGTTTTATTTACTTAAACATGATTCTAAAATAAACATCATTTAATAGTCAACTTAAAATACATTTTATGTCTAAGACGAAATTGTAATTTTAACATTTTAAAATCACAGTATGTGTACGAGGTGTGTTCAAAAAGTATCACGAATTTTGAATTTTCGCTGGTTACGTATATTCGAATTTCGAATTTTTTGTGGCGTTATGTTGGTACTCATGTCTCTCACTTATGCCGACAAGCTCGGCCATTTTGAATGTTCAGTTAATTGTTGACAGCTGCTTTGCTTGCACGTGTTTTGGATCGTCTTCGATTTTTACGCGAAATTCGTACCAAAATTGCTCAATTGTGACCAAAAACAGCATCGCATGAACATTGCTAATGAGATGTTAAACTCTGTCCGCGACGACCCAAATTTGCTCCAGAGGGTCATAACTGGTGACGAATCGTGGGTTTATGGTTATGACGTGGAAACCAAAGCTCAATCATCTCAATGGAAGCTGCCGCACGAACCAAGACCGAAAAAAGCGCGCCAAGTTCGGTCGAATGTGAAAGTTTTGCTGACAGTTTTCTTCGATTGCAGGGGCGCGGTGTATCATGAGTTCTTGCCACAGGGAAGAACGGCCAATAAGGAATATTACCTGCAAGTTATGCGCAATTTGCGCGAAGCAATCCGCCAGAAACGCCCGGATTTGTGGAAGAACAAAAATTGGCTTTTGCACCACGATAACGCCCCTGCTCACGCATCGTTGCTTGTGCGCGACTTTTTGGCCAAAAACAACACACTAATGATGCCGCATCCACCGTATTCCCCAGATCTGGCCCCCTGTGACTTTTTCTTGTTCCCTAAACTGAAGAGGCCCATGAAAGGACGACGTTACGCTTCTCTTGACGAGATAAAGACGGCATCGAAGGAGGAGCTGAACAAGATACAAAAAAATTATTTTTTGAAGTGCTTCGAAGATTGGAAAAACCGTTGGCACAAGTGTATAATATCTCATGGGGATTACTTTGAAGGGGACAAAATAGATATTCATGAATAAATAAATAATTTTTGAAAAAACACAAAATTCGCGATACTTTTTGAACACACCTCGTACATGGTTGTTTTTGTGACATTGCTTACTCCAACACATATACGATACCATACCATAGTATGCTATGGTTTGTGAATAAAATAGCTGACACAGGGTGACTTTGCGAAACCAAAAATGTCTTCATACCGCCAACCAACTTAATTTTTTTTCATAGGGGGACCCTGTTACATTTCATTTTAGCTAAAATCTTTGTTTAAAATGACTATGATTGACTAACATTTTAAATGTATTTTTAAATTAAGTAAAGATTTTAATTAAAGGGCGTGTTAAGCAATGACTATGATTACTGGCCTATGTTTTTAATAATTTTTATTTAAAACATAGCGAATTGCATTGCAGAAACTACATAAAAAAAAATTTCAAAGTTTACACAAAGTTCAGGAAAATTATTTCTTCGTGCGTTGTATGGAAAAAATCACTCAACACCCTTGACGAAAAAAATTTTTAAATTCAGGGAAAGTTTTGAACAAGTTCTAACTTGCACAAATTGATTGGTCTACAAAACTGCGTTCTAGAAATTCTGCCAAAAAATTTAAATTTTGATGGCCATTTTTTTTTAAGTTTAATTAACTTTCCTAAATTTTGGAATTTATGAAAATTATTAAAATCACTTCTTCTTATTTAGTCGAACGATATTTATTTTAATTTCACTACTATTATATTGAACACAGATGTATACATATCTACTCGAAAGTTATATTCTTCTTTTTATTTGCTTTTGTTTCGTCATGTCTTTTTTTTTTCACATTTATACTATTGTTTTTAAATTTATGTTCGCATTCTTTCGACGTGAACGTTACTGGCGCGACACTGTATAGGTATGTACAACGTTTTCGCCGACGACTCGCCGCTAATATGAGTCTAAAAATAGACACAACTCGTTCTAGTTTGTATAATTATTGTATGTTGTATATACATAGATATGTATAAAGGTATATATGTAGGTATATTGTTATGTGTATTTGTTATTGTTTTCCTCAATGACTATTAACGTATGTGATACCGTTGTAGAATAGCATTATTTATTGGTCGTGTGATGTTTTCTATTTATCAGCAGGTTAAAGTAGATAGATGACTGAATGGAAACTAAGATGTTTGGAGGCGTAATTGATAAGCGAACTGTCAACATCACATACGCGATGCAAATCATATGCTAATTTTTAGCAGGCGATGCTCTGGCGACTCCAAGATGACTACGAAAGGAGGTGAGTGGACCTAGGATGTTCAACTTCTTAATCGACGAGCAGTCAATTATCCTTATGGATATTACTGGCGGCTCTTTGAATGAATGATTGATATTTGTATAAAATAAAGCTGCAATTATAATTCAGAAGTGGAATTTTAATAGTTGTTTCTGATACACATAATTTCAATACGGTGGAGGCGCACAATTTTTAAAAATTTCATGAAATAAGATAATTATGTGTGAAATATGCCTGCTTTATTTTTTTAAAGTAGAAGAGCTACGGGGCACGTCAATGTGTGAGTAAGTATGTTCAATGTTCAAACGTCATAAGTTTACCTCAATTTATGTAGTATCAGCTTATCTACGACATCAAGGCCAATATGAATTTGACGAATTTAGAACCATAAAGAAAGCTAACTCAATACAGATAATAATCGAATTTGTAGCGTTAATGACAGAATGTCGACGTATTTGGTTATAAATCACGTTGGCTATAAATCAAAATTGCGCTAAATAAAAGTTAATATCTTTAATGGAAAGTTTTTAATAGAAAATTGGTCCGTAATTTCGCAAAACCAGAACATTTGCCTCTCTGAAGGCCAATTATTGTGTTTTATTTGAGCAGTTTGTATGTAGGTGACTATGGATAGAATTACTTCAAATGAATAACGAGTGAATTGAAGTGACATATTACTTTTTAAACAAGTAGAGCAAAACCATCTCTTATCTCAGAACTTATGCCCTTAATAATTTTTTATACTACTACTACAATAACCAGGTCACCAGAGTCAATTTTGGGGAAAGATAACATTGAATATGCTGCAGAAAAATTGGGCCTTTTGAAAATTGTTATGAAAGGCTTCTCCCCAACAATCCATCTTCCAGTTCAAAAAAGAATCACTTACGAAAGCTCTTCTCCGGAGACTAGAGGGCCTTACCATCTCGATGAATACATTAATAATTGCAAGGTCTTGCCTTTTCGCTTCCGCAATGGCTTATAGAGGAGCTAGCTTCAAGCACTCCATATATGCCTCATTGCATTTCGCTTCTCGAAAAGGGGCACAGGAAGAGCTGTCTGCGGACCGATATGGAAACGTGCCATGCTCTTGCCTATAAGTTGTTCTGTAATGCCTTCTCAAGGGAAGCGCTTGACAACTTTTCTACTAGGCTGCCCCAATCAGATGCCGTTTGGAGACAGAAGATAAGATCGGTTTTAATCGAGGCAATTAATATTGTAATATAATGAGGAGTGGAGAGACAAATTTTCGAAGTTTTTTATGGACATTTGCAAGATGCCAACGAGGAGTATCGAAAGAGATATAATAATTAGCTGTTTGAGCTTTACGTTGAGAGAGAGGATGCTTAGTCCAAGAAAGTGTTCCTTTTGGCAGGTAGCACTGGAAATGTAGGAGCACGAGGAATTGGATATCGAATGCGTTAATAGACTTTAGTTTTAAGGTCTTATTGAGCTACCCTCAAAGTATTTCTGTATCCATGCGCATTTAGCATTTGTAATCAAATAAATCTGGAATGTCTGTTATATTACAAAAAAAAATTGATTACAGCTTATTATTAGTAATTGACAGCACCTCAATGTCCAGAAAAATTTGAGTGTCTGCCTAGTTCGCAAAATTTTGATATTATGCGAATACTAAAAAAACATTAACCAAATATAATTATTATTTCATTAAATCTGTAGAGGTTTTTGTTGTCAACTGGAATGTAAGGGTAGTACTGGTTCATTTCAATGAACCAATTCGAAATCAGATCTCACGATAAGCATTCGAAGGTCAAGAGCCAAGATATATTAATAGTGTGCTGGCCTACCATCTCCTTCTCTTAGACAACCCAAACTTTAACCCTAGACACGTAACCTTCACGTTATTTTCTGTCTCTTTTTAAGACTGCCTTTCTAAAAGACTTAAAAAAATATAACTGAATTATTCCAAAATGATAAAAAAATGTTTTATTTCGAGGATTAAAAACTGGTACTCATATGCGTACAATAAATAAAATCAAAAATTAAATAAATGTATTAGAAATAAGTATTTTAAAGAATATTCGTCGAATCGTTAAATGGTTAGGTTTTATAGGGAGTGAGCGAAGGTAAGCTTTCTAGGGTTAATAAGGCGGCTTCTTCGTGACTTTTAAGCTGTAAAAAGCTTTCCACAATAAATCTGGCATGTCAAATGACGTTTTTAAGATGAATACCGAACTAAATTCCAGCCACCGTTAAAGTATTGGATAAGATTTGCCTAGTATCTGCATTACCAGCACTCTTCAGATATACATACTCAAGCCAAACAAAAACTCACATCATGACGTGCGATTCAGATTGTGTGAATGCTTATGAACTACTTTAATTCATCAGCTATTGTGAGTTGGTGAATGTGTTGACTACGAGATGCCACAAATATTCGGTAACTGTTCGGTATTCGGCTCACTTATTTCGCTATTCGATATTCGGCCGAATAGTTTGCAATATTTCGAATACCGTAGCAAATCATGAAAAGAAATTAAATCAGCTAAATGTCAACGCACGCAAAGAGATGGAAGTTTCTTAACTTTATGATTCGCGTTGCGTTCCTGTCAAAGATGATCTGTCACGCAAAGCGCAACAAAGTTCTATCAGACATTGACTCAAGTTATTCAAAAAATTTAAATTTTATTTTTTAAGTAACGTCAATTGTGAAATTTTGTTACAGTCCTATAAGTACAAATTTATTTACCGAATGGTGAATTCCTACCCGAGTTCCCCACCGTAGTTTGCTTCCATGATAGAAATTAGTCACATATATTGTTGCAGCACCTTTCGTTTGATACTCATATTGTACTAACACATTTTGGGCCACTCCTGGTCTACACATTGGTCGATAACTTCGAAACCGGACGAGTTATCTTACATTTTAAGTTAGACGTAAAGTAATGCAGCTGTGAATTCTTATAAATTTTTATTAAATATCTGTTAAATTTTGTTCAAGTATATGTAGAGTTGTAACTTGTAACCCGTGAAAAGTACTAAGTGCTGCCAAACATTCGCGCTTCGGCCCAGAGTCTCGGGAAACATTTGTTATTCGGTATTCGGCCAAATAAGTATTCGTGGCATCTCTAGTGTAGACATATGTTTCTCATGTGACGCTTAAATTTAGAATAATTATAATTTTAGCACCTACTGCGTAATTATTTCGATATTTCATTTATCTACAGTGGTGCTAACATAACTATCGTATTCATTCTGTTTTAATGCAATATTCACAATTGCACTTTTTATAGGAAATGTCAAGTCATCATTCATTGGCACTTAACCGCCTAGAAGATTTTGGCCGTTGCGTATAAAAGCACATCAATAATATCTTTTCAGCATCAATTTACGCCAATATGAAACACCAATGGAGTTCGGAAGCCTGTCCCCCAATGAAATATATGCCTGAACATTTTGAGCGTACGTCTCAGAGCTTATCCGGATCTTTCGCAAATTTCCACAACCTTGATTTGACACCAAGGGCAGAGAAGAGAAGCACTTTCCTATCTAAACAGTAATTTTAGTTTTTCTCGTCTCCATTATTAACGATTGTCTACCATCTACCCTGAAAATTTAAGTTTTCTGTACGCTAAAGCCCGAAAAACAATCTGCCTTTTGTAGGTATTCAAATATTGCTTTTTATTCCACGTCATCAGATATCTTCTTGCTTTTGGCAGCAAATATTTGCACGCTTCATGCAATAAACCACTGTTTACATAAACAAAAGACAAAAACAAATATATATACTAATAAAATCGTACTGTTTTATAAAAAGAAGAAAACATTTTTAACATTTTTGCAGAAGAAAATTACGTATTTTTTAGGTATGCGACAAGCTGCACGAATGCCTTGTCGAAATTATAACGAGACAAAAGAAAAAAAAGATATGAGAAGCTAGCAAAAATATTTTCTTGTGTATCTCTCCGACGAGCTCTTACTGAAAAGGCATTGCATGGAAGAGAGAATTAAAAGAGAACTATGAACGTGCATGAAATATGGAAATATACATAATTCACCATGCGTAAAGGCATATAATTTAGTAAATATTTACAAAGGTACATATTCATCTATAGGGGGAGATGGGGTTTAAAGGTGATACGAGGGTTGTTCGGTAAGTCTTGGCATAGTAGAAACCGAAACAAATGGAAAGTTTAAAGAAAACATTTGACATTTTTAATGCCTAACGTGATTTAAAAAGGAAACGGAAGCATAGTTCTTTTTCCTTCATCTAGAACTCCATAAATGGTCTCTTGGAATTTGTATTCCGATATTTCATTTTCACATCTGGCAAACCAGGTGAAATTCTACTACACTTGAAACACACAAAATTGTTTTTGCCTATGGAGTTTTGGCTTTAACACCACGGGATAGCAAAGCAAAAGTATCCAACTTATTTGCCAAAGCAATCCCTAATAAGAAAAATTGCTAAAGACTGGTTTGCATTAAACTGCAGCTCCAACATTGTCTTTGACATATAAGTGCAAGCAACCATAGTTAGGCGCTTGCCAACCAGAGTTTGTGGAATGAAAGGCGGAATAAAATGTTGAGCAATTCTTTACATTTACACTGAATTAAATGCGTGACTATCGAATTTCCCCATACAAATCGCATTCAAACTAATTACACAGCCAATGCGACGAAGTCATGCAATTTTTTTCGAACGCGTTGTTGTTGTTGTTGTAGCGACTACTTAACCTGCCTAGGATGTCACCCCCCATCCAACACTGTCATCAGGCTCTTCTAACGGAAGTCCAAGAAACCTCGCGACTTCAACAGGAGTGGACCAGTGTGAAATTGGTGTTAGAAGAGTGGGCTCAGTTGAGCAGATGAACAGATGGTTAGTATCGTGGGGAGACACGCCGCATGCCGGGCAGACATTTGGCATGTCAGGGTTCAGTCTGGATAGGTAAGAGTTTAGTCTGTTGCAGTATCCAGAACGAAGTTGAGCCAGCGTGACTCTTGTCTCCCTGGGCAGTTCGCGTTCCTCGTCGGCAACAGGTGGGGCTTGTGCCTGTACGACTGCATTCACTGGACGAGACCTAACAAAGGAGTTTACCGACTCCGTGTGGATGAGGTTGAGGGCCCGCCGGTGCACCTTATTCTCCTAGGAGGCGGATTTTCGTTGAGCAGGTTCCCGTTCGGGTGCTGCGGTTTATGGCAGTTGAACAGGAATTGTCTGGTCAACATCTCACAGTGCTCTTTGACATCCAGCATTTTTGCCTCATTATGAAGATGGTGCTCAGGAGACATAAGGAGGCACCCCGCGGCAGTTCTGAGTGCGGTGTTTTGGCAGGGCTGCAACCTCCTCCAATGTGTGTCTGCTAACGCGTCAAAATGGCTTGATTGATACTTCATACCAAAGTAACGAACGCATTCAAGGCCGATATAAATAAATTCGAATTAATGGTCTGAAATCACGCGTTTTAGATCAGTATAAATGAGTTATAACTGAGGCTCTGAGGCCGATATACATCAAACTCTAAGACTTTGATTTAATTGTACATTCCACTAGCTCTTTATGGGAACACTCACGGTGAATCTATGTCAGGTGGTAGCACTAGCTAGGCTCATTCCTACTTTTTTCTCGAATTTTGACAGTGGCGCAGTGTGATTTTGACATTAAACCTACGATAACAAAATACATGGATAATTTATGTATTTCGACCTATACAAATCCGCCTTGGTTTCAAGTTTTATGTAACCCAGACATTTTAATTTTAAATGTGAAACTATCAATAGCGACGAGCTTCACGGCAAAAATAAGCTGATCATTTGTTTGATGACCACCACCATTTTTCGACTTCTTATAAATGCCAGAGAAAGCAGAACTTACAGCACTCCGAAGGCCGATACTATCAAATTAGCTGAATTAATTTTCAGCGCACTTTTTTGGTGTACTTTCACATGAGTCGTATGACGACTAATAGCCATCTCATCCAGCCTTTAATTTTAAAAGTCACTTTAAATTTATCTGCCGCTCAATCTGTCCTTAATTTTGCGGGGAAGATATCACTGATACTAATAATAAAAATAATTTGGACCGATATGCCTGCGAGTTGATTAAGGCCGAGAATTCCTGCCTATTTGTGGTGTGCTGCTTCTAATTTCTTTCGAATGGTGTCTGTTTAGGCTATAAATTTTCGTTGAGAAGCTTTTTATGGCAGAAATACACTTGAGCTATCCCGGTTTGAAAAACTTGTTTCAATCATTTTTATTGTCACTTGAACATGGGTTGTTGGGTATACAAGTTAGTAATTTCGGAAGTAACGTTGGAGTATTTGGAGTAATGTTAGAAATCCGAACTGAGTATCTTTCAGAAAAATATATTTGGCTAAAAATTAGGAACATTTCGTTTGCGTTAATTAAAACTATCTAAGCAGCAGTCCTCGTATCTGAAGATAAGAGAAACAATTGGCAATGGTAGCAACGACACACAGAGCATTAGTAACTCGTATAATACACGAAAGCGAGCTAGCTAGGGAAACCGGCTTTAAATAAACACATTCAGCTCCAATAGCTGGTATTCGACTTTAAGGTCTCTTGTAGAGCAGAAGTGAATTTGAATTTTTGCGAAAACAGGTTATTTTACTTGCTAAAAACTTACGATATAGAAAGAAAAAAATTTTGAATATCTTTTAAAATTTTTTTTATGTACCTAAAGTAGAAAATTAATATTTTGCTACTTGTGCTATATTTATGTGTATATGTACATACATACAAACTACTTATATACAACTTTAATTCAAAGTTATTTAAGCCAAAAACAAACAAACAATAAGCATTTGAGCTAAATAATCAACCAACCCACTGCGAGAAAAGAAGAAAACAAATAACCAAAGTGCATTTTTGTGATACAACAAGCAGCGAGAAATATTTGCGAAAGCAAAACAAAATAACGTTTTGGTGCAACGACAAGAAATTTCTAAAAAAGAAAATTTTTTTTCCGAAAAATAATTATAAAACAGCAAATAGAGAAATTCAGCTGCGTGAGGCACGCAACAAATTGCACTTTTTAAGAAATCAAAAACAAACCAAAAATTTTGTTGTGAAAACTCCGTGGAAATTGTATAGAGAGAGAAAAGCGCATAGTGAAAGTCACTGAAGTCATAAAGCGGGTCCGTTAAACGCACGGATAATACATTGCCAGTGAACAACTAAAAAAATTTACAAAATTTTAGAAAACAATTTCTTGCATATTTTATGCGCATTGTTGTCTTTCACTAGCAAATATTGGTGCAGTTAATTGCTTGCACTCAAAAACCACAACTACACAAACCACGCACTACACTGACCACCACAAAAGAGTTTGGTGTATTCCTTCAACAAAGCCAACCATTATCAGCAACGTCGAACGTGATAAAAGCCGTAGCAGCAGCAGCGTTCACTACAACGACAAAAGCAACCTACAACAAACAAAAATGACAACTGCTACAACAACAAGTCTAAGTCGTTCAAATAGTTTCGTGAATGCATTAAAGTGGTGGCCACTGCATCAATCAAACCAACAGCAATCCAATGCCACTGCAGGGGGTGGTGGTGGTGGCGGAGGTGGCGGCAGCTCTGTCAGCGCAGGCGCTAGCACAGTTAGCGGTTTAAGTTTATTAGGGCATTTACATAGTAAAACAGCAACAACTTTTGGTAGTTCTGTAGCCGTACAAAAATTACGCGAATCCAAATGGTTCAAACGCGATGAACAACGAATTTTCTGTGCTGTCGTCGAATGTGGCTTTATAGTTGAAGTGAGAAGCGCCACCATCAACAGCAGTACAAGCAACAATAATGCCAATAAAAAACGTACAATGCGTAGCAATAGCAGTGGTAGCGGTGGCAGCGGCGTCGATGAATTTGATTATGATGACGACGAAAATGATGATGAGTTGGATGCGACATTACAATTGCCATTGCGTGTGGGGCAGGACGAAAATGAACGACCGATGACGTCATGGTTCGGTGTTGTGCTCTGTAAAACAGCTAAAGGTGAGTAAACGTACGAAGGACAATTGCACGAGTGCTTCTGTATGAGTTCGCGTTGAATGGGGTGGTTATATTTGTGGCGTGCGCTTTAGAAAAGGGGCTCGAGCTATTTTGTGTACATACACTTCACTTCAGTGCGTGCATGTGTGTGCATGTTAATATACTCTTTTCAGGTCATGTTAACAAAGGGCAATGTAGAATGAGTTAGACATTTGCATTGCGAAAATTTCGAGGTTCGTGATCCCAACGGTAGCAGATATCTAGTGAATTTTTAAAGACATTTAGCATGAGCGGATATGAACTAAAGTATAGGTTATACGAGTATACTGGAATCGACAGGACCCATGGGACTAACTTAAGTATGGTTGGGATGGGTGGGGTCGTTAAGGCGGAAAATAATTTTCAGATAATCTCAGAAAAACCGCAACCAATGAAAATTCGAGATCGAATAAAATTCGTAAATATTTCAGTTAGTTCCACTGTGGCCATCAATGAAGCAGATTAACTGTGACAGTCAAGCGGAGATCCGAAACCTTTCGGAAAGGAATACTTTAGCGATGGTAAAACTCGCATGCAAATATTTGCTAAAAACCTGGTTTCGCTGTGTATTTCGTGTATACACGAGAAAACGTTGAGAAACATTACCCATTGGCACGGAGGCTAATAACGGATATACACTTAAACCGACCAGACAAGCTTGACATTGCCTCAATGAGAACCGAACCAGATTCCTCATTAATCTAAATCGCCTCTATGCGATGGGAAACATAATGGCAAGTGCTGCAGGATGTCAGAGCCTCCAAAAAAGAGCTGGTTTACTCACCAAGGTGCATCATATCACGTCCTCGAGGCCGATAAGAAAGCGCAGCGTATTGAAGAGGAAATAGCCGTGATATAAATCAAATTTCTTAAGTGACTATATGTCGTTTGCTTAGCTAAGATTTTACTCAAATTTATAGTCATGTAGATTATTAAGAAAAAGCACATCACTACGTCAAAATTGAAGGATGATAATGATTATCACATTAAATTTATGTATAAAATGATAGACTTATTTTAATATACAATGAATGGCGTATGTGTCTGATATAGCAGCCATTATATGACTTGAAGTAGAGCAAAGGTTTTGTTAGCTTTACATATCCAAGATGTTGTTTTTGCTCTGTAAAATGTGCATACTCTACCTGTTAGACTACCCTACCTCTAAATCTAAATTTCTACTATACTAAACTCTAAATATTTGATTAAAAAGTCAGTTTAATACCGATTAGAAAATGACAAATTATTTTTTTTATCAAAATCTCATCTGAGCCGATCCCCTTGCATGCAAGCTCAACACGCTATTTACGTACGGTGACCATGTCTCCATTTAAATTAATGAACAAAATGTATACAAACAATTAATAAAATATAATCGAACTACATATGTATATAAATGCGGTTGATAACGAATTATTTAATTGATTAACAAAAAATGTTTTTGTTTCGAGGGTTCCTACCGGAACTGTTTTATTTTGTTTTGTTATTTTGTCTTGTATATAATCGATTATCCGACTAATCGATTAGTCGAATAGCAACAGTTGAGTTGTTTGAAAGTCGAATAGCAAATATTCCATTTTGACTAATTGAAAAACGGTAACTACATATTCGAATACCGACGTTTTGATAAATACAATTTTTATAATTCAAAAAATTCCAACATTTTCTATATTTGCAAGGCATGGACACAGCGAATTTATGAAGTTAATAAAAACTCAGTTCCATTTGTATTAACCGCAGAACGGAAGAAAAATATTTAAAAATAAAATTAGTACAAGAATTGTCGTGTCTGCCCAATAGTCGAATGCAAACAGCAAGCATTCGTGATAATCGATTATTTTTCTAAACAACGAGTTTAAATCAATTAATCGACTAATGATTTAAAAGTATACCAAGCTTTCTCCAGTCGTCGAAAAGCATGAACAACGATATTTTACTTTTGGTCAGTAAAATTTGCATCGTCCTAATATGCAGAAATATTCAGCATACTTGATGTATTAAAACTGTCAAAAAGACAGCTTTCTTATCGTTTTACGTAGCGGCCCTCGTATACATTCAGACAATTCTAGGCGCCATTAATTAGTAAGCCTTATCATCCCGTACTCATTTTTATTAAAAAAAAAATAAATAAAAAAAAAATAACAAAAATAAAAAAAAAACGAACAAAAATAAAAAAAAATAACAAAAATAACAAAATAAAAAGAAAATTACAAAAAAAAAAGGGTACAGAAATGGCAATCTAGTTCAAACTGATTAAATATTTGCTACGCATGTGGCTTTAACACAGAACAGAATCTTAAACACAACTGACTATGTAGAATTACCTACAGTGGTATTAGGGCAACCCATCCCGGGATAGTTCAATTCAATTCAATTTATTTGCATATTTATCCTAACACAACAATTTGATAAAATTATGTTATAGTGCTAGTCATACTATATAATTATAAATTCTTATTAATAATTAACATGGATTAAAAGTACACATACATACAAACAGCCGTTGAAAGAAGAAAGAAAGAAATAAGAAAGAGGAACTTAAAGTGAAAACAAGTAAGAACATATACATTTTGGTTAATCAGGAATATTAAAGTAATAGGTTAACTGTTTTTTTAGAAATCGTTGTATTATTTATAAGCCTTAAATTAATAGGGAGAGGGTTCCAAAGACGTATAGTATTTACATAGAACTGATGTTCAGACACAAGACACCGATATCTTGTATACACTAGAAGTGGAGATCTCTGAGATTGAAGAAATTTAAGCCGCTCAAAAAGATGTTTTGGTTCTTTTGTGTATATAACTTTGTGAAGAGTCACAAGTGTTCTGACTTTCAGGAGATTACCAAACGTAATGTTTAGCATCAAAAAATCCAGAGATTAACGTTCAGGCATCGCGAATTTCTTATTTAAAATAGTTTTAAATTTTTATTCCGAGTTCTCAACCGGCAATTGTTCAGTGCTCAGCAATATAATTTTCTCGAACTTAACTTGAAATTGAATCAATATTTTGTAGGCTATCGAATCGTCGAGTTATCAAATTGAAGCCACATCCTAGTTTGTTTAAGGTTTTAACAGCTCGGAAGATTTAACGCTCTCGGTGTGTTTCTTTGGAGTACCGAGTCATTTACGAACAAATGAGCTGAAGCACGGAATTCTAACGACGACATCTTTATAGTCCGAAAAAAGGGTAATACAATGAACACTTTGAGCGATATTTTACTTCATAAAAAATAAGAAAATATGCACAAAAAAAAATACAAAATTTACGCTGGTGACGCTAATGCCCTTCTCAAAGAGGAAACAAATATTATCGTTTACTTTTATATATTTAATTTGTTTGCCGTGCTGATTAAGCAATTGCATTCAAAAGAGGCAAAGCAACTGATTATATCATGAGCATTGTCCCACCATAATTGGTTATAAAAAAACGGAGCTTTACTACATAAATAAAATAAACAAAAACCTGTTCCAAACAGATAAAGCGAATCTTCTAGAAAAACATAAATCATGAAACGCTGAATGGAATACCGGCTCAGTTGTCTCAGTTAACATTCCGAACATGGAGTGAGTGGGTATTTAGTTACCAAAACAAAAAAATGTTTGGAAGTTAAAAGAGAATAAAAACATATTATTAACAAAATTAAAACAAGCGGCTTTTGTTAAGAAATACTACAGAGAAAGAAAGAGTCAGGTTTATTGTTGAAAGCATTGCCGCTGCTGGAGTTGTTCGCCAACTTTAGAGCGACGTTCTCATTAAGTGAACGTTGAACACATTAGGTGTGTTCCATTACCCACATGAGGTTGATACATTTTGTTTACTCAAGGCCAAGTGTAAAATGACAGTGGAGAGTTTGAGTTACTTTAAAAGAAAAACTCCCTATAAATTGACAAATAAGAAAAGTTCAAGAAGAATAAATTTTTCAAAATTTCTTAAGTGCAGTATACAGTACCAGTATACAGCGGCCGCCGTGGTGTGAAGGTAGTGTTGCCGGCCTACCACACCGAAGGTCCATGGTTCGAGCCCTGGTACAGGTAATATCAAAAGTGATTTGAAAAAAGTTTTTCAAAACGGGGTCGCCCCTCGGCAGTGGTTTGGCAAACTCTCCGAGTGTATTTCTGCCATGACAGGCTTCTCAGCAAAAATTCGTCTCCTTTGTAGATGCCGTTCGGAGTCGGCAAAAAACTGTAGGTCCCGCCAATTTGTAGGGAAAATTCAAATCGGCACACCACAAATTGGAAGAGAAGCTTGGCGCAAAAATCTCTTAGGAGGTTTATGATGATATACCTGTTGTATATCGCGCCATAGAGAGAGAGAGTATACAGTACCGAAGCAATTTCATACATTTTATACTACTATATTATAAAGTTTCTTTTTTCTCTTATTACCACTTTTCCACATGTACAATAAAATGATAAAATTTCTGGGCTCCTGAAGAAACAATAAAGAATATTTCTCAAGTTTTTTCATTGAGAGACACAAGCTGCACTCCCGTAGTGGCTCTCAAGTGCCCGATAACATGCAAAAATAGAGAAAAAACACTTTTGTTTGTACAATATAAGGGCCTATTGTACTCTATATAACTAGTATATAACTAAATATATCGTCAATATACTTTACATTATACAGTAGTGACAGTTTAATTTGAACACAAAATAGTAAAGGTTTTCCAAAGGTGTGTAGTCGAATAGTGCTACTTTTTATATTCTTCAATATTTTTCTTTTACTAACAGCTATTTTTGTTGTGTGAACATCTCTGTTGATATAAGCACGAAAAGACCAGAGACCTGTGAGACCAGAACAACAAATCCGAGAAGTGGGAGAATGGAACAGAAAAGAGGGAAAATTTAATAAAATGGGCGAGAAAAAAAAATGTTTGTGGCTGTAAAATGGATCCTAAACTTTAAGCTGGAAATCTAGTAACACATTGGTGAAAATTTCATTTAGTTTTATGTAGGGGGTTTAAAGTGATGCGTGAACAAACAAACTGACAAACAGACAAAAATTCTAAACATTGCTATTTTGGCTTCTATATAATAAAATTCAGTTCTCTTTAATATTTATAAAGTACAATATTACTACATATAAGTAAAGATAACGCCAATTATAAAGTTATTGAAATTAAATTGTTCTATATAGCGTGAATCTACTGTATAAGTCATATCTGAACTACATATATATATATATGTATAGCTGATTGCCAAACATCCAAACTTAAATGGGAAACTAAATTCTTGCCTATGGTAGGTCCGGGAGGGTGATTTTGTAGGCGAAGCTTGGCACTCGTATTTATGTTTGCTCACAATCATGCGTAACACGTAAGTCACGTGCTTCACTGCTATCGCAAATTATAACCGCTTGTATAAGTCCTGTTTATTTACATATACGAGTATATGTATGAGGATAGTGTGCAATTGCGATAAGAAACAAATTGCATTACAAATAATTTAAAAAAGAAAATTTTTTCTATTTACAGTGCACTTGCACCGTCCGTTGTTTACTACTTTTGAGTTGTCGATAAGTAGATTTATAAATATCTAGTGTCTATATAAATCGTAGTCTTTTTCTTAGCAAACATTTGCCTATTATGTAAATATGTAATTTTCATTACTTGACTTGACAATCTCTCGTCTTTGACTACGACCCTTAACAAAAGATTTTATTCAAAGAATATTAATGCAAAGTGCAAAATCGCAAAAAATTTTAAAAATGAAATCTGCTAGCTCCAAAAACATTAGGGCTGCATACCATTTCAAGCGGCTCGGCTATATTTTGACGATATAATAATCCTTTAACATGCCACATTATATATATTAAAGAAAAGTGATTTTATTACTTTTCTAGAAAACCTGGCCACGTTTCGCTGCGTCTCAGAACTTATGTATAAAAAGTCTGTCCGTCAGTCAGCTGATATATGTAACTTAATCACTTCTATAATTGAAGCACGCATAGCCATATTAAACTAACACATAATGGTCCATAACTCCGAAACCAGTGGTGTTATCAAAATAAGAGTTATCTCTAACTTTAAGTCAGACGTCTAGTAATGCAACGGCTAAAGTTGCATTCAATTCTCTTCAGCAGTTTTTGAGTGATACGCGTGCAAACATACAGACAGACAAAAAATTTTAAAACTGTTGCTTTGGATTCTATTGGCTCAAAACAACAATGTTTAGAACATTTTTATGCATGTTTGTTCCCTCTAAAACAATGAATGATATGTTCACCGATGTGTTGATGATGGTATATCTTGAGATATAGGAAGTTATTTTTCCGTTTTTTAATTAGCAAAGTCATTTGAAACCTAAGGGCCACTTATATTCAAGTTATGTTAAAATAAATTTGCTTGACAACCAATACCGGTTCACGTGAGAACTAAAAAATGTCCTTGAATATATTTTAGAATTGCCACTGGGTACAAAGACTTGACTGAATCAATATTTATCTATTTAAAAATGATTATTTGTCTACTCTTCTCCCATCTAAGTACACTTTTTCGCACACTGACATTAAAATGTTCGTAACAAGCCAACTCTAATTGAATTAGTTAGTAATTGTTGTATTAAATGGAGGATTTGTTTATAAAATTTTTGAGTTGAATTGTGGAAAATGTTTGTGAAAGTATTCAAAAACAATTTTTACACACTTATTTAAATATGGGAATCGTTGAAATGGGATTCGTAATTTACTTATCAACGATTTGAATTATATGTAGAGTACTAGCTAAGCTTTTAATTTGTTATCTACAATTGACTGCTTTGATTACATGAAAGACGTATGTATGCACAAATATTTGCTTATACACTCAGAAAAAAACTGACGAAAATCTAGCGCCAGTTAAACCAGCAACTTTGACTTTTTGTTCTAAGAGAAGAAACATTAGCTCTGGGCGCGTATTATCTAGCAAAAAAATATCTAACGAAAGCACGAAAACAAGTAAGAATTTATTGGTTGATTCCAGCAAAAACTTGCAATTTCACATTCCCTTTAAAGTCTCTTACGCTGCACAAAGTTTCGTTTACGTGAACGCAAAAACATGAAAAGTTGGTTCCTTCAAGGTCTTAGTGGTAAATTAATTACGCGAACATGACTACTATCTCTTGAATTGCTGTATTACGGGCTCTGCCCATTCGTTTATCGTTTATAGTACGATATGCTCAGGTATTGCCGCCATTGTCGTGCGAACAGCTGCGTCGAAACTTCAGTTTCAGTTCAGCCCAGCATTAATATCCAGAACGCACTATAATTGAAAATACTTAATTTACCCGTTTTGAGAGTTCACTACCCCTCTTTGCAACGACAGCCGGGTATATGTTGTCAATTCACTATAACCCTGTTGCAGCCGCCTAAATGAGTGGACATGCGGATTTAGCAAGTTTTTCATTGACTTGCGGGTTCATTGACAGAACAATTTGCATTAACCTTGCACATTCGACCGCGTTCATATATAAGTAGTTACATATTGAGATTATCAATGGAAAAGAGTTGGACAATTTATAGGTGTATACGGTGCTTTAGTCAGATATTACCAAATTTCTGTGTCCATAAATAAAGTTTGCGTTAGTTAATTTAAAACATGACATTTATTCCACCGATTTTTACGATATTTAACTAACTAAATTTTTCTTCCATCTCAAACATTAACCTACCTCAAGGGAAGGCATAAAAAAGTACTTGTGAGGCATTAACTTATTTAGCCTTTTTGAGAAATGGAGGATAGTGCTCAAAGACTTGGAGTTAAAATGTATAAATTTCGAAATCAGCTGTTTTGACAGTGTTCAGGGGATTCCGGATTACTAACTGTTTTAAAGAAATTTAAAATTGTTTGTATATTTCATTTACTTTCTGGTGCTTAGAGATTAAAAAGTATTATAGAGTAAAAAAGCCCTAAACATACATCAAAAAGAAAATTTTATTATGGCCTTGCATCAAGTTTACTAACAGCCCTCGCTTTTGTTTATCTGGCAGTGGAATCTCGCTTTTTCCAACATTCGTAATAGTTACTGTTCTCCTTTGATTGGGTTTCCCCTTTTCGAACATTATTTAGAATTTAAGGAATGGGAGATGGGAAAAAATTTCCAAGGATTTTTTATACAAAATTTTAGGCAGGGACGTTACGGTTGTTATACAAAATGAGGTAAAGGTCGTATTTAATCATTAACATTGATGAATGCAAATATTGATTATAAATAGCCATTATCATAATACATATTTTTTTTGGTCGCCATAAATAAGGTAACAATTTTTTTTGGTTAAGAATAGCCACCCAATAAACAATAAAGTAAGCTAGATTATTAAACAATATTTTCCAAACATTGAAATCAATGTTTTCCAAACGAGTTTGTAACTAAAAAATTTTACAAACGTTTAAATATGTTTTCATAATTGTATGGTAGCTTTGGGGAATTGACTTGAGGTGAACTTTCAGCGAGGTGAACAGTTTGGCAGTTTTAAAAAATAATGCTAAATAATTTAACTACTTGATTTATATGAACTTTATTATATGGCCGACGTGGTATAGTGGTAGTGTTGCCGACCTACCACACCGAAAGGCCCAAGGTTCGAGTCCTGGGACAGGTAACATCAAAAGTGGTTTGGAAAAGGTATTTCAAAACGGAGTCGGAGGTATTCCTGCCATGGAAGACTTCTTAGCAAAAATTCATCTGCCGCTTTGCAGATGTCGTTCGGAGTCGGCAAAAAACAGTAGCTCCCAACAATTTGTATAAAAAATTGGAAGCAGCAGTAAAAAAGCTAGCGCCGAATATTTAAAAATCTTTTTTTTTTTTATTATGTTTGAATTATAAAAAAAAGTAATTAATGGAAAAAGTAATTATAATAATTTATTTAATAAAAAAAGTTAAGGAAATTGTCGGGATACGAGCCAGCAATCTTCGGAGCAAAAGTCTAGTACATACTCATTAGACTACTGGAGTTTTATCAGTTAGTTTTCAACAAACCCTTATTGTACGTTGAATAAAACGTAAATAAAAAATTGTATTCCATAACTCATTTGAAATTATTTAAAAAGGGATCACTTTCGTTGATTCGACAATTTTTTCCAAACGTTTAACAATGATTATAGCAAACGTTATTCCAAACGAAAAGCTTGCTAAAGTAAGTTTATCGTAAGCTTATAGTAAACGTATTTTGTTTATTGGGCATTATCAAGATTTTTTATTTTTTTGCTCATTCGTACAGGATTTTTTTTGGTTAGTTATGAATTCTTTATAATTAGGTCTGTAGAGCACTATATATACTCACATATGTTTGCATAAAAAAATCGGAATAGAATATATCCGATGTATACAAAAATGAACAAGAAAAAATAAGTGTTTATAATGGTTATTCTTAACCAAAAAAAAAATAAATATTTCTCACTTACATTGGTTATGGCGACCAAAAAAAAATATTTCTTATAATTATGGTTAAAAATTTTCTAAATAGTATACACATCATTTTTGCGCAACCTTTTTAATCAAAAAAAAAAAAAAAACAATTATTTAGTCCCTGCTTTGAAAATGGGAGAGGGCAAAAAATTCGTGCACAATTTTTAATTCGAATTAGGCAGTTTAGTGAGTCTAGGGGTTTATCTAAATTATTCGTGCTAAAAAAAGGCTCATAAACCAAAGAAGTAAGTTCAAAAGATTCTCGAAAATCTAATAAGTAGGCGAATACTTTGAAAAAAAAAAAATACACTATTGAAGGAAAATTTAGCATAAAGTTTAGGTATTTTCTTATTATCAGAAGTATAGCCATTTGAAAAAGTGTTTGAAACACCCAGTGTGAGCATGCATAAATGCCAAACATATGTAACTTATCTTTATGTTAAAATATTTGTAATTATGTTCACATAAACTATTAAGATATATACATATCTACTATGTATATTTGTAAATAAACAACTATTTCATCAAGTCACGTTCGACATATTCACATGGTGTCTACCTCAGGTTACATTAAAATATATTAAATGTTCAGTCTAAAGATAGAAATAATAGTAGATTTATTTGTTTACTTATGAACCGGTTATTATACAAATGTACATTTATAGACGGAAAGCTATTTTTGTATTTATAACAAACTGATTACATACAAAGCTCATACAACTGATAAAGATGTAGCTGATAAAGTTAATTTCTTTTAAAAATAGCAAGTGGAATTGAAGAAATGACATTTCATATACTTGACATAAAATGTTAAATGGATTTCATTGATTGAACAACTAAAAACATAAAATAACTAAAGCGTTTCTCATGATTTTTAAAAACTATTTATTTGAAAACCCCTTGGGCAACTCTCTCTGCCTAGAAAAAGTGGAAAACTTTACACTTTACCATCAACATTTTTCTATTTTGATTTTATAAAGAAAGAGGTGCGTTCTCTGAATGCCAAAAAATTTTGCTCAGAAAAGGTAGAACACGTTTTCTACGCTTCCTAAAGTGAGAGCATTTATTAATTATTTTGTTGAACTTTATGAAAGCATCTCTTTGTCCTTTTTTAATAGATCCTCCTCTACTTATGTGTACTACTAATATTTTGACCGACGCTGTTAGTAAATATGTAGCTTAACCTTCATTTGCAAAGTAATGCCATCTGTAAGCTAATCAAATAATTGAATGGCTCAACTGGCACAATGAACTTGGTTAGGAAATTTGCAAAATCTTAAAGCACACAGCTTTTTATTTACGAGAAAGAACTCATCTGTTTGATGATTTGTTTCACAACCATTTGCATACAAAAGTATTTAAATATTAAATTGTTATGCGTGGGTCTGCACAGATTTATATATTAAATATTTGTTGATAAGATTATTTTCTGTTTACATAAATTACTTTTGCAATTTAAATAAAACACTGCTTTATAAAGATATTTTAAAATAAATAATATTTGCAAGGAAATACTGATAAAAGTATAAAGTCATTGATATGTAAGGGATTTTTAGGTATTTGAAAAGAAACCAAGCTTCGAGAATTCTTCTTATAATTAGAGAAAATTCTGACATTCATGTTCATTATGATAAATGTCACAATTTTCCTTTGCTCTGTCCAAATTTCTATTTTTGAACAATTTGGGAATGGGCCTACCTAGTTAGCAGACAGCACCACTTATCAGACTTAAGCCCATTCAAACTTGGCCTGATTAACGGAAGGGCGCTAACATTTAATGGTGCTTAAGTAAATTGAAATTAAAAAAAAAATATTTTGATAAAAATTGATAAAATAGCTAAATAAAAAACTTGAAAACTTTAGGTTTGAGCAGGCATAAAACATCTACATTGAGCGCACGAACAGAATAGATAACAAACGTTGATTTTTTTTTCATTTAAGCTTCTGAAAGAGTCAAGCTTATTAGCTAGCAGTGAGAAAGACAGTTTCGATTTGATGTTGTCATATTTCCATAAAGGTCGGGCCTTTACTGCAACAATGGTGTATTTTAATTGAAGTACCGGTCAATCAGTTTTCGTTAAATGGCCTGCTAGTCTCTACATATAATAAAATTGTAAGAGGTCGACGTCTGTAAATGGCATATATTAAAGAAAATCGATAGCAGGGATCATTATTAAGCCAATAGAATCCAAATCAACTATTGTTAGAATTTTTGTCTGTTATGTATATGTTATCTGATATGGGATATAATGATTAAAATCGGACTCAGTTTATTATTAGTTCTGAGAGCGAGCGGGATTTACTAGTAATAAATAAAAATAAAAAGCAAAATTCTTAAATATACACAATATGATATAGGTATATTATATTATATTGTACAATGTGGAAAGATCTTTTAAAGTTATAAAATTTCAGGGTTGCCGCCTATTTATTTTCCTTTCGGCTTGTTACAATTAACAATAGTAAACAATAAATTATTCTCTCTTCATTTTTTTGCAGACAATAAACCCAAACCGGAAACTATTGAAGTATTTACGATAAAAATACGTGAAAATGGTACATTCAAAATGCTCAAGTTTGCACTTGAAGATATATGGAATCAAGGCTGGGAACTGCGAATTAATAATTTCGCTGATAAAGAAAAATCTGCACATAACGAAAAGGATATAAGAAATCAGGTAATTGATATGAAATAAAAAAGTAGCAAAAAGTTAAGAGCAAAATTTCAAAAAATTATGAAAACCCTAAAAAAAAAAATTACAACAAAGTAATAAGAAAAATATATTAATATGCTGCTTCCACTCATTTTTCGCACGCAGGTGTCCTTTGCGCGCAAGGCCAAAAATAGTTTATGGAATAATAATAAACATTTTGTGTATTGGTGTCGTTATGGCAGTCGTCAACAGGATGTGCGGAAGCGACAGGTTGGTGCTAAATGCCGAAAAAGTTTGCCATAAATGCATTAACTAATTCATTTTTATTGTTTTGTACATTCATAGATGTCTGAATGCGCGAAATGGGGCAGTGTGGGTATGAATGCTGGCATGTTGCTGTTGATGAACAAACAAAAATCTTATTCCGCATCAAAGTGAATGATGAGTCGCGTGAGTGTAACTACATACCTACGAGTACTACATATTTAACACAAAGTTTATTCGGAGTATAACCAGTGAGAATACCTACTACATACCTACACTATGCGATCGAAAGCGATCAATCAATGGAGAGAGATAAAATGAAATAAAATCAAAAATGTACTGAAGCTAAAAAATTGTACGCATTAACTTGTTATGCGTTAAAAGGGGTTTTGCGCATTAACTTTTTAAAATTGTTAAAACAAAAGACATACATTCTATACATTTTTAAGATTATTTCACATATTGTACACACATACATACCTATATACTATATGCATACTATATTTGTAAAGCTTATTTTTTGTTAAGGAAATTTAAGCTTAATGCGCAGGCGCCTTTCAATCATACTTTAAACTCATACATACATACATGTGTAACATGCAGAAAATAATAAAAATTGTTATATTAATTTAAAATTTAAACATGTAGTTAAATGCTGCTAATCAAATAGCTTAGTTATACTAGATATGTCAAATTGTCGATAGCAAACACTATATCGATCGCTTTGCTAGTTTAAAAAAATGGATAGAGCCGCAAAAACCAAAACCTATCAATAACACTATCGAATTTCTAGTCGATGTGCTTAAAACCGACAGTATATTTTTAATAATAAAGAAAATAAATAGGTCCTAGTTATAAAAATATGACTTATTTAGAGTAAAGTGGCTGATTGTTTATTCGTTTTGACCCTTATGTAATACCAAACAAATTTGCATAGCAATTTCCATTTACTGACAGCCACTGAAGGAAGCGAACGCTTTTATATAACACGTATTTATCCTTCAAAGAGAATAAGTGACTCGTTGCGTCGCGTTGCGTTTTACAAAATAACTCCGTGAATCTTATCTAATGTCAAAAGTACAGCGTGAAAAAACTATTTTTCAAAAAAAAGTAGTAAAATTACTAACCAGGAAAATGGTATCGGCTTATCAAATTTAAAGTCAATTTGAAGTGTCAAAATCGAGTCTAAAACAGTCGGTGAGACACAAGCAAACAAATCATACTAAACTATCGATAATTTTGATAGTTTAAAGAAACCTATCGATAAGTATTGGTAATCTCAAAAAGTTGAAAAATCGATAGTATAGAGAGCGCTATCGATAGTTTGACACATCTCATTTAAACCAAATAAAAAAGTGTAGGTTCAAGTCATGATCCAATAATACAGTTCGTGGCAATAGCCCAGCTGATTTTTACTTTTGGCTCGGATTTTGACATTACACTCATTTCCCAGTACGATTTTGATGTTAAACTCACAAATTACAAAAACAAAATAAATGGAAAATTTTTGTGTGTTTGTATGTTTGTCGAGCTGCTACGACCTGTTGTAGTTGGATCATGGTACAAGTTGCATTTGAGAATTTTAGCAACGTTTACATAGGGATGTCACATCCGTTTGAAATATAAATTAATAATAAAAATAAATTCATGACACTTTAAAAATTGAAAAAAATATATTTTAGAATGTTTTGTTCCTACAAGACGATTTTTTTTGGACTTTTTTTTTTGGAATCAAACATGAGACCCAATATAAGTATCTTAAGCCTAAGCTCTAAGCAGTTTGTAAGGGCAAATGTAGGCGCTTTGAAGTAAATTGAAGTGCTTTGGAACTGAGCACTAATATTTGGTAAGGGCAAATGTAAGTACTTTGGCCTTGATCACTAAGCAGTTTCTAAATACTTTGAGCCTTAGTATTAAGGTGTTCGCAATGCACAACTTGAACAGAATACTGCTTATGTTTTGTTAAATTCCGTTTTTGTGGACAAAAAGCGGAAAAATGAACGTCATAGTTTATTTGAGTTTAAAATCGCAAAAATCATGTTATTGACAACTGATTTTTTTGGCGTGCAGTATTAAGGTATAACTAAACTTTGGCGTAGCCGATCACATGCTCTTTGATTTCTAAAAAATGTGTATGAAGTAGCTTTACTACTTTGAGTGGATTAGGATGATTGATCGAGCGCATAAGTGCTAAAGCTCCAAAATATAACAAACAACTCACAAAAGCTATAAAAAATGCATCGATGTGGATTTAAAAAGTCGACTATAAGGCAAAAATACATGACCTGAAAATTGTATATATAACTTATTTACAGATAGGTATTTACATATTTATGTAATTTAAAAACACCAAATTGTTACTTAAGCATACATTCATATAAACATTGAGAACAGACCATAAGTATTTTCTTTTTTAAGCTTGTGGTTGAAATTCGTTACATTAAAAATATATTCTGCCAAATCAAGAAACTGACAAAAATGGCATACTCAATATGTTGAGTAAATACTTTCAATTTTAGAAGTAACAAATTACAGCCTCAAAAATAATACACTCTTATACATACGTAATGTGTTTATACTCTCCAAATCGAACCAAAAATACCCACTAAGCAACTTTTGTTGTCGTTAAGTTGGGTTGAAAAGACTTTTTCGAAATGGGTACAGATTTCTTTTCGAAATTGTTAAGGAATCTGTATGAAAGGTTTGACATAACTTCGTTAAAAGTGTCTTTGCTAACTCGCCAAAAATCTGTCAAAATAGTGATGTTACGGAAGAAAGTTTACCAGAACCGTACACGGAATCAAATTTTTCAAATGCTTTATTAGATCCCGAAACGGAAGACGAACTGAAATCCCAAATCGAAGCAGATTGAAAATATAGTTTATAAAAATAACAAATCGCCATTTTTCGTATATTCATTTGGATTTTCTATAAATTCGTTAAGTTCGAAAGACTAGACATTCTTCAAAAAGTTTGACTTGACGAAAATTCGGATGCTCTAGTTTGTTGGATAGGTCTATAAGGCTCTTCAATGTAAATGAAAACTTGTATTTTTTAAGAACTTGTTTAAACTTATTTTTTTAATTTTGATGAGAATATGCACTCAAAATATCTATGTCGATAAGCGTTTAAGCGCTCATCTCTGCCACGAGTAATGAATTCAAATTTCAGACTTGTACTCTGATACGATACGCTGTGAAATTCTAATAATAAAAAAGACTTAATTTCTATTTAGTATAAGATATTAGAAATTACGAAAGTGATTTGAAAAAATTACATAAATTGCAACAAAAAAAAAAATTAAACAACAAAAAAAAAACAATTGTTATTTTTTCTGTGCTCTATTATAATTGAATTATAAATTTTATGCATTATGTAATAAGCTCGATATTTTGTTTATAAAACAAAGTGTATAAGATTTTAAGATCTTAAACCAAACACACAAATACACATATATACAACTTAAAACAATGCTAGTGGAAATTGTTGTGATCTGTTTTGTTAATTATATTTTATTGTTTAAAGAAGTAATACATAAACTAACTGTATTGTTTATAGAAACAATTACATAGAAGTATAATCATAAATTTAAAAAACTATATTCAAAGTGCATACATACATATGTACATATATACACACTATTTAGTTAACCACAAGTATGGCAATATTTATTGCATAAACTGCAAATATATATCTACGTAAATGTTGATAAATACATACATAAATTGTATATTAAGATATCGTATTGTATTTAGAAAATAGCACAAGTGTAAAAGCGATTACATGCTCTTGGTATACATTGATACATATGTTAGTATATACTATATGTGCATATGAAAGGTTTATGATATTGAAAAAAATATATATGTATATATATTTTTTTTTTGCATCGAACGTTGAATAAAGATTCGTCTTTTTACAACCAAAACGCTGTGTTTTACTTCGAAGAAAGAAAAGGGGAGACTTTGCCAAAAGAGAAATATACATACGAAGAAATGAACTAAAAGCTTATAGCTGCTGCCATTCCATACCTTTCCTTTTAAAACATTCGGCTGGGATATCCCTCCCCCCTGTATAAAATTTATTATGGAAATAAGATGACAGTTTGCTATCATAGCACCGACTATTCCTGATCTAAATCATATCAAAACCTGAAACACTTATTGTATTCTCGGATCAAATTAATTTAAAGTGACGCAAGGACGTGTTGAAATTCATAACCAAGCGGGCACCGTGGTATAGGGTGCAGTGTGTTGGCCTCTTATATCGAGGCTACCAGTTTCAAATCCCGGACAAATTACATTAAAAATTCCTTTGGATAAGTTTTGTAAAAACAGTCGTCCCTTTTGGAGTGAAAGGCAGACATCGGAAAAAATGTTTGCCATGAAAGGCTTCTATCACTCCAATGCACTTTTGAGGCGATAAAGCCAGAGACATAACTATTATAAAACATATTCATAAAAGCCCCAAAATAATTATTTCCTTTCAATAAATATTTTTTGAGTCTTGAAAAATTATTACTCTACAATAGAAAAAATAACAATTGTTCATAATAATTATTGAAAGACTTTTTAAGTTTTGTAAGTGAAATAATAACTATCCTAATTTTTTTTTAAAGTCTTCTGTAATTTATATTATAAAAGTCCTACAGTAGTAATTATATGTAAGATATATTTTTTTAAGTCTTCAAAGTGGTTCAATGTGAGACGGGAATTGGAAAAACGTTTTATATAATTTGTAAAAAGTGTTTGTTCAGCTCAAGGCTTTTTTTAAATTGAAATACAATATTAAATTGTTTTTTGTATTTCTAATTTTATTTGTCGACAATATAAAAAATTACTAATTCTTTAGCCTTCTGTTATTGTTGTCGTTATATTAACGTAAAGGCGATTTTGGGAGGGGTACATTAACATTTTGAATAACAAAAGAGACACTCACCTCACGCAGCAACCCAAATAATACATCTGTAGATAAGGAACGTTCATGCGCTTCGTCCATTATAATAGCTGAGTAACCATCTAAATCAGGATCACGTAAACTCTCACGCAATAATATACCATCAGTCATGTATTTTATAACTGTCTTTTCTGATGTACAATCCTCAAAACGTATAGCATAACCCACTTCATCGCCTACAAAAAAAAAGAAAAATAAATTAATGAATGCACAGTAAAAAGTAACAATAGTTATACCTACCTAACTTAGTGCCCATTTCATCGGAGACACGTTTCGCCACCGACATGGCTGCAACTCGACGCGGCTGCGTGCAACCAATCATACCAAAATTACTATATCCATCTTCATGTAGATATTGTGTGAGTTGTGTGGTCTTACCACTGCCAGTTTCACCCACAATAATCACAACCGAATTTTCTCTAATTACGTTCAACAACTCTTGACGCGCCGCAAATACGGGCAAAAAACGACGCTGCTCTCCTATTGTCTTTTTACGTGAGAAATCACTTTTTCCACCAGAATCCTGATCTCGCATATGTTCAGCAAATTTTTGATCACGTCTATAATCGGCTGTATCAGTGTCCTTGTCGAATTTGTCGTCCTCTTCGTCAGCTTTCTTTTCAATGCCCATAATATTACCCAATTTAGTACCACTCAATTCCCAATGTTTTTTTTGGGCCTTACGACGTTCCTTCTGCTCACGATATACACGCACAAGTGCACTCCCTTTACGTGCAATCAATGCCATATCAGAGGTGGGGTCTTTGACAGGTATAACCGGTTCGGGTTGCTTTGTGAAGACGATACGTCCATCAAGAAATGGTGGAATGATATGATGTACCAGCAAATGCACACGTTCCAGTGCTTCTTCGTCAAAATCTTCATTAACGTTGATGGACATTACCACGCCTGAAGTAAGCATACGGTTACGTTCCCATAGCTCGTTATCTTTGTTAATTTGCCGTTGTTGTGCACTTATACGTTTGGTACGTTTTTGTTCAATAATTTCTTCCCTTTTTCTGTAACAAAAATATGTTATAAAATTTTAGGAAAGTATCACATCAGAAATGTTTCATCGAATGCATTCTCTATCACTTAGTATGGAGACGTTGTGAATTCCCATTTCCTTTGCACCAAGACATCGACTTACATCCGAATATAAGCAGGGAAACAAGCGGAATTCATATAGGACCAAGGACCATACAATTTGGGAAGAATATTTTCGGTTATAAAAATAAAATTCAAAATTCATTTTACCTGAAATAGTCTGCATTTGCACCTGTGAATGGATTATTCTCATCATCGTAGCCTTCATCGATGTTATACCATTCACGATCTAAACGACGCTGTTCTTCCTCCCACATATCTCGATCTTCTTCGCTTTCTCCCCATGGTTGACGATTGCTACGTCCTGTGGCTGGTGTTGCACCAGAACGCTTGCGGTCATTAGCCCAAGCATTATAGTTATGAGCAGGCGTAGGCCTGGGTGTATCATCCTGGGGGCGTGTGTGACGCGAACGACTTGAGATGCTGGTACCAATACCACTGCTACTACTACTTCGTGCTGACCAATCGGAATGTTCTGAACTTGCATACGATTTGGGTGTAGGAAAATCCCAAGAGGATTTTTTCGAATGCGAAGGTCTCTCTGTATCATCATCATCCCATGCGCTACCAGCTACAGAAATGTCCATTGGTGTACGTGGCTCATCTTTGAAACGTGGTGTACGCATGCCACCTCGATCCGCCGACGCATCACCGCGTTTATTACTTTCCGAATTATTACAATTATGTTCACGGCGGCGATCTCTATCTCTATTTCTATCGCGTTCGCGATCACGATCTTGTTCCCGATGTCTATCCCTACCACGTCGATATTCGCGATCTCGTTCTCGATCCCTGTCGTTATCCCGTTTGCGATTCATTGAACTGGATGATGAACGTTCTTTGGAATTACTTTCACCATGCTCACGCGTAGAGTACCGCATACCGCCCTTATTTGAACGTTCACGATCCCTCTTCACATGTTCACGTATGCGGTCACGTGCCTCTTGTGATACACCACCTGTATGTGTGGGAGTCTCTACTTTAGATTCTCGCAACTGTTCCTTCATTTTCTGAAGATTATTTCCGTCCGGCTTTTTGAATGCAAACTCATCACCAGCAGATGTAGCCGATACACCACCCTTATGAGCATCGTCCTCTTCGTTTTCATTATCCTTAAAGGATATTAGACGCTGCGCTTCTTCACGCTCTTTGCGCCGCTGTGCTGCTAAACGATCCAATCCAAGTATGGACGCCTTTGGTAATTTAAATTTTTTTTCACTGCCCTCTTCTTTAACTTTCTTAACTACCAGTCCGCCACGTACGTTGCCACTAGAGCCTTCGAGACGGTGTATTCCGGTCTCGTCCTCTTCCATTCTCAGGGTTGTCACTTTTTTCACAATTTTTTCAGGAAAATTGTATATCCATATTTATTTTGCACAAAGCGGCTTCAAAACGTTGTGTAAAAATGTTTGTCGGATTATGCATTAAATCAGCTGTTTATGACAGTGTTGCAATTTTGGATGCACAGTGTGTCACAATACTATTTGCCTGCAGCTAGGTAAGTTCTTGAATGGGTTTATTTCTTCGAAGCTTAGGTGGGTTCACGTCAATGTGACCAGTTTCACCTTTTCGAGGCTAGATTTAGAATTTTTTTTTTTTGTCTTTTAGCCTCATAATTTTGGTTTTAGCCTCGTGGTTTTTTCTAAACTTTTTTTACTCCAAACCTTTTCTGGGTAATACTTTACATCTAACGTTAACTGTAAAAACTGCACTAAAAATGTCGATAATGGTACCCAGAGACGCGTTTCGTTCCCAGGAACCCTAATCCGGTGAGGGAAACGCATTATTTTTAGTAATTTAAAAGTGAGCTTCAGTGTTGAAAACTAATAACGGTACATTGCACAAATGTGACGTCTACCTTAGAATTTTGGGTGGAAGGCCGAGAACATAAAAATTCATTAAACGAACCCCCTTTTTAGAACCGGTCGAATTCGCATTTAAGCTTTTGGTATTACCTTTCAGTAATGCGGAGGTTGAAAGAATTTTTAGTGCCATGAACATTTTAAAAACTAAGTTAAGGAAGAGATTAAAAATTAAAATGCTTAACTAATTGCTTAGTATTAGATGTTCGTTAAACGCTTATCCAAATGTTGCACTGAATTTGAAATTACCGATGATCTCATCTCTATGATAAATACCCAAACTTTGTGCGCAGACTCAAGCTCTTCTGATTTATCAGAAGAAGAAAATATTATAAAATTAATTAGTTTGTAGTGATTTGTTTATAGTATGTAAAAAATTTTAAAAATTCCTAGTCAAGGAAAATGTGTCTGATATGTGTTGAAACAAGAATAGTTCCTTTAAGTTATGTCTACAGCCTTATATACAAACAGCTTAAACTAAAATAAAAAATTTGAAATTAATTTCCTAAAAAAATGTATGACTTTTTTTCTAATACCTGGTCACACTGGTTCTCGTATCCATCCCAACACAAAAATGATCAGCCCTCCAGGGAGTACAAGCATTTTGCAGCAGCACCCCGATAAGAGAAACTAGAGAAGCCAGAAGCAGAGAACGATTTACGGATGCCTCCAATTCTTTGGAAATGAATATCGCCGTGTCCGTATAGCTTTTTAAATACGTTAATCAGTGTTTTACAATTGTTATACAATTATGTCTATAGATTTATAAATAACTTTGAACTGTTCAAAGAAGCGTTTATGGACTTGTGCCCAGTATATATGAGCCCTTTACGCAATCTGCAAGATTAAAAATGTATTCCAAATATTTTATAATTGGCAACAGTTGTTAGATTTTGTGATCAGGGATCATACCTAACGAACATTGGAAACGAGTATGCCTTTGGACTTACTCAACCACATTTTTGCAGTCTGGACTTTTGTGCAAACAACTTTCGCTATATTCGGATCTAGCTGTTGTTTTGTACGTCTAAGGTCGTGCGTACATAAAATTAATACAAATGGATAAACATACTTATTTTAAATGAAAAAAATAGAAAATAAATACAAACAAATTGAATTTTTAGCAATTTTGTAATTATTCGATACAGAGTCGACAGCAAAACCCTATGCGATCAAAAAGTACATCCACAATGAAAATTTCGGCAGCGATGCGCTACTCATAATACGAATTTGAAATTCGATTTTCGATGTTCATAATAAGGGCCAATGTTATTGTCAGTTTCTGATACAAGCGAGATCCCTTGGCTTTGCAGTCTTCATTTATTGGATCTCAAGAGCCTCAACAATTTAAGCCGTTCCTTGTCATTTCTCTTAAGGAGAGCCTATACCCACTGAAAACACCAAGTCGTCATCTTTCTCTTGTATCCATCTCAGGCGGCAGAATTCGGGTTCCGATACGAAAACCTTTCGGGCCAGAGCTTATTCGCATAATATGATTCATCCAATGAAATTTTTCTACTTATATTTGCTGAGCCGTAAAGCTTACAGATCATCTTAAATTTCATTCAATACTCGCCGTTGGAATTGTGAAAGAACCATAAATCTTGTAGAACACTTTTATCGAGTGTTCCTGGGGTCCTTTCACATCCTTTCGACAGTTTTCATTGCTATGAGCCTTATATCAATACACGTACGATTTGAGAGTTAAAAAAGAGTGCGATTTTCGTTCGTATAGAAAGGACTTTACTTACCAGGTCTCTTGATTATAAAAATTGCTCTCGAATTGTCACTTAGCCGAAAATCTCAATCGACGGATATCACATGTAAAGTGTTTAATCATAATAATATAATTTTTTTGTGGCGATAAGCCTCAGAGGAGATGAAGGCCGATACAAAACATGAATGGAGTGAAAATTTAATGAGGTTTTCAATAACAAAACATTAAAAAGATATGCGTTTACTTGATAAATTCGGCTCAGAACAGATTTAGCTATAGTATATCAACCTTAAATTATTGACCTAGTGAGTTTCGACGGTAAGATTTGTTAACGAAAACGGTGTTTGGGAAATATTTTCAAAATACTAGAAATATTTGTTCTCCAAAAGTGCCAAAGTGTGTTCTGCGCAAAAATACTGGGGATCGCGTAGCCGGTGTTGGACCGGCTAAAGGTTATTTTTTGAAGCGGGGCCGAAGGCCGCCTGCGCAACAATGTGTTCTGCACATAAATACCTTGGATCAAGCCCCCTAATTGGGATCGGGCCTGGGTAATTTTCTGGTTTTTTGCGAATCGGATTATTGTTATTGATATTTTGGACGTATTTTAGCAGATGTCTCCTAAAGGAAACAATTACCAAAATAATGGGTTTCCCCCACCGGATTATTGTTCCTGGGACCGAAACGCGTCTCTGGGTACCAATATCGACATTTTTATAGCAGTTTTTACAGTTGACGTTGGATGTAAGGTATAACCGCGAATTCTGCTTCCTGGCTGCCGAAACGAGTTTTTTGATACCTACTATATCGACATATTTTGTTTTAATTTTGGGTGTTTTACACAATTAACCGGTACTTTCGACCTTGGGCTTTTGGTTTAACACGCTACCATGATCCAATAATTTATATGGTCGTCGCAATCGGCCAACACGAAATTACCGTTTGACGTCGTTTAACCCTTATGTCAAAATGCACATGTGAGAGGGAAAGCGCAAAAACGATTCGCCTATTTTCTAAGCTTTTCACGTATAATACACACATAAATCACACATTTTCTTAAATTGTTATCACAAAGCATTCGTTAAATATCAATTCACAGCGAATTTTTATTAAAAATAAATAAACCACGAAGCGAACTCAATAGCTTTTCCAAGAACTGTAAACAAAGAATGTAAACAAAAAACAAAGATATGATAGTTTGACGTAAGGTGTGGATGAGGAAGAAGAAGACGCTATGTCATCTGAGTCGACCATATAAATTATTGGATCATGCACGCTACCACCATAACACGGCGGTTACACGTGCAGGTTTTATAACATGAAAAATGCTGAAGCGTTTTGTAACCATGGCAACTATAAAAGTTGACAGAAAATATTGGAGCCGGCAACATATGGGCGACATACACAATAGTGATACATCTGTCAAATAGCAAAGTTCTTCAGAAATATTCTGATTTAAAAATAGTCCCAGCGCTTTGCTGCAGCAGACTTTGATATTTTAGTATGAGTTACGATTTTTTGTCTGGTTATCATATTCCTACTATAACAACTGCACCATTACCTTCACCACCTCCACCACCGATATACACCATCGAGGAACAGCAACAAGCTGCTAGTTATCCATATCAAAATGTGAATCGTTATATTCCACCAGGCTTACATGGAACAAAATATCTACCACCATCAAAACCCCAAAAGCGGAGATACGATGTTGGTCCAGGCAAGCAATTTCCATATATTGCTGAAAACACACCCGACGGACAACTAGTAATATTTCAAGGACGCGATGCAAGCTATCCGAATGAATTGAATAATCTTATACATCCATTGAATTGCGGATTATGTGATGTTAAGATGAATTCAGCAAAAAGCGCTAAGGATCACTACGAATCTAAACCACACGATCGCGCTATAAACAACTGGTTAATAAAAAATTATACTGAAAAAGGTTTACAACCACCTACTGTCAAACGATTCATCAAGGAAGGAGAAGTGGGACCAAATGCCTACCATTGTGAAGTGTGTGATTTACATTTTGGTTCACTGGCTCATGCCAGCCAACATTATGCAGGTCGCAAGCATAAACTTGTAGCGCTCAAAGTATCAAAACCATCTGGTATGGGTTATTATGATGCTAATAACAAATGGATAAGAACTGCTACCAAATTTACACCAACCGATACAGATAGACGTTTTGGCATTGGAGACATGTTTAAACCACCCAATGATGTTGTACCCGACACTACCACACCTATGACAGGTGCAGCCACAGCAACTACTAAGAGAACTAATTTACTAGGTTTATACTGTGATACATGTAAAGTAAGCGTAACTTCGGCGGTACAGATGAAAATGCATTTGGATGGTATAAAGCATAAGAAAAAGTTGAGAGCCTTGAGTTTGGAGGCATTATTAGTGCCACCTGCCGCTGACAGTGCAGTTTCTGACAGCAATGTTAGTGCTGATGACTCAATATTAGGGAGCCTGGAGAAGAGTGATCCCAAAACCGATTTATCAATGTATAGGACACCAAGTGGATCATATTATTGCCAACCGTGCAATATGAACATGAGTCATGTTACGGGCTTGCAACAACATTTGATCGGCAAGAAGCATTTGAAGAAAGTTAGTGAAGCAAAAGAGAAGGCAAAGATTGAAGCTCAAAACAAGACAAAGATTTAAGTGAAAAATGAAGCATGAACTGGAAGAAATTTCACAACTGGAACTGCAATTGAACCTATATTCTATGTAGTCACCAATACTCCTTTTATTCTTTTCTCGAGTTATAACGTTTATTTATTTAGTTATACGCATACTCTTCTCATCCAAATTATACATTGGTAGAGTTATGTATTACTACCACGAAGTAGCGAATGTATAATATTTATTAATTACTTATTATGTATGTTAAAAACTTGCAATCACCAAATAAAACTCACTAGATAGTAGCCAGAAACCTTTCGCTCTTGTTTCATACATAAATTTATGGAATTTTCATGGATCTCTGTATGCCGTTACAAACCCCCTCTAGTGGACGAAGTTGTATTACCCTGTGTAGCAGTACACCTGGTAGGGGTAAACAATGCACCTGGGTATAAAAATATGTATTGCACTGTTGTAACTTAAACTAGTACGAGATGGATACATATATCAAATCAAAACTCTCGAGTGTCTTTGTCGTTACAAACAACACCAAACCAAAACCCAGCATTTCCTTACACATCCTCATCTTACAAATATCCGTTAGTCTTGAGACTTATACTAGTCGCGGCGTAGTTTGCAACTAGTTTCTTTGACCGCACTTTCGCATACCCTCTTAAAATAACCTTTGCTTTTGTACCGAAAAAGCTCTGAAAATTCCCACTGTATAAAATTATGAAAACTGCAGGTGACAGCCTGCGGCAAGATCCCTGCAAGGACAGTGACTAGAATTTGATGTTAGATGGGTACTTAAGTTCGGTTGTAGAAAACTCATCAAGCAGGTACTTTATTCAGACCTGACAAAGTATAAATGATTGTTTCCTCGGCACACCGTTAAATGAGCTGTTGTTGTTGTTAACAGTGCTTCGCCCTACCCCAGATTGGACAGGGTTACACTGAAATAACAGCCCTTGGCCGGGTGAAAAAACCCGGGTCATTCCGGTGCGATAGAACCGGCTGTTGTGGGAATGCCGTTAAATGAGCTCAATGACCATAGCTGAATGTGCAGCGCGAGCTTGGTTGAAAGCTGATACTACAGCAATTTCATCATGCACATGTAAATATGTATGTATACAAGAGAAGCAAGCAAGAAAGCAAAAGTTGATCTGAATCTCACCCTTTGCATTTGCTCAGTGCAAAAAGATAATGGTACCACTAAATAAGTGAGGTTAAAATTGAATTTAGTTCACGCGTTCGACAGGTGGCGCTTTCGCTTCTCGAAATTTCTAGGGCGCACATTTTGTCGCAACTGTACTAAATGTTGCACACAGAGCAATGATTCAGTCATGTTGACGAACAGTAGTGCAAATTCATAAAAAAGTTCAAGAAAATTCAACTGGCGCAAACTATAAAAAAATCTTTATAATTTTGCCTTTACTACTCTTAAACAAAACAGTTTTAGTTTTCTATTTATTTTTATATATTTTCCGCTTCTTTCCAAATTGTTTTTAATACAGTTATAGTTCTAAAAAATTTACTTATGTAAATTGAACCTGCCATTTGCTCATTCGCACACACTACGCCAAATTAGCAACGAGAAAGCAAAACACAATTGCTCGCGGTCAAGATAAAAAAAACTTTGCAAGTATTTCCGCACCGCTCGCATCTACCGCAACTTATTAATGGTAATAAACAAAATTTGTGATGAATAATGACCTTAGAGAAAAATTAAAGTGTTGATTCGTCTAATAATAAATGCTTTCTGTTTAGTTTTCATTTATAAATTAGAATTAATTCGTTACAAACTGCTTATAAAATAGTATATAAAATTAAAGTATTGGAAAATGATGCAAAAGTTTATATGTATCATGTATGTTGAGTTTCATTATACATTTTGTTGCAAGCACTCTTGAGCGGATAGGTACCTATTTTGTCGCATATCGCCTTAAATATGTACGATCAACAAACTTTTTCACCCATATGAACAAGCTGAAGTGGCAAAAAGATTTGCGGCGATTCTGATACTTTCAAACAGCATATTTGGATTTTCTTTGTGAGGATTTTGTTGCTGCCTATTGATATAGAATTCCTTCAGCAAGTTTGTCTTCCTTTTTTTATATTTTTGATGATACTTATTTTAACTTTTTATCATTTTTTGTGTAGTTTGTATTATTTAATTGATCTTTTAATATTTAAGTGTTTTTAATATAGATTTACTTTAATTTCAAAATTAATTCCAGCCTCCCGTCTGTTGTTGGTATACTTCGATAGTGTCACCTTCTTCCATTTCCAATGATGTTGGCGTATCATTCTCATTTATTGGCTGACCATCAAAGCGAAACCGTACCACTTGCATGGATAGACCCTGTGCAATAATATGAGGTGCATAGTTATTTTATGTTTTTAAGGACGACTGAAATTTGCGTACTACTTACCGCTCTATCGCAATAAGCATTCATAAGCTTCCTCAAAGGTGTGTGTTTTTTGATCTTAAACTGTACGACAGCATTATCTTGGCCCAAAACTTTTAAATTGATGTGTTCTGTTTCACCCTAAAATGAATGTAAATAATGGAAAATTGGTGATATTGGTATATAACATATATTTTCTATCCCAATTTTATTGCTTGGAAAATCACCCTCTTCCCCTGGTATATATTTTTTTTTAAATTTTAAAGAAACAATCCGCTGGAGAATACACCCTTATACTTGAATTAAATTTCAAATTTTACACATGCTTCGCCTAATTTGCTACACTGTACATGAGCACAAAAGCACCTTTTACATCCCACCGCCAAGCTATCAGAACAGATCAACTTACAAATCCTGACGAAAATTGAGTGGTACCACAGCACACATCTGCCTTTGTTTGCCCTCATTGGTCAACAGCTAACAAAATTTGTCGGCATTTAGGTACTCAAGCGCAAAAAAACTTATTTTAAGGTTATGTTATAGCCATGTCTGTTCGACATACGAAATAAATTTAAGCGCTGACAAAGCACCAAAAATGGGTTCCCTCGATTATTTTCATTCATAAAAATGTATTTGAACTTGGTTTACTTGTTTATCATTTGTACTTTTCTAATCAAAAAGGCAACAAATTCTCAAATACCGCGCCATGTTGTCGGCGTCATACACTTTTTTTCCTACTTTACCACACGATTCGCACACACAATTTTTTGGCAGGTTTCAGTTTCTTTAATTTTACACGAAAGAACTATTAAATTTCAACATTATTTTTAGTTTAATACATGCACCAACTTACCTTCTTTTCGTCAGACATTTTTGTTGGTTGATTTTTTACTTAGTTACAATAAAATAGATAAAAATTTAAAAATCGCCGACGCCGCTTTCTGCTAATTTAATCGGTGCAAAATTTTCACGTTTCCTCCTTCCTCTTTATGACTTGATGAAGTAGTGAAAAATGCCGACCGAACAACGATGTTAAAACACCGAAGAAGCGCGAACGACGCCACCACGGTTGCACTCTATTACTACTAACAAATGCAGTGCTACAACGGCAACATCGTTTGGTGCTACCAGATCGCTTCATATTTTAATATTAACATCCCATTTTAGTGCCAGCTTATTTCTCCACCTCTTATTAAAATCGGGATATATTTTTCTGCAGTTGGTTTGAAGGTCGTTTATAGGTGGATGGCAGTCTGTCATTTTGTATTGATTGCCTTATATTAGTTTTCACCAAACACAAAAGCTTACAATAAGGGCTGCTTTCATAAAAGCCGGTAAACGCTAACCGGGGTTCAATTGACATATTTTACATGGATAGCTGTCACACTAACCACCGATTAACATTAACCGGCTTTTTTGAAAGCGGTCCTAAGGTTAGAATTCAATTGCTATTTCTGCCTAGATATTGATAACAAAAATTATTAATACACTCCAAATCCTTGGTAATTGTTTCCTTTAGAAGACAACTGCCAAAACACGTCCGAAATTATCGGGAAAGGTATCAAATCGCGTTTTGACCTCGGTAACAATAATCCGGAAGCGGATTTTCGAGTTTTTGCTTCAGTGAAGAGATATTTGCAATCAAAGTTGACAATTTTCTGTCATTTTCATGTGGTTGTTGTAATCACAGATTAGGATGTACCGAAAAGTGGAAAAGTGTGCTTTGCGCAGAAATACTGTGGAGCGCTTAGCTGGTGTTGGACCGGCTAAGGGTTATTTTTTTGAAGCGCAGCCTAAAGCCGCCCACGAGGTGTTATGCACATAAATACCTTGGATCAAGCCCTCTATTTGGCATTGGACCTGGGTCATTTTGGGGTTTTTTGCGAATAACTTTTCGGTGAAACAAAAAATTGAAAATTCGCTTTCGGATTGTTGATACCGAAGTCAAAACGCGTTGTTTGATACAAAACCAAATGCAATGTAATACATAAAATAGTTAAATTATAGTATTTATTTTGATCTGATAGATTTAATCTATTGACTGTAATAAATAAAATAATAATAATAATACCTCTCCCGACATTGACTTGTTTTAGCAGTTGTCTCCTAAAGGAAACCATTACGTTTGCTATTTCGTAGTTAACAAAATTAATATTACGATTGTTAGTGGTTCAAATAATTCAAATGAGGCCACATTTACACACAAATTGTTTAAAGTTCTTTTGTAGAATAATTACATTCAGTCAATGTGCAGTGATAGTGAAACAGAAAAAATGAGTGTCCGGCAAAAATTGTTTATTCGTTTTGAAGAATATGTATGCTTTTCAGGCCTATACCGTATTCCAAATGTATATGTCTATTCATTTATATTATTTGACCTGAATTTTAATATTTTTCTGATAGGACTCTAACCTTGTGCACTCTCAAAAAGCTCAAAAAAGTATAATAAATTACGAACCCAAAAAAAAAAGTGATTTATGACCGTAAATCAAAAAAAATTGTTGGTATAAAAAAAGCAATCACAAAACCGAGAGCACGCGGTAATGCAGTTCTGCTGATAAAACAGATCTGTCAAAAAATCCAACATGATCACACTACTAACTGTCAAATGGAGTGGTTCATGCATATGGTAAAGAAGAATAGAACTAGGAGTTTAGATGACATCAAAACCAGCGTATGGATAGCTTAGTGGTTAGCAATCCGTGTAAAAATTTATCTGATGAAGAAGCTTAGCAGCTTCAGAAATTGATCTATAAGAAAAGCATTTTTAAACATTTTTCCTACTCTATTCAATTAAAAAAAAAACCTTTAAAGGATTATTAAAAAAATAAAAACAGTAATAATTTTCTAAAAATTCAAAAATTGAAAAATTATTATTCTTGGCCTTGAAATATTTAATTGAATTCTCACCGTTATGCATATGATAGGGAAAAACTTTGAAGAACTAGTTTTCATCGTCATGACTGCCGGTATATTTTATGCTTGCCGTTATATTAGTTACGGTGAACTTCACCGTCTTCTTAGTTTTCACGTAATTACTTTTACATTGCAATGTTTTTGACAACCTACTCTACTGCTATGTGTCGGCCGCTATGTAGCGGCATCGCTTTGGAGGAAATCACGCCTTAACTGATAGAATTGTGATGCGTCGCATGACGGTTTTAACTTTGCTAGAATAGCGAATACCGCGCATGATATGTCACAATGAAGCATGCAAGTTTTTTTTTTTTTATTTGTAAAGTCTGAATCAAAAAAATGTGTTATAAGGTACTCAGTTTATGGAAATATGGTCAAATTCCTTGATTGACTCTTTTAGTTTTAAAATTTTGCGAATTTCATTGAAGAAAACATGAATGAATAAAACCTAAATATCAACCCAGGCAAAAATAAAGGACTTGGCCAAGCCTCTGCATTGGCGCGTTAAGAAAACGTTTATGAGACATACTACGTGCTTTTTTTCTTAGCTGTGAAAAACGCCCTTCCAAAGTTTTATCAGACATGACCTTTACAGTTTTTAATTTTTTTCTTTCGATTGCGTCCTAAAGATATCTTAAATAAAATAAATATTCGTAAAAAATTTCAATTTTGTGTATGTATTTCATAATTACCAAATTTAAAACGGAAAGATACTTACCATTTGATGTGGGAGAAAACAATTTCCCCAGCGGGTCTCATATTCAAACTATAAGGTTCCACTGATCATATCAAACCTACAGTGGGGCTAGTACCGAAAGGTACTAGTACCAGAGTGTACTGGGTCCATATCCGTTTGTACTAAGCCCCGTTTGTACTAGGCCCTTCTTCACAAAAATACTAAGGGACGCTCTTCACGATTGACCTGCCGCTTAGTGGGTTTCATTAAAGCTGTCTAAACAATATTCATTAAATTCCATCGTTTAAAGTCGTGTTTTAGAACATTAAAATTTCAGTAATATGGCAACTTTATAATGAAAAACTATTTTAAGGTAAAAAAATCAACTCTGAAAGGTAGAAAGACAAGCACAAAGCAGAAAGAACTATTAACCCGTATGTGCTTCCATCAGCTTACGCTTTGAAAACAGGGATTTCATTCCGATTAAAATGTGCATACTTTGAAAGCCACTTTCAAATGCCAAAACTTCTCTGAATTCTATTTCAGTATTGCCTGATCTTTTGCTTTTTGTCATCAGAAACCTCAGTATGGCCATTTTGCTTATGAACATATGTTCATATACATATTTCAAAGCTTTGTCTATACTGCATTTTACTACCCGCCTAAAATGCATACAAAAATACATGCAGGCATACTTATGTTGATATGTATGCATATGTGGGTAGTTATAACGTGTATGTATATGAGTATTCTCTGTATGTACATATGTAAGAGGTTTCTTTTACTCCTTAAGGAATAACAAGTTTGTACATACATACTATTATATAAATTTACGCCCACCAAAAAAATGATAGTATACATACTAAAAATTTGAAAGAGGGATAGAAGCGAATAATGCTCTATTAAATAACACCACAACTTTTAGAAAATGGCACTGACGACTTTAGCTGATGTTAGTATTACATGACTAGTGTGATATCTGAGTCATATAATCAGCCCCCCGTTGTTTTTAATTCCATCTTGGTCTCATACTGAGTATCTTTCTATCATTCGTTAAAGATAGATCTTTTGAAATGTCTGTAAAACTTCATCTTGAAGTGCCTGTCAGCCAAGTTTGGTATATAGGTAAAAAATCACACTTTTTCTGATATACACTGGACTTAACTTGACAGAGTGTGTCAAAAAAGAGCTTGGATTTCATTATACCCTATTCAGCGCATACAACCTTGAATTATGCTTAGTTTTTTCCAAATTTAAAAAAAGGAGTCAGATAAATGTATTTTACAAATAGATGTCGCACGTAAAAATAGTGAACAATGTTCTAGAAAATCTCAAATTTCATTCCAAAATTTAAGCACTTAGACCACTTTTGGAGCTACCGTACCATCCTGACGCGCATCAAACAAATACAGGCATTAATTTAATCAGTGACAACTCAGCTGATGCTCAGGTCTTAGGTAAAGCGGCATACATACGCAAACACATACGCAAATGAAAAAATGAACGAAATTAATGTTGTTACCTCACTAGAATAGGGGCGTATTTTACGACGGGGTTACCCTGTAAAAAACATTGGAGCATCAGAGTACTCCAGCACTTATCCTCATTCATATAAAAAACGTGGTCCAATTTACATAGCGATGTCCGGTGATTGGATCACCTAATCCTATTCGGAGTACCATTTACTTTGCTTCCGAATAGTCTATAGAGCACCTACGTTGGAGTACTTTGAAAATGCTGCCAAAAGATTACTCTATAGAGTATTCTAGACGAAAGCGAGAAGGGAGTATGTGTTCTTTTGAGGACCACCTACTCCCACTCTCGCTTTGCAGTTGAATACTCTATAGAGTGATCCCATGGGAGTATTTTGAGAGTACTCTCACGTAGGTGGTCTATAGAGTATTCAAAAGCAAAGAAACGGAGTACTCCGAGATGGATTAGGTGATCCAATCACCAGACTGTGCCATGTAAATTGGACCACCTTTTTTATATGAATGAGGATATGTGTTGGAGTACTCTGATACTCCTTTAGGAGTATTCTTTGGAGTATGAAACGGAGTATTTCCGTTTTTTGCAGGGTAATGGCTCCTTTTGAATACCACCAATACATATATACACATATAAATGCATAGCGATTCTGAACAAAAATTTCTTGGGAGATTTCCCCATATCCCATTCCCGCAATCATGATTCATGACGCATATTTTTTGGGAGTTGTTTTTCTTTTCCCATCTCCCCTTATCATAAAGAAACTTCGAAAAATCGAAGATGTATTTGGGAGGAAAAGTAGGTATTCTGAAAGTTGGAAAAATGGGAGAACTGAGAAGTTCTTTTGGTAGACATTTCCTCAAACATTTTTACGGGAGTTAATAGAAAAATGTCAACAACTTATTTTGAATCATTAGAAATGGTGAAAATTTTATATGGTAGACGGAATCGTGCTTAAAGAATGCTGTATCACCTCCACCACTATTCTCGGCATTCCTTCGCCACTACTTTCCCGACCCCTCTATCAGGGAAACGATTACATTCGCCGCTACGACCGCCGACACCACCATCGTGTAATAGTTGCGTTGGCCGGCCTGTGTTGAATTGAAACGCCACTACCACTAAAACCTTCGCCAGTCAAAAAGCTAGTAGATACCTAATTTTATTTCAAACTCAATTTAATTTACATTAAACTGCATTATTTTTACTAAATAGTAAACTTTTAATAATGTAAACAAAAGTTGTCCCAACATTTGTTCACATTTTTATACTTACGAGGAATGTCAAATTTGTTCGAAACAGCTGATTCGCTGATTTTTGGGAAAAGCCGCCTTCCAGGGAGTTCCTTATTGGGAGAATTCGTTTTTGGGAGAAACACATTTTTGGCGGATGAATTCCCATGGGAATATTTAGAATTCGGCTGATAATTTACCTTAAAATCAGATCTGACGCGTGTTTGGTCAGCATTTTCTGAATCTATAATATGCGAGTATAATGCGGGAGGTAATTTTCAAAGATGTTATTCTGTAAAAGTTGACAACATCCATTGACCAGTAAAATTCCACCACTCATGTGGCACATGCGACCTTCACTTGAATTGTGGTACTTCTGGCCGAAATCTGCTTAGAAACTTTTGGTTAAACTTACGGGCTTTGTGCTCAATATTACAATGTTTGCGTTGTTGTGTCTTGTGCTATGTACACACTGACTTGTTTTGGAGCTCATTCTCATTCCCGAGGCAAAACATGCTGAATACCGGTGTTTTCAAATTGTAAAATTGTTGCCGAAAACCTGATAAAAATGGCCTGTTTTATCCCGAAACAGCACCGAAAAACCACTTCCTATTGGTGTTGGTTCTAAATTTGATCGATAATAGTGAAAAAAGCACTGTCAAATAACTGATATGCCGTTTTTCTTTACCTGCCAAAAAAGTACTAGTGACCGATGTACAAAATCTAACACAGTCTCAATAAAATATCACAGAAACTCTAAAGTATAGCATTTTTTACAATAATTCTTATTTTCGATATCCTTTTATTGAGTTAAATAGTCCTATAGGATTGTTAGATAGTTGTAAAGTGAAAATAAGAATCGCAGGTATAACGCACTTGTTTTATGTAAAGTGATTTATACGAAAACAGGTGGTTTATGATGTAGTGCGCACATAGTATCGGCTACTTAGTCAGGTAAGCGAGAACTTCAAAGAGGTGAAGACTTCATATAAAGTTTCTATATTCCTTCACTAAATAAAATTTTTTTAAACCAACTAACGGTATACTCAGGAGCATAACAATTTTCAGAGGATAGTATTATAAAATATGTACTAAAAATGCATTTTATTTGTAATTAAATAACTCAATCCTTTATTTTTATTATTGTTATTTATCATATATATTATTTTATATGGATCAGATCATACATATGTATATATAATTATATGCTCATATATAATATATAGTTTTTTTCTGGTAATTTTTTTTGCTTGGTTTAATCATATTTTTTGTTTATGTTGAGAAATTTGAATACAATTACATTTATGAAATTCTTAATTGTTGCATTCAAATTTTATTAAAAATGTTTGACATTTTTGTTTATGTATTATATTTTAATCGCTTTGATCTATTTTTGCTTATTTATTCCTTTTTGGTTTGCCAAATTGATGATTTTTTTTGTTATGATGGCTGAATCATAGAAGGATGCATAATTACTAGGCATGGGACTATTCGAATAAAAATTATTTGAATAAAAAATCCATTTATTCGAAGACTATAAAAAATTCGAATAATATTTATTCGAATAATTTATACTTTTATTCGAATATTTTTATTCGAATAAATGACAACTATTCGAATAATAGGTATACAAATTTCACTTCAGCTTATGCACACATTTGTACACGCAAGCATACGAGGCGATGAAGACAGTGAATTTCGCTTCCGAAATCTCTCGCATTTCAATACAACTATTCGAATAAACGGTTAAATAATTCGAATAAATACTATTAGAATTTTTTGAAACGAATATTTTTTTTTCGTTTATTCAAATAGTATTTATTCGAATATTGTTCGAAAATAGTCCCACTACTATTGTTATTGTTCTATATAAGTATTACTTTTGTTAAATTCCAACGACATCACATTGTGCAAAGCCACGTTGTTTTATATGTCGATATACGCTGCTGTTTCAATAGGTATCTATACAACCTTCTAGGATTAAAGCGATTTTTTTTTGTTGTTTTTGAAACGATTAAAAGAAAATGCTTATGAAAATCTCGTATAAAAATACATACCTACAAATTGTTAGAAAATGTGCGAGCGTAGTACAGAAAATTATTGTAAGTACTAATTCCTATCGAATACTAACCTAATTTGCACATAAAATTATTAAATTACCTAAACATAGACAATTAAGGTATAAAATATATATTTACGGAATTTTACATTGGTTACGAACTTTTTTTCCTCTGATTTTAATTGTTTTCCGTTTGCGATTTTCAGGATCGATCATGTACTTTTTGGGACTTCTAAAACGTTATGTGTATGAACGATTTTTATTTTTGATTTTGAGTGAAATGCAACTTTGAATTTTTGCAAATTTTGCAAAATGTGAATTTGTTTTTTGGAATATGTAGCTGAAATGAAATCGAGTGTTTGAATATGCGTTTGCGGATGGAGATGCTTTTGGAACTTTTTCAAATATGTTGGCTGCTTGCATGATTGATTTATGTATATCAAATACATTTTTGAGTTAAGTATTTCTGTATATGTTGTTTTCATTCTGTTTTGCTGATAATTAAGTTTTATCGCTTCCTTAATTTGTGTTTCATTAATTAGTCATGTACATATTGTAGCGCCTGTAAGATTAAATTTTAATTTTAAACCCTTACATTAAATTGAAGTAAAATTTTTTATATTAGTTTTTTTTTTCATTGGATTTTAGCTGCATTTTAAAACTGATCATGTTGTAATTTTTCTCATTCAAAACAAAAAATGTATTGCCGTTAATATATATATGTATAAAACGTGAACTTAAAAAATAAACTAAATAAATTCCTACAACTCGCCAACTTTTATTTTATTTTTGCAATTTTTTGTTATTGTTGATTAGTTGCACAATTTTTTAACTAAGCTGTTGTTTCTTTCTTCCAAGCCTTAGTTATTAATTTATTTTTTATATATTTTACCATGTTATTTATACATTAGCAAATTCTTTTTCATTAATAGTTTCCAGAGCTTCGCTACTTTTCTTTCCAGATTTCTTTAAATACTGCAGTATCTGTTTTTACAAATTTTTTATAGCTGTAAGTGTTTTATTTATAGGTTAGGTTTTATTTTGTATGCAAAATGTTTTTGGTGGGAGTAATCTGAGAACTTTTCTATTATCATATTTTTATATTGTGTATTTTAAAGTGTTGTATACTTTATGTAATTTTAGCACTTGGATCGAAATTCTGTCAGTTTGGGGATAAACTATTTCAGTTGAGCAGAAGTTAATGAAAATATAATAATTATTTTCTGTTCAAGGACCAGTTTTCCAACGTAACTTTAAATACAGCTAAATATGCACTAAATTTAACAATGATAATACTAATAAGACGGTGAACATGAAATTCTTGAAAAATAAAGAGATTTTTTGAATTCATAAGTTTCTGTACTTCAAATAAATACAATTTACTAAAACTTAGAAAAAACTTTACTGAATATGAAGAGGTTAGAAGCAAAAGGATTTAAGATAGTCCAACATTAAATCGAGATATTCAAGTTTAAAGTTGATTACTTATTGTGAATTTTATATAAATTCTTGGTAGTGCGTTTATTGGCCGGCCAATAGATGCCACTAAATTTTTTTCTCAACAAATAAACACTATATTTAACTATACAAATATGTGTATAACTCAAATTTGCAGAAAAATTCACTAAGATCCTTTTGCTTCTGGCCTCTTCCTATGTATAAACTATATAAAAATATGATGACTGCACTAAGCCATTGTAGAAATACAATTTTTGGATGCTACTTATTGTTTCTATTTCAGTTAACAGTATACAGCGGGGAATTCTGTAACTGCGAGTTTCAAAATGGACACTTTTCTTTCATTGCTTGAAGAAAAACTTAACATTCCAAAACTTACAGTTAAAGAATGGAACTTTCTTCAAAATATCAAAATTAAACAAATTTTGATTTTTTTTTTCAAATTTGGTTACAGCAAAAATTGGGCCAGAAATTTATAGTAATTTACCCATAGTAAATTTATTCCAAGTTGTTACCGGTAAATTTTTATGTTTCACTAATATTTATAAATCTATAGTTGAGTTTATGCTGCCTTTCTTCGCAGTTTTTGTGTGCTTTTAAATCGAATTAGAAAAGTGGTTTATTAGTTTAGTTCCCTACAAAAGTGTATCAATTTAGTTTTTTTAGCTTCAAATAAATTGTTTTGTTTTTCAGTATAAAAATTACATAAAAAATGTATTTTGCCAATTATAAAATTAATTAGTATAAAAACATCTTAAATATAAATATTTTTGCATTTATTTTCTTACATGCCTTTGTAATTTGTTTATAGTTTTAATCATTTTTAATATTCTTTTGCCTTAGTTATATGTGTATAATGTGTTTATCTTCATCTAAATGATTTTTCTCTAATTGGATATATTATTTCAAGTTTGTTTGTTATACAAATATAAATATGCCTTTATAATTTACATGTATGTATGTAAAATAGAAATGCGAATAACAAATTTTATAAAATTGTAAACGCTAATATTAAACGTATTTTCTTTAGGAGGGTTTTTTTCTGTTTAAATGGATTCAAAACGGAAAACCAATTTAAGAAATACATCAGCTTTTATTTTATAAAAGAAATTGAAAAAGCAAAACAAACTGCTGAAACAAAAACATTTATATAACGGTTTTCGAGTTTGGGGGTTTTATTTATTGTTTTTTTTCTATTACTATTTTTAGTTCTAAAATTATACTAATTTTTTAAGCATAACATTTTTATTATATCTTTGAAATATACTCAAAAGAAACACACTTAGATCCTTTCAGTGCAAAATTCTTAAAAAGATAACTCGAATTATAAAATGTTTTTGTTTTTCTTGTATTAAGAACATACACACATACACATACGTAACCCTAAAAATTTATAAAATTGTTGTTTTTTATTATTTATTAAATAATAATATTTATTTTTTGTTAAAGATTAAGTGTTAGATATTTGAAGTTTTTGGTTTTCAAATTTGGAATATTTAATTTCATTTCAAATTTATTGACAACCGATTTAGGTATACATATTTCTAATATTTTGGGAGTTTGTGTTTTTAATGATGGGTTTATATATGAGTGTTGAAAACTCTGGAAAGAAGGAAAAAAAAAGTTTTATAATATTTAAATAAAAAAAACCTTTTTTAGTATGAAAAAAAAAACAACTAAATTCATAACAAAACCAATTTTCAAATTTTGTGTTCGCAAAAGCTGCATACTAACCTTAAGGATCATCGAACATATACACTACCGCACATCTGTTTGATCAGTGAGAACTCGAGCCTGATTTAGTGAGGCATCACAATGCTGATCAGATTTCTAAAGCGGTTCTGCAAAAACAGCATTCCCGTGAGCTGTGTGCGGATATGGGCCGTACCTGGGCCACTCTATCTCAGACCTGAGTATCGAATGAGTTGTCACTGATCACACTGCTGTGCTGGTGCGTGTCAGGAATGTCCGGTAGGGTATGTGTTGAAGACAGGTTCTATCGCACCGGAATGACCCGGGTTTTTTCACCCGGCCAAGGGCTGTTATTTCAGTGTAACCCTGTCCAATCTGGGGCAGGGCGAAGCACTGTTAACAACAACAACAACAACAACGAACAGCTTCATAAGTGTCGAGCGCTTGTCGCTGACCGTAAACATTTAAAACAAAAAGCCTGTGTTTTTCATTTGCAATAAAGCTCGTGGTCATTGTGTACCAAAACAAGTGTGATATATTATCTGTCAAACTTGCTGACAGCATATCAATATGGAGTTTTTTGAGGCTTTTCAATATAACGAATGATAGAAAGAGATGCAGGATGAGACCAAGATAGAATTTAAAAAAACAGGTGACCCATTCTGAAATTTTTTTTGACGTCTATGCCTTAGATATCACACTTGTCTTGATTCACTATGCTCGTGGTTTTAGGCATTCGGTTTAGTAAGTTAGTAAGTGTGCAGTTAAAGATAGTTGCATTTTTTTGACAAATAGACCATTTAAAATTGTGTAAAAACGCCGCCACTCACTTTAAGTACCTACTTAATATTAACATTAGTTTAATACTTTGCATCGATTAGCAGGCACACTTTTATGTTTATTTAAATTAAAAGGAAAAATGTTATTTAGAAAACAGTCAACCGATTCTTTACTTTTTTTCGTGGGAGATAAAAATAGTAATAAAACCAATTTTGAAATTTGATTGATTGAAAGCTGTTTAAGACCTGTCAATGGTAAATCGCCAGTTAAGAAAAAAACAAAATAAAAATATATACAAATGTGTTAAAAAGAATTAGAAAAATAAAAAAATAATAAAGTTTAAGCATTTTCAAAGGCAAGTAAAGTTCAGTGTATGTTTGTGAAATTCTATACATACATTTTTCGTATAAAATTTTTACTTAAAAATTTATTACAGCGTACAAAGCGTATAGGTATTGTTTTTTCCTTATTAAGCATTTCTTTATTTATATTAACTTTTAATTAATTATGTAAGAGAACCAGGTACTTTAGAGCATTTTATAAACATACAAAAGAGGTACCCGAATGAAGTAATTTAAAAATTTTATAATAATAATTAATATGTATGCTAATTATAATATGTTTTTTTATGTTTTTATAAGCTGATGTAATCGTGTATGTTGACTTATATGACTTTGGTTTTCTTATAATATAATTTTTATATGTTGTAATTATTATATTTTTATGTGAATGCTATGAATCCTTTCAATTCTTCTAATTTTTACTATTGAGCGTATTTTATATGTATTTTTTCTTTAATACTTATGTAGAGTTTTCTTTTTCACTTCAAAAAGCAAACATTGACCGCGCTCTCCAGTTCGTACTTCGACGTGCCGTTACAAATTTCTTTTGTTTTTGAAAATTTCAACTTTAACTACGCATACACACTAATTGTTTCTGTTTTTTTTTTCGTAACAAAGGCCGCTTTCTACAACTAACTTCCCTTCCTTTATATGTACGTAACATTTTTTGACTGTAACATAAATACCAGTACAATCGCAAAAGCCGATCCGTAACGTACTTGATGTAGAAGAGACTTTAAAAAGCTTTGCCACAAAGCTTGAGTGAAAACTTTTAATTTTCGTAGCCATACCAAAAGATCAAAGTTCGAAAAATACATAAGGTCGAATGCGAAAGCTTTCTTTATAAGCTTTAGCTTCAGAGCTTTACTTAAGGTAGATTCTAGAAAAGGGTTAGAATGCTAAATCCTTTACAATTTTGTGATACATTTTTCGATTGAATAAATGCGCTATCTTTCCAAAACTATAAATTTCGATTTCATTTTGAAAATCTTATGCTTCTATTTATTTAGTTATTTCAAAAAGCTCCAAAATGGGCTTATAGTTCAAAACAAAATATTTTGCTATTAAAAGTAAATAAAAGCTCTTAAAAAGATTGAAAGCTTCTTAAAAGCTCTTCAAATAAATCTTAAAAAAACTGGTTTGAGAATGGGAGATTATGAAAAGCTGCTTGTGAAAATGCAAATACTCGTATTTGAAAGGTTAAATCAAACTTGTACCACTTGCATCAAGCTATTACACGGCTTTGAGAACTTCGGTGAAATCTATTGCCTAGACCTACATTTAAGCCACTCTACATAACATATCAATGAGTGTGAGTACCAATGATCAGAATTTGTTTGGATTTGTTAACCCAACGTCGTATTATGAATTCGTCATGAAATGTTGGCATGGCTTTTTAGGCGCTTAGCTTAAATCGCTGGTTATGCGTTGCAAAGGGTGATGCATGCATTCTTTTAGAAATTTCAATTATGATTTTTGGAATATAGGTTTTTATAGATATATATTTCAGAGATATAAAACGTATATAGTATTGTACTATTATACGTATCTTTGCATACACATACATATTAAGCGTAACTAGGTTTTAGTTATATTTATATACATAAACATGTGGTATAAAAGGAAAAGGAAGGTTTCAAAAACATTTAGAAGGTTCAATTTGAAGTATTTGTAACTACTTTTGAAAACTTTGAAAATTGTATGAATAATAAATAATTTTTAATACACTTTGTTTTTGTCTCGCACTATAAACTACATACATTGAGTCATGCAAAAATTTGTTTATGTACATACGCACCTAACAAAATTGATTTTGAATTCACACTAATTTAGCTTAAATATAACTATATATTTCTTATTTAATTTTTTGTTTGTTTTTATGTAGTTTTATGATCGAAATTTAAATGTTATTTTTTTATTTGAATTTTTTGGATTTTATACTTTTGGTATATATTCTTACAATATTAGTAGTACAAATATTATGAAATATTATTGTTTTTTACTGATATGCAAGATTTATTTTTTAACTTCATGTCTTAGTAATTTTATAGTGTTTCTTTGTTTATTTCTGCTTACATGTTTGTAAGTATGTGTATTTTTGTTTCTATCAAAACAGATGCCATAAATTTCTATATATGTTTCATTTCAGTTTTTTTTACTTTCTTAGTTCTTTTTCTTTATATACAAATAGAAAATCTAGATTTTGTTGACAAATTATTTGTAATTTTTAGTATTAAAAATGTATTCAATTTTTTCCTGCTGTACTAAGTTGTAATTTTTTAGTTTCTTTCTTATATTTGCTGGTAGACAATTTACAGTTTTAATTTTTGAGTAGAGATTAATTTGTATGCTTAATTTTTTGCTAACATTCAATATAGTTATAAAATTAAAAAAATATTTTATTTTTTTAGTTCCGCTTCTTGCTTAACAGGCTCATTAGAATTTAGGCTGCTCTATGCTTTGCTTATTTTTCGGCCTTCTTATTCTCTATCCTTTATTTGCTTTATTAGTAATTTAGTGCGTTCAAAATTTTGGTGTATTCAAAAATTTGGTTTACCACATGCATATTTCCTACGAGTTTTCCAGTGGGTTGGTATGCAGTTTCATTTTAGAACTTCTGCTTTTGTACACTGTGCAACAAATTCTCCTTTGGAAATAATACTGGTCTGCTTGAAATTGTAAAATTCACACATATTTTTTACAGTGTAGTAATAGTTATTGATTTAATAAATCATTAAGAAATTTTGTTTCTGGTTATAAATTTACTTTTAAATACTAATTAAATAAATTTTTAAACTTTTTGTTGCATAATTTGCTATTCATTTTAACCAAGTACACTGAAAAAAAGTATTGTATTATATTTCTTAAACAACATAAAGAAAACTGTGCAATGGTTTAAAATCGAAGCCTTTAAACATGGCATATGGTTAAATTTTCCTTAGTTATAAAGGAGTTAATCACAAAATTATTTATTTTTACTTTTCCCGGTTGAGATTTACAAAAAAAGGGCTTTTTAAAAACTATATAATATAGTTTTTCTGCTATATACAAAACACTGTAAAAAATGTTAATAATTTTAGTTTCCCTTTCTCTTATTTTGCAAGATCTCAGGTTTTTAACGAAATTGTGGCACAGTGCAATTTATCAGACAAATATCTGTATACAATCCTTAGATTTGCTATTTTTGCAATATTTTTTTTCGCCAAAAACATTAATTTTACTACTTATAAAGTTGTTCCATTTCTTGTCCTATACTACATTTACACTCCACCAAATGAGTAATTTTAGGCGATAAAATCCAAATGAGTCGCATTTCCGAAATGACTGATTTTAACGCATTTGCTCGCATTTGGACCGCTACAACATGACATTTTTTTCGAACGCATTGCGTTTGAAGTTTCGCATAGCGGAAATGTCAAACAAAATGCAAATAAGCTAATGTAAATGGGCTTAAATGACTCATTTAAATTTTCTAAATGCGGTGCAGTGTAAATGTAGCATTATGTCCTTCCATATACCAAAATTGTTTTCAAATTAGTTATTGTTTTAACAAAACTTGGCAGCAGACAAAATGTTTTTTTTTTCAAAAGTATAAACATTCATATTTATTTTAGGCCACTACAAGCGCCAAAAGATTTGTTTATTTTTTCTTAGCTTATAAAAATACGAAAGATTGCAGAAATAAATTCATTTGAATTTTTTTGTTTATAAGTATTAGCACTTTGTTTTTGCTTATATTGTTAAATAACTTGTTTTATACATGCAAATGTAGTTGTTTGAAGTGATTGTGTGTTTACTTATTTTTTTTTTTTAAATTTGCACATATCCGGTTTGCTTCTTGTTTTTAATTGTTTCATGTGGAAATAAAATAGTTATTTTGTATTTTTTTTTCTAATTTAGTTTTATTACAAAAGTACAAAAATTATGACAAGAATAAAAAAATCACTACAGCAATATATATATATTTATGTATGTATGTTTATAGATATATATATATACATATATTTACATATAGTTTTATAACTTTCTAAATTTATATTTTTTTTTGTAATATTCATTTTCTTTCTTCTATATAAATTTACGATAGCTTGCTGTACAAACAGGTTATTATGCTTATCATACCGCTGTGTAATAAGTTGGTTGTACAATTTTTGTTTGTTGGTACGTGTTACGCATTTCATTTGTTTTTTCATTATCCATACGCTTAAATAAATGTTTAATTTTGTTTTTTATTTTGTCTATATTAATTTTTTTGTAAAGGTACGTAAAGTGATTATTTGTTCAATTATAAATTGTTTTTCTGCTTGTCAAAACCACATACAACTAACATTTTACTAATACTATTAACTATACATTTATATTTAATGCACCAACAGTAGTTATATATTTATAATTTTATTCTATATACTAAACAAATTTATTGCGCTAATATAACTCAGTGGAGTTTCAGGCCGAGCTGCGCTTCCAAATTCTGATGTGCTAATTTGGTTTCTTTTTTCGATTGGCAGGTCCTATTTAGTTTTTTCATACCGACTACAAACGGCAAAATAATTTTTTTTTTAAACAATATATATTTATTAGCGTACAGGAACAGTGGCCAATTTGTAGCACTAGAGAATTGTTTATGTGTCGTGTAGTTTAGATGGAAAAGAAATTTAGAAATTGAAACATTTTTTATAAAAATCTCAAAAAAGTTCCATTTTTGAAACATCGTGTGATACTGCAGAACGAAAGACCTCACACGTGCTACAAACGAGAAATGCTATCTCAAATCAACTTCATTTGCGAATTACATCAAGTTTGAAACCTCAGCATTTTATATTAACATTCATTGCACATCCACAAAAGAATTTGCATTCAAAATCACAATAAAACTGTATTAATGTCGTTCGTCGCCAAAAGTTTTTTTTATTGTTTATTGGATTGTGGGTAATCTCTTGTATCTGTCACTGTCCTTATTGCATTTTGATAAACTGTACTAAATTTACTGCGCCTAAAATTATGCTAAAGAAACTGACAGTAAAATATTACTTATAGCGGCTTCAAAATCAGTGTGGCCAGATTACTAGAAAGAAAAAACGTTCCGCTGCCGGTTTCGTGTTTGAAAAGTGATTCGGTTCGGTTCTTTTTTTTTAAATTAACTTTGACTTCGGACTAGTTTTGCAATAAGATGAGCATTTATGAATATTTATTTTATTATCTTTTATTCATTTAATTAAACAGGCCATTATTCCAATTATTATTTTACTTAAAAATGAAAAATCATCGATTGCCTTCTTGTTAACTCGAGGTGTGTTAAGTTTAAGATGCATTTTTTTCGTAGCACCGATCAGCTCATAAACCTCTTATAGATAGGCTGTTCATGTGGATAAGTATGGTCGCTAGCTGTTCTAACATATTAAAATAACGAATTGAAAGATTCTGGAAAAACTTCAAGAAGCTTAACTTAAAATTTCTGTTATTGACACAGCTTGAGCTTAAAGCCGATTTACATGATCCAAGTGTTCAACTCAAGTCTGCCGCCAAAAAAGCCAAAGGAGGCCAGAGGAGAGGAGAGAGTACAAGTATCTTCGTACCGTCAAGTTGTTGCAAGTTATTCTCAATATCAAGTTCTCTCTCCCTTGAATGCCGTTTTTTGTTTCAGAATTGGTTTCAAAAAAGAACGTAATCAGAATTGAAATACACGAAATTATTCGAACAATTCGACGCTCGAAAAACTGAGTATTGTTACAGTATCGGATAAACGCCGTTCTTTAAAGCAAATTCAAGAAGCGAGTACAAAGTATTGATTTTTTTGTTTAAACATATTTTTGACTACTTTTCTCATGGTTTGATATTATAAGAAGCTGTTACCAGCTAGAGACTTATTCTTTCATGAGAAAAATTTCCTTGCATGTTAGGCGAACAATTTACGAGGAGCAAATGTTGCACCGAAAGTTTCGAATAAATTTTTTAGATTTTTTGTATTTTTTTATATGTTAATTATTGATCTGAAATACTTAACAAGTTTTTTGAGAATATTTAGAAAAACAAAACCTCCAATTTAGATGAATGAAATATAGCAATCGGCTACAGTTTCACACAGTTTTTTCAATTAGCCAAGCAGGGAAAATCCAGCCTTTACGCGGAGGGGATTAAATGATACAGTGAAGACACCACCGCCACTGACTTCGCTTCTAACTATGAGAGTACATAATTTTAGGCGTATTTTGTTTGCATTCAATCTGAAGTTTGAAGTAGCATATTTCAGACACAGTATATTTCAAGTATTTAATAAGTTTTAAAAATTAAATTTTAGGGATGTTCCAAATTTTGTTAATAAAGAAAATTTCTCCTGATTTTAAAGCGATCAATTCTTCTTTTGGAGATGTGTTGCTCAATAAATTTGGGTATTATCCAAACTTTCGTATGTATTTATATAAATATTTATCATTTTCGAAGTAGTAAATTTTTTAAAACTATTTTAATTTTGAATTTAATTTTGAAAAGTAGATTTTCCAATTTCCTTTTAATTTTGAGTGTTTACTATATAATTAAAAAATGTAAAATTAATATGTCTCTATACAAAAACGGTGTCGTTGCCGATATAAACAACAACAACGCTAGCACATTCGATTCATTTAATTTGTTTGCTATACACATATTTATATATATATACTATATTAGTTATTAGATATTTTTGCTAATTATTAAACTTTTTTTTTACAAATTTATATTTACTGCAAAGGATTGCAAATGAAATTATTTCGAAATATAATCTTTGTAATTTTGAAAAATTACTTAAGTAAATGTTGGTAAAAATTAAAAAAAAAAAAAGTATTGGAATTTTATAATATCCAACACTTAAAATGAAAGCTCTGATTGTTTCAAGCTTTTTCAGAAGCTTTTAAATAACACTTCGAATAAAATGTTGAGCTGTAAAGTTTCGTTTACCCAAAATCTTAACCAGTGAAAGTTTACGAAACGAATTCTTGATACATATATACTTTCACTTGAATACCTTATGTACTTTAAATTATAAAAAATAGTGCCCACACAACTAACGATTTCGCTGGTTAACAACGTTGTAGAAAATTTATTGTAGTAATGTTCGATATCAACCATGTATTGTTACTAAATATTTGTTAGTTAGCAAACATTTAGTTTTATTTTGATTTTGAAAATTTTTATTAGAAAAAAGTTTTATGCAAGGTTTTTTGAAATACACTTCCCAGGATGGTACAATTTTTCAAGGTCATTTAATATTCATTCAATGGCATTTAATATAATATAATACAAATTTCGTATAGGAAACAACAGGAACTCACAACGAGAGGACTTTCAAAAGTTTTCTAAGTTTTTGGGTTTTAGAATACGCAAACAGCTTTAGTTAGTTTTTAAGGTTAGGTCAATTAACGCATAGCGTTTTAGTAACATTGTTATACACATAAAAATGGAATGGTATAGAAATGTATAATATTTTTTATTCTGACTATTTCATTACGTTTTGGAGTTTTATTGAGTATTTTTGTTTTTTGGATATTGAGGTTAAATCACAACGCCAATAAATACATTTAAATTCTTAACTTCTGAAAATCGATTAGGTAATACTTAATACTATATACTCGTATGTATTTATAATGACTTATAGGCTAGCTGATTCGGGTTAACGAGCCGTCGGTCTAGCCTATACAAGCCTGGCCAGCTGTCAAAACCTTAATCGATTTAATTGCGGGTTATTCAGTAGCACAGTAAAATAGCGCAGAAAAATTGTATAATCAATAAATGCCCAACTAGTGAAATAAAACAACTAAAAAATAGTAAATAAATAAAGTTTATTAATTAAACCAAGACATCAAAAAAATCACTGGAAAAATGTTCATAAGCCAGATTATGCATTAGCCCCAGAGTTGCCATCGCATATTACATTAATTCCTTGTAAACTAAAGAATTTACTAGTTACTATCCGCTTTAGTTCTGCGTTCTTACTCTGTAGTTCTCTTCGAAAAAAATGCTTTCGAGTTATCCGTACTATGTAAGACATTTTCGAGTAGAACCCATTCTTTCTTCGGGTTCCATTCTGTTACCTTCGAATTTGATTTGAATTTGTAGAATATTTGGTACCCCTATTCCGAAAGCATATTCGAAAATGGTCGATAGTTAGAAAATTCTATCTAACAACAATTTAGCAAACGGGAATCCATAAAAATGTAATTGCTTATGATTTTAATAAAACAATTCAATCACAATTTTCACCAAAAAATAGTTTTTATCTCAGAAAGATGTAAGGTAATAAATTGTAAAGAGTCAAAAAAAAATTTAAATAATATAAGTATTTATATAATTAAAAAAAAATAAAATTTTATTTAATAAAAAAATTAAAACTTAGTTTTCCGAGAGCCCATATTCGAATCTGCGACCGAATCCGTGGTAGGCGGGATGCTTATCACCTCCGCTACTGCGACATGCTTAGCACCGCTGTCTAATACTGTGTTTAAGGTCTATGCATTGTGTTTTTGTATTTTGCTTTGCGTTTGAAATTTGTGAAACACTGATGCCTACTATTATCGGATATTTTTCAATCTAAATTCGAACGAACTACAGAGTACAGGTATGTATTAGAATATATTTTTGCTTTCGAGTAGAACAGCCTCTCTAACAGAAGTAAAGAGTAAAGGCTCAAATGTATTTTAGAAGAAACCAAATCAAACTGTTAAGTTTGGTAGTCAGTTTTTTTAGGTTATGTTTGGTTGGGTTATGCGTGAATAACCCTACTGAGGTGACCTTTTAATTTAGTTTAAATGAAAGAAAGGTGTCATCACACCTAACTATTCCTTAATAATTTATCGAAATAAGCTGATAAACTAATATTGATAAAAATATTTACTTAATAACAAAATCGTTAAAATTATTGTTTATCGTTGGGAATTACTGGTTTGATTGCTCGAAATGTATTGTTACACTGTAAAAAAACGCTTAGAACTTAACCTTGACGCATATGTATTTGATTTCAAAATGTCGTAGAAATTGATAAGGCAACAGGCAGTCCTAACGCACACACCAATATGAAAAAAAGTTCAAATAAAAAAGTCGATATTATGTTTTTTTTTAAATTTATATAACGTGGAAAAACTTTTATTATAGTATTCTCAATAAAAAAGATTCAAAATTTATAATCACCACAAACATTGTTGTTGTGGTTTTTTATTTTGTATAAAAAGTATAAAAAAATTATTAATTTTAAAAATAAAAACAAATATTGTATGTATGTATGCTGTAATGTATTAGCAAAAGAAAAACAATTTTCTTACAAAATACACAGCGCTCATTTAGATAAACATAGATAATTTGCTGTTGTTTTTCTTTAATTTTATCTTTCTTTGCTTCTTTCTTTACGCATCAAAAATTATTTATATATGCATTTATGTGTTATATTTATATTTGTATTTAAGCATAATATAATAATTTTTACAATAACAAATTGAATTGAATTAGAAAAATATGAAAAAATTATTAGAAGTTTTATAAACATTACATATACATATTTACTATGCTAATTGAATTAATTAAAAAAATATGTATTTGTTTATAGTAAATTTAACTAAAAAATATATGTATATTGAATTATCTACAAACATTTTTTCTTGTTTAAATTAAAGTAGTATAAGAGTTACATACAATTATTATTTATATTATTGCACATTCAAATTATTTTAAGATTTAGATGTTACGCTTGGAACGCACCAGGTCACATAGGGTTAAATTTATAGTGGTAGAAGACCATACACGGGGTGTTTCTGGTTGTATGGTTAACGTAACGCATAACGTAGTATATCTAACTATTTTTCGACGTATTGCTCCTTGCAAAATTTCACCACACTTGCAGTACCCGGCCCCAGTTTAGTGTTAAAAATGTGATAAGAATATCCATTACAGAAAAGGTGACACATAGAGGAAACCCACTGACTAGCTCTACTGGAAATTGTCAAATAATTAGCAGGTAATTCACCACTGTATCTGTTAGAAACATATTGCAAAGCAATTACTTAATTGACTTTGTGGTGAATTGCCGTGGTGAAATGCCTGAGCCCAAACTTATGATTAACTGTTTGTCCAAATTCGTCGATTCGGACCTTCTCTTCGTGATACCTTCTCTAGTTTTCACCATGTTTTATTGACCACAGTGGATAACGGGACTAGTTTATTAGGGTGCACCTTATGTTGAAATGAAAATAATTTGCTACTTATTAGTTTACTTTATTTACTTAACTTAACCCCTTTCTACAACGTTAACCCATGCTGTGTTTGGTAATATTTGTTACGTAGGCGAGGACAAATTAATATTAAAAATTATTAACTGTTTCAAGGTAGGTTAAATTTGAAGAAAGTCTGAGTTAAATTACTCGAAACGAGTCCTATTAAAGTTCGCATGCACTCACTAAATACTTATTTTATGCTGCACTGTTGCGTGGTTTTCAAAATACAGGTTCTAATTAAAGTAAGGGAAACAAACAACAATTTTTAAATAAATAAATAGTTTGAAACCTATTTTAGTATGAAAAGAGTCATGCTCGAAACCATGAGTTCCAAATGTCAACAAAGTTCCTTTATTTTGATATATTTGACAGATATGAGGTGAATTTGATTTCCCATTCCTGTAAAGTCCGAGTAGACATAGTTTTAAACAAAGCTAAAAAAGATATATCATTATAAAACTTTGCTTCCGAATGCCACGTGCTCTAAGCGCAACAATAAGTTCTCTAAATGCCAAAAAAGTTATTCATTGTTATTTATGGTGAATAAGAAGAGGTAAATTATTATTATAAACGTAAGCGCACAATGGCAATGTTCTTTTGAAATAGCAGTTTGAATTTTGGTGCTACCAATAACAGTTACATTTTTTCACCACTGCTAATATATGCAGATATCAATTTCGTTTGACACTTCAAAATCCTACAGCACGGGTAAATGTTGCATAAAGCTGTGAATTTTGTTTAGGTTATTAAAAAGTATGATATTTACTGTAAGACTAGAGTGTTTTCAAAAAAAAAAAAAAAATCATTAAGGCTCCCCTAGTATATTTACATTAGACATAGGTGTGTACTTGGGTATGCAATCCTTAATTGCATTGGCCTGCAATAATATTAACAGTAATAGTAATAATTAAATATAATAATGTTGTAAGTATGTAGCAGTAAGTAGTTAAATAATATAATTTACATATGTATTAAGTTATAAAAAACATTTAATATTCTCATTTCGGTATAAAGCAGTAATACAACGTTTGAACATGCATTCGAAAAATGTTTGTTGGGTATAAAAACAGCAAAACGATTTTAATTTTTTTTTGACTAATTTAAAAAACTTAACTATAATTTATATACGTGGGTATAAGATTTATTTTTATACAAATCTGTGTATGTAGGGTAATGTATATAACTTTTTCTATATACATTTCTTCTTCTATGGTTCTTACAATTTCTTTCTTTTACGTTGTTTTTCTTCATTATCCTTCCTTTCTTTTTCTTTTTCATTTTCACTTTCTAAATCTATTTCTGTTTTTTTTTTATCTTACTTTAGCATACTAATCATTCTACTTCTTATCTTCTTTCACTCTACTTCTTATCTTTCTTCTTTTTTCCTCTGCCGGATTTTCTTTTCCTTTCCTTTTAATTTCCTTTTTTCTCTGTCTCCATATTTATTTACATAACTTTTCTAATATTTTACAACTAGTTAATAAAAAAACGACTTAATTGTTTTTTTTATATATTACAACATGTTCTGATAGCGGTATTTAAGGTTTAGGTTTTGTTATTATTTTTATTTATTTTTTAGTTTATTGTAAAAAAGCATTGCAGTTTTTAGCCTTCCCTTTGTATTTTCTTCCTTCAACTACATATATTCACATAGAATTGTACAGTTCTAAATACAATACTCTAATCCTTATGTTGGTTAAGAGAACGGTATAGATACATATTTGGGTGGTTCAACTCCACTAAACATTCTCAAAAGTCACCTTTGGACATAAAAACATACAAACATTACATTTATTGATGTGCCATTACAATTTAATGACTTAAGTGGTTAGATATAATGCATTTTCTACCATTAAACAAAACTAATCAAATAATTAAGTTCAATTACCAAATAAATAAAAAAAAAAAATAAAAAAAGATAAAAAATAAAATAATTGAGTAAATAAGTAAACAAAAATTCACAGGTGAATAAAAATAATCAAATACTTGTGTTAGATAGATCAAGTAATAAAAATGTATTTAGAAATTTCGATTATTTGTAATGACTTTGTTGTTTTTCTTTTGTCATAAAGGAAATGGAAACAATTAAAAAAAATGCTGCTTATTTATATTAATCATGTAATCAATACATAAAAAAAAAATAAATAAAAAAGCAATTACGAAAAAAAAAATAAAAATTAAACAAATCTAAAAAAAAAACTAATCAACTAATTAAAAATATAAACAATTAACTAAACGAATAACAATTCACTTAAAAAATTATCAACTGACTAAACCGCTAATTAGTTAGTAAAAAATTATTAAATAACTAAAGTCTTAAGCAGGAAATTTTGAATTGATTTACTTAAAAACTAATTATTTTAAAGAAGAGTTTTTAGATAATTATCAAATTAGTGAAGAACATAATCGTTTATTTATAAAATAATCAGTTAATTAAAGATAAAAAATGAAATAAAAATAATTATTTAGTTAAAAAAATAATCAGTTAACTAAAAATTGAACGATTTATTAAAAAATAATCATATAATTGAAAAAATAATCACTTAATTAAAAAAAAAAGAACTAAAAAATAATCATAAAAAAAAAAATTATCAGAAACGATTAAGTAAAAAAATAACTATTTAATTAAAAAATAACCAGTTAATTAAACGTAATCAACTAATTAAAAAACAACAATCTTATTAAATTAACCGTGAGTTAATTAATGACAAACGATTACTTAAAAAATAATCATATAATTAAAAAGTGATCGATTAATTATGAACCAATCAATTTATTAAAAAATTAAAAATACAAAATAAGCAATTATCAAAAACTAATAATTAACTAATTAGATTTTATGAAAATTGAGTAATGTTCAGCATCCTGATGTTCTTATTGGGGGAACATAATTCAGCAATCCATTTATATGCCCAAATGAAACTTAAAAAACACATTCAACTGAACGATTTCCTGAACCACCCTTATATACATATATGTACTACGTTTATCATTGCTAAATATTGGTTATATGGACTTGGGTAACCGGATAGTCATACCTCATATATACCTGCTCTATTTCCATATGTTTTGCTGGCATATGAACTTTCCGGATGTTTGTATGTGTGTATTTACTATTTGTTAAAGGAATTATGTATCCACTAAATGTACCAATGTACTCAAGTTCTTACAAAATTTCACCTGTGGACTATTTACTTTATGTCGAAAATATATGTTTTGCACTTGTTACTTCGTGACACTTCTTCTGCAATTCTTCACTTAATATTTTTGTTATTTCTCTTTGTCTTTATAACTTAACAATAATTCTACAAAAATAAGCATTTAAAAAAATATTATATTCTTTCCTTTTACACCTTCAAAATCTGCTTTATGTACTAACAAAGTTTTGCTATCGCCCTAATGTACACGCTTTCTGCGTCCAAAACGTTCATAAAACTCCACCACGAAATCCAACTTAATTGGCTACCAACAATTGCTGATACGGACCAGCGGCATTGGAATAGAACGAGTTGAGACCATCGATCAATTTCGAGTTGTTTGAGTCTTGTTGTTGTTGTTGTTGCTGCTGCTGCTGCTGTTGTTGTTGCTGTTGATTATTGCTATTAGCAGCAGCTGCAGCGGCAGCACTTGCAGCTACAGCAGCTGCAGCTGCTGCAGCCAATGGTGATGGACTGATAGCATTTGGTGTTGCTGCATTACTATTTGCGTTGACAGCAGCATTGTTGGCTTTGTTTGTGGCTTCATTGTTAGCGCTGTTGCTGCTGTTGTTGCTGCCATTCGATAAAGTTACTGTTATGACATTATTGCTATTGTTATTGCCTTTATTGTTGTGATTATCTGTGGCTATGTTCTTATCACCGACGCCAATAATACCATTTTTAACATTGCCATTTGCTTGTTGTTGTTGTTGCTGCTGCACTGACATTTGTGAGCCGACGACACCATGTGGTGGTTGTACTGTTGGTGCAGAAATTTGCGATTGTTGTTGATGCTGTTGGTGTTGGTGTTGATGTTGATGTTGTTGATGAGCGGCAGCTGCAGCTGCAGCAGCAGCGGCTGCGGTAGATTGTTGCAAATGCTGATTACCACCCAAACCATAGAAGCCGTGTGGATCTAAAAAGTTATTGAATTTACCATGACCACCATTGACTGCTGCTGCTGCATTGTTTGGCCCACCTCCATTGCCGAAGAGTGCATTATTATCTGCAGCATGAAAATGCGCGTCAAAGACATTTCGATGTCCATTAAATTGTGGATACATGCCCATTGAGGCCATATTGGGGAAATAGAAGGGATCAGGGGTAGCGCCATTTTGTCCCAAACCCAATGATAGTGGATTGGGTGAAAGTGATCGTGCTGGTGAAACGGGTCCAATTGGACCGAAATGATTGGGTGGCTGCGCTACATTCGGTGGTCCACCATGTGGACCGTGATGGAGTTGTTGCTGCTGTTGTTGTTGTTGCATGGCACGTTGTTTTATATAATTGGAGAATTCAGTGGGCGACATACGATACGAACTGCTGCTAGAGGGGTGAGAGAGAGAGAGAGAGGTTGAGTTCACAGTTACTTAATTCTAAAATATTAAAAGTCAAATTTCAGTTTTGATTTTTGACTTAGTTTTACTTTTGATTTTAAATAAAAAGGGAAAAACCAAATTTAAACATTTCTTTTCGACTAAGAAGTTAAAAGCAAATTCGAAGTTATTTTTGGACTTATTTTCCCTTTGAATATAAAGAAATTGCAGTGAAATTTAGATTTTTATTTTTAATTGAAAATTAAAACTCATATTCAAAGTTTTATTAATTCTACTTTGGACTTATAAATAAAAAACCAAATTTAAAAACCTTTATTCATCTACAAAATTTAATTTCAAATTTCAATTTATGTGTGACTAAATTTTACTGACTATAAACACATTAAAGTCAGGGTTAAACATGTATTTTCGGTTCAGAATTTTAAAGTCGAATTTCTACCTATTTTTGACTTAATTTAATTTTTGAATGTAAATATATAATGTCAAATCTAGAGATTTATTATTTATAAAAATTAGTTTCGACCAAAAAATTTAAAGTCAACTTTTAACCACTATTTTTGACTAAAAATTAAAAGTCAAATTTAAACATCTATTTTCCACTACTAAATTAAAAGTTGAACTTATTTTTGACTAATTCTACTTTTGAATATAAATAAACAAAGTCAAACCCAAATATTTATTTTTGACTAAAAAGTTAAAAGTCAAATTATAAATAATTTTTAAGGTCAAAAGGTAAATGAATCCTTACGACTTAAAAATAAGAGGTAAATTGAAACATTTACGTTCAGCTGAGAAATTAAAAGTCAAATTTAGTTTCGACTCAAAATTGACAGTCAAATTAACACAATTATTTTTGACTTAAAAATAAACTCAGATTTAAATATTGATTTTCGACATTCTACTTTTAACTAAAAAATAAAGCTCAACTTATTTTTGATCCAATTTTCATCTCGACTCAAAATTAAAAGTAAAATATATAAATTTATTTTCGACTAAATAATTGAAAGTCTAATTTTAACTTTTATTTTTGGCTTAAAAATGAAAGTCAGATTTTAGTATTGATTTTCGACATTTTACTTTTAACTAAAAATAGAGTTAAAAATTCAAAGTCACCTATTTTTGACTTAATTTTAATTTGTTATTAGACACTTGCGACAACCAACCTGTTGGTACGTTTGGAACTAGTTTTCAATTTGGTACTACCAAATTTTGTCTGCGCAAAGGTAGCTGTTGTGAATGTTAGTGGTGCTTGTGTACGTTGCATAAATGAGCCATTTGCTGTTGCAGCCGGATTAGGGCTACCCTTGTAGGTGGGCGAATTAGAGGAAGCCGAATGCGGTGAAGAGCCCGCTTGCGGTGATGTCTTTGGACTTAAACTCAAACTATTCATGCTCGTATTGACTGCATCGATGGGACGAAAGCATTGCGCTTCGGGATTGAAAGTTTTATTCACTTCACGATCCGCCGACGTGTTGTCTTCATGATTGTCGCTATTTTCCGAGTACAGAATCTTAAAATAAAAATGAGTTGTAATGCAATAAAGTCTTCGGCGTACGTGCAATTGATCTACTTACCTTGACAGTACCCTTTTCGCCAATGCGATAGGACACTTCGCCCGGGTCCACCCACACCGAAAGTTCAGCGGGTAAATTTTCTAAAATATCAGCAATAGGCACACCACTTTCGCGTGCGGCGCGTTCCAAAACCGAATCAATCGGATCGCCAGTTTTCAAGCAGCGGAATGCTGATCCCTATGGGAGGTATAGAAAAGAAGGAAGAAATCAATAACTATCTCATGGTATGCATTTTGTAGGTGAGTACTTTTAAAACTACCCCTTTTCGACCTAAGTCCATTATATAAAACCAGCGGACTGAAGTAAATAGTTTAGTCCTTACGAACGTTTTAAGTCGATCCTATTGAGCTATCAATATTAATCTGCTGCGTTATGGGGAACAAGATTATTCATGGTTCCTCGTGTAATCAATATATTTGCCGTTAGCTCATAGCTCTTTTGGGAGGGTAAAGGAAGGAAGCTTTCACTCACATCTTGGCTTAAACTTTAATCACAACAACGACATATTTCGAGGGCAAATTTCAGTAACTACATTGGCCTTCAGTCAATTGGGTTCACAGAACTAATAGGATCGTAATAATTCGACGACAACAAAAGAGTGTATCACTTTAGGTGCCTTAAGTAGTCGGTACTGTTATCTAGTAGGCACAATGTATTGCAGGCAATTGTAGAAGAGATGAGCTGGTCAGAAGGGGTCTAGATACTGTCTAATTGGAAGTTGCAGTTGGTTTTGGGAGGAGGATATTGATACAAAATCACGATTTTAATGTTTGGGGCCAAGGCGAAGATGGCTGGATATTCTAACGAGCTCGAACGAGCTGCTCCAGCAACAACAACTCCGAGCCGCTAACTCATGGTTTCTGGCAGGAATAAACGCTTACGCAGTACATAGTCAGACGTGCCCTGTTCAACCCATAAGCAAGTAAGCCAAAAATACCACGTCCACCAAGTTTAATACCACGTTCCCGATGGCTAGGTTATTTCATGGATAAGGTCCAAGAAGCATTGGCTACCAAGGTGTTCCTACCGAAACTCGATTTAGGCAGAATATGATGAGACCCCAACTTGTTTGGAAAAGCAGATGGATTATGACCTGGCCCGTTTGATGTGCCTGACTGAAAGCAGTTACAGCTAAGAAGAGATGCCAGGAGTACTTTTTTAAGTAACGACGTTATCTAGTTCCCACTGCCAATCTCCAATTTCCCTTCATGTTAGGTGTTTATGTTAATTTCAAAATCTTTTTAGAGAACAGATAAGCAAAGTGAGTCAATCCGAAGGTAAGAGGGAACTAACAAATCTGTCTAGCGTTAGTCTTGGAAGAAATTTTGGAACTAGAAACAACAACAACAACAAAAATCGCCTATGCCACACCTTATGCTGATGAATGATGCCTCACCGAAAGAGTGAATACTACGAGATGTAATACTTCCCAAGTCTATGGGCCCAAAAACAATGAGTCGTTAAATATGTGTCCCAATAATTAGAGGACTTAATAATGCTTGAATAGCTAAAACCCATTAAGCGAACGTTCAATGGGTCAAACAAGTCCTTTTCGCTGCAGTTCGGTTGCTAGTAGACGATACTAGTACCGGAGGTTACCGGATTCATTCCTCTAAAGGACGGTTGATATCCGTATAACTGCGCAAACCTCCATGGAGTGTTAGCTGGTTAAAACAACAGCAAAAACAACCATAGCTCCCGGAAAGTCTTGCGGACTGCAAATACTCCCGGCAAAGACTTTGACTTGATACTCGTACTCAGAATATCTACTTCTGTTTGGACATGACATTTGCGCGGGGTTTTTTCCAACAATAAAGAGTTTAAATAGATTTTTTTTTATATACGAGTATATGGCCTTGGATCCGAGCCTGAAATTCTACGTCTATGTATATATTGTGGACAAGTTTGACATTTTCAAAGATTGGAACTGTTAACAGATTGTATTTCCTTTTAATTTTCACACCTACGTCAGGAAAGGAACAATAAAAAATCTAAGCAGGGCTTGGTGGTCGATGCTGTCGCAGGAGGGCGGCCTCGAATCCACTACCAGGAAAAACCTTTGAAAAGATCTGTCATCGAAAAAGCTGTCGGTTTGTCTTCCCGCTGTACGTATTTTTCATGTTTTTTTTTTTAAATTAGTCAAGACGATCGACCTAGTTCAGAAAGCTTTGTTGAATTTTTGGGAACCGATTCCCTTCTGAAAGAACTAATTTGAGAACGATTTGCGATGGCGATTAGCAGAACCACCATACCGTTTAAACGGTTAAACACCATTTAAATAAGGAAGATTTCCTCTCAAGCAGTCAGATGTTTACTCGTTAACCTTCAATTACTGGAATGCAGGGGAAAGATTCTTTCGACGTCTTCTGTTTTGGACATTATTAATGGTGAAATCGATGCACAATCTCTCCTAGAGAGTACCTGGTTCATAGCCTAAGTAGGCCGCCCAGAATTTGGGATTGGGCTCATACTCTGTATGCCTCTGTTTAAGCTTAAGTGCCTAATATATCCTATATATACCATACGATATTGCATAAATATTTGCTTAGATGTTGTTTTATTATCTCTCCAATATACATATTTACCCACCTTGAATGGCTTCTCCGGATACCAATGGCCTTGGAATTTATCCTTCAATGCTTTTTCGAGCTCCTCGCCAAAAATGTTTACCCGTCGCCTTGGCAGTTTATTGTAAAGATATGAAATTACGAAATTTAATGCCACCTGAATTTCTATATGCATTTTGTTGCTTGTTGTTGTTATTATTTGTTATTTTTTTAATGACTATTGCTGCGGACACCCTGCCGCGTCTGTATGATAGTATTATTTGTAATTTATGTTTTGTTGTTATTTTTGTAAATTTGAGCTGCTGCTGCTTTTTACCTTGTTCTCTTCTTATTTTTATTGTTTTATTTTTTTTTTAATGTTTTTATTGTTGTTATTGTGATTTTAAGGACGTTGTATTTTGACTTGCTGTTGTTTTCGCATGTGTGCCGCGCTTGTTATTATTGCTTTTGTTGTTCTGTTTTTGTTGTTATATAGCAAAGGTTACTCGACTGCTTATGTTGGCCGTTGTCTCTGTTTTTTTTGCTTGGTTTTTGTTTGCTCGCTGTAAAACGATTCTATATATCTTTAGTAGTTTGTTGTTTTTAATTGCAATGCACGCCAATGTCTTCGGATTTTTTTGTTGAATTTTAAGCGTAATAGAGTTGTTGTTATTTTATGAATTTAATTTATTGTTTTTCATTTAATTGCTGTTGGTTGAGAATTTTTGGTCGGTCAACGGTTTCTTGTTGTTAATTGTTGGTTTGTGATGCTTCTTCGATTTTTTTTCCTTTCTTTTTTGTTGTTACTCTTTGTAGTGCTCTGGGGTATTTTTGTATCGTTGTTTTTGTTTATTTTTTGGGACTTGTTTTCAATTTACATAAATTTGTAGGTAATTGTGTGATTTAAAAATTGTGTCAGTGACCTGCAATTAAAAGAATAAGATATGCAATTAATTCACGTTAATTTTAAAGAAACAGGAATTCCAAATTGTTAGCCTAACTTGTTGAATAAAAATATTAACTTGATTGTTATTTTTGCTGTGAAATATATCGACCATTTTAAATATGTAATTGAATATTCCAGAATATCAGTGATATTCATTGACCTGAATAAATAATTTTTCTTCTCAATTGCTTTTTTCTAAAGCTTATAGGTAATAATGGTAAGTGATTTAGAATGATATATTATGATACCTGTGAGATGCTATTTTTTGATGTGGTCACATTCCATGCGACATAGTAAGAGAGAGGATATGATGTGATTTGATATAATGCCATTCGATAGGATAGCAACTGATATGAGGTGCAGTCATTTGCTTTATTTACACATGTTGTGAAGTTAGATTGAATGCTACATGATGGCAATATCACATCGATTAAATTTGACTTGTTTGCATATGACGTGATGTGATGCTACATGATGTGATGCTAAAAGAAATTTTTGATTTTTACCATGAATTTTTTTGGTGAATTCAATCCACTTCACGGCTTGTTTGGTATTGAAATTTGGTAACGTAATAGCTTGCATAACTTTGTAAGGTAAGCTCTTTTTAGAACCTTGTGTGATGTGTGATTTTGTATGATATTTTATAATTGCAAGTGATATGCGCTATGATGTGTGGTGCTCGGGAATTATGTGACCTCATATCATGGTATGTCATACGAATTGATGCTCTACAGCTTTTTTGTGTCCATTTAAAATTCGTCAATGTCTAATTAATAACGAGATGATACGTGATAAAATGTTTTGTTCCGTGAGTTCACGTCTGATGTTGTTTTGTGATGTGACATCATATGATGCTATGCTTTACAGTTTCTCGGACTCATTGGTAGTTTTCAATTCGAAATTTTTATTCATGCCCTAGTTTTTTCAGAAATTAAAATCACCTTCAAAATGAAGTGGCTATAATTTATGAGCATCGACTTTAGTATAAAAAGGTAAGCGTGCCCTGCTTTTGCTCACATGGCGTCACTTGTCATCTTCATAAGCAGCTTTGAGTGCTTCCATTGAGTTAAGGTCATCGAAAAAGTACTGCAGTGGCAAATGTGCCATGAATTTACCTGCCGTTGATGTGACTATTGTTGTTGTTTTTATGTGTCATGCGAATGGAAGTGACAATACGGTAAGCAGCTGGTGTAAATCACTTGGCTGCTTTGCTTTCTGCAGCAACAATAAGAGTAACAACAAAACAAAACCACAAGAACTCTTTAGCTTTTAATTTATTTGCAATTCGTCAGAATGCAGTGTCAGAGAATTTTTTTTGAAGGTGTCGATTTTTTTTATTATTTAGTTTTATGATTTCGGATTATATCTGTCGCGCTCTTGACTTAATTCTTGGTAGCAAAACGTGAAAAGAAAGAAGCCAAACAAAAAATGGGCTGCAGTGACCCTGTTAAATGTTTTTGTGTTTCTTAATTGTTTAATGTTTGCATATCGAAATTTATATGTCAAAATATATAGTTATAAAAGGTTCGGAAATTTTTTTTTGATAATATCGGAAACACCTTTCAAAGAACGATTAGAAAAATTATATATTGCATAGGAGTTATTCTAAAGATTTCAGGTTGTCCTTTCTACTTGGACCCCGTCATTGTTGCACAAATCCATCAAAAGACAAGTTTTCGAAGACACAGACCATAGCTTGGACCAAGGTTTATATAGAATGTGTTTGTACGACGTGGTTATCTAGTATAGAGGTGTAAAAGAATTCAATAGCAAAGGCTGATATAGTAGGTATTACAGGGAAGAGGTAAACTACTAATTAATTACTGTATGCGTACATCATCGGTAATAGGATATCAATTATCTCAGGGAGCCAGGTATCTCTTCGGGCTTTGACATCAGAAACGATAACATGGAGTGTGGTTGGTCAGTGCAGCGTGGTCCATAAAACTCGCGTATGGTTTATCTAATATAAGTGACAGATCATCTTGATGTTTCAGAAGCAAAGGAGGTCCATATATCATTTTGGATTTACAGCAGACTGTACTTCTCTGCACTGTCTAATAATCGGTGGAAGAGAGTCCAGGAGGCTGAGGCTCGCCTATAATGGGTACGATTTTGTTTTGGATGAATGGAAGAGACATATTTAGATCAGTTGCATCACTCACCGGAAGCTGAGTTTTGGATCTCATGCTATATGGATGGGTGTAGCGCTGCAATTTTCTGGGGATGGAAGGAACAGTGGAGAATTAAACTTCTAGGAAACATTTACTCAGCAGCCTTTTTGAACCTAGCTATACAAAGCATGGTGACCTAATAAAATTTTTAAATTCAATTAGATCGATATTGTGGACAGAATTCACCGATGATAGATGTCTTCCCTTTAAACTAGCTGATCAAAACGGTACATGACCACTAATTGTAGATCGAGGAAACTCGCCACATCAACACACAAGCCTACCATACCTAGGGAGTCATGAGTCTAAGAGCTTATGCGCCATATGATTTACTGAACCTTGTACTGCCCTTCTTTGTCTTGGGATATGCACACTATGTCTCATATTTCTTAACGAACGCGTTATTTGACGTGCAGAAAAAATTGCTACTAAACATCATCATCATTGATTGACGCTTAAGTTACTCGTGTCCTACTAACATAAGCCCTTGTGTAAAGCGCGTAGAGCTGATTATTAAACTTCCTTCATATTCAGCAGGAAAGACCATAAATATTTTAGGCAAATTTTCACTCGAAAGCTGCAAGGGCCATTTTATCCTCTTTCGATAGTATCAATCACTCCGAGCCATACACAAGGACTTTTACCTGTCCGTATAGATTTGTTACTCAGAACTATGTTGGCTCGAAATCGCAAATTTCCAATCATATTTCACATTGTTACTAATGAAAAGATTTAGACCAAGCTTCTCTTATTACATGCGGGATGGTACTTTTAATGGGTAATACAACTTAGCAGAACCTACAGTTTCTATGCCGACGCGGAGGGCAGATGAATTTTTTGTGACGTACTTTTCATGGCTGAAGGTCTTACCAACCGTTCTGTTTTGAAAAATGTGTCTGAAGTTATCTGCCCCTGGCCTTGAACTGAGGAACTGCAGTAAGTAGTAGACCTACGCACGGTACTCACTATAACATGGTGGCCCTTTCCATACCAACTACCAAACACGTACACTTGCTTTAAGATACGCCGTCAACTAGATTTGGGTGAATATGCCCCAATAGCCTGCTTGCGATTTTCAACATTACGGCTCGTAAGTGTAAAAAGCTGTAGTAAATCACCATAAACACGCAGGCAAGCACACGTAATGAGTATAAACATACCCTGTCAACCAGCAACGGATAAATGTCTGGATAAACAGTGAGTCGCTCGTACCAAAAAAGTGGGCAATTTTGTTCGGCGAGGTTCACTCTCTACCAAAAATGGCTAACCGTGATGAAATTCTGATTCCATAAATTCACAAATTTTAACAAACACCAAAGCATATTTTTGGAATTTGTATGGAAAACAACAAGTGCCTAAAAGTATGCTGCCCCTTAGACGTCACACGTACACGGAAAAACATTTTGAACATGGTGAAAAAGTGAATTTCACCGAATAAAATTTACCACTTTTTTAACCACTTTTTTGGTACGAGGGTCTCAAATATCTATACCCCAGATATTTATCCGTTGCTGGTTGGTGGGGTGGTAGGGTAGTTACCTAAGTACATATGTATGTAAATGTACATTGTGTGTAAAACTTTCTTATTGCACAGTCTCTTCATTTGCATATCCATTTAGTTAATTTTATAAAAACATGCGAAGTGGGATTATTCGTGCTACCATTTAAAACTTTCTCGTAAATCCCTAATCTAAAATGCGTTGTGATAATAAATTTGTTGTCATCTCTCATATGTACATATTTATATGCACACAAAAGGATACAAAATTACTTTCGTAAAACAATGTTTAATATGGCTTATGAAAACTTTGCAAATCTCTTTTTTTATCTTTTAGGACGATCCATTTAATGAAATGTCTGTGCTTAAGAATTTTTGTATCACTCGATGTGTGTTTAAATTTTTGGCAAATCCTACAAAATCTCTTTTATATGCTTTGCAATGCCATGTGTCATAAACCCCTTAATTTGTTTTAGTGTAAATTGAACATATTAAATCATGAGTGATATTATATTTCTAAACTTTTGTATAGGAAATATTAGCACACATTTATATGCAGGAAAATTACTGCAAGTACATACGGTATGGAAAAAAAAAATTTATTTCACGCCTTAAGATATGCATGGCATTTTTAAAACATTCACGTTTTAGCTTCGATAAAATGCTATATAACTGATAAGTAGAGATCGAATTTATATGCAAATGGTAAGCCTAAAAATATCTAATTTTTGAATTTTTGTCAAGTGGCGGTTTTAACATATTTCGAGCGGGTTAAATATTCTATGTACCATCTATTGAAACTATGTTTCCGCAAAGTGAGGAGAGGATAAGCAGTTGGTGATAATTTATAAAGCATTCCTGTCATGGGTTTCATCAATTTCTGAAGTGTAACTCATAATGCAAGTGTTCTATTTTATATACATCCACTTATCGCTCGATATCTCCGAAACTGGTAGAGCTTTCGGAACAAATCATACCTAAAATTTTAAGTTAAACGTCTCGTAATATAACGGTCAAAGTGCCATTTAATTCTATTTATCGGTTTTTGAGTGATGCGCGTTTGAGATTTTATTACATGGGCCAGGTTCTTTCATAGAGACATTTGAAGAACGTCCTTTTTTGTTCGAGTAGGGACAAAAACACTCCCCAAAAGATTTAATAGTGGACTGACTACATTTAATCTTCTGGATGATCCCACTCCCACAACCTCTTTACTCAAGGCACTTGAGCTCCATGAGCAACGAATGCACATTGTTTGAGTGAGTTTGAAACTTGTACTGGAGAGAACAATATAGTTCGCTATGAATGCCATTAGCAACCCCTTAACCCTTTCGCTACTGCTGGGACAATTTTATCCCAGAGTATTTTCATTGAACCCTGAAACTAAAAATTTTCGTTATAAACAAAGCCAAAATGTCCCATTCAGTAGCTGCAAGCAATAACTAAAATTTACCGTTACCCAAGTTACATATAGTTTCGGACGTGCTTTGTTTTGATCATTTGTTTGTGAGCAGCCGCAAGTATTGCATCGAGTTTACATGTAATTTTGACAAAATACTACGTATATATATGAGTGCAGTTGATTTTTATAAAGAAAAATAGTTTCTTCGTACTGGTATGTAGAAATATATATTTTTGTGAGTGTTTTGTGAAAGATATTTAGAAAAAATGAGTTTTGGGACGAATATGTCCCAATAGGGGTTTACATAGGGACATACATGTCCTAGCAGTACGTTGCACAACACGTATCATTCAGCTTTACTTCTTTCTACGTATAGTTTCTACCCTACTGGGACAAATATGTCCATTCTGAAATACTGTTGGGACACAGATGTCCCACCTTAAAATACCGTTATATACAACAGGTACAATATTGATTTAATTTCTACACACTTAGGCCCGGTTTTTCAGTACAAGTTTAACCCAATTTGTCAGTTAAACTAAGCTTAAACTTGTTACGCAGTTTTTCAGTCAACTTTAAACGAAGTTTAAACGTAGTTTAAGCGGTCAATTCGGCAGGGTTAAACTCTAGTTAACCTCTCAGCTGTTTTGCATATTTGATGGTTTTGGTTGTGAAACAATAAGCTGAACGCAATTAAGAAAGGACGATATTTGTATATTTAATTAAATACTGGATATATCATCTGACGAAAGTGATTATAGTGATGCAGAAATTGGCGAAATGCTAACTATTACAATACTGAGGAGAAGCAATGGCGTTGAATATGTATACAAATATTATCTGTTGCCGTATCTAGATAAAGAAAAAACCAATGTTGCCGTATAAAAAGCAAATATTAAAAGCGGCCTTAAACTCACACTGAAAAACCGCTCTGCAGTTTAACTGGAGTTTAAATTTATGCCGAGTTTAAGCAAACTTAGTTTAAACTGAGCTTAACCAAGGACTGAAAAACCGGGCCTTAAAGTACCACTGGGTATCCAAAAAGTCAAAAATAACGTCCATGTAAATCCCCTACAAAAGTCGGAGCGAAAGGGTTAATTGCCTGAAGAAAGCCCTATCTCAAAATTTAGGAACACCTTATCTCAGTTTTTTTTTGCCAAAAGCGTCCTATTTTAGTAAAAATGCTCAATGTTTTTATAATATAGAGGGATTTTGAAACAAATTTAGTGATAGCAGGGTTTTCAACTGAGTTCTGAGAAAGAGTACTTTTGAATCGTCTAAACGAAGTAGTCTTGTTTTCTACTCAGCTGACGATATATGGCCTAAAAAGTGTTTTGTAGTTCCTAAGAGTCTTTTCGGAATCAAATATTAACTATCGAAAAGCTAAAATTAACAGTATAAGAGACTAATAAGAGACATATACAGATCAAAAGGAGTCATTACAGACGAATTAAATAGCTTAATAGGATACAGTAAAGTAGGGATATATGATACCTCTGCGGGCTAGGGCTTTAAAATATGCTCGAGGTAGGCATACCGGTCGTAAGAGGCGACTAATAGGTACCAAGCTAATAACTTGCAACTCGATGGTTGATCCGGCCAAGGACTGCCAGTTCGACAGCACTCCCCAAAACCTTCAGTAAAAAATGTGACAAAAAAATTCTGTTATTACGAAAGTCTGTCATTTCAGAGCGAACAACTAATCCGAAACACTTTAATCTTATTCCTTTTTGTCACATAACCATTGATTTCAAGCTAATTTATACAAAAACTGAAACTTTTTCCTTACATAACAATCACCGCATCCACATATAAGTTCAAATATTTGATTTTCAATCGATTTGTGGGTCCCTTCGTCTCTAATATTGGAAAACAAACCAAATGCTTCCACCCTTCTCGATGCACAACGCTCATTGTTCATGCCACTCAACAAATTGCTTTGTTAGAACGTTTGCTTTGCTTTGTTTAAACATTTCTTAGCAAATGTTTTTTGTTTTGGTAATACTTTTGAATAGATGCCAGTGTGTCAGCAGTGTGTCTCGAAATAAAAGTTGGCGCTCAATGTAATAGGTACATGGCATGCCATGTGAGTCGGTCAATATAGTCTGGTTGGCTTAGGTCACAGTCACCCAACCAGAAGCAGTGGCGACTGCAAATCGCAAAGCAAAAAAAAAAAAAAAATTAAAAAAAAAACAACGAGCAAACGGATTCTTTTGATTGGAACTTTGAATGAGGAAGCCACTGCAGTGAGTTAGCCGTTTCTGGTGGCATTAAATGTTTGGGGAGAAAATGTGTTATACTCGTATATACTTACATATGCATTTGTGTTAGCTAACTTTTTGCATGCATTTAAGCATGATTTTATTTACAAATGTCACGTGACAACATTTTTTTAGTTAACACCAGTGTGCATTTAACTTAAGTGATAAGAAGTGGAAACATTAGGGCGGAGCGAAACGAAATGAAAGAAATTCTTGGTAATTGGGTGGGAATTTGTTGCTTACGAATATCATTTTTATACCTTTCATGAACATGAAATGGTATTACAACTTGGGTCCTATGTTTGTAAGTATGAGAAGAATAAGAGATAGACCCACCAAAAAGTATACCGAAATGATCAGGTCGATGAGCTAAGTTGATTTAGCCATGCCCGTCTGTCTGTTTGTACGCAAACTAGTCCCTCAGTTTTTGAGATACCTTGATGAAATTCGGTATGGAGCCGCCATTTTACATGATATTAATCGTTTGTCGGAATCAGCAAGATCGGAGCAATACAACGCATAGCTCCCATACAATCGATAGTTTCGATAAATGGGTTTTGGGCTATAAATTTTGCAATTAAAAAGCTAGGAACATAAAATATTGCAGGTTTAGTTCTTATTATATCTGTAATCTGTGCAGTAAAAATCACCCAGATCGGACCAACATAACATATAGCTCCCATACAATCGATAGTTTCGATAAATGGGTTTTAGGCTATAAATTTTGCAATTAAAAAGCTAGGAACATAAAATTTTGCAGGTTTAGTTCTTATTATATCTGTAATCTGTGCAGTGAAAATCACCCAGATCGGACCAACATAACATATAGCCCCATACAATCGATAGTTTCGATAAATGGGTTTTGGGCTATACATTTTGCAATTAAAAAGCTAGGAACATAAAATTTTGCAGGTTTAGTTCTTATTATATCTGTAATCTGTGCAGTGAAAATCACCCAGATCGGACCAACATAACATATAGCTCCCATACAATCGATAGCTTCGATAAATGGGTTTTGGGCTATAAATTTTGCAATTAAAAAGATAGGAACATACAATTTTGCAGGTTTGGTTCTTATTATATCTGTAATGTGTGCAGTAAAAATCACCCAGATCGGACCAACATAACATATAGCTCCCATACAATCGATTGTTCCGATAAATGGGGTTTGGGATATGTATCTTTAAATTAACAGTTTTGCCGAGTTTGTACTAATTGTGAGTAAGGATCGGACACTTAAAACCGTGATGCGTATTCATGAAAGGTATAAAGTCTTCGGCACAGTCGAAGACAGCCCTTTCCTTACTTGTTTTAAATTACTTTAGTATATACTGGTTGCTTAAAAGAAATGTATGATTTGAAAACAACAGAAACAATAACTAGCAAGCGACAAGCTCAGACTATTTAAAAAAAAATACTTTTTAGTATTTGATTATTTTTGTTTTGTTGATTTTCCAACGGGATGGCAAGTAGTCTGTTAACCTCTTGTAGAACTTCGTCGACGGTAACTTCGTCAAATGCGTATAGTGCAATATTTGATATACAAGAAAGCAACTTTCTTTGTGTGGGTGAAAGAGTATGATGTGATAGCAGTTTATGTTATGTGGTATTAGGAAGAAAGTGTACCTTAAGCCCTTCAGAAAAAAAAGGTTAAGAGTTATAGCTATTTATGGATTTATTGGCACTTTTTATTATATAGCACATAACCTAAAAACTTCAAAGCCCAACAAAAAATAATTCAATGTGACCCAAAAAAATAAAAAAATTTGTAATCTAACAGCAAAATAATATAGAAATTCTTTTCCTATATTTTTTTGCTCCATCCTAATAACCCAATCGGCAACCTTACTTTCACAGCAGCGGAAAAAATCGACAGAAACTACTCTTCTTAATTGCATTAAAATTTTCACTCAGCAAAAATTGTCATTTACAATGCATTCCACCAAGCTAATTTGTCTGCGTTTTTTATACGATTTTCTTGCTTCACATATTTGTTTTTTAAAATTTTTTTTTCTGTTAATTCTGCAGTTTTTTGTTGTTGTCGCGTTGCTTTTGAAGCTATTTGTGTATTGTTTTTTGCTGTTGTTTTCTTATAAGTGCTGACATTTTTTGGCTTGACATTGAAACAATTTTCATTGTTTTGTTGTATTTTAGTATACGTGTTTGTTGTCAGTGTTTCTTGTAGCGATTTTTTTTATAAATTGTTGTTGTCATTTCTAGCTGGCAGCGCTTTTAATAAAAGTATTTCTCATTATTTTTTTTTGCTCAGCTTTTTTGTGGTAAATAGTTTTGAACCCATTGCATGTAACTCTGTAATTAACTACATACATATTTATGTACTTACAAGTTAATTATTGTTAAGCAGAACACTTAGCTTGTGCTTGGCACGCGAGCATCAAAAGTTTTAATAATTCCCTTGTGCGTTTTCTTGACCCGTTGCAAAAACTGCGCTTGGCTATTTATTCATATACTATATAATTTGTAAATCAAATTAAATAAAAATAAAAAATAAAACAACAGTTTTTAAACTTTGTGTCTGTATGTCTTTATGTTTGTACGCGCATCACTAAAAAACTGCTGCATAGAATTGAATGAAATTTTAATCACTATTTTGCTAAATGTCTAGGTGAAAGTTAGGAACCCTTTTTACGGCAGCTAAATATTTTATTCCTGCTGTATACAGTGGTGGCAATGAAAGTTGACATATTAAAAAATATTTTTATTCCAACTCCAGATTTTAAGAGTGTATTCAAAAGACTTAGATCAGTGATTAGACCTAGAGCATATGTAAGAATAGCTTTTTTTTGGTAACAACTGGTTGAAGAAACTTTTCTCAAAATCAAATATGCCGAGGTTACCTTTAGAGCAAGTAAACGAAAAATGTTAATTTCAAATATTTGTTAACAAGTTTGGTTTTTAAGTTTTCGAAAAGTCTAATATTTGCTAAAAATTTTTAAATTTAGTAGCAATTTTTGTATTGTAAAAAGAGGCAGTTATATGACAATCAGTTTCGAAAATTTTGTGCTGAAACACTTTTTTGGAAAGTTTACAATTATTTAGCGTTAATTTGAAAATAATTTTTTAAATATTTTAAAAATGTCAAAAAACTATAACGTATTTTTTTGAATATTTGAGACTCTTCAGGTTTGGTTTTGGTTTCAGTTTCGGGTAGAGTTGGTGCCAATTTGAGTCATTATTTCGGATTTGGTTTCGGTTCCGATTCTGAATAAGTGCGGATTTCGGTTCCGTTAGCGTTAAAAAATTTGCTAGAATAATGAAATTATGCGATATTTGAAAAGTGCGAAAAAACTAAAGCAAATTTTTGGAAAATATTCGAGTTCGTTATAAGAAAATTCGGATTTATCTTTTATTCCAATTTCGGTTAAAGTTCCGATTCCGTTTAAGGTTTGGAAACCTTCTTTGGTGCCAATTAGTGCTATTTTTCGGATCCGTTTCGGTTCCAATTTCGATGTAAGCACGGATTCAAGTTCCTGTATGGGTTATGATTTCGATTTAGGTTCCAATTTCAGTTCTGGTTCCCGTTTTGGTAACTTTAGCGCCCTCCATTTCTTATAGAATTCGAGAAAAACTAAAAAAAATAGAAATAAAAAATATGGCAAAAAGCTATTGAAAAATTTTGGAAGTTATTTGAATATATTAGGCTTAGGTTTTGGGTTCGGTTTGTATTGCAATTTCGGTTAGAGCTTCGACTACTTTTTATATTTTTATGGCTGGTTTGGTTCAGTTTGTGTGATTATTTCGTATTCGTTTTGGGTGCGGATTCCGAAGTAAATACAGGTTTAGGTTCTATCTTTGGTGTCGATTCGATTCCTCTTTCTTTTCCGACTTCAATTTACGTTCTAATTTCAGTTCTCGTTTTCGTTTTGGTATATTAACTTGAATATCCCATGCTTTTTTAGACTTTGAGAAAAAAAAATTGGAAATGAAAAAAATAAAAATTTAAAACTAAGCAATTTTTTTCCGAAAATGGCAAAACAATCTCCGAAGTTTTCTAAAATATTTGAATATTTTCGGGCTGGGTTTTGGATTCGGTTTGCATTACAGTTTTGGTAAGATTTCCGATTTGGATCCGGTTTCGGTTCGAATTCTGATGTAAGTATACATTTTTGTTAAATTTTTTACTCGTTTTCAATTTCGGTTCTGATTCTGATTTGCGTGTAAATATAAGTTCTTGTTGCCATTTTTGGTACCGTTGACTTGAAAGTCCTATTTCTTTTAAGTTTAGAGAATGAAAAAAAAAAGATTTGTTTAGTATTACGAAATTATGCGATATTTCGAAAATTCTAAAAACTCTTAATATTTAAGTATTTATGGGTTCTTTTTGGGATTCGGTTTGTATTGAAGTTTTGGTGAAAGTTTTGATTGCGCTTTTTGTTCGGATCCCTTGTCTAGTTCCGATGTTTGTCCTTGTTTAGGTTCGCTTTCGGGTCGGAGGCTGATGTATGCACGGATTTCGTATTCGGCTGTGGTTCCGATTCGATTGCAATTTCAGTTCTTGTGTCCACTTTCGTGCCGATTTTAATTCTCTTAACTTTTGTACAAAGTTTTAAGATTTTAGTGCACGTTGTTTGCATCAAGGCGATATCAAGAAGAATAGGAAGATAAGTGTTACATATTCCACAAAGGCCACCTTTCCTTTAAATTTTTCTTTTTATCCTTTTTTACAATGTAAATCAAAATTTTAATTGAATTTTTAAGGCATTCATTACAATTGTAAGTACCGAAACATTTAGGAACTTTTTTTTGCTCAGTGAGAGTTTATTGATTTTTAGTCGTGACACGTGTTTATACAAACATATACTAGTCGCTGACATGCAAAAAACAGTTAAGGCAAATGCGATTATTGAACTTTCTCAGAAATTTGATAATTTGCATTAGCGACATGAAACGGGTTTTCGCTAAAGACTTCAAGTCAGACTAACCTGCTAACAACTTTATTATTGAATACAAAATAAGAAAAAACAATTGCTATTCAAATATAAAAGCGTTAATAAAATGCTGACATTTTTAAAAAGACGACCTTATTTATTTCAAGTCGTTAAGGTCTCTAAAATAATAGTACATTTTTTTCGTAAACACTAGGCGACTTATGAATAAAATAATAAAGTGTTTTTTTTTTTGCAAATTTGAAATTTTCTTTGAAAGTCCAATGTGAGTTTGTCGGTTGTAAGATAGCAACCAAAATTGTGAGCGTTTGTAATTTTTTCTGCTTGCTTATTTTTTTGTTGTTTTCAAATCACAAATCACATTATAAACATGCTCAAATGAGGTTTTCAACATAAACACCAACAAAAAACTTTATTAACATTTAACCAAACCAACATTTATTTTTTCGCAACACAAAAATAAATATTTAGATAACCAATTAAATATTATTAGACCGTATCTGACATTGAACGTGAACTCAAATTTGTTTGATCACTTGCGTTTCGAAATTTTTCCAAAAGCAATAAAATATTTGCTAAAATAAACGAAACACGAAAAAAACAATGGAACACATAACAAACGTGTAAACAAAGTAATTGAATAGCTTGTAATAATTTCCTATTTCACAAAAAATTAAGAGCTCGTTGAAGGTCATTGGAATGTAGTCAATGCACCCATAGATATAGACTAGAAAAAAAAACGATACAATAGTACCATAGTATCTAATGGTGAAACAAAAAAAAAAAACAAAAAAAAAAAAGAAGGAACAAACAAGAAAGCAAACAATAGCGCAACCATATTTGTTATGTAAATAGTGAATAACAAGTGAAAAGTGATTTTAGCAAATATTCCTTTTCCCCGCCGATTTCACATACATTCATTCACCCATTACCTCATGCTGTGTACAAACAAACTCAGTGAATTTCAAATTCATACTTTTCATTATCTCTACACCCCAACCCCGTTCAACGGGCCCTTGTAGAGGAAACGAAAAAAGCGCAAACAAATAGATTGCTCTCATGACAGGTAAATGTGTTGAGATGTCGAAATATCATGATATTTACAAATGGCAGCTACATTTTATTGACTATTTTTTACACTATGCAACATTTTGAGTGCTTTACTATAGGGCTTTAATATGGAACATAACTTTTACTTAGTGACTTTTATTTATTGCTGGAAAAATTAGTTCTCTTAAAGTCACAATCGGAGGTCCCATTCCGGTTTCGCTTATATTTTCGATTACATTTTCAGTTGGGATTGCAGTTTCGGTTCGAATTTATTTCTTGTTTTTGTTTCAATTTAGGCTATAATTTTACATCCGGTTTCGGTTTCAGCTCCAGTTCCACCTTCGGCTCCGATAAAAATTTCAGTAAGGATTCTGTTTCGAAGAAGCTTTGATGATGACATTTAAAGAGGAAGCCGAATTCCTCTTTGGGCGGTCTCGGTTCAGATTCAAACTTACTTTGGTTATTTTTTAGGTCGTGTTTTCGTTTCCGCATCGATTTCGATTTTAGCTTCTATTCCAGCTTCTGTTCTGATTCCGATTTAAGTTTGGATTCCGTGTGATTTTTCCATTCTGGCATCGTTTTCTATTCCAGTTTCAGTTCATATGCTGATTGCGGACTCGGTTCCAGTTGTAGTTTTGGTTTTGGTTTCTATTTCAATATAATCTACTATACCGGTACCGGCTTCAGTTCCCGTTTGATTCCAGTTTTTGTTCTATATAATACAAATAATTTTTCTGTTTTCATAATGACATCGAATTATGCTGGATTTCGGAGCTAGGGTTACGATTTAGGATACAGCTTTGGTTCGTATTCTGGATTGGGTTTTTGTTCCAGTTATAGTTTTGCTGCCGATTTAAGTAAGCATTCCGGTTCCAGTTCCGGTTTCGGTCCCTGTTTCCATTCCAGTTTTGGTTCCTATTCCTGGTTTGGGTTCGGTTCCAGCTTGATTTTAGTCAGTATTCCGGCTCCGGATTGAGTTCCCTGTGGACTACAGTTTTGGTTGCAATTACAGATCCAGTTTCGGTTCCAATTTTCCCTGTAGTTCATAATCCCGTTCCAGTTTATTTTCGTTTCAACTACAGTTTTGATTCCGATTCTCGGTTAGGTTTTCGTTTCAATTTTTTAGGGTTTATTCCCCGATTTTAGTTCGCATTCCGGCTCCCGTTTCGTCTTCGATTTGCACTCAAGTTTCGGTTCCAAATCCGATTTTGGCATGTCATCGGTTTATATTGTAAATTTATCGAAGAAGGTTTCTCTCAAATACTCCAAGGTGCGTCTAATCAGAGGCTGTCATCGTCCATGCTGCTGCCGTATATTGCAGTAGGGGTATTATGAGCGACTTGTAGAACGTGATTTTTGTTCGTCGTGGACTTTGCTTCTCAATTGCCTACTCAGTCCAAAGTAACATTTATTGACAAGGTTAATTCCTCGCTGGATTCCCGAGCTGTTCGTTATTGTTCGTCTTAATGCTGGTTCCTAGCTAAACGAAGCTCTTAACGCTATGCCGACGGTGCTTACCGAAGAAGATTTAATAATGAGTAATATAAGTTCTACACAGACATCGACATAGTTCTACGAATTAAAATTCAGCGGCTGCTTTGGCTTGGCCAGAAGAAGATACTCCGGCCCTGAAAGTATTCTTGTCGAAACCCACCTGTGGAAGCAGACGAAAATGGAGACCTCCACACCGTTGGAAATATCAAGTGGACACAATATTTCCGCCGATAGCAAAGTGAGAGCGGACTCACTGGAAGCGATCCTATAACTTTAACAAATAAACAAATATTTTAGCGCATCCATCGAATGTCGTCGAACACGCGGTTTCCTCACGGAATATTCCCCGCAAAATGTTTAGCAAATGCAAAACGAATAAATACACGCACATACAAACAACTCAGCATTAACTTGACATCCCACCCCCACTAGCACGTTCTATAACCCATTGTGATTTGTTCAAGTTGATTTCGGCCAATTAACCGACTGCCGCGACATTCGGATGCGCGTGATTGAATGGGAAGCTTTGCTGCAGGTTTTCATTTTCATTTCAGTTCTTATTGCAAATTTCCGTCATTAAAAGCAAACAAAAATATTATGTGCTAACTAACGTCAATCACACACACACATACATCCACAAGCAAACATTTCCGGTTACGTTCTCGCTCAGCATGAAAACTTTAAAAAATAGCAACAACAATGAAGTTATGTATACGCCACGGTGTAAGCGCTGACTGTGACTGGGGTTGTGGGAAAATGCTGTTATTTATATAATTCCCAAGCTGAGCTCACGTGATTTTTTGATGAATGCCGAGACGATATTTGACTATATTTTTAATAGATATATATTTATGTATGTATGTGACGCGCGTGTGTTCGGAGCTACAGCAGTGAATGAAATTGAATGCGTCCTCTGTCAATTAATCAGTTTATTATCACTTGATAAGCGTCGCTAATACGCCCCCACTGGATGTCTGAGTGTTTTGTCGCTTATTAATGTATGTACGTGGGTATGTATGTATGTATGTCTGTTTGTATGCAGAGCTACATAGAATCACTGTCCTCCCTTTTTTTGTGAACTAATAAATGATTATTGTGTGAAAGAGTTACGAGCGCAAAGCTGCAATATTTATGACATTTCTATCGGGTATGTATTTATGTGTTTGTAGATATGTATTATGCATACATCATGAATGAATGATTTCATTGTTAGCTTGCGCCGTGTGTTCATAGGAAAAAAACGTGGAAATGTAATTGAAGCATAGATTTTAATTGCTTTAGTAGACTTGTTTATTGTCAATTAAAATTTTTTTTCGCCGTAAAGCAAGTTTTTTGAATTTCATCAATACATTCAAGTATATATTCCACTTACAAGATGTAGCAGCTGTCTAAGTGGAGGCTGATTGACTTTGAAACGGATCAAAATTTGGGAATCTATAGGCACAGGTTCGAGTATCGACCAAACTACCTAGATGCCTCCTGCTCAAAACACGTCAAAAAAAAAAGAAGCGATGTAGCCATATTCGACAGCGGGCAAAGCGATAATTTGAATTGCTGTCTGCTGTCTGAGAGTTTGATGAAAAAGAAATGATGAATCGACGAAAGCAGCTTATTTAAGTTCCAGATGAAATATTTGTCTTTATTAATAAAAGGAGATAATGAGCACTAAAACCTAATTCCTAATGTATCACTCTAAAACCTGCGATTATGACGATTTGAGAATATTCAGCCTTACAAATAGTAGGCTTGGTTAAAACTATGAATCAACTACTGTGCAAAATGAAGTCAGACAATTACAAGACTCCAGATTAGAACTCTAGTGTGCTCTGCTGCAACTAAAAGAGAGACAATACTGCAAAAATCCGCAGCAATTAACATAAAAGGTTCGAACAGTTGATTGGTTCAGACTTCATAAGAGAATGATCTTGCTTCATCTTCTTGCAGCTTTCGGTGCCACCGAAGAAGATTGGCTTAAAGCCACAAGCGTGAATTTGACTTCCCTGCACAGCTTATAAGGCTTTGTCAAACAGTTTAGGAGAGACCAAGCAAAGTTAAAGACAATGCTTCCTGAAGTTGAGTGGGGGACCAACAAAAGAGCTGTGGAACGATATATTACAAAAGTTTATACTAACAACTTTAAAAACGGCCCGTAATTTATGATTTTTCCGGCCTAGATAAAGAGTGCGGCTCTTGTGAATCTTTCGACCAATTAGGACAAGACGAAATCCAAAGGAGAATTACTCTTGGAAACAAGCGCTTCTTTGGGTGAAGATTATGAAAATAAAGCACTATTAGTTATTGTTGTTGTAGTAGTATTTCGCCTTGCCCATTAACGATTGTCATTAATTTGAGTTTTCATCCTCTTCTAACGGAAGATACCTATATTCCTATGAAACGGACAATTTGTATAGGTTTGGACCATAGTGAGTTTGCTGTATGAGTATGTTGCTAAAGGATAGAGGATACACCGCGTGACTGGCACACATTCAGCATGGCGAGATTTAGTTGGGATAGGTAAGAGTTTAACCTATTAAAAAGCTATATAATCTTTAGAAGATCGCATTCCCTTGCACCCACAGCGAAGATATTGTTTGTATGACGGCATTTAACTGCAGCCGAGTTGACAAAGGAGTCTTGAGTCAAACGTACTTAATATGTGGTGTTTGATCACGCCATAATGATTCCGAAGATTATTACTTATTTGTCTTGGATTCGGCTTAGATTCAAGCCATTTCTTATTAGGATGTAGTAGTTTGCAAAGTTTACAAAGACCTTCATTTTCAGCATTTCATTATGCTCTCTTAGGCCGAGCATCTTAGGCACGGTGTATAAGTGATGTTTTAGAGTCATCAGCAGACATCTTGTAGAATTCTTTAGTGAAGTATTTTTGCAGGTCTGCAACTTTTTCCAGCATGTATAGAGAAACACAGTGGTTGCGCGTAGCTCAAGACTAACTGACCAACTGCTTTGTGCTTCCGCCAAGTGAGTTTTCTTATCTTTTGCCCAGAGAGAATTGTTTCAAACGTTGCACCCAAAATCTTAATGTGCTTGACCGACGTTTGTTTTGGTCTTAGTAGACAAGTAAGACGTAGAGTCCTCTCTCAACTAACAAAAATAATATACTACAAATCATTAATCGTACTTGTCGTGGGGTATGGTGAAGAAGCTCCGACGCTGACAAAATCTGATCAGACGGCTTTGGAAATATTCAAGAGAAGGGTGCATTGAAAGATTTATAGCGCACCGAAGAAGATTCATTGTTGACCTGTAGGAATGAATATGCTATGGTCCAGCAGATATTCTCATTGGCACCCGTAGCAGCAGAGGCTTGCAAGGACCAAGTAAAGAAACGACTGACGAAAATTAAGTAAGGAAGTGAACAATCGCTAGCGTGAGTCCATCTGCGGGATATCTAATATCATGCTCACCTGCGCGTTCCAATACAAAGAAATTGTTAATGCCAAGATGAAATGCTGTGCGCTGAAAGGCCTATTAACAGGCTATTTAAGTCTCTTGGCATGGCAATCATAAGGCTTGGAATCATGGGTGTGGTCAAGAGCAAAGGAAGTGAACCTTGAAGTATTCGAAGTATACAGTCCTTGTGCCTATAAAAAGCTTCTAGTGCCCAAAATCTTAGTGTTTCTTAATAGAACTTCTATAACACGTTTTTAAGTGGCGCGCAAAAAATATAAAAACCTAAAGAATATCGCTCCAAATTATGATTTATTATATTTATTCATTTATATTTACCTTATTTGCTTTTTACGATTAGCTGCCTTGGGAATTCTTTGGTGAGTATGAAAAACAATACTGAAAAAGGATAAAAAATGGCGCATAAGAAAATTTTATATAAAAATAAACAGAAAAATTTATTATATTTTTTGTATATTAATAAAGATATTTATTTATATTTATAGACTTGAACTGCGGCAAAAATTTTGCTCACTAATCCTATTAACAAATCACCAGCCCTCTGTTAGCTTAATGTTTAGCAGGCCGTGCCAAAGTATCTCTGATGAAGAAGTCTAGCAGCTTCCCAAAATGATCTATAAGAAAAGCTATGGCGGTTGTCTCTAAAAAATTTCCTATTCTATTCAGATAAAATGTTTCAATAATTAATTAAAAAATAATCATAAAAAAATAAAAACAAAAATAATTTTCAAAAAAAAAATATAATAAAACAAGTAAGGAAAGGGTTGTCTTCGACTGCGCCGAAGTCTTTATACCTTTCATGAATACGCATCACGCAAAACTGTTAACTTAAAGATACGTAGCCCAAACCCCATTTATCCGAAGGTCCGATCTGGCTGATTTTCACTACACACATTACATATATAATAAGTAATAAACCTGCAAAATATTTACATTTTTACTTTGTTTTCATTTTTTTTTCTTATTTATAGCAATAAATAAATATTCTCTTTCATAAATAATTACGGCTCCCACATAACTATAATGCCCCTCACACCTAAACTCAAAATCAATTGATTGCATTTGGCGCCTCATTTTCACAAAACATCTTAATTCAATCAATATGAATTATGTGATGCATGCTGCTTCCTTACGAATTAATCATTTTGTATTCATTTTGAAAATATATATAATACTTTGCTTTGTTTAAATTTAAAACGCGCACACCCTCACATATTTTTTGAATGAAAACAACAAGAAGCTGTAAATTGTGTCATAAATCATATTCGCGCTAATAAAACTTAGCAGAGGTTAGTAAATAAAAATATTTTTGTGTAAATAAAAATGTAAATATCAAAACACATGAAAATATGTAATTAATGCACGAAATTTTTGTTTAAAATTGTAATTATATTTATGTGGTGAATTTTATTAGACTCAAGCTTTACTATAACCTTTACAACCCCGCACCAAAGATACCGTCGGAAAATAATTTTTTATGGTTTATTTTTAATAACTGGGGTTCAAATAGTTTATTTTATACAAATTTTTATGAATTTTTTTTTTTATACTGAGAAAAAGCAGTTTTTCTAAATTTTTTACTTTTCGATACAATTGAAAATTAATATCAAATATGCTTATATAATCCAAAGAAAAAGGTAGTTCGTAGTGTTTTCATTAAAAAAAAATATGTACAATAACTATCTTCTAAAAATAGAAAGAAGAATGTACACAAACAAAGTCCAACATACACGATTTACATATAGACAGAATGTCTAAAAATATTGTGTATACCATTGGTAAGATAACAAACAACAATTAGAGGAAAACTTGAATTAAGCAGCTTGCAAAACTACACGCAGCATAGCCTATGGGTTAGGCGGCTGCGCTGGCAATCAGAGTGAGTGGGTTCGATCTCCACAAGATCCTCTGAAAATAGCAAAACTATACGAATTAGTCTGACGAGAAATCGTGGCTGTTTTCGAAATAGTACTATAACTATAGCCTGTATATGTTTGTTGCTTTCAATTTTTCCTCTAATCAAAAATAATAATAATTAACTAAGAATTATTATCAACTGGTCTTGAGCTCGTTATACTTACAAAAATAAAAAAAAAAAAATAAATATATGTATAAAAGGTAAAAGTGTTTCAGTGAACACTAAAAAAATTTTGATTTACTTGTGACGAAATATGATCTAAGCTTGTATATTTCAGTGTATTTGAAAATCGTATATGAAGAAGTAAACAGAGAAACTAAAAATGTAGAAAAGGGAGTTAATATGTTCCCCATAAAATGTGATAAGGTTTGAGAGAAATAATAAAACATCACTTATTATTTGAATATGAAAACTTTTGTCCACATATGTGGACATTATACGCGAAAAGGTTAAAACTACCTTTATATACTTTTGTTTCTAGTTTTGCTCTTACGAAATTTTCTATTTTAATTTTAAATGCCCATATTATAAAGATTTTATTGTGTTGAATGTGCTTAAATGCCTTGCAAAGTGTCACTGAGTTTCACATAAATAAACCCTTAATTCCATCGCAGACAAATTCCTCAGCCTCTTCTCTAAAATGAGTAGACACATAGATACTTGATCATTATCTCCTTGAAAGCTGATTTCGTGTTGACGATATCGTTAACCCTGATATTTGTAATTAAAAAAAATCTTTGAAAAATTGTTGAAAATACATTATGCATGAAAAATTGTTCCACAAGCAATGCTGTGTTGCCACCTCCCTACAAACGCCTGGCATCGATCACAGCTCATTTACCGAAATTGCTGCAAAAATTTGTTTATTTACAACTCAATTGCGAAATCTTTTTTTTCTGTTTTAGTTTGTTGCGCTTTTGCTTAGATATCATTTGCATTAAAATGTTTATATATCTATTTACAATTGCATATATATATTTTTTGATATATTTACATTTTTCTTCTTATTATTTTTGTTCATTTGTATTTTTAGCTGCGGACGGTGTCGCTAAATTTTTGCGCCATGAATCTAGCCAAAATGGCTAAAAGGTGACAATCGTCTTCATGTATCATTTTTGTTGTTTTTATTTTATTTATTTTATTTTTGTTATGACTACGTTGTGTGCTGTAATTTTTGGCAATTGCTGCTTGCCAAATTATATATCAAAATGTCGATCTTTTTCGTATTCATTAGTTTTTAGAGTGAATTTTCTTGCATTGCAGATAAAATAGATATAAACATATGTTTGCGCTAATATACTGCACCAAGGCGGATCGTGTCATATCTATCGAGTAAAGGTGGGAATATTTAATGCTCCATTTTATTAAAATATTTTCTTACTTCAGTGTTGGGTAACACTTGTCTCTAATACCTTTACCATAAAGTAAATTCTGTAGCAATACTACCTTTTTATCGGTATTACTGGGTTTTAAGGGATTCATAACACCTTCGCAACCCTCTCTAAATATGGTTTTGCTCTGTACGTTGCACATCATTGCGCTAAAATTGTCCAGACACAACGGGATCGCTTTCGGCACAATGTGGCTGAGTTGCTCTTAAATTTAACGTATTGGACGATATTTCCGAAACCGGTACAGTTATCGAAATACGGGATATCTATAATTTTAAGTAAGATATCCAGTAATGCAACGGTAAAAGTTACAATCAATTCAAGATAGCAGTTTTTGAGTGATACGCGACCAAACATACAGACAGACCGATTCACATTTTATTCTATTGGCTCAATAATGATCCCTCCTATCAGTCTTTCTTGAACTTTCGTTACAATTTACATGCCAAGAAGTTATTTGTGAAAAAGCTGTTTTAGCAAAGAGGCTCTGAAAAGCCCAAGGATCATGCAAAGATATCCCATTTGGGCTTCTTTGGGCACCACGATATATCTTAGGATGCAAAAAAAGCTATAAAGGATGATATGTGTGTTGCAATATTTTTAAGTTTGCTTAGAAAAAATATATGAAGGAAAAGCAACAAAGAATTAAACCGGCAGGAAAAAATAAAAGCGCCTTTAATTTTGCTTGCTTAGTTTCAAGCCACTTAAGCTGAGTTTTTTTTTGCAAGCACTAGGCGACGTGAGAATAAAAAACCAAAATAATATTTTTTTTTTCAAAATTTGAAGAGAGATTGTGAACTTGCATTTTGCAAGATAGCAACTGAGCAACGTGAGCGCTTAAAATTTATTCTGCTGGCTTTTGCAATTTAAACAATTTCTTAAGCAGGCATACACAATTTTATCTAGCATTGAAATGACGATTAAAAAATGGACATATTTACATAAAAACTTCAATTTAAACTAAAAATTTTTAACAACTTTTTTGGTACGTTTTTTTATGCATGAGCTGCTAACTGCTTACGAATAAAAAATGACTAAGCTTATTTCCGAAATTTGAACAATTTCAAATTTTTTCTGTTGTTTATAGTTTTTGAAAGTTTGTCTTCTGAAGTAAAACCATTAGTTTCCTACCCTCTATTGTTCTTCAAATAAAATCTGTACAATTCCGGAATTCCAGCAATAAAATTTTTCCAATCCCGTTTTAGGAAATTTCAAAACATGTTTCGGTATTATATGAACTAGTAAGTACTTACTTCATACACGTTTGCGGTAATTAAATTTTAGAAAATTAAACTGTAATTCAAAACACTTTATAAAAAGAGAGGAGATTAGAGAGGAGATTAAGCACAAACGCTTGAATAGAAAACAGTTTGGCACTGCATACAAGTATTGTTGAACTTAATGCTTTAGTCAAACATTTATATTAATAACACTTGACTTTAAAAATACGTCTATGTCCTTGTGTTTCATGAATATGTCATATTCAAATTTAAATTAGAGAAAGTGGGAGAGTAGTTTGGCTGCTTTGTTGCTCTTATGAAAATTTTTATTTAACTTAATTTTATGTTAGTAATAAGAAAATATAGATTGCTTGAAATGGAAAATATTGATTACGTGTGAAAAATTAAACACTCCATTTGGTTTGAAACAAAATTTTGTTTATTTTGTAAACCAAAAACTAAATTGTGCACATTTTTATAGTATTCATAATTATAAATAATTTGTATGAAAATTATTTTTATTTCAAAAATTTTTCTTATTAATTTGATGTAGTTGCTAGAAGTGTTTATGTATATAGAAAATTAGATAAAATTATTTGTTTCTTACTTTCTTATTTTGTTTCGTTGATCTTCCGACAGGGTAGTAAGCTGATTTTTGTTGGAACGATTTTCCGTCATCCCTTGTCAAGTTTGGTTTTGTGACAAACCGGTTTCGGCGTTCGTTCTCAGAACGAAACTAGGGATTGAAAATGACAGCAGCCCGAAACCGGTGATGACGGAAAATCTTTCCAACAAACATTTCTTACCTTCAATTGCACTTTCAAAAAATGCTGTTTGTCACGTCCCGAAATAGCGGGATTGCAAAAAACATGCCTCGGGATGGTATGCACTTCATGCACGTGTGCGATTATTTAATATTATAAAATGAAACTGCATTTCAACACATTCCATGCGTCAAATGATCAAAGTGAATTGACTGATGCCAATACAAGCAAATCGACATGTGGTCAGCGAATTCGGAAACGAAGTTTAAAATAAATTTGGTAGCAATGTTTAAATGCATGTACATATCCATCTATACATATATATACAGTTGTGTTCAATATAATGGTAGTGAAATTATAATGGATATCATTAGACGAAATAAGAAGAAGCTGTAATTTTAATAATTTTCATTTAAAATATGGCGAATTCCATAACAGAAACCACATAAAAAGAAATTTCAAAACTTATACTAAATTCAGGAAAGTTAATTAAACTTTTAAAAATTTACATAAAAAATTCAATATTTTTGGGAAAATTTTTAAAAAATTTATGAGTACGCAGTTTTATAACTCATTCAATTTTAGCATAATAATGTGCAAGTTAGAAGTACCTGAATTTTTTTGTCAGACTGTTAGGTATTTTTTTTCTATACAAAATTAATTTTTCTTCATGCGTTGAATAGTAGAAATCACTCAACACCCTTGACGGAAAAAATCACTGAAAACTCAGGATAATTTTTGAAACTGATTGGTCTACAAAACTGCGTACTCAAATTTTTTTTGAAGTTTAATTAACTTTCTGGAATTTTGTGTAAGCTTTGAAATTTGGTTTTATGTGTATTCTGTTATGGAATTCGCTATATTTTAAATGAAAATTATTAAAATCACTGCTTATTCTTATTTCGTCGAAACAATATCCATTTTAATTTCAGTACTATTATATTGAACACAGCTGTATAAAAAGTAAGTAGGAGCATGCACATCTGTTTATTTATAAATCTGTTCAAATACCGCTCTGTATTATGCTAGTACATATCTTTATCAGTCTACAGCAAATGTACGCCCACAAAAGTTGCGCGTGCCTTGTGTTAATATACCATCCATGTATGTAGATATGTTTCCAATTACATAGTGAGAATTCACTAACAACTTGAACGCCCACATGTGCGTTTCCAAAGAGCTGAGGAGGTGAAGTACTTTGCACACGATTTCAAGTACACACAAACATACATGTGCATTATATAATTGGTGATTAGTTTGTTAGTTATATACCAGGGTTGGGCATTTTTGCACTACCACTAAATTGCACTACCACTAAATATTCAGTGGTAGTTACATTCAAAAACCACTATCACTGAAAATTTAGTGATAATGATATTTTTTTTCACTACCACTAAAGCTTCAGTGACAGTGAAAAAAATATCATTATAACTAAATATTTAGTGATAGTGAAAATCTAATACCACTATCACTATCCTTTAAGTGATAGTGAAAAAAAATTCCATTACCACTAAATAGTGGTAGTGATAGTAGAAATGCAATAGCACTATCACTATGACAGTGAAAAAAATTGCATTATAACTAAAGGGACTACAAATTTTGTAGTGAATCATGACCTTTATCTAAGAATATTTATATGTGTTAATGATGCCCCTAAAGTCAAAATGCGACGTTTAGCTTCTGAGAACTTGAAATTTCTTACAGAAATTAATATTAAAATGCAATCCAAATTAATAGAAAGGTTTGAAAAATATTTTCATTTGCATTCTGATTCATGGGATGCAGTTATTGCAGCAACCTCATTCCCGATATAAAATTAAAATTTTGCAAAGTCTTGCTGGAAACTTCTGAATCATACACTCTAGATGACGTTCGGGATAGGCGTAAAGCATATGCGGTGGAATTCAAAACGCCACCGGTAGGAGTAGAAAGTAATTTACAGCCTTCCAGAAACCGTGGTTTCTCGAATTCGATAATAAACTTCAAGGTATTTGACTGAATAAAACCAACCTGTGTATTTTTTTGTATATAACCTAGTTTTTTAGATGCAAGTCAATATGTAAACTCCCAGGCCGGAGCTATAGCAACCGAACTAGTTTTGTACTTGAATGACGATGATAGCAGCATTAATGCTTTACGCCGCTTTTCTACGATAAAAAAAATGTTCTTAAAGTACAACACACCTCTTCCTTCCTCTGCACCAGTAGAAAGACTTTTTCCTTTGCAGGAATTATCAATCGATCGACAAGGCAAAATCTCAGTGACCATAATTTTGAAATGTTGGTATTAAAGAAGGCATATAAAAATTGAAATATGTTGTCTACTTTTGATCCGACTGACTAAAAGTTTAAACAAATGGTTTATTTTGTATACATTTACTTATAACTTAATGATAGCTCAGCTTTTTTCCACTATCACTAAACCTTTTGTGCAATAGCATTTTCACTACCACTAAATATTTAGTGATAATGAATTTTTTTCCACTATCACTAAAAGGATAGTGGTAGTGGTATTGGATTTTCACTATCACTAAATGTTTACTGATAGTGCCTTTTTTTTTACTATCACTAAAGGTTTGTGATAGTGTATTTCCTTTTCCACTACAATTGCGGGGCTAGTGATAGTGAATTTTTTTTCACTATCATTAATATTTATTGTTAGTTAAACTCATGTTTTAACTATCACTAAAGAAATAGTGGTAGTGAAACGCGTAGTGCATTAAATTTTCAGTGCACTATGCCCAACCCTGTTATATATCCAGCAAACTATAGGAGTCATAAACGAGTCAGAAATGAGTCCTTAATTGGAGCGTTTATGCTTTTTATGAGTTCATTTATGAGTCAAAAATGAGGGGTTTTCTCTTCTTGCGATGATTGTCCGATATGAGCCGAATTTCATATATCATATGAGCTTGCATAGGAGTCAAATATGATACCTTTTTATCTCATAATCGACACATATTGGAATCCAAAACGACTCCTATATGAAGCTTTTCGGAGTGATTTATGTCCCTTATGGGCCCTTAAAAGATAATTTTTGCAACTAAAATTCAGGCATGTGGATTGGAAATTCTTTTCTGAGGCTATGTTTAGCAAAATTTTGTTAAGAGATATTTGGGAGAAAGCCCTCGAAAAGTTCATCTGTGTTTATTTCCCATGTGTTTGAAAAAAAAAACTGGACTGAAAACCACCAACACATTGGTACGGTATATTGATACCCAATAAACAATGAAGTAAGCTAGTTTATTAAACAATATTTTCCAAACATTGAAATCAATGTTTTTCAAACGAGTTTGTAACTAAAAAATTTTACAAACGTTTAAATATATTTTCATAATTGTATGGTAGCTTTGGGAAATTAACTTGAGGTGAACTTTCTGCGAGGTGAACAGTTTGGCAGTTTTCAAAATTATATGGACGACGTGGTGTAGCGGTAGTGTTGCAGGTCTACCACACCGAAAGGCCCAAGGTTCGAGCCCTGGGACAGGTAATATCAAAAGTGGTTTGGAAAAGGGTTTTCAAAACGGAGTCGGAGGATATTTTTGCCATGGAAGGCTTCTTAGCAAAATTTCATCTGCTTTGCTTTGCAGATGCCGTTCGGATGTAAAAAATAATTATAATAATTTATTTAATAAGAAAAGTTGAGGAAATTGTTGGAATTCGGACCAGCAACCTTCGGAGCAAAGGTCTAGTACATACTCATTAGGCTACTGGCCCGTTTTCACCATCGTTGCCTAAATTGGAGTTTTATCAATCAGTTTTCAACAAACCTTTACTGTACGTTGAATAAAACGTTAATTAAATATTGTTTTCCAAACCTCATTTCCAATTGTTTAAAAAGGGGTCACTTTCGTTGATTTGACAAATTTTTTTATCGTAAGCTTATAGTAAACGGATTTTGCTTATTGGGTACAGTCACAATTTTATGAAACACACTGTTCCGTTGCAGATGAGTTGATATGTATATACATATGTCAGGCAAAAGACATGCGTAAAAGTTTTGTATGGAAAACAATTTTTTTTTTCAAAAACAAACAATATGAATATCTGCTCCAAAGGTACTCCGTTAAATGAACACTTTCCGTATACGGCTCATAATTTTCATCACATCGGAGTCGTAAAAGACTCCTATATGATCATATTTCTCAGGTTCATATATTTCACATATTTAAGACTCATATCGGACTCCTAATTTATGAACACTCCGATAATTTTTGAAGGGATTATGACTTATTTATACAGATAAAGAAATACAAAGACAGTCACGGTTTATACATACAAACATACCACAGAAAGATATAATAATACAAAAATTCCATTAATCCGCTTTTGGTCAGAAATGAAATTGAAAAATAAGTAAGGGCGTCTAAGAACGGGTGTAACTGAATATTCTATACTTATGAGCTTTACCATTGAAGTTGGATCCTTGAGAGAAGACATGACTATATAAAATTCGTACGTCAATACGAAATACTTTGAGCCCAACTGAGTTTCAGAGCCTTATAGATTTATAAGAAAGAAAAAAGTTTCGTAAATCTTCTCTCTAATCAGTACAGAAACTTATATTTGGAATGTGTGCATGGCTATTGACCCACTGAATAAGTTTTTGGCCGTTTAGTGGTTACAAGTACTACCATTGCGCCCACTAATTTTCAAGAATATGACATATAACTTACATAAGTGATATTAAAGAGCATTAGCGGAGATAGATAACAAAGAAAAATTAAAATTGCTAACTCAAATTTGGACGGTTAAAATAAGTGGGCATGATTTTAATATTGATCAATTTGATTAACCAAAGTTATTCTTTATGCGAAATTTCAATCGTGCAACTCTTTTGGTGTCGGAAATATCGCTTTTCCAAATTTACTGGGCACTTCTTTGACACTTTAAGCAAACGTTGAGCACTTTCGGAGTGTTAAAGATGGACACATAACACCTCTTACAACTATATAAAAAAACTTTCAAATTATTCTTGAGGAAAAAAGGATTAGACCACGCCCATTGTATAATTTTTCGTATTTCACATCAAATATTTTTCGCAAAGGCATTGCCTTTTATATTTATTGATGATTCCTTTAAAAGTATTTTATACAAAAGTGGGCGTGTTCCTTTAACGATTACGCCAAGTTCACATTTTCAGCAATCTCAAGAGAATAACTGGCACCATGAGGAATGCCACTAACCGTCGAAAAATAAGGGCCCCATCCCGCAGATTTAAGAGAACAAGACTACAGGTTTAAAACCGTCAAGAACTTTGCCTGTCTAGGAACTAGCGTTAACAAGGATAAAGATGTCGTCTTTGGACATTCAACTGACAATAACTCTTGCCAACAAGTGCTGCCCTGGTACTCAAAACATTTGAGAAGTAAAGTCATTTCTCCAAGAATAAAACATCAAGCTCTTTAACTCGCTAATGCGTAGTCGTCTTGATACATAGCGTAGAAGCTGGGACGACGGCAACATGAGATGAAAAGAACTGCGGGGTATTAGAGGGGCAACCGAGTGGCCTATGGACTATGAGTATCAAATTAGTTTTAATAATATGCTATATATATAAAATTAATCCCAAATTTTTTTTATGACAAAACAGAAAATCTATTAGAACGATTTTTTTTGTTCAATATTCATACTGGAATCTTTATTCTACACAAGGACATCGAAGTATTTTCACCGTAAACTGCTACTAGCAAATATATTTATTTAAAGTATTAACTTTATTATAATTCTAAACATTTCTTGACCGTTTCCCATTCAAGTTAGAGAGCAGCACGAAGCTGCACATTGCTCTCTAATATCCTCTCGTTTCATGCTTAGCTAGCACAACAGGGAAATAAATGCAGGGACAGTAGGGAAAGGAGAGTGAAATGAAATGGGAAGCGCAACGTCTGCTGATAGAGGAATGAGTAGGGAAAGAAGAAGACGTAGATGACAATTAATGTGGAAAGAGGAAGTGAGAGATGAGAAGGAGAATACTAAAATTGGTATGCGGGAAAACGTCAGATGGGTATGCTGGCAACAAATATTGAGAAAATATTTGACCTTGGCGGTTTCTTGAAAGGATTTTTTTTTATAAAAAAGTGAATAAGTAATAGTCTTACGCGCAGTCCGTATTAGAAAGAGGAGTCTATGCGGTACGAAACTAAAGGTTGGTAAGAGTTAAATAAATTTGTATAATCGTTGATTTCTCTTGAAATCCAAAATATATTTGACTGATTTATTTTAGTTGATGATTTCACATTTTTAAAAATTCAAAGCACTTTGATCTCATCTTAAAATTATAAATACAAATTGTTATAGAATTTTATTTCTTGCTAAACTTTTGTTGTGTAGAATTGTTATACTTTGAAACTCTTATTAAGAGTTCCATCACACAAATGAGCACATTCACTGCAATCTTAAACAGTTGCGAACTTAAGTACACTTCAGTAAACACCACAGCTACCCTAGTGTCACTACGCTGCTGATTGTACTCGCATCTATATACCCTTCAATAATAAGCACAACAACATATACCACCATCAGCTGTTTTGCATGAATAACGAAAAATGTCACAGCAATGTAATGTCACTTCAAGTCAACGGATACAATTACAGAGAAGTGGCTGCTCCTTATGGCACTACCAACACAAAAGTAACGAGTAGAAAATACTTAAAATTAGCTACTTTAACTAAGTGCCAAAGTTGAATGTAAATTTAATCTATAAAGATTTAAAATATAAAAAATATGCACGAGAAGAAAAGGAAGCAAGAAAAAAAGCGACGAGCGGTGAAATGTTCTAGTTAAAGACATACCAAACACGACGAAACGAAGCAGCGAGCTACGAGTGCTACTTGTATAAAAAGTGAATGTAAAATTAAAACTAGGTTATGTTAAAACAACAATAATAGCGTGGTGTGACACAGGCGACGAGCGGTAGAAACAGTAGAATGAGGATATCGAGTAAAAAACAAAAAGAACAAAAATGAAAAGAGTACGCTGCACTTCAACTACTTGGAAAATGTTTACACGTCAATGCAATTTAGTTATTTTTACACCAAATATGGCAATGAAAATTTTTCGAGAGTCTGAGAGAGCAATATTGCTGCAAATCTAGAGTGTGAGAGATAGGACAGAAAGAGAGAGAGTATATAGTAGAGAAGTTTCACGAGGGAGAGTACAAACATTTTGCAGCCATTGTTGCAGGACGGACTCAACTGCAAACAGCTAGCAAATTCGTTTTTGTGCCAAATATATTAAGACCTAACTCAGCATCACTTGAGTGTCCAACCTCACAAACGAATGTGTTATGGGTTAGTGTGCTAATGGGCAGCAGACATGCTTGAACACGTACTTACAGAAATATAAATGCTTACATAATACAAATATAAGAACACAGTACTGTGACAAGCTACACAGTCATTACTAGGGCAACCAGAACTTCAATGAAACATGTTGATGCTACATATGTATATCCTCATAGCAAGGCTGTCGCTTGGTTAGTGGAGTTAAGCATTTAATAGGTGACATCTTGAAAAGTTTCCTGGATATAGTGAAGAAGTAGTATGAATCATGTTGTTTACCTATAAAAACCGACTTAGTTCTCTTTGAAAGGATTAACAAGCTCTTCACAACCAGACCACCTTCGATTGGGATAGTACCGTTTGTACTGTTCGCTGGAGTTGACTATCACGGATTTAATTATGGGAGAGAGAGCAGCCCTCATAATGTAGTGTTGATTATAGAGATAAGAATTGGGTAGCCTTGTGTTGTTGCAAGTGGCTATTTGCAAGTGCTGAGATCTCTCGCCGACTATCAAGAACAAAATATATTATATGGCTCCAAATATGAAGACAGTTGGAAAACTTGTATACTGTGGAACTTTTTACGTTGGCGTACAGTATCAAGAACGATTGCATGGGAGGTGTCTAGGATTCGGCTTGTGAAAAATTCGGCTAAGACTCGCTCTGAAGTCAAAAGTGGAGCAGTCAAGGGTAATGTTCGAATACATGAAGCCGCCCATATAACATTCCGAGGAACTAGCAAGCGGTTTACTTGGACAGATTATTAACTTACAGTCTGCTTTTGAGCAGGTTGATGTTGGAAAAGCTAAGCAATCGTTAAAATGATTACACGATGAATTCTTCAGGGAAAGTGTAGACTCCAAGCACCTATCTGCAATTCACCTAGGCTTTCTAATCACTGGTAATTATTGTTTTAAAAGAGTACAGTGGTATGACAAATAATGCTGTAGACTTAACATTCTAGATAATCAATTTTTTATTAGCTGCATGTAAGATAATGATCTCGAAAAATCGACTCCCTTGTTATTAAACCGATTAGGAAGTCACTTGCATAGAAACAGAGGGACATAATCCACTCTAGAATTTTCAATAAATTCATAGTCTTGAATAATTGGCAAGAGCAGGGCAGGTTTTCGAGATATTTACCCTTAAACTATTTTTTAAGTTACCAACGTGGCTTAAGTCGGATAGGAAATCCTGTCAAACAATAGATTTTCTCAAAAGGGTAAGCACTTACTCTGTGATTGCCATAACGGCAGAAGCTGTAGCTACTTCAACGCTTCATGAGCGTAGCCTTTTAAGTTGGTTGTACATACATATCCTATAAACAGATTTTTATTTAAATACAATTTTTTAATTTAAAAAAAAATTTCGTTGTTCGTAATTCTGGTTGCCCTAGTCTTTACCAACAAATCATCTGTTCCCTACTCCAATTATAGCATGAGCATGGCGTATACGTAACCTTTAGTAAAAGCAAAAGTAACAGCAGCAGTGTTGTATAACAATGTACCCTCGAGACGATTATGGGAGAAAGAGAGTTATGACTTGCGCTACGCTGAATTTACGGCAAAGTCTAAGGAGTGAGAAAGATAATATTACTGGACTACAAATACAACAATCAAAGAAAATATTTCATGAATGCAACTACTACACGAACGCAAGCTCGTTAGTTTAATTTCGTCTTTTTTAGAATTAAGTAGCGCTTCGTGGGCTATATTTACGCCATGTCGAGTATTATCCTTTCTCTTTCAATACATGTGATTTTGCTTTAAACTATGTGTGTGCGTTTGTATGTGTGATGTGGTTGTATGTGTGGTGCGGTGAGTTGCTCAGAGTGAGAATGGTACATGTTTGAGTGGTTGTACGTAAACGTAAAAGTTCTTGCCCCAGATTTTATTGATTTTTCACAAATATTTTCAAAAAATACAGACGTATATAAAAACATATGAAAAATGCTAATATATATACTTAATCGCTAGTTGTTGTAGCTTTTGTCAACAATACGAGTAAATTATAACTAGCTATCGAAAGCATGCTCAAGCATTGAATACAAACGAAATAAGTTAATGATTATAATTGTTGTTGGTAATCATGGTTGTATGAGAGTATGTTTGCATGTAGTAGTGGGTATATGCGAAGTGAATAGTGAAAGGCTCGACTCCCTTGCCATCGTCAAATGTAAGTTTGTATGTGAGTATATGTTTGTGAATGCACACATACATACACAACTACAACTATTGGTGGGCGGGGGAGCGAAAGTGGATTTTCAGGCATTCTTTTCAATTTCCATTTCGTCAACGTTTTCTGTTTTATATATTTAAATATAGAACTGAGCACATAAGACTTGTATTTATGTGTATACTTATTTATATATGTTTGTATATAGGTATGTATACAACTGCAGCTGATTTATTATTTTGTAGAGGTAGGGGAGCGCAAAATTTATGTGACATATTGTAGTACATAAGAGTATATACTTGCGCATATACATACACACACATAATATAAATATTTATAGCGATTGAGACGCGCTCTGAATTTTTGTGTTTTCTTTAAAAGTTCAATAGCTAATTTAAGCTTAATTTATGTATGTTAGTAGCACAATTAATATTTAAAATGTAAGGTTAACATAGAGCTTAATTGAATATGAACAGCTGTTTAAAATAACTTCTAAATTTTTATTATTTTAAATTTGAGACGAATTGTATAGGGATTTTCTTAGAACATTAAGTAAAATTGAAAATAGTTTACATCAAAATGTATCTAAACTGAAAAATAGACTTCCAGAAATACTTTGGCGAAAAAGGAATTCAATTCCGTATAGTAATTTTTTAGCGATGTGGGTATAAAGATATATACATACAGACAGATGGAAAAAATTAACGGATATGTTGATTTCTCTTCTGGTGAAAATACTAATCCTATTCGTTTTTAAATAATTTCTATTATTTACAAACACCGTCCAATAACAATTCTATCATTTGCATAACCAGCTATCTAAATCACTTAACCAATTTTTTCGACATTATTCTTAACAGTGGGAGCAGGATGCTTCCCTAAGATAATAAAGACACAAATTTCACGTTAGGCATATAGCTATTTACTTATAAAAATTTCATTGAATTCTATGCAGCAGATTTTGATTGATGTGCGTACAAACATATAGACAGACAAACTGAAATACTTAAAACTGAGTTTTTGTCTCTGTTACCCTAACAATAAATTATATGTGAATTTCTTTGATATCTATAATTTGCGGTTATTCGTCTGTTATGACTTTTTCTTATGTAATAAAGATGACCGATATGTAACGGAATTTCCCCGGTTCAATGAGAGGATAGGTCACATCAACATTTGTGAGAAGAAGGTTTTTTTGTTCAAACGTGGCTGCTTTTCGGCAGTGGTTGGCAATCCTCCGAGTGTTTTTCTGCCTTGGAAAGCTTCTCAGTAAAACTTTATCTGCCTGAGTTGACTTTCGGAGTCGGAAACATATACATGTGTTGCGCTAAAAAAAACACGAATTAATTTTAAACAAATTTTTATTTCTTGTCCTTTGTTAGAAAGTGCTGCAGTGCTTGGTCAACACTCCCCACACTCTGATTTCGAAGCAGATAATTTTTTTTTTTTTTATACACTATTTTTAAACAACTTCTCAAATGTACAACGAAATTGTGTTAGGCAAAACACCCTAATGTACATATGTTAATTAAGCTTAATTAAATAGCCTCTTGTTAGGAATTCGCAAAAACAACATCACCTAAATATTATTTAATTATAATAGGTACACATGTTTAAGATTTTAGAACAGCTGTTGTGTCATTTGAAAAACAAAAACTAGCAATAAAGATTTCATTTAATTTTATTTAAAATCATGTAAAAACTTCATAAGCAAATGCCGCACTGAAATAAAAACAGACCTAGCAACATGCAAGCAACCACGCAACCCAGTTAACATTATGGTTTAAATTGAATTTGGAAAAACTGTAAGCAATCATCGTTTGCAATATAGGTGATTGTAAGTCCTTAGTTGAATTTGTTTGATTGCAATCAATGCGGAGAAACAAACAAACAATATTCCTGCAATACAGGGTAGACAATTGTAGAAAAAATGCAAGTGAAGAATTTTTCGTTCAGGGAAATCGTAATTGTTGCAATACATAATTGCAATCGAGTACTCTATAATGATTTTCGACTGTATTTTTTTTTAAATCAAATCAAACCAAAACAGATTACAAAATTCTATGTATTTTAAAATTGCAATCAAATTTTGTTAAACCGGTTTGCTGCCCCCGAAAGCATTACTTTCTTTGCGATTTCATCTTTGTATGTTAAGAAATAAATTTTGCAAAAAAAACTCATAAATATTGCAAAAAAAAACAAATCTAAAAAAAATGGTTTTTTTTTTTTTTGTTTAGATTGATTGCAAACTCAATTTTTTCACAATCAGTAAGCGATGCGAAAATGTGGTCACAATCAATTGTCTCCTAAATGATTGTAGATTGCAATTGCACAACGTGCTTGCAATCAACTACTTTGAAGGGATTCTAGATTATAGACAATGCAATAAATTTTGATTGCAATTAAAATAAATAATATTATGTTTATTTAAAAATTGTATTAAAATTGAGTTTTTTTTACAGCTTTTTAAATAATTAGTTTCTTTCATATTTAATTAAAAATATTCAAAAGAAAGTAACTACTAATAATTAATTTTTATTTTTTAATAATTATAAGTTATGAAAAAGAATAAAATTTGAATAATAGTCAAAGATAAAAAGTCAAAGGTTAGTAAGCAAGTGAAACTTCTATTTTTGAAAATTTATATTTGAAAGGGATTGTTATATTAAGTCACAAAAGTAAGTCATGTTTAAGACGTTTAGTTTTAAGTCACAAAATAAAAGTAAAAATAAATGTTTACTCTTATTCTTAAATTAAAAGTTCATTTAGATTTATTTTCAAACAAAAAATAAAAAAAGAAATTTAATTTTTAATAAAAAAATTTTAATTATAACTATCGTATTATGTTTTAAGATAGAAAAAAGGTAAAACTTGAGTTTTATTTTTTCCAGTCACAAAATAAAAGTTGACTTTGAATATTATTATTGACCTTGAATTATTTGACCTTGTATAAGGTTTTTGTTGAGATCAAGGCCTTTTTTTAAATTGAAAAACAATATTGTACGTTTTTTTGTATTTCTAATTTTATTTGTCGATATTTCGATCTCAATCAGAGATCGGTAAAACATACTCAATTGTTTCCTGATGATAATTTCAGATAGCGATCGAAATATCGACGAATACAATTAGAGTTCGGAGAGAGTTCAATATTGTGTTTCAATTAAAAAAAAAGCCTTGAGCTCAACAAAAACTCTATACAAAAGTTGGCTTTGAATTTTAAAGCAAATTAGACTTTTTTCCTATATTAAAACTTAAAAATTGACTTGAATTTTATTTCTTAAGTCAAAAAATAAAATAAAAAATTTGACTGTAAATTAATGTCATCAAGTAAATTTTTATTTCTAATCCCAAACCAAAAGTTAAATGTTACTTTGATTTCTTTAATAAATATTTAAATGAACTTAAGTTTTCAAATTACAAATAAAATTTTAAGTTTGACTTTTATCTCTTAAGTCACCAACTAAATTGGACTTTTATTTTTTTTAGTCACAAAATTAATTTTAACATTTTCACTTTTATTTATTAGGTCACAATTAAAATTTAAATTTTAGATTTCCTTGAAAGAGTTTGCCAACACTGCAGAAACTTTTTTTCGTATGCTTATTGGCTAACACATTCATAAATTTAAATGAATTATTTCAAAACGACACGTTTTCCCATCATTACCCGTGCAGTAGCAGCTTTCGTATTCTCTGTAAAGTTTGACATACATATGTATGTATATCACAGCTACATATGAACAAAATGCCAAAGCAATAACAACAGCAACAACACCTTATTACTTTTAGAATATATTTACGCGCTCATGGATTAATTTATTTTTGACTGTTAGCATTGCTAAGAAAATCTTTTATACTCGTATGTATGTATGTAGCAGTTGTGCAGAATATTTCTATCGGATTCGGTTTACCGGAATAGAATCGATTACTAATGGAAGACCTATTTTTATATAGACAACTTACTTTGTTGTTGTTCCAAAACAATTACACGTGTACTCACTTCCATACATACAGCTAACTATGAGTTTAAAAATTTACTGATGCATAGATATTTGGTGTAGGAAAGAATTAATTTAAGTAAAAATGAAAATTTATTTTAGTGGTTATGCCTCAACCTTTTCTTTGTTCGAATGTCTCACGTGGGCATATTTCTAAATCAGACATAGAAAATCTAGTTTCTTTCGACCGATACTATTATCGATGATTTACCGCTATCTGTATTATACTATCATTTTATCTAGTTTTGTTCTCTATATTTACAAATTCACATGTCATCGATAAATCGATACTATCCAACAATGTTATCGGAATATATCGATGGCGGTGAAAATCCATAGTTTCTCATCTCTAGTTTCGCAACTCTCGTTTATAACAGAAAGTGGTAAAAGAAATATACATGAAGTAAACCATTTTGAGGCTAAAACATGTGCGAATGAATGAGGATGCTCCGGCACAGATCGATTTTTGGTGACATACAGATTATATCTCTATTCCAGATATTGAAGATAATGTCTCTAAAGATTTCCTATTATCGTTCTAAGTGACAGCCGTTCTCTGTACTGTTAACTTTTAGCGACTACCTTTACGAGGTGAAACTTGAAATGCCCAAAAATCAAGTTATGGAGCTCTGGCTGGATATGTACTCGGTCGACATGAGAAAAGTAACGAGCTCTGGTGCTGATAATTTTAAAAAGCTCCAGAGTTTTTTCAAAAATATTTGAATTATGTTGGTACATAATCGGTTTTTTTTGGACTAGTTTAAGCTGAATTAGAAAATTCTATTTCTTAATTAATATTTTTTTCTGACTAATTTGGTGGTTCACTGCAGGGTTGTTGAAGTCACCTTGTGTTGATGTGCGTAAGTCAAGTGCCGGCATTACTCAGAACAATAAAACTTAGCAACGGTTCACATCCTATGCTATCTTGTAGCTTGTGCCGTCATATTAGTTTCTGAAATTTTTGGCACAGAAGTTGGCATTTCCTTTCAAAGGCAGTGCCAAGTGTAAATAATATTTATATATATTCGATTCCTGTTTTGATGAACATATTTACTTATGTTGTTTGGTAGGCACGTATATATGTATATATTATTTGCATGTACTGTACTATTCAAGGACAAGGGGAATTATGACAATCAGCATTTTTTGAAAAATTAGCACCTACACAAACACATGAAGAAGTGTGCACTGTAGCGAAACATAATATTAGGCAGGAAAAAATGTTAAAGTTTTCTAACTCATCTCAAATTAGTCCAAAAAGAACAAATATGTGCAAACAAAAACAAAAAATTTTGGAGAATACTGGCGTAGAGTTAGATACAAAAAACCAAAATAAAATAAAAAAGATAAAATAAAATAAAATAAGATAAAATAAAATAAAATATAATAAAATAAATAAAATAAAATAAAATAAAATAAAATAAAATAAAATAAATAAAATAAAATAAAATTAATTAAAATAAAATAAAATAAAATAAAAAAATAAATAAATAAAAGAAAATAAAATGAAGTGATATAAAATAACATTAAAGAAAATAAAATTAAATATTAAAATAAAATAAAATAAAATAAAATAAAACTAAATTAAATTAATTAAAATAATATAAAATTAACTAAAATAATAAAAAATAGAATAAAAAAATATAATACAAAAAAAAAATTACAAAAAAAAACTAAATAGAATAAAGTAAAAAAATTAATAAAAAGAAGTGAAAAAAAGTTAAATAAAATAAAATAAAATAAATTAAGATAAAACTAAACAAAATGAAATAAAATAAAACAAAAAAATAAATAAAAAAAAATAATATAAAATAAAATAAAATAAAATAAAATAAAATAAAATAAAATAAAATAAAATAAAATAAAATAAAATAAAATAAAATAAAATAAAATAAAATAAAATAAAATAAAATAAAATAAAATAAGATAAAATAAATAAAATAAAAATAAAATTAAAAAAATTAAATAAAATGAAAGAAAATAAAATAAAGTGATATAAAATAACATTAAAGAAAATAAAATAATATTAAAATAAAATAAAATAAATTAAAATAAAATAAATTAAAATGAAACAAATTAAAATAAAATAAAATAAAATAAGATAAAATTAATAAAATAAAAATAAAATAAAATAAAAAAAATAAAATAAAATAAAAGAAAATAAAATAAAGTTATATAAAATAACAATAAAGAAAATAAAATAAAATATTAAAATAAAATAAAATAAATTAAAATAAAATTTAATTAAATAAAATAAAATAAAGTAATTATAATTTTTGGCGACCTTTATATAAATTAAAATAATATAAAAGAAACTAAAATAAAATAAAAAAAAAAAATTTATACAAAAAAAAAATAAAAAAAAAAAATTTATACAAAAAAAAAATAAAAAAAAAAAAACTGATTAAACAGAATAAAGTAAAACAAGTAATAAAAAGAAGTGCAAAAAGTTAAATAAAATAAAGTAACTAAAATGTTAAATATGCTGGGTATGGATGTATGGATGTATGTATGGCTTTATAGATGGCGTATGTTTTGCAGTTTACTCGAGTTGAAGGCTTCGCAAATTTGCTAACTCATCCGATTATGACTATAAAATACTTAAATTGAAATATTTCAACTTGCTATCACAATAGAAAGACAGACAATAAAACAATTGACAGCTTTCAAATGGTAAAAGAACTTTCTTCGATTTAAAAGCAATTATTGACTGAGATAAAAGACGATGGATAAAAGCAAAACGATTTTTTTGCTGTGTTAAAAGTAATAATCCCACTAATGGGTACGATAGAATGGTGAGTTTACGTGAACAGAGAAGGGGGACGACTGCTTAAGATAATATAATAAAGATTATTTGGTGCGATATACCCCCGAGGGCACAGGACGAGCTTTTCTTCCAATACGTACATGTTTTTGGCCTACATGATTTTGGCCTTCCAGGTCAGATGTAGTTTTGTTAAGAACCGTTTCACGGCAGAAATACACTCGGAGGTTTACCGACTACTGGCTAGAGGTGCTCCCGTTTTGAAAAACTTTTTCTAAAAGTTTTAATGGTAACTGTCACGGCACTTAAACTTGGGACCATAATGCTGGCCCTCGTATACTACCATATCACGGTGCCCGTCACTACTTAAACTAACTAGCCTAAATTACAAAAAAAAACATCAAACTTTTGATAATAGATTTATAAAACTACGTGATTTATTAATTTATATATGCATAAGCGACAGTGATATTTATTTAAAGATTTGTAACTATGTGTAGACATTAGGGTAGGACACATTTTTTGCTAAATATTATTGTGTAACATACATTGTTGTTGGGGCTGTTTTGCAAATATTCAAATAATTCGTTTTAAGTAAAGTAACTAACTGGCTTCTCTCTTCATACTAAGTAACATGACAGGTGCGGTTTGTTGGTAAAATTGTGAAGTAGAAGTCGATAACAACAAATTAAGCAGGGCTTCCTTGACCCAAACTATTAGATCGGCGACATCAATGGCTTATAAAATAACATACAAACAGGTACGCATGTTAAAATCTCACTCCGAGAAAAAAACATTGTCTCATCGAAACATTTCCACAATTTCACGTGATTGTTATAATTTTTCTCAAAAAAATAATCTAATACGGACTAGTTGGATACTGTTTACAGTGTTAAAAATTTACCATACCTTTCCAAGATTTCTATATGGGAATAGTGAATATTTTTCTATGAATCTGCGGAACTTAAATGATTTACGAAAACTCCGAACAGCATTTTCAAAGCTAAATACATTTTTGAATACATTCGGAGGATTGTCGACCACCACCAAAGGCCGAAACAATATTAAGCCCTCTATGCCATGGTGGGTAGGCTCCATTATGTGACACTTTTAACCGGTTCCAGAAACATTTACCAGAATGTGAACCTGCCTATTTTACCGTACACAACTTTTTAAATGAGAAATTAATATCTACCACAAAAGTTTAAATACGATGCTGCTGTGGATTAATCCTTTAAACAGATTGTTAATTAAAAAAGAATATTAATAAATCAAAAAGAAAATTAATAGAAATCTGAATTTTAAAAGAGTATTTTCTCAACAAAAAAATAATGACCCAGCAGTTGCGGTAAGTCTCTAAACTTTCTGACTAATCGAACAACAAATCAATTCTGAAGAATCAAATCCATTAGATTATAATTGATTAACCGATATTGAATATTCTCTGAGTAATTAATTACTTAGTCTATATGAATTTGCCTACCCGATTAACAGATCCATCCCACACCTCTGGAAAACGTTCCTCCAAGTTATATTTGGTCAAGAATTTCTACCCTGAATTTGGCACCTCACGAATTAGCCGCACCCTAATGTACACATATTTTTATCTGTTTTTAATTTCATTGAGTGTCAATTGAAGGGCTGCAAAAACTATGTTTGCTCGAGTTCCAAGCAATTATCAACTTTTAACCGAGTAGCGCGTGCATGATAATGAAGTAAATCAATAAATATGTTGCCACATACATACAGATACTTATACACACAGCCATATATATGTAGCTATGTATGATTAAAAAAGTTTTTTAATTATTTGTTGAAATTCTTAAAGAATTTTTGAATTTGATACATCTCAAATTTACTTTTAAAACTTTCCATTTAATTAACGCATTCTAAATTGTTTAAAAATTTATCACAATAAACATTACCTTGGAACTCTCAAAAATAGAATTCGCTTTGCGTTATAAATTTCTAACTAAAAGCAGTAAAGTAATTTGAAACCATTTTGGGATATTTTTGAGATTTTCTTATATTTTTGATAGTTGAAAATTAGAAATTCTAAAAAAAAATTTTTTTAGAAAAAGTTTTCCAAAAACGGATTTCAACTCCACAGTAAAGGCCATATTTTGGCAGTTTATTTCTGCCATGAACTTTTTATCGTCAATAACTTTGCATGGGAGATTCAAAGAGCTCTAACAATACGTGAATCTAAATCTGCTTGGTGTTATATTGCAAAAAATCATTACTATTAAAGAATCTTAAGCTTCAATTTAGATATCTAGTAATACATCTGTGAAAGTTCCATTAAATTCTAAGGAGTAGATTTTAAATGATTCTCGTACAAAAATACAGACTGACATACAGAAAATGTGTGCAGTAATGGTTAATGAGGTAAACCTAGGCTATTTTTACCCGCTACTAAAAAACTGCGGTTTTTCTCGCGTTAGGTGGCGCTGTTTACTCCAATCAGAGTGAGATGAGTCGCCCGAAGGTTTGAGTAATCAAACCAACCGTTTCTGTGGCTGTCGGGCTTTTATCGGAAATAGCACCTTACCTATCTCACTAAAAATTTTTTAAGAAATCGAGCTTCAGTTGTTACGAGATTTCTAAATTTCACGACCCGAGCGCCATCTACCGGCATTTTTTTAAGTAATATATTTCCCCGTTTCCGAACTATGTTCCAAGATCTTGATAAGCCGCTACTTAAAAATTTAAATTCCTCGATTTTGTGCCGAAAATGGTAAGGTCATCAAGCAAGCGACCGAGGGAAGGCTTAGTAAAAATTAAATACTTTTTTCTTAAATTAAAAAAAAAAAATTTTTTTTAAATTTTTAAAAATTTTTGTTTTTAAAATTAATAATTTAATTAAGAGAAACCCCTTTTAGAAGCTTAAATATGTTGAATTTGCAAATATCAAGGCCTAAGCGCCGTGATATGCTCAAAGCGGCTCGTTTCAAATATTCCATACATTGTTCGGAACAAAAAAAAGCATACCCAATTCAGCCAAAGAAACGTACCCTTTTAATTTTGCTTTAATACAATTTTTTACTTTGAAATTAATATGCCTGTTTCACAATTGAAACGCAGCGTGGATGCTAATTAAATTTCTTCGGCAACCGCCACTAGCCCACGCACAGCCATTTATTTTTTGTAGGCAGTGCTCTGGTATGAGTTTTTTTACCATTGAATGACATATAATTACTTGAATACTTGATTATCTCGTTAGAATTTTTATTTACGCCCACATTTTTCAATTGTCCTCGTGCTCAGCTGAACAAAAAGGATGCTTTTAAATGAAGAAACCAATTTACTTAATTTATGTTCACACACAAAAGTAGTTCAATTCTCTAGCATTCAAGGAGCAGCGCAATGAAATTTCGAAAGCCGTTTGGGAAGCGTGAGTAATGGATCGCAAAGGAAGGAGTGATGAGAGTGTCTTAAACCTTATACGAATATAGGAAAATTATAATCAGTTGTGAAGGTTTTTGAAAGCTTATAAAACGCTGATTTTTCGTTTGCAAAACTTTTGACAGCAAGTTTTAGGGTCTTGGGGAGCTAAATGAAAGAGTTAAAATGCTCCCCTTTTCTAATAGCTCTTAATTTTGGTCGAATCTTTGAAAAGGGCTGTGGCAAGGGGTGTGTCACAGCAAGTAAAAAAGAGATATAATTCCACGCCAAGAGACATAATATTATCCCTTACTAACCCAATTCAACACCGGCTTTCCTATCCACAGTTTTTCTGCGCAGAATGCCCCTCCGCTGAATCAACAATAGTCGATCCACAGATTTTCTACACAGAACTAGAAACAAAGCTGTCATATTCCTACCAGGGGGGATGGCTCGGAATATATATGGTTCAGATTGACGTTATTTGGATATATGTATGTGTATTATACATTTTAGGAAAGTGGGAAGGGTCACGCCCCTAAAAAGAAAAGTGAAATTTAATTAAATAATTTTTGGCTTAGATATAGATATGGAAGCATAGTCGTGTGATAGGGATGTATGGGAATGAAAAGTGAAAAAAGAAGTAGAATAATAGGATGAAGAATGGTAAAGGGAAGGAAAAATCGAATGGGAAGAAAAGGAAAGAAAAGCAACAGAAGAATGAGAATATGCGGGAAAGATGAGTAGGAGAGGAGAAGATAGAGCTGAAATAAGAAGAGAAAGAGGAAAAGTATAGATATATGAGAAAGGAAAAGGGGGAAGCGATAGATGAGCAGGGAAAATAGCCAAATTGTGCGAAGTAAACTTTTGGGCAAAAACATCTCTGTTGTTGTTTTTGTTTGTAACGATAAAAACACTCCTCGAAGGTTTTGGAGAATGTTGTCAAAAGTGACAGTCCAACTTACGTAAGTGACAGACAACCCACGTAATCACATTGCTTATTGCAGCACTCATTAGCACCATTCGTTTGATACCAAAATTGTACTAACCTATATTGGCCAATAGCCCCAAAACCGGACGAGTTATAGAAATACGGGATATCTAACAATTTAGGTTCAACGACTAGCAAAGCAATGGTGAATTCAATTCCATGCAGCAGATTTTGATTGATGCGAAAGGGCACACAAAAATTCTAAAAACTCTTGCTTTGGATTCTATTGGCTTCGTAATGAATCCGCTTATCAAGCCCACTTTTTCAATTACTCCTACTCTTTGTCGAATAATTAAAAAAATCGCTTTCATTTCAAATGATTTCACTTTGAGATGCGAAGAACTTTGCAACTTCCAAATAGTTTATTTGTTGCTTTCCAACAATAAAAATATAAAAAACAAAGAATTTACAAATTAAATGACGACTGAGTGAAATAGAAACGCGATAAATACGCTTAATTGAAGAATTTAATTGTTTTGTTTACGTTACGCGCGAGAACGCGAAACGTGAAATAATGAAATCGAAACTAAAATTCCATGCCAGATGCCATTGATATGTTAGACGATCTGGCGATGACTAAATTGTTACTTGTCAGTGAACGTTTGATTTACTGGTTTTTGATGTGATCGCAAATGTTTGAATGTATGTGCCTCTATGGTGGTTTCCCGGCTGACAAATTTTGAAAAGCAACGATTTATGTCTAAGCAACTACTCATTGCTGATTGCGCGCATGATCAAATAATTTATATGATCGCTTCAAATGACATAGCGTCTTCTTCTTCCTCATCCACACCTTATGTCAAAAGCTTAGAAAAAAGGCGAATCGTTTTGCGCGTTCCCTCTCACATGTGCATTTTGACATAAGAATTCACCGACGTCAAACGGTAATTTCGTGTTGTTGGCCGTTCGCGTCAACCATATAAATCATTAAATCATGATTGCGCGCTTCGATATACAAGTTCAATGAAAAAAAATTAAAACTTTAAGCTAAATCGATACATGCACATATGTATGTCAGTAAATGCTGGTATGTGCTTCGATTAGCGTCTATGGGCAAGCACGCGCAATAAAAGCGAAATTCTTTAATGGCCTATAAAAACATGTTTGGCTATGCAAATGACCGAACAAATGACAATAAAGAATTTTACATAGAAAATTTTATCAAAAAATCTTATTTTGTAGCTTTTTTCTTAAGCGTCTAAAGCGTCTGAATCATTTGTATGTGACTTACATTTGAATGCACTGACTTCACATGAGACATGAGATAGCAGCTGCTGTTGAGACTATCACAATTTGAGTTAAAAATTTTACTTTCCAAAATATAATCATAAGTCTTTCGATACTCTTGGCAGACAGATTATAATAAACTTTATCAGGTAATTGCAAGCTTTTTAGTATTTTTGTGTTAAGTATGTACATTAGACCCTCTTTATTATTATTATTTTTATAAATAACAAACACCCCAAAGCTTATGTAGTTGCTTTATATGAAATACCGCATTTAAGAGAAATTAGTTTCAAATATTCTTCCCACCTTCATAAAATAAATCTTTTTGAGCCTTTTCAGAAGAAGAAAAACAATTTTTTTTTCTGAAATGGCCTAATCTATTAATTCCTGAATATAAAAATTCATGATATGCTACATATATGCACTTTTTCAGGTTATCAACGTTAATAATAAAGCTTAAATCGATCGGGCAACCAAGGCAAATTTTAACAAGGTAAAATTGACAACTGAAATATTTTATTTTTGTAGTAATTCTTACTTCAAAAAAACCTGAACAAGCGAATTAACACTTTGTGGGCCGAGCACAATATTTGAGTCTCATATAATTTTTGTTATTAAAAAATTTGATCGGATTTACTGAAGCAGCAAAAAAATTAAAAAGAGGAAAGGGAATTGTTCAAATAATATTTTTTATTCTCTAGGATTTCGTCTATTTAGCAATCATGAAGCAGATTAACTTTTTCCCCAAGTGCTGCATCTACGTCTCCCACCGTTGGCACCGCGGGAAGGATTCTCACACTATTTTGTAATAAAAAAAAAAAAAAAATTGTGGATAAGGACTTGGCTGTCACTTATTCTCTCTAAAGAAAAATTTTTCAGTGACTGTCATGGGAGTTTTTATGTGAATTTGCTTGGCCCTCAGCCCCTTTATATAATTAATTTTTATTTTTGTTTTCATATGCCATTGTTTTACTTGTTTTCGTATACAAGTTTTTGTTTGAATTAATTGTAAAAAATATCCGGCATCAAAAAAAAATAAATTGTAAAAATCATGATTTGTTTTTGATTATTTTTTTAATTAATTGGGAAATAATCATTAAGAATTTAAAGTAATGGTAATCAATCATTAAATGGATTCTCAAGAAAATACTTAGTCAAACCGGTAATCATTACGATTAGTAATCAATATTTAACAGATCTGATTTAAATTAAATTTGAAACTGAATATATGAAAATTGAAAAAATCTGTTAAATATATAGTTGGGCTTTAAATTTAATATGCGACTTATACCACGCTAGAAAATAAATACACATTAGGAACGCCAAATCCGTGTTCCCGTTCTTGCTAAGGTGCCAAAAATCACGAAGTTTCTTTCTTATAATACCAGGATAATTTTATAATCGTAGGCTTTTCGAGATTGGAAATATATTATTAAAACTATTTTCATTTACAAGATCATTTTTATCAGTATTATCAATTTTAAAATTTTATAAAAAAATCCTTTAAAAATTCGAGAAAAATTTGCGTCAAAATGCGAAATCTTTGAAAAATAAATTTCCTAAACTGAATACATATTTTAATGTTCTTTTGTTGGTATAAAAAAAGCAATAAAAAAACCGAGAGCACGAGGTAAGGCAGTTATGCTAATAAAACAGATCTGTCAAAAAATCTATGCATATGGTAAAAGAAGAATAGAACTAGGAGTTTGGATGACATCAAAACCAGCGTATTGTTAGCTTAATCGTTAGCAATGCGTGCCAAAATTTCTCTGATGAAGAAGTTTAGCAGCTTCCGAAATGGATCTATAAGAAAAGCTAAGGCGGTTGTCTCTAAACATTTTTCCTGCTCTATTCAATTAAAAAACTTTTAATAATTAATTAAATGATTATTAAAAAAAAAACAATAATAATTTTCTTAAAAATTAAAAAAGTGAAAAATTATTATTCTTGGCCTTGAGCTCGTTTTATAAATACTTTAAATGTAAATATATAAAATTAATATTTAAGAATCCCTATTAGCTTTACATTAAGCATAATCCCATCTTAATTACCATGAAAACTGTGTTTGATCGTGAACATCGTGGTCCATATTAATCGCAAAAAATTTGAAATTTATTGTTGTTTAAAGCGAGTCAAACCAAATTGATTGTGAGTTGGCATACATTTGGTTAAATATTTAGTCAAAGCAGTTTTTCCTGCTTTATTATAACTATTTTATTTTCATATGTTATTTATGAATTAATTTTGTTCTAAACCAAAAAAAAACATTAAAAATCCAATTATTTGGTATAATTTTAAAGGTCATATAGCTTCTTAAACAATTTTTTTACTTTTCCCAACCTAAACTGTTGGAAAGTGCCGAATACACAAGTCCTGGGATTCCAAAATAAATCAAAAAAATTGTCATCGCTAATACACATCCATTTTTGACTATAAGTAAGGATTACCATGGGGTATGAGTAAAATTTTAATCCTTGAGCTTAAAAATACTAAATATGAACGGACCTTACAAACTACTTTTATGCGAACAAAATAATAATACCTTGTATGCAAATTCGTAGATTCTTATCAATTTGCATTCTCCTTAAGGCTAAGGAAAAATATTTCTAAAAATTGCAAGTATTTTTTTGTTGTTGTTAAGTATTTAATCAATATAACTTTAATTAGTGACATTACTCCAAGCTTATGAAATTAATTACAAAACTGTGTTTAGATTAAGTGAATTTACAAGCAATTATGATAAGCGCTTTCAAGGTTACGATTTGCACATCCACTTCACTTATGTACATGTACATATATGCATGAACATACTGACACACTGAGTTATATACAAAAGTGTTACAGTTCAATGTCGCATCTCACTCAAACAAATATCAAATGCAGTTGCATAATCATAAGGTGCGACATCGGAAAATCACCTAAGATACAGCTAGTTCGAGATAAACAAAATTGCACAAATTAAATAATTGGAAAAGTTTGCAGCATTCAAAATTACTCTTTTCAAACTTTGCTGAGAGCATGGGGTGGAGTAAAATGTTTTTGGGAAATTTATTAAAACTGGATTCATTGAAATTTCCCACTACTTTTTTCTAACGGCAATACAAAAATTCTAAAATTGAATTTAGTACATTTTTTTTCAAGTATTTTTAAAAGGTAATCTAATTTATAATTTTTACCATTTTCTAAATTTAAACAATTTTTTAATTTTGTAATAGGGGGTTTTTCCCTGTTTGCATATTTATAAAACTTGGTGATGTAAAATTTTTAATACTGCGTTTTTTTAATTTATTAAAAATTGAATTTGTTTAAATTTTTCCAATACTGCACTTATTTTGCAATTTTTCAAATTTTGTAAAAAAAAAAATTTCTCTTCAAAATTTTTTTTTAATTTAAAAACATTCAAAATTTTCTGGAAATAGTCTTTTTCTATTCTGAACATTAAAAAACTTGCTTTTGAGAGCTATTTCAAGTGAAAAAAGCTTTAGCACCTAGTTTTGTATTTAAATTTATTAAAAATTTAATTGATTTACATTTTTTAAACACTGTATGTATTTTTGTAAATGATAAAGAAAATTATAATTTTTGTAATTTTTTATATTTGAACATTTTTTTAAAAAATGAAGAAAATTTTTTTTTAATTTTCTAAAAACATTTTTTTTCACTTGCCTTGAAAACTGGCTGATTTCAAATTATGCTTTCAGAAAAATTTAAATTTATTAAAAATTGAATTTCCTAACATTTTTTCCAACACTGTAAACATTTAGAACTTTTCATTTTTGTAATTTTTTTAATTAAGAATATTTTAAAATTTTTAAATACATAATTCTTATCTCCAAACATTTGAACACTGGCTTATTTCAAGCTAATTAAAAATTATGCTATGAGGAAAAAGACTTTTTAATTAAAATTTATTAAAAATTTATTATGTTAACATTTTTTCAAACACTGTAAGTATTTCTACGCCAATAAAAAATCTTTTAGTTCTTCCATTTTTTTAATTTCAAAAGTTTACACCTCTCGCCTTTTAAAAACTGTCATATAACAAATTATGCTAAGAGGAATTTTTTTTTAATTTCAAATTTATTAAAAGGAAGATTTGTTTCTACTGTCAGCCGGTTTCACGAAAGAAATTTAAATAAAAAATAATTTTCTTTGCTTGAATTTTAATGAAGTCTGAAGGCGAAAAAAATTATTTTTTCAATTTAAATTGCTTTCATAATGATGAATTTCTTATTTAGATTTATTAAAATTTTGATTGTGTTGAATTTTTCTACCGTTGCAAGTATTTGAAGCTATTTATTTTTCAAAAGTTAAATAACTTTTCTCATTTCTAAATGTTCTAAACTTTAAACACTTCAAAATAAACTTGCCTTTAAACGCTGGGCTTGCACCTTTGCTCTATACTTAGCTGCTTAGCTTTTCGCTTTTCCCAACACTTTTCTATTAAATATGTTAATTTATATTAATTAAAGTAAACACAGCACCAGCACTTGCACTTGCTAAAGCAGCTAAACGTACACACCAGCAGCAGCTTGATGTTAACATCAATTTACGTTTTAATTAATGATCAAAACAAAATTTGTTATTTTACTATGAAATAAATTCATACAAAAATTAAATTATTATATACGCCTTAGTATTCGATAACGCTTAACGGACGACGCGACACTGCACACACGCACCGCACACAAGTTATGCGCTTGAAATGCGCGAAATAAAATCGGTGATCACGCAAGTGGCGAAATTTTGTGAAGCGCACGATGCGACAGACCGAGTCAAAAGACAACAAACAAAAAACAGCTGACCGAGCAACCGATTGACTGAGTGACTTTGCGGCTAAATGAATGGCTGGATAGCCCAACGACCTAACGACCGAGCGACTGGGTGGTTGTCGCGCTATTTGACATGCATACACACGTTTGTACTTGCTTGAATATGTGCAAATATATAAATTATTTAGTAGATATGCAGGTATGTTTTGAATATTCTTATTTAGCGAACTGTGTTGAAACGACCGATTTTTTCTATTTTTTATTTCTTCCTTTTTACCGCTTCCAGCGCCGTTTGCTAGCTTCTTCCAACACTTACAATCTATGACTGACAACAGCCCCAAAAGCTGTCAGAGTCACAACATCAACAATCAACTGCTTGGCACACTATTTGTTAAGTTGTTGCTGTATTTAGTTGGCAGCAACATTTCTATTAGTCGGATGTGGGGTTTGTTCGTGTTGTGTGTGGGCCGATAGCGCAATGCGCTGCTGAGTAGGCAAGAGCGCCAAAGAGCAGTATAGAGTACAACTGAGCGCTAAACAAAATTTGTTGAGCCACAAATGAGCGCAGTGCAGTGCATGTGTCCGAACTTAAAATTAATTTGGTGAGGTACGTTTGTGTGGATGTATGTACTCATTCAAATACTCATTTGTAGTGAATAAGCTATATGCAATAAATAAGGGGGAAATAGAAAAGGTTTGATAGAAGGGGTTGGCATAGTAAGCTTATATATTTGAGTGTGTAATATATGTGCGGTTGTATGTATTCATCTATGTACTTATTTAAAAATGGCTTTATATATATACATAGCTATATCTATATGTATTAAAATTTATAAACCTTTAATGTGTCTAACTATGGATATTAGGGTGGGTCGATTTGTATAGACGAAAGTTAACCGATATCGCGCCATCGATTCTTCGATAGGTTTTGGGCTCAGGAAAAAAAAGTTCCACTACGCATACCCAAAAAAATAATTTTCGAGCCTGCCAAATTTCATATTTTTGACTTTTTTCGACTTTGATTTTTAAGGGTTTTTTTATGACCTACTAAAAAATTTTCGTTTGATTTCAAAATTTTCAAGTATACCCTGTTCAACCCAAAAATGTGCGCTAAAAACGTTGACGATAACGGTTTTTTTAAAAAAAAATTTACTTTCGGGTTTTGGGACTTGTTTTGGTCGAAATATCGAATTTTCCAAAACCCGAAAATACAATTTTTTTTCAAAAAACTGTTATCGCCAACGTTTTTACGCGGACAGTTTTGGGTCGGACAGGGTATACATGGAAATTTTAAAATCAAACGAAAATATTTTTAGTAGGTCATGAAAAAAACCTTAAAAAAAAAAGTAAAAAAAATGAAATTTCGTAGGCTCGAAAATTATTTGTTTGGGTATGCGTAGTGGAACTTTTTTCCTGAGCCCAAAACCTATCGAAAAATCGATGGCGCGATATCGGTTAGTAAATCGACCCACCCTAATATATATACATAGCTGTATCTATATGTATTAAAATTTATAAACCTTTAATGTGTCTAACTATGGATATATTTAATAGGAATTTACTTGTATTTTTAGTTAATCTAATTAATTTTTATATGTAGAAGAGAAATGTTATTCTTGGAGCTTTAAAAGTAAATATATTATTTAACAACTTTGTAGTTATCACACTTCAATACTGAACACTAGGGTGGCATAAAAAAAAATAGGTTCCGAATTTTTCTTCAATATTTTGAGGAATAATTGATGAAATGGTATATTACGAACAGAAAAAATTAAAAGGAATATTTTTTTTGTATATTTTTTTTATATAATTCAAGTAAAATGTTAAAAATTAAATGCACTTTTCTGTATGAGTTAGAAAATAAGAAGATTGTACTAATCAAATTTGAGAACTTTTGGATGTTTTTTACGGTTTTGGACCAACAAAAAATTTTCTGATTAAAGTTGGGTCGAATGTTTACTTATTGAAGATTTAAAAACATGAAATTTTTCTCCAGCACATTTTATAAGCAGCGACATTTTTTTTTGCTTAGAACTTTTTTATTCATATTTAATTTCAATGAGCGATATATTATTGTAAAGGTTCTAACCCATTTCGCATTTCGTCTATATAAGCCGTTAGCTTCAGACCCCAACTTTAGCTTTTATTCAACTTTGTTTGATTCTGAACTCTGTTCGATAATAAAAAAAATGTATGCAAGCTAGAGCCCTCCATACAACGAGTTACTCTCTAGTATTAACGGTTATAAGTGAAGTCAAGGCCAACAATAATAATATTTTTTACGAATTTATTATTGTTATGATTTTTAGTAATTTTTAGTGACTATTAGAAAACCTGGCCACGATTGCTTGCGTCTCAGAACTTATAACACGCCGAGTCCAATTTTAATTATTATATTTCAGAAACCAGTTGATGTATATAATTTAGACACATCGCTTATTGCACACTTAACAGCACCTTTCGTTTGTTACCCAAATTGTAGTAAAATATTTTGAGTCAGTCTAGTCCACTTATTGGTAGATAACTCCGGAGCCAGTTGATTCATATAAGCAAGGGATATCTAAAATTCCAAGTTTGATATCTAGCAATTTCACAGTGTAAATTGCATTCAATTTTACATATTAGTTTTTTATTAATACGCGCGCAAACATACATACAGACAGACAAAAATTCTAAAAACTCTAGCTATTGCTTCTATTGGCTCAATAATGGTCACTCCTATCAATTGTTCTTTAATATTTGCAATCTACAGACATCTACCTGCTACATTTTTGTCATATGCTGAGAATAAAAGTTTTTATTTGTATAGAAATCAGAAAAAATTACGGACTAATACCATATATACTGGTCCATTTTAAATGTTAGTACTAATTTTATCCATTAAATTTTCGAGTTGTATTTTTTACTTTTCCTGTTATTGGCCGTATTTTTCAAGCAATAAGCTACATTTGATTTTCACAGGAAAATTCAAATTTAAAAAAAATTATTTTGTTATTTTATTCATAACTCGCAAATTGCTTACGAAAAAAAGATTGACATAGAAAAATGTGGAAAAAATTAGAAACAAATACCATATGAATATCAACGAACTTGTGGCTTCCCTCTGAAAATCACTCTGCCATTTCCATTTTTCCGTTGGAAATATTATTTATTTATTAAAAAATCGAGTAGCCCACCTCCAAATGTTTTTTATCAAATACCTTAACCCTCTGGGGGTCCGAAATCCCTAAATCGCCTCCTTAACACGCTTGACAACTTGTGATAGAAGTTCATTGATCCATCCATTAGCTGTTTGCTTTAATTGTTTATTTGCTACATTGTTTTCATCGTTAAATTTTCAAGGTCGGATATAAATTTTTAAAACAAATTTTTAGCTTATTATTCATCGTGTCATTTCGAATATAAACTTAATTTTGACAGACAGTCGGTAAATTGTTTATGCGACACTTTCAACAATGGGATGGCTGTGCTACTCATTGTTGATATTTGCGGGGGTTTTTTATCTTAAATTTTAACGCACATTTTCAAATTGGATTTTTTTTCTTCAGACTTTTTGTTGGATGACTAATGCGATATTGGTTATATACATTTATAAATTGAAGGTATGTACATGAATACTGTCACTGCACTCCTCGTGATGTTTTCATGCATATAAAATAGATCTCGTCAGCCTCAGGAGTATGAGATCCCGAAGCAGATATTATACTGAATTCTAAAAAACGTCTAGTATTTGCTAAGAGAATGGTTATTTTACTATGGTATAAAGCTTGGTTCCTGAGAGGATTTAAATGGTTGAACCGATATATTTTTTGTAGTCGGTGCATCGGGTTTCATGAAATCAATGTAATAGGTGGCGCTGTGGTCGAAATGTTTTCATTAATAAAGAAAATGTATGTCACAAGCCCCTAGAGAAGACACCCAGAGAAGCATTGAAAAAAAAAATCTATATTATAAATGCGCAAGTTGAGGGAAATTGCCCCACTTTATGGCCAAACTATATATCTAAAGTATAGCCAATTGTATATGTATTGATAGGTTTTACCAAACTGCAGTGACATTAATCAAAAAAAATGAATTATAATATTGAAAAATTAGTTTACAAATACATCAACACAAATACCAAACATGTATTCACACTATAGAGCCGTAGTTGTGTGAGTAGACATGTCATGCATGTTATTGTATTGCTAGTATATATAAAAACATAAAGAAGGAAAGAGATAATGAGTATAGCGTGTGTTTATGTGAGTGTTTAAGAGCGCGAGAGAGATGGAGAGTTTTTGCATAAGGAAGGAGCTGGTAAGCAAGAAAGCGACTTAAGTTATCAGAGCGATGGCTTTTCGTCAGCTGAACTGAAACTTCTATAAATTTGTGCTACTCAATTGTGCAAGCACCGACATCTGTTGGCATTATTATTGATAATAATGGATTTATTTGTATGTGACCATTTTTGGCACTCGGAATGTGCTCTTTAGTTTTGTTTTGTTGGTTTTACGCAATGTACATTTAAAAAAAAGAATTTTAATAAAAATTATTGTTGGTTTTATACAGTGGTGCTCAAATTATTTTATATGGAAGGGTAAATCACAATACATGAAAAAAATATGTATATCTACACTGAGATTTTCTTTTTGAAAAAAATTTCGAAAATCTTATGGAGATATCACAAAAAAAAAAAACTTTTATAAATAACGAGTCCGGTTCCAAGCGTAATCAGTTCAGGCCGTGATAGGTTACATAAATTAATGGATTCCATTAATTAAGAATTTACTGGTTTTTTAATTACGGATATTTGCTCCTGCTAATTTTAGTGAAGTTAGTATCTGTAACAAACTAAATTGCGAACGAATTTATACCACTAAAGGTTTCAGTTAAAGCTTTTAAAAGGATCATTTGCAAGTTAAATAAACTACTATCAGAGATTTTGCAAAAATTTTTTTTACACATAAAAAAAGTTGGCCGTGGTTACTTTTCGATGCAACACATTTTCGGTAACAAAATTTAGTATGCCAACTAAAGTTAGTATTCCAAATTTCATTCTGTCTCTATCTAAACGCTACCTATTAAAATAAGCTGGTCTTTGGAATATCAAGGAATAGTCCTTGCTAATATCGTTCGACCTTTCTGAGACCTAAAGTCTATTTTATACCCAGCTGCACTAGTTAAGGTTGCGATCATTTATGTTTCCGACCGTTCTGAACCAACCTCAGCTTCATTTTAATTGCTTTTTGAACCAAGTTTATGTTCATTTAGACATTTTTTATAAGACTTGGAAAATGGTTTATGCATCATAATTCTTTAAAATTCTGCTTCCATATGTTTTCTTGCTTTGTTCAATTAAATTCAACTATGTACATTCAATTCCGAATATAAATTTTTCTCAGTGCCTCCATATTTTAAAAAAAATTCTCATTGTTAATGTAAATTTCTATTTCATATGGAAGTGCCTTAGCCTCCTACCAATTTGTTTTTATTTTGCACTTTCATAAGAAACTCAGGCACTTTCATTTGAATTGTATTCAAAGTGTTAGTTTGTATCTGTGCCTATATTTGAGGGCAAAACAAAAACAAAAGTGCTTCAAGTGTATAGGGATTGCGCAGCACTGGTTTTATACTTCTTAAATTTTTTCTTCAATACTACAAGTTTTTATCAGGGACCTAAACTAAATTAAATATTTTTTTTTGATTTCCCTGAAGAAAATTACTAACTTTTCTATCATTCCAAGGCTACTAGGATTAAAATTCTGACCAGAATTTATATTTCTGAATTTTTCTAAAAACGGTGCAATAGTAACTTGAAAATTCGGTTCTTAGATTAGTTCTTCAAACAGCTTAAGTTGCAATGATAGGTCACTCAAAATTAATATTAAGATATGAAAATTTTACAGAATTTTTTAACATTTTGAATAAAAAAAAAATAAAAATTTTTTTGATTCAGTCTAATGTATATGCATCTAAGCTCTAAAGGGTTCTAAAAATAATAAAAGTAGTGTCATTTAAAGCTGATTAATTTTCACTTTTCTCTCCCCGAACAAAAAAAATATATCTCAAATTAATTTATTTGCCGCTTTGCGAAAACGCTGCACATAACACTGACAAATTGTTATTACTGCAATTGTTGTTTTATTATTATTTATTTAAATTGCTGCATTTACAATTAGTTGCTTTGTTTTTTGTTTTGTTGTTTTCGTTTCTATTTGCTTTTCATCTATTTATATTTATTTGTTGTGGCACAACAATTGTTCATTTACTAACGAGGCACAAGGCATATAATTTAAATTAAAAGGTGCATGTAGTTTTAAATTTTTTTTTTTTGATATAATTTAAAAAATTTTTTTTTTCTATATTTTTTTTCTATAATTTTTTAAATTTTTTTTTTTTCATTTTATAATTCTTTTTATTTCATAAAAATTTTTATAAATATTTATTTTTTAATTTTTCCTATTACATTATTGTCTTTAATGCCTTTTAAATTTAAACAAAGGCGACGGCAAGCACAAACTTCCAAAATACAAATCATCGGGCTGCGACACGAGAGGACAAACGTTTATTGGCTTCACTGTAAACGAGTACAAGTGCCAGACGAAGTAGTGAAATATAAACATACATATATGTATGTACATTTATATAGTAAAATTTGCTTTATATAAGCATATAAAATTATTTATGTATATGTCGCACACATACACACACAAACACATACATTTATTTGCACTTATTAAGCTGCACCAAGAATTGCAGCTGCAAAGTTGGCAGGTGATTGTGCAACAACAACAACGATAGAAGAAAAAAAGAATTTGTACAAATTTGCAAGGCATAAAACACGCCGTAGAGGAAGAAGAAGAAGCAGCATCTAAAACAAAAACACTACTACGGCTTTCATTGGTGTTGTAGACGCCGCAACGACAACGACAATAGCAACGATAATGACGACAATTTCTAATAGCCGCAGCAGTAGCAACGACGAAAACGACAACAAAATCATTGACGACAACGATGACATTGCATGGCTGCTACTAGGCAGATTGCTGGCTGGTGGTCGAACGTTGACAGTGACAAAGACAATGACGGCGACGTCAAAATTCCATTGTGAATGGAGATTTGTTTGTTGTTTTTGATCAATGTGCCTATGTAGAGGGGTTGGATGTTTGTATGAGAAGCTCGTTTACATAACAAGAGTAAATAAATGTATGTATTTAGTGTAATCACAAGAACAGGCACATTAACAAATTTCAAACATTTTTGGGTAGAGATCATCACATATCTGTATGAAGAAGTAGCAGCGAACAATGTTGCTGTTTTGGTTATTTTTAAACAAAATTGGTAATTTTTCTCACTTTAAAACGTTTTTGGTAATTTGGTAATTATTTCCAGCGTTTGGTAATTTTTTCGATGTTATGGCCAATAATAATGGCATTTCAGAAAAGGTAGTTTAATAGCTATTTTTTTGAAAAATGTAAAGTGGTTTAAGGAAACGTATAACTTTTGAAGTATATTTGGTTAAAGAGATTCAAAGAGGTGTTGCTGATATTTCTTTTCACAATTCCATATAGGATGAAATATTTTTATATTATTAGATTTACGTATGTACGTTCCGGTAATTTCAAATAAACCTGTATGTGTTCGTTTTTATAAAATAATAGCTTTTTGGTAATTAATTTTTTAAGTTTTGGTTACTTCTTTTTTATTGCTGTGGCAAACCTGGCAGCGAAATAGGGTGAGAGAGAGGCAGGAGTAAAACGAGAAGAATGGGAAAACAAGACCAAAAAGAAAGCGAAGGAGAGGAAAAATAACATGTAGGGGAAGGAGAAAAGTAATAATAGAAACAAGGTCTGTGGAGAAGAGGAATGGGATATAGAAGCACAATAGGGGGGTAGAAGCATTTTAAAAGGGAGTGGAGGAAGAAGATGAAGAGGAATAGGAATACTAGCAGCAAAAAGAGAATAAGAGAGGTAAAATAGCATGTAGGTAAAGAGGCATAGGAAAAAGAGGTCTGAGTAGAAGAGAAACGGCATTGGAAAGGCGAGTAGAAGAAGAAAAAGATAAGGAATTGGAAGAATAAGATCAAAAACAAAAAGGGAGAGGTAAAATAACATGTAGTGGAAGAGGCATATGAACAAGACGATGCAGAAAAGGTGATCTGGGATATGGAGTGGTATTGGAAGGTGGAAGAGTAAAAGGTAGAAGAAGCAAATAGAGAAATTTATAGGCAAAGTTTTTCTTCTTGAAACATGAGGAGGGACATAGAGACTTTTTCACAAAACATCCAATTTTTGAATATGGTTCAAGAGCGCCCTATCTTAGGATGATTTTCAAAAAGTACTTTCTTAACGAAAATTCAATATATTTTCAGTTGAGATAGGGCGTCGTTGTAAAATATTCTGAGACAAGTCGTTCTTCAACCAAATTCTGAAATGTGCCGTTTTTGAAACAAATTCTAAGATAGGGTGTTTTAAATAGATATTTTGAAATATCGTGTTTTTCTGTGTTATTGTAATAATTTTATTTGAATACTAATTGATTTTCATAATTTTTATTTCTTTTCTTTTCTATAATTCAAAATACTTAAATTTTGAAACATTTATTTTTTCCATAAATAATAAGAAATATTAATTGCGTTCAGTTTTGCTTAACATTTTTTGTATATACTTTAAGTTTGAAATTTTTTAAACTCAAATTTTGTACTTCTTTCATATTTTTTTAAACCTTTGAAACTGTGAATAAGACGTTATTTTTTAAGGAATGAATATAACTGAAAATTTTTTGTTTGTTTTTGAAAAAAAATTTTTAATTTGAAAACTTCGTTATAAAACTTATTAAATTTCATGCTTAATATAAAAAATAAAAGAAAATTAAAATTCTTGGCCACTTCACCTAACAAATAAATTCCAAACATCAAATTTAAAGACAAAATGAAGAGAATGTACTTTACAAGTTTGAAGTTGGCTTCTTTTTGAAAAATTAATTAAATTCGAAATTTGAAACAGCATTTGCAATTTCTAAAATTTTTCAATTAAAAAAATGTAACAAATTCGACTTTTTGAACATTTAAAATTAAGAAAAAAAAATTTTACCAAAAATGTTTAGGACTGAAAAAGGAGTATGTACTTTTCAAATGCTAAACAATTTGTAGTTAAAGCTATCGAAATTTGTATGCATTTTATTTGTAAATATTTTTTTCAGAATTTAGTAATTCACATATATTTAAACTTTTATATTTATTTTTTTTTAAAGTGTATTTTATGTGAGCTCATATAAAATTTTATTTCGAATTTAGAAACTTGAATTTGGAACTGATAACTAAGAAAATTTTAAGACCGTTACGTTTTTAAGATTTAAGATATTCGGGTTATTTTGTTACTAATTTTTCTCTTAAAATTTTGAAAAGCTGTGAAACTCTGCATGAGACTGATTTTTTTTATAGAATGAATTATGATTGTTTAAAGCTGAATAAATTTAATTTGAACAGATTTTCTCAAAAAAATTTTTTTATTAAAATTATTACTAAACATTTTTTTTAATAGTTATTTTATTTTATATTTGTTTATATTTTCTTTCTTAAATTTTTGACAAAAAAATTTCGTGTTCGGGCTAATGGTTATTTGTGTATTCTTTGCCTAATGGTTACTTCAATTTTATAGTAAAGTTTGAAATTTGGATTGAGTGGATATGAAAATGTTATCATTATTTTTTTTTTTTGCAATTCAGTATTTATTAGGCAACAGTTGATTGAAATATGAATATTTCCGAAAGCTTTGAAATTGGAAGATGATGGGGTTTGAAAGCATTGCATATCCAATTTTAATATTTTGTACTAGCTTATACCCGTCGGTTTCACCCCAAATTTCTATAAAAAAAATTTCAGCTGTGTGGGGGTGCCACGCCCCCTTTTTCGTTTTTGCCAGTTTTCTTGTAGGTATTAGGGATTAACCCCATACAACCCCTTCTCAAAGTCGATCTTTAGATACATATATATATACATACATAATTTGCATTTTATATATATAGATTTTTAAGTATCTTTTTTTTCATACTTTAAGAAATTTATTCTGTTCAATTTTGAGTGTTTTTTTTTGGTTTTTTAATTTTTTTAAGTGATAAAGCAGATATTTGTGTTTTGACATATATTTAGTGGTCCCGGGGTAGTATATGGTTCCAAAACTTGGGAAAGTTGTTAGTGCACAGTTTGTGGTGTGTTAGGCATTTTTGCATCCCACCCACAAAAAAATGTTCATGTTATTATTTTTATAAAATATTAAGTGACGCTCAAAAATAGTTTAAATTATTTACTATATCAAATATATGATTCAAGACATTCCCTACAACACTCTTAACATTTTTCTTGGTGTAAACAGGTTTATATGTTTTAGTATTTATTTATACTTGCATGTTAGTATGTCATTGCTCAACCACGGCGAACTCAATTCTAGTACAAAGTTCTGACATACATACATACATATGCTATTATATACACACATTTCTTTATTTAATAATTTCATTAACTAGATATATTTCCATTAATGTGTTTATTTATCTTTTGCATTACCCTTTTTCGCGTTAAACGTTTTCTCCACTCAAATACAAAAAAACGAAAACAGAAAATGACTGATCTTCGCTTCACTGCGCACACTTTATCGCTTCTTCTATTATACACGCTTCCTTAGTTGATACGCTCACTTTCTTTTTAACGTTAAATATTCTTAAAATTTACTTTGGTTTTTATTCTATTTTGTTTTTTCGCTTAGCTTTTTATTTGTTAAATTTTTTCTTTTCTTTGTTCTTCTTTTTTTTATTGTTTAGCAATTTTTTGTGTGTTTTTTATAAAGTTATTTTCTTTTCAGCCCGTTTTTGTACGTCCACAGCGCTTAAAGGTGTCGAAGTAACTAATTCACCTACATTGACGACAACACACATTTCAAGTGCTCGAGAGTGCGGTTGTCGTCGTCATTGTCGAGCTGTTTGCCGTTAGTTTGCCGATGCTAGTCAAAGTTTTGCCGAGTCAAATACGATTTGTGTTGGTTGAAGAAGAAACAGCTGCGCTGTCGTCAACACACTGACAACAATAAAAAAAGAAATAAAATAAAACTAGCAAAAGAAATTATATATAGACACAATAAAAAAGTAGAAAAAAAGATAGCGCAAAAAACAAAACCAAAATATTTAAAATTGCTGCATGCTTCGCTTGGCAGTCAGGCAGGCAGGGCACAATTGTGTAGTTTTGTTGGCGTTCGTACGCGCTCGCGTATGAGCAACTAACTTAGCTACAGCAAAAGCATATGATTTGGCTACGCAAGGTACCTACAAACCTCGTTTATGCTTGCTCTACATTATTCATCTAAAATATATACACATACATATATATCTGTTTAAATATTTCATACTCCACACTTGCCCGACATATCCTTCATCCTTGCGCTCGCCAAGTAGGTGCAGTGAGCTTTTATGCTTCGTTCAATGTCGCTTATTTCTCGTTGGACACTGACAGTATTGAGCACAGCTTTTGTGCTTTTAAGGATAGCGCAGCAAAAAAGTTATGTAGCTAATGATTTGTTGGTGTAATCGACGTTGGTCGAATTTAACACCAACGAGTACGTAGGGACAATCCAAATGCATATAGAAAGTAGCAAAAAAATGGAATGAAAGCAGATTCTTAAATGATTTAATATTGCTTGTAGTAAATTCAATTCCCCAAGATTTTCATGAGGGTAAGTTACTTGGATATTTTTAAAAGGAAACAAAATTGGCTCTACATTTAATTTCAGGTTATAAAGATACATGTATTTGATGTCTGTAAAATTTTTAAAATAACATTAAAACCTTATATTTTTTGGGCAAAATTCAGGAAAATTTACCTTTTTTGAAATACATGAGTTTTGGTCCATATATTTTTCGCTCCAGTTATTTTTCGGAACTTTAGAATTAACGCGAACAAGTCCCGAAACCATCCTGAATTATACCGGAAAATTCCAGAAATGATCACAAAAAAGTCACGAAAAAATCCCGAAATGGTCTCGAAAACAATCCCGAACTGAACCCGAAAACACAAAAAAATGGTTTCGAAATGATTCTGTAATGATCCGAAAAAAATCGCGGCAAAAACCCCAAAAATCGCAAAATTGTTCAGAAAATAATCCCGAAATGAGCCCAAAAGGGTCCCGAAATTATTCCGAAAAAGTTCTAAAACTTTCCCGAACCGACCAATCCATGATATTTAAAATATATACGGATTTGCAGTATAGAATACAAATTTGTAAAATATTGCATAAGAATGAGCTATATCGTTTAACAAATGTTTGTTTAAGAGGCCATATCATAATAAATTATGCAATATCTTTTTCGTTTGTAACTATATTTCACTACTTATACTATAGGACTATGTTAGAGCTTAGTATGAAAAATTTTAAAAAATTTGAAGGTGGGCGTAGCTCAGCCCTTTTTATAGCAAATAATTCCATAAAAACTGCTATGCCATTACTCGCATAAAAATTGATTTTTCGTGACTAAATTTTGGTGAAAATATTGATTTTACAACAAAAGCTGTTCATTGTAAAAATAGGTGAAATCGCTCCAGAGTAACGCTACACCCACTATTTTAAGAAGTTTTGAAAAAAAAAAATGTTTTAATAATTTATAATGTGATGTTCCTTCAGCTATGTAGGTTATATAAATAAGATTTAATACTAGAAATAAACACTTTAATGAAAATGGAACTCATATAAATTTTTGTTTGTTTCTCTTTATATAAAAATATTCCTCTATTATTTACTAACCAATTATTTTAAAATCATTCAAATTTTTTTTATAACTTTATGATGTATACTAGTCATTATCTAGTTTTTATAAGCTACGAATCGATTAACTTGTAAAGACTGAAGGAGTATCGAGAATGCTTCAGTATCTACTACACAATACTAGAAAATTTTTTAAATCGATTGTTGAACGAAATATAATCCCATTTCAAAATATTTTCTCGAAAACGCCATTTTTCAGCATTTTTTTGAACAACGCTCTATTTCAGTATGTTTCTCAACAACGCCCTAAATCAGCATTTGATACAAAATTTACCTATCTGAGTTAAAAATGTATTAGATTTTCGTTCAGATAGGGCGTTTTTGTAATTTATTTTAAAATATGGCCGTTATTAAAAAAAAGTTTAAGGTAGGGCGTTGTTCAAACGTATTCTAAGACAGGGTTTTTTGTAATATTTTGAAATGGAGTAATCTTTCAGTCAACCGTCGAAATGCTCAAGATATTTGACTACCTTTATGTTAAGTCCCTTTCTGGTTTGTCTGCGCATTGAAAAGCCTTGTTAGGTAACTTCCTGTAGAGATAGACGCTTGAAGTTCAGAACGCCGTGACAATGCAATGCAAGTGGAAAAGAGAGTGCACGGATCGAGCTATTTCGAATTTTGTACGTTTGAGATTGGAAATCTTGCTATCAAATGTTAACCAACTTTTCGGCGCCCTGAGACTTTAATCTTAACACATTGTTCTGGACCCGATGAAAATACACCTTGGCTTAAAAATTTCTGAAAAATTAACTAAGTGCTTAAATTACTTATCATAATTACAATTGCCTTTTTGCCATGGCGTCTGTGAGTTTTGAGTTTGATATTTTAATCATACCATTTTTAATCAATATAAGAGATTTAAAAATATAAAGGTTGCACTCCGCCTAATAAACTTTAAATGTTTTGACAATTGACGAACTTCCATTTGGAACATTATGACAAGTTACCTGATATTGCCGACAGATGTCGCTGTTTTCGCAGAGTTATTGTTATCTCTATCTCTATGGCGCGATATACAACAGGTATATCATCATAAACCTCCTAAGAGATTTTTGCGCCAAGCTTCTCTTCCAATTTGTGGTGTGCCGATTTGAATTTTTCCCTACAAATTGGTGGGACCTACAGTTTTTTGCCGACTCCGAACGACATCTACAAAGGAGACGGATTTTTGCTGAGAAGCCTGTCATGGCAGAAATACACTCGGAGAGTTTGCCAAACCACTGCCGAGGGGCGACCCCGTTTTGAAAAACTTTTTTCAAATCACTTTTGATGTTACCTGTACCAGGGCTCGAACCATGGACCTTCGGTGTGGTAGGCCGGCAACACTACCTTCACACCACGGCGGCCGCCAGAGTTATTGTTAAGTTAATAGAAATAGTAGTTTAGGTGACAAAAAAACAATTGTTCTGATAGCCTAAAGGGTAACAGAACATGCTAGAATTTCACTGATGATGTAGACTAGCCTGAAAATCTATAGCGTTTGTATCTAAATTCCCCTTTATTTCTTATATAATAACTTTTATTAACTAATAAAAATTATTGAAAAAAACCTACAATAATTACTGTAAAAAATATTATACTTGGGATTGACTTTATTTATAGTTATAAAAAAATTGAAAATAAATTTTTTTGATTATTATTAAAAGAACAAAAATATCAGTTTAATAAATATTTGTCTATAGCAAGCTTTCTTTTAAATTTTTTTTTTATGAATTTACATTAATGAGCTTTTAGTTAACGAGCCGTTACGATTTACTTTTTGTAAGCAAAAAAAGTCTGCGTTTTTTAAGCTTAATGTTTAGTTGATTTTTTAGTATTTACTTCACGTCTACTTTCGTTTTTGGCAATATTCTTCATCACTGTAACTATAACATTTTCATATATAATTATCTGTTCAAAATTTGTACGAACATTCGTCAGGAGTAGCGAGTGGGCAAGCATCGTATACGGAAGGGATACATACACACATATAAAAGAACACACAAATATATATATACGTACAACAATGCCGTCTCCACCGAAACGAGCAGAGTAGAGTAGGTTAGGCATTCTTGTTAAAAATAGCACAAACCACTACAGACACATAGACAATAATAGCACACATACATACATATATAACAAGCAACAACACAAATACAAAATATTCATTATCCTCTGACGCCGCCGAGACGCGCTGATTTTTATACGCTTGAGGTAGGCGAAATTTAGGTGGAATGTGAAAGAATGTTGGTAGCGCGGAGGTTACAGTGAGATCGGTTGCGGCGGCTGTAACGTCAAAAAGTATAAAACAAAAATGATGAGAAATGGTGCCTAGTATTAAGGTGGTATTTGATAAAGGAAACGAGGAGTTGGGAGAGAAAGGTTGGGTTGAAATGATACATATAAACACATACTTAGCCATGGTACGTGCGTATTTGAATCGTGTTTGTGGGCGTACCAACTCAAATGTTTGTTCAAACTAAGCGTTTTAAGTTTTTTCAAGCGTAAATGTATTGGTTTGCTGGCGGCACTGACGACTTTGTGTTATTGGAGGCGTATAAATGCGACGCGCCGCAATGGCTGGGACTAACGGTTTACGTAAATGAGGCCTTAATCGGGCTATGGGGGTTAAATAATAAGAAAAACGGAGAAAGAAAAGAAAAAATTCTAAGGAAATTAAAAAAGAAAGTAAAAAGGAAAGAAAAGAAGAACTGAACACGAAATAAGTAAGAAAAGAATTATTTATTTAAATGAGTGAGAAAATATATTGTGCTTATGTATGCGAAATTAGGTTGTGCCTTAGGAAGAAGAATTTCTGTTAAGCTGCAAAGTACGATTTACAAGAGAACCGCTCGCTTGGTAAAGACAGCTAATATTTCAGACATTTTTTCAAATTTGATAAGATAAGACTTTAAGTGCAAAAAGTTCGACTAGGTCAGAAGTAATCTAGAGCTAAACGATTTGACGACAGTTTTACACTTAGCTCAATACCCAGCCAGTTCTACTCTTAGCTCAATCCGCTTCCAGTCTATTTTATTTGAGGGTGCGATTCCCGCTCAGTGCTTCACTTGGCAACTCGTTCTCAAGCGGTATCTGTCGGAACAGTTCTAAAATGGCTTTGGTTTGTTTAGCTCTTCACCGAGTATCTTTCAAATAACGGTTTTTAAACAGGTAATAAGCGATTTTTGTAGGCCAAGAATGGGGTTTTTTACTTGATACAAATGAAGGCGCTACAGCTACAAACCCAATGATTGGCCATTTCATTCTCCTCAAACTAAGAAGAACAGATTATGTTTCATAGGCTTAGCCGAAAGTTTCTCTATGCTCCTTAGTACTCAGCGAGCTAGGAGAGAGCACTAGAACTGACTGTGAACCCATGAATGGCTGTTCAGAGCCAACCCTAGCCAAGTACCCATCTTATTTTCAAAAGCTCGCGACAACCAAAATAGAATTACCAGTAGCGGGAAGACCAATGCTTTTAAGCCCCTGACTGTTAACCAATTCTCCACAACACACACCATGACCTTGGGGATTTCGAAATTCTTCCTTTAAAAAGCTTAGCTTAATCCAAAAGAAAGAGAGAATTAAAGTTCGTCGCCAATGTCTTAAACAAACAATATTAAGTGGCTTCTAAAATCCACTTTCCTAAAGTTCGCGCTATCAAACAAATTTTCCCTGTTACAGTCGAGCTTGAAGCACAGCTTGTTGGCAGTGCAGCTTACCGTATTTTTCCGTCAAAGGACTGTCCCCAGTAGTAAGACCTCCCCAGCCTTCCTGGAGTGTTTTTGGGGTTATAACACCAACCACAAACATAGCTGTGTTCTTCTATAAATCTGTAACAGATGGAAAACTGTTACCCAGTGAATCGTATTCAGCTTTAGAAAACCGTCTCATTACATCCTATTCGAACATTTTATAGCAGCGCATTTCTTATGACTCGAAGAACATTTCTAATGGCAGTCTTGTTTTGCGGCATAAAATTGCAAAGTATGGCGCACCCTAATGTACAAAGTTTTGAAAAATAAGTCAAGAAAGCTGGGAATAGCAGTCCTAATAATAGAATGGAGGATAGAATAAAAACAATTTACCTTCAAATTAGAATAAAAGCTATCAAACACAAAAAAAAAACTTTTGTTTAATAATTAGCCTTTCTTCACTCCTCCAAAAAGGTCTGCCAGATTACAATGGCGATATTGATATACCTGATTTGAGCGATGATAAAAATACATTTTTCGCCATATTTAGAATATAAGTTAACTCAGCAGCCATTTTCATATCCAGCTGTACTAGTAAACATGGTATTTAGATTTTGTCAACATAATTTAGGTTTGTAACAGTATAATGATATCGAGATAGATATAGAGGCCCATATATCTATAATCTAAGCATGAATAAGAAAAATCGATTTGTATTCGTGTTGATTTTTCTACAGGGTGGAAAGTTGACGTATATTGAAAAGAGGTTTCGTCATTTCTTTGTCAAATTTGGTTCTTCGACAAATCGGTTTCGGTGTTTCGCCATCCTTAGTATTTAGTTTCGTTCGAGAATAAAGAAATTTGACAATGGATGACGGAAAATCGGTCCAATGTACAACAAATCGATTGAGCTTAGTGAAAATTGAGATATTGGAACGAAAATTATCATACAGTCTACTTCCCGCCAAGAAAACTTGAAAATGCGATAAATCGGATGATTATCACGCCCCTTTATTCGATGTCGAATATTTTGAGAAACGTATAAAATAAGACATGCATTGGTTGATGTTGGTAAAATTTCGTAGCCCAAATGACTTGGTCAAACTATTCATGAATTTTGTAAAGTAGGCGTGGCACCGCCCACATATAAGGGGAGCATTTTTCAGATTGCGATGGACCACATTTGCATTAAAGTTTTATAATATTTTTGTAAGTTTAAGGAGCTCAAGACCAGTTGATAATAATTCTTGGTTAATTATTATTATTTTTGATTAGAGGAAAAATTTAAAGCAACAAACACATACAGGCTATAGTTGTAGTACTATTTCGAAAACAGCCACGATTTCAGAGGATCTTGTGGAGAATCGAACCCACTCACTCTGATTTTAAAAAGGAGAAAAACAAAATGTGTAATATCTTCTTGATTATCAGATGGATCATAAAACTCTGTTCCAAACCTAAATTAGATATCCTTAATCGTTTTGATTATTATTAATCAGCCATAACTTATTAGCAATAACTAACGCCAAATGAAAACAAAACCGCATTTCAAGCCATCATTGTTCAGCTTTGTTGAACTTAGTGAAGGCCTGCGGGTTAGGGGTTTAAAATGTCCCTACGGGTTAGGGGTTTAGAATATGGCCAAGGTAGGCATACCGGTCGTAAGAGACGACTATATGCACAACGGTAATGACGTGCAACTCGATGGTTGATCTACGGATATGATTCCTCTCACCTCTCATTACCTATCTTATCCTTACTAACGGAAGGAGGGGTGACATGACCTAGAAGGTTTCACTGGTCATAAATCCCTACCACAACGGTTGCACAGTACCGCAATGGGGTACCGGAGCGTACCGGGTTCAAATCCGGTCAAGGACTGTTAATTCGACAACACACCCCAAACCCTTCGGGGAGTGTTTTTGTCGTTACCACAACAACAACAACAAGGCCTCTTACTTCCTCCGCGGTCAAAGTTGGGTCGTAACATTAATACCTTTTGGGCCACAGCTTCTTTGTACAATTCGCATAGCATGGCCTAGAAAACCAGATTAGTTGCACTATGATCCTATCTGTGTACAGTTAATAGAGGTCATTAACGTTCATGCCATTTTCTCTTAACATCGTACATAATTCCCAGTCGTACATAAGGATAGATGGGATGAGATAAAAGTAGATATTGGTTAGCCGAAATATGATTTGGTTTTGCCTACACAGTCCAAAATAGCACTTGTTGGCATAATTTGTGACGTTTTGTTCCACTTTCGCGGTCCTTAGTAGCTTCATACTTGTATCTGACAGGAGTGCCGTATCTACCAAGGCACAGGTGAGCTGTTTCTTTTTTCAAGGATATTTAATACCTTTTCTATTATGCATTATGAGGGGTAACTATTTACTCAACTATCCTCTCCAGCATTATTCAAATACCCCTTTCCTCAGACCTTAGTCGGTTAGGTATGGCTCGGAGATGGCCTCTCCAATCGCGATGGATTTCTTTGTGCCACTCAATAGCATTTCCGTCCGTCCGTCTGTGAGCCCATAACTTAACAAGATTGTGAAATATCTTATTGAAATTTTTTATGCAGGTTTCTTAGTTTCTTATTTTTGAAAATGGGCGTGGTACCGCCTTCTTTTAATTAAGTCAATTTTACAAATATTATGAATAGGAAATCAAAAACCGTTAAAGATAGCCTATAATAAACATTACTACAGGAAATTTCGCGGAGAAAAATAGATAGGATAGAAGGAGATTACGCGTAGATATTTAAAAAAAATGTTTGTCTTGGTTCTCAAAGTATCTGGTCAAATAAATGGTACCCACTGCAAAATGGAACTTATATACCATAATTGGTTACTACTAGGTATATATAATTCGATTTCACCCGAACTTGGACTTTCCAACTTTTTTTTTTCTACCTAGGTAACACACCAATACTTTAAGCCACAAACTATATACTAGGAACTTAACTCGGTTTAAATCATGGTAATCTTCTGCTCCAAACACTTTATGACATACATAAGCATGAAAAAACAGACGAAAGAAAGGAAAAAGTGAGGTAGGGCAATAAAGTTGGTAAGACGATAAAAGGCGGATAAGACAATTAAGAATAATTGACATTGCAACGAATGAATTAAAAAAAATTGCAAAAAAAAAATATATGCATAAAAAGCATACATGTACACACACATATAAATTGTCACCTTTATATACTACATAGTACATACAAAAGAAACCTTATAAGCTGGCTTGTAATCAACTAAGGTGACGGTGATAGACAAGTCGCTGTGGGAGTAATAGTGACACTGAGCGAAATTACATTTACGTTACAAACGTATATAAATATGTTTATATATACATATGTACGCATATACTATATGTATGTACTTTAAGGTAGCTAGCATGCATGTATGTCTGTATGTGTACTAATTAGTCTGGGCCCTTATTTCTATGGAGGCGCGCTGTGGGAGTCATCTTGATTAACAATCACGGTGTAATCGCTCGAAATTAAGTTTGGGGAATTAAAAACAAATACAACCTTTACATATTTATCTTTAGCATTTACATTGAAAATATTTAGGATTGAACGCGCTTGCACTTCATTAAGGGACGTTGCTGGACATTTTGAGGAGAGAGTATATTTGGTATTTCAAAACCTTAAGCTTTTGAGCCGCATGCGATAACGAAATAAAAATCCAAAAAAAAAGAATACCATAAACATTTGGTTCGATACACATTGTTTTTAAACCTGTGAATTAAAACCATTTTTCAGACATATTTTTTTTAAAAGAAAATCACATACCATTTTATAAAATTAAAATTTAAAATTAAAAACCCTTACAAATTTTGAATTTTTTTCGAACATTCGAAATTTTGAAGTAAGGTAATTTTCTCTAAAATTGCATGAAGCATCAAAGAAATAAATGAAAATTACAATTTTTATTTGTAAGTGAATTTTTTTATCCAAATAACTTGTTTGTTTAGACCGGTGGTGTGATATTGAAAGAGCCTGCGTATGTTTCTAGAATCTAGGGTTCTTTGAAGTGATTCGTTTTGAAAACAGTAATTTTTTCGGACCAGTGTTTTTTTTGTTAACGGGTACTTTTTGGAGTCGGTTTCTTTTTTTTTGAGACCAAGTGAGTTTTTGGACCGGTGACTTTTCAGAGCCGAATTGGTTTGGAATGAAGTGACATTTCTAAGAACTAGGTACCGTTGAATTTTTGGAACCGGTGTATTTCAAAGAAGCATTGACTTTGTATGAGAAAGTGATTCTTTTAAAGAAAATTTGCAACGGTGACTTTTTGAAGATGAATCTTTTTGGAATGTAGTGACTTTTTTTGAACCAGCTACTGGTGCATTTTTGGAACTTTTGTGTTTTAAAGAAACAATGACTTTTAATGGAAAGTGAATTTATTTTATTTAAATTTTTTTAAGCCAGCGATTTTTTGAAACCTGTATAGTATGTGACTTTTTTTGGAGCCGATGTATTTTTAAAATTCATTGAATTTTTAGGAAAGTATGTATTATTTTAGAATCTAGTAACTTTTCCCGAACCAGCGACTGTTTGAAACCAGGGATTTTTTTTTGAAACCATTGTGTTTTTTAAGAGCAGTGACTTTTCTGGCACACGTGACTTTTTCTTTGAAACTAGTGACTTACTTTAAATTAGTGAATTTTTTAGGCGTATATATATGTGTTTAAAATCAGTGACTTTTTTTTACAAAGAAGCAGTTACTTTTTGAACTCGGTGACTTATTTGGAGCTGATGAATTTTTAAAAAACGAAAAAGTAAATTTTTTTGGAATCAAGTGACTATTTCAACCAGTGATTCGCGTATCAAAAAGACAAGCACCCACCAGCCGACTCTTTGAATAGAATTTTCGAAAATTGCTTTTAGAATCGTTCACTGACTACTCCGAAGCACCATCAAAATCATCCATCCTTTCACTTTTCATACGTTGTAAAGTCGAATGAAACTTCTTTGTCAATATCTTTTAAGTTAGTCCTTTCTAAACTAAAAATTAATTTATATTAAACAAGTTGGTTTTGCTCTACTTTCAATTTAATGCGCGTTGCATTCGCAGCAAATTAGCCGAACAAATGACCACAATATAAAAGTAATAAAAGTCATAAAATATGAGTACGACAAGAACTGTGCTTTATGAGCCGTTATTGCTTTTCCAACAAAAATTACTTGATCGACAATAATTTTGAGCATCGAACATGTTTGTGTACCTGTGTGTGCCAGACAAGTTTGCGAAGTTGCTACAACATGGCGTATGCGGTGCATGTGCTTTATCGCGAGTGCTAATATAACACAATAAAGTGTTTTTTTTTTTGTTGCAAACATGTGAGTATGTTTGTGTTTTTTTTTTAATTCTTTAACGTTTTTCATTTCACAATTTCCCTCGCAATGCACTAATCATGCAATCTTGATAGTTACTGTAGCAACAACATTTGTGCAGCTGCACCAAGATTTGTTGTTGTGAAGCATAGAATTTGGTTGATCCGTTACTTTTCTTCGGGAATTGAAGCGGATTAAGATTTGACCTCTATCTCCCTGTCCTTATTGGACTGAAATTTGGGGAAAAATTAACGGATACTTTCGTTTCAAAAAATAAAGTGAAAACATATCTGGTTTAAGCTTAAAGGCCAAAGTCATTTGGAATGTGCCCAGCAGAACCAGGGATCATGGTTTTATTAATCCCGAAGTACTCCCTTAAAAGTAGTGGATTACTCCCTATCACTCCCTATACCACTGTGTATTACCTTAGAAATTTGTATACTCCCTTTAACATTGGATGTCCGAGGAGGGCGAGTAATAGAAAAGCTTTATTTTACCTCCCAGAAAACAATAATGGAGTTTTTGTTATTGATTTTTTATGAATCGCAATCGAGTAATGGAGGAGTTTTGGAGAATTTTAGAAAACCTTCCAGGAGAGTAATGCGGGAGACATTTCACAATGCTCTTAAAAGGCCAATGAAAGATATTTGGAGAGTTATGCCTCAAGCTTTCTATGGAAGCAAATGAGGGAATGGAAGCGCAATGGAAATGAATTCATACATATATAAATACCTCTCATATCAGCAAATAAGGGATTAACTATGGAAAACAATCATTTTTATAATTTAAATCTTTATTTAAATGGTATTTGCTTCTTATATTTCTACGATTGCAGCCTTTCCTTTTTTTTAATTTTTATTTCTTTGTTGGCAGAGAAATTTGGCTTACTCAAAAAGGTGTTTGCTAGGCGTAGAAGTTAAAGAAATCTCTTCTTATGCTCCAAAAATATTTGAAAGGGAGTAATCTTTTATTATTAACTTGAGAAGGTCTATTGCTCCAAGATTACTAAAATCGGGGCACAGAGTGTATTTTGTTATTGATCCGAAAGGATTTTAAAGGGATTACTCTCTTATTCATCACTTAGGGATATCTCATCTTGCCCTTCACAAAGAGTAGCATAAGAGCAGAAAAAAAAAATATCTTCTATTGTTCTAAAAGGATGGCAAAGAGAGTGCTCTCTTATTCATCGCTTGATGAGATCTCGCTTCAAGTTCTACCCGTTTGATTTTAAGAATTTTTCTATTAAATTTGAATTTGTTTTCTGAAAGTAGGGCTTCGACACAGAATAAATAAGTAGAATTTTACATTATTATTTTATTTTCAGGTTAAAGTTTAAATTTGTGGGAGACAAATTGTCTCTTCGAAAGTTATACCTTGAAAATTTTGAGTTCTAATTCGACTTAAGTTGTCATACCAATTTTCTGTTAGCCTAGTTTTAGATACATCATTATGCTAGTGGTGGTCTGAAAATTTTCATTATGCGTTATAATAAAATCTTTAAATATCAATAAAAAAAAATAAAAGCAATAAATAACTTTTATATAGGAGAATATATATTTTTTATAAACTAAAGTTGACTTTCGTTGTTAAAATCTTATAATTTAAAGGTATATTGAAATAACAGTGGATTGTTCTATTAATGTAAGAAGTGCAGCTTGCAAAACGTTATATACATAATAAATTTTAACTCGAAACCGGGTAAGCCCACGGATAACCCAGTAACTTTAATCCGGAGTACTTCACATTGGTTTTAACAAAAGCTCGGCATCTAAACATGAAGGGGCGTGATGATTTTACCTCGTCATGCTCCATTCAAGTGAAAAAGGGAGGGGCATATATGTCTATACGAGAGTGCGCTGTCAGAATATCGACCCCAAATGAGTTTCGCATATAGGTTGCAATTCTGCACTGGCCTTAAAGATCTCGATAACTGGCAAGAGGTGACATTTAAGGTAATTGAAAGAGATATCAGGCCTTCTCATACCACCCTAAGCAGCACTACTGTGAATAGATTAAATAATTGAATTTTATCCTGCCACTGAGCTCTTCGTTGCACGGATTTTCGCTTGAAGGACACTACATTGACCAGACAGTTTCAGTCAACGTAAATAGGTAGAAACCAGGCTTAAGATACGCTGTAAGAAATAAATAAAATAAAAATAAATAAGGTCCCGACAAAAAATACACTTTCCAGTCTTGTCTCCAGCTTCGATACATATGCTAATAATCTCACTTTTATATTCATGCGATTAGATCCCTCGAACCTTTTCTCCCTAAACTTGCAAGGGGGACAGTCTGTATGATCCGGCATGACGTCGAAACCGAAGAGAATGCCTCCTTACCGGTCATCGCCACCTTTTTACGATTCCGTTCTGGCTGCAAAAAAAATGCAGAAAGCGGTCCTGGGTGCATTACCCATGGAAATATTTCTAAGCAGTCATGTCACCCTTCTTTAGGGTATTTAACTGTCAAAAATTAAGGTGAGGCTTTGAAATCGGAGTAATAAGAGTATGGATAAACCGGGAAAGCCACGAAGAATAGAGAGCAAGTTTTTTTCCTTTCATGCCAACTGGAGTTACCATACTGTGTTTTGCTGATTAATCCCTCGTTCTGACTAAGGAAAACGACTTTGACGAGGTTTGCTCCAAAATAAACAGTTGTCGCTTCAATCTTTGGATGAGAACAGCGATATAATTGAGCAGTGTAATATAACAAAGTAAAAAGTGCAGGAGGGATCATCAGTCAACTGCAGGGCCTAAGTAGGCATTGAAGAGTGATTAATGTCATATGAGACAGTCATTGAAGTATTGAGAAAAAGGAAGAAGTTTTAATCTCTAAAGGTCGTACGAATAAGTAAATGTTTTTCAAACCAAAAGGCATTCCTGTCAGCCCCTATGATCAAATATTATTGTGATGAGTCTGTAACATTAAGCAATAACAGCTAAAGTCTATTTAGGACGAAATTGTGTTATTACTCTTATTATTTTAAATAGGAAAAAATGATAATTTTTTTTTGCAGAAAAATTTGCAAAAAAAATAGACACGTGCGGATACGAATCGAGCAATAGAAATGGGTTTCATATTCTGACGTACAAACAAACGAGTATTTACCTAATTCATGCCGTCACATTTCTTCATCGTGCCAAATCATTTCTGATGCAATAATTTCCATTTGACGTATGAATGTACTTTTTTTCATGTTGTTGTTGTTACCTTTATTCACTATTTAGTCAGTTGCAGCTGCTGACGATTGCCTTCTGAATTATTGTTTCACTTTCAGCATTCCAAAATTTTATTTAATGAACTTAAATGCGCATTAAAATAGTTTTGTACGCAAATATCTAATCTAATTTGGGGGAGAAAAAAAAAAAATAAAAAACAAGTAAGGCGGGCTAAATGCGGATATAACTGAATGTTATATAATTTGTGGTAAGGTTTTGTGATAATCGACGTAAAACATACTCATTGTACTAGTTTTCCAAAGGGGAATATTTGTTATTTACGTTGCGTTGCGTTTTGCATAATGAACCAAGCTCCCTTAAGAGCTAAAGTGACTCCTTCATATTTAATTCAAAAATTCCCTTTTTAATACGAGAAAATTTCTGATTAAGCTTTACCGAGATATTTTGTGTTCTACTTGACACTACAGTTTCTATTTTTATTTTTATAAGATTAAGAATGCAATGCATTTTTTTTGTGATTTTTCCAGCGTCCCGAAATTGGTAGTTGTTACAGTGATTTGACCGAAATCTCTTACCGCCTAGCCATTTCTTCTAGTTTGGAAGCACAATCATCTTTTTGAGTTGTCACACCTTTAGTGCCATATCGCACACTTGGTTAACGGTCAGGCGGAACGACAGATCAGAACCAAATTTGATCCAATGATCTAATAATTTATTAACAAAGTTATAATACCTTGATAAAGTACTAAGCACAACTGGGTATACAGTAAGTATTTGTAGGCAAATAGATAGCGTTCATTTATTTATCTTAGAATTGACGTAGAAAAATCAGACAGTAAATACGATAAGAACTCACTCGTTTTAATGTTTTCTCAAATAACCGTACCAATGGCATGTGTACAGTGTGCGACAAAACTAAGGCACCGAAACTCCGTTTAAACTATTTTACTCAAATAGTCGTAAGTACAAGTTTTATAATGTAAAGTGATTTTTATTCAGGAAGAATACAGTTTAATATTATAAATTTGAATAAATCAAAGTAGTTTACCAGCTTATCCAAAAAATGTTATACGAAGAATCCGATGAACTCAAAAAGTGGAGCCACGAAACTAAAGCATTATAAAATATCTATGGGGCAAACCCGGTTTTTTCGTTATTTCGTGACATATCCGTGTCTCTTTATGGCAGATACGGATGTTGTTTTCATTTAGTATATTACTAGCAGACCCGCCAAAATTTTAGTTGCTTATATTTAACAAATTCTACTCTCTCCCTTCCACAGTGGCGCTTCCTTGTAATTTACTCCTATATCTTAATTTTTCTTTCTACTTTTGCTTTCCCCCACCCCTTTATTCCGTTAGTTTATTTAACCCTCTTCTGTTTCTTCTAACCCCTCCTCCAATTATCAAATTCTCTATTCCTACTCCCCTTTTACCTCTTTTTCCTCTGCGGATACTGATATGTACATATTTTCGAAGATATAGCGGTAACATTTTTTTTTGGTCTTAGCACCGCTCACCTTTTTGAAGTTTTTTTTTTAAATATGGAAAACATATATATATATATATATATATAATATCTTTAACTTGAATCAAATAAATTCCTAGCTTTACCGAATTGCAGCTTTATATAACCTTGGCCTTTCCGAAAAACTATATACATCCTGTGTCATGCCCAACGAACTTCTAAACCTTCCGTGAGAGTTTCAGAGATATCGACTACAAACCGTGGACATTAATGAAGCACAAAGAAATACAAATATTTGGGCGGGGCGAGGCTCACTTTTTTAAAATTATGTAAATCTTGACTAAAGCATTCACATATCCAAATATCATTAGTTTAGACCAAATATGTCCAGAGTTATGACGAGTTGTAATTTTATATGACCTGGGGGCGTGGTAACTCCCCTTTCCCAAAACTATATATAGCCTATGTCGTACCCCCCGAACTTCTAAACCTGTCGTGAAAGTTTCATAGTGATCCACTCTAAACTTTGGACATTATTTAAGCACAAATGAAACACACAAAATGTAGACGTGGCACCGCCCACTTTTCCAAAACTATATATAGCCTATGCTTTAACCAGTGATCCAAAGAATATTCTGTGAAAATTTTATAAAAATCGGTTGAGTACTTTGGACGCCTATAATTCATTTTTATTTATAGGATTTAAGTAAAATATCTTGGGAAATAATTTTCCACGCCAGCTCAACTTGCCCGAATAGAGAGACTTTGTTTTTGCAATTTTTCTCCGGCTTTTTGAATCCATCATTTTCTTTAGATTCTCTGTTCGCTTATATAGCAAGGGCCACCACAATACGTCAACATTATTAGCCCTAAACTATTTTTTGAAGCAAGTCGTTATACGTTTCTGCAGAATGTCTTCGTGATAAATACACCGTAATGGCATTCCTTTTCCCTCAGCCTCAACCGTGTTCCGACGATCAAAAAGTATAGTAAAACTGAGTAAGCGGTGTTTTTTAGGCCTGGGAACAAGCTTGAGAACGTCCTTATATTTCAGAAAACTTGTATTTGACGGAAAATAAGAATCCTCGTGGTATTGTACTACTCCAATTTAGGTGGAATCTTGAAAACACGTTTTTCTTTAATCTGAAATCAGAGGGGGTTTTTATGCTCTGAAGTGAAGTAATCGGTGTTTTTCGAGGTGGAGGCCATGAAAAATAGTATTTCCTGATTTCCTTTGATTAAATTTGAGTAAAATTCTTTCGCGAAGTTCCGCGAACTAATTATTTCCAGCAAATTTTTTAGATTTCTACAGAGAATTCAACCTAGTTAAATGGCTAAATAAAAGACGGGAACAGTTCTTTGAAATCTTTAAGGAAAAACAAGACCTACCTTGATTTGGTGCCTTTGTTTTGTCGCACAAATTTTTTAGTTAGTTTGAAAAGTGCAATAAGTTTCTTTTAATAAACCACGAAAACAGTTTTTTGTTTCATATTTCAAATAACTAATACATACAGGGTGGCTGATGAATTTTGCTACATTAAGAAACTCAAATAATTTTTTTTTCAGTGTATGGAATTCATTTTTCTTTAATTCATGTTAAAGCTCATTAAATTTTATTAAATATAGCTTAGTTAGTTTTAAAAATAATGGAATTTAAATGCCCCCCTGCTCGTCGATGCATGTGCGGCATCTTACCAAAAAGTTGTTCATTACTGCTTGGAGAGTTGAGACAGGAATAGCCGCAATTGTTTCTCGAATGGATTGCCTTAGTTCATTCAAATTTGTTGGTTTTGCTTTGAAGACTTCCTGTTTGCAATAACCCCACAAGAAAAAGTCAGGTGCAGTAAGGTCAGGCGACCTGGGTGGCCAACGGAATGTGGAGTTTCTGAATATCAGCTTATTGGGAAATTTTCGTCGCAATTCTGTCATAACAGGTTGGGCTATATGAGGAGCTGCACCATCTTGCTGAAACCACACAGAGTTGAAAGAAATTCTCATTCGGCGTAATTCTGGATAGAAAAACTCTCTCAACATGCTCAAGTAACGGTCTCCAGTAACCGTAACGGTGTGGCCGTTTTCTTCGAAGAAGTAGGGCCCGACAATGCAGCGTGATGAAACTGCACACCACACTGTGACACGAAGTGGATGCAATTCCGTCTCATGGAGTATCTGTGGGTTGGAAGCACTCCATATTCGACAATTTTGTTTGTTTATGTTGCCGTTTAAATCGAAATGGGCCTCGTCAGACATGAAAAGACAGTTCAACATGTTTCCATCCTCTTCCACCATTTGAAGCATCTTCTGGCAAAATTCCAAGCGAATCGGCAAGTCTGCAGCGTTCAGTTTGTTGGCCATTTGAATTTTATATGGGAATAAGTCCAAATCTTTGTGCATAATTGACTGTAATGACTGTCTGCTTACACCCATTTGAGCAGATAAACTTCTTGTCGAAACACGTGGATTGTTTTGTATGGCAGCAGCTACAGCAGCGATTGTTTCCTCCGTTCGAATTGAAGGGTTTCGCTGGTAAGGTCTTCTGTTGACTGTCCCATGATCGGCAAAATTGTTTACAAGTCTTATTATGGTCCATCTGCTCGGAGGATTGCCGCCAAACGTGCGCCTATACTCTCTTTGAACCGAAACTACGGACTCCAGTGCGTGATAGCGGCGGACAATCCAAATTCTTGTTTCAGTGTCCCAGTTATCCATTTTTGTTAAATGTAAAAGTCAATCTGCAAAATAAAAAAAAAATTAACCAGATTCATTAAATAGAAAAAAAGTTATTTAATTTTTTTTTTGGTAGCGGCTTTCATTAGCCACCCTGTACTCGTATTTGGCCTTTATCAAGAAAAATAAATATGAAATTTAAAACCTGCACATAGAATTTTATTTAATCATGTTGCTAAACATAGTACCTTTGGGGCTTTAGTTTTCTAGTACACTGTATGTATGTTTGTATGTATGTGTGTGCATATATTTGTTTGTACATTTGTGCACTTGACGTTTCGCCGTTTTCCAGTTTACTCATTTTCCCATTTTGGTTATTTTATTTATACAAAATATTTTCGGAAATCAATAAAAAGCACACCAAAGTACGAGCACAAGTACATAGGCAGTACAAACTAGTATGAAGATATGTATATATGCATGTATGTATATAAATATTTATGAACTTAAATGCTATGTGGGTGAATGTTTAACCCAATTTTCAGCATGTATATACATATGTTCTTATGTACATAAAATTATATTTGCATAGATAAAATAGCCGAAGTAACTACAAAATAAAAATCCTAGACTAAAATTATTTCATAACATTTAGGGGCTTATAATGTAGATATATGGATGTGTATAAATATGTACAATCACTACATATATCCAAAAACTGGTCATGGAATATGCAAATTTGATTACAACATTTTGATTAAGTAAATATGTATATTAGGGTGAGACAAGAGGTGAAGTCTTTAGCTTAAATACCAAGTTAAAAGTTTGAGATTGGCGTGACGCGGAAAAAGAAGAGAGAAAGAGCCAAAGCTGTGGCCCAAGGCGGAAGTGAGAGGACGTTGAAATGTTTGCTGTTAGCAATAGGCACGGGACTACTCGAATAAAAAGTATTCGAATGAAAAATCCATTTATTCGAAGGCTATAGAAAAATCGAATAATTATTAATCGAATAGTATTATTCGAATAAATGACAACTATTCGAATAATAGGTGTAGTTAAACAAATATCACTACAGCTTATGTACACATTTGTACACGCAAGCATACATACATACATACGTACAAAACGTGAATGCATGCTCATAGGTACAAGCGATGAAGACAGTGAATTTCGCTCCCGACATCTCTCGCATTTCAATACAACTATTCGAATACCACTATTCGAATAATACTATTCGAATAATGCTATTCGAATAAACGGATAATTTATTCGAATTTTTTGAAACGAATATTTTTATTCGTTTATTCGAATAGTATTTATTCGAATATTATTCGAAAATAGTCCTACTACTAGTTAGCAATGATGCCCGAAAATGTTTCCATAAAACTTTGAAACTGTTAAGAATTCTTGCAGTTGCGAATAGTGACTTGGTAGCCCAAGTACAGAGCCTGCTTACGTTATGAAGAAAACCCTTCATCTCATTGCAATTCTGAGAAGGAGATGATGATACCCCAATCAGTGACAATGGATGTCCCACCACCCGACAAAGATGAAGTGAGTGCGACTTCTTTAATTTCAAGGAGAAGATAGTCCGTTGCAGGCACAATCTTCCTGCCATTACTGCTCGATGACGATGATATCGGTCTTAACGTGGATTTTACTTTTTCAGAACTGATCTATAGCGTTAATCTCGAAAATAGTTTCAGCCGATAAATTCAATAGAAAACTCACTATTGCCAACAAGTGCTACGTTGCACTAAGTAGTCCACTTAGATGTAAAGTCCTCTCTCGACGAACCTAGATCAGATGTGGGCATAGTGCAACAGCTTAGCTGTCTGGGTCATACTATCTAAATATACAAAGACGATCTCGCCTGGAAAGTGTATCTATAGACAAAAGCTGTAGACAACAGAGGAAGGTGAATGATCGCTTGGCGCCCTGCCTGCTTTGTTTTAAACGAGATGGCTTAACTCGTTGAATATAATATACAAATATAACCTAAAAAAGGTTAAGTTTTTAGGAAATCTTAAATAAATTCCTTGGCACGAAGTTTCCTAGCAATATAATTGCTGTCGAAATGAAATGTTTTTCCTGCAGGTATCCTTTTTTAGACAGGATGACACAGAAATAACCGTCCTTTGCTGGGGGGGAAAAACCGGGCCATTACGGTACATGGCACGGGCTGTTGTGGAGTCCTGTGTTGCTGTGCCCTTCTTTTAAACATACATGATATTGCAGACCAATCCTTTCAGTTTCGACAAATGGTTTCTAGTTTGCAAAAGTTCACTCGCTTACTTGCTCACAAAATAAGCTAGCGGCAATGAATAGACTCCATGGCTAAATTGAATCGGTCTGGTGCCCTGATAATTTCGATTTTTTTGTTTGTCTATCTTTTTGTTTCTTTTACTTCAAATGTATATGAATATCGTCTCAAAATTTTATTAATAATAAATACCGTGATACCGTTATGTTTTATTGACACATTTTTATTTTTCATTTCCAATCCCAAAAATCCCTGAACATCTTTCATTAAATGCTACTAAAAACTAAATATGATTACTATATGAAAATTAACTCGATTGTTTGTTTATTGTGTTACTTGAAGTAACGTAATCGTTTCTTGTAATTAACACGAAACTGGATCAACCGCACTTACTCAAAATTTCCCAGTAATTTATTTTAAATTCGATGTTTTTTTATTTGAATGTAACATCTTCTATAGCAAAGGCTGAGTTATAAGCAATTTTAAAATTTACAAAAATCCATTTTCACATATAAAATGAATGAATTTATCGGCCTGAATACTAATTTTTTTTTTCATAAAAATTATGTTTGTCAAGGTGATCTATTATTTTATAAAATTGCATAGTAAACATACCTTAACTATTCGAAAAATTTGTTAAAAAATACAAAACTTAAAGTAAACAAACTAATTTGGAAACCACATTTTTTTTTGTTTTGTTATTAATGAAATAACTTTAATTTAAAACTAAAAAAAATAGAAACCTAATTATTTGTTATATATTTTAGGATTAGTTAGTTTCTCGAACAATTACTTCTTTCAACCTTAACTAGGACGAATTTTGGGATTGTAAAATCAGAGCCGGAATATTCCGGTATTGTAAAAATCAAAACAATTAACAACCGAGGGTTTGAAGGGCTTGCTACTCGTCCCTCCTTAGTTTACATAAAGTCTTCGCTAGGAAATCAAATAGCAAAAACAGTTAGTGTTCTTCATTAACTTGAAATATTAATAGCAAAAGTAGTAAACTTGGCCTGAGATAAACTGTATTATTATCCTTTCTTCTTCTTCTTTAAATGGTCATTATCATTATTATCCGTTATGATTATTATTATTCTAACCTGGAAATGGTATTATCTGCAGATAAGCAATTTTGTTGTTACGAGAAAGGACTAAAATTGCTTATAATCGTCCCCGCTGTAAGGGTTAATTGAGATTCATTTGGCAAAGCAGCATTTGAAATTGAGGAAAGCAAATAAAGATAAAGTCCTTTCGTGCTTTCATGAGCCTAACAAAAAACAATGTCAGGTGGTTGCGGTTACAAGGTGGCAAATATTGCGCTTAAAATATTCATGAACTTGTCTTACTTAATATAAATATGTACATATGTAAAAGAGCAATATCTATGTACGAGTGAGTAATAACTACCTGGACGCATCTGCGTAGGTATTAGCTCTTAAGGTGCTGCCACGTGTTAGCGAGCTGTTAATCGTCCAAACGCTCCCACTTTGTGACAGTGAAACAACCTTCGTTTTATCTGAGTAAATCGCCTCATCCCTGCAAGTGACCCACATACTCGTACAGCAGAACAAAGCAAATACATTTCTAACCTCTGGTAGCAGGTGGAGCTCAAACGAAGAAACACTTTGATAATAAGGCAATGTGGGGCGCAAGTTTGAGAGATAATAACAAATGTTGCGGTTAAGGGTACCATAAAAATAATGGCACAGGAAGGATAATATGTAATACACACAATAAAAACTTGAAAAGTGTAGCAAATAAAAGTAGGTGGAGATGTTTATCTTAGGTGGTTCCATATTTAGCGTGGCAGTAGGTTGAGAACAATAGCAAAAGTAAATGCCTCACCGTATCTTCTGTGCCCAGAAAATAGTAGGTAATTTGAATATGTCTCTTCTATTAACTTTAATAATGACTGAAAATCGTATATGTATATCCCTACAACAACGAAACTCCTGGTTCAAGTATCGGTCAGATTACATCAGTAATTTTAAAAGTTTTTGGTGTGTAAAAATCTTTGGACTCGTTAGAGCAGTCCAACAAACTTAAGCGTCACTGCCTGTAACCATGCCTCTGCCGTTGCTTATAACCGCGCCGTACCATATGTGCCTTGTGTGTGACTGCTTTGCTTATGTGAGTGTGTGTATGCAAGTGCTTTGCTGATTGTTATTACTTGGTAATCGTGCTTAAACACGATGAATGATATCAATCGGCAAAAGACAAAGGCAACTGCGTTTATCATAAATATACACAGTCTTTACAAAAATAAAGTCAGCGATTTTTCATGTGAAATTTATTTTAGCTCAGAATACTCAAGACGGTAGTTCATTGGTTTTGTTTGTGTAATCTTTGTATAAAAAAATAAAATAAAATAAAATAAAATAATATAAAATATAATAAAATAAAATGAAATAAAATAATACAAAATATAATAAAATAAAATAAAAAATGTTCCCTTTCTGTTCAAATAAAATTTTTTAATAATTAATTAAAATAATTATTAAAAAAAATAATTTTCTTAAATAAAAAGAAAAAATTATTATTTTTGGCCTTGAGCTGGTTTATAGTCATGGTACTTTACAAAGGCACAGACCGTAAGAAAAGTTCAATTAAATTGTTGCTAAACCAAAAAAAAATGTTTTTAAACCAAAATAAAATAAAACAAGCAAGGAAAGAGCTGTAGCCGAAGACTTTGTACCTTTCACGAATACGCATCGCGGTTTTAAGTGTCCGATCCTTACTCACAATTAGTAAAAACTCTGTAAAACTGTTAATTTAAAGATACGTAGCCCAAACCCCATTTATCGGAACAATCGATTGTATGGGAGCTAAGCGTTGCGATCTTGCTGGTTCCAACAAATGATTAATGTTTTACAAAATGACTGCTTCTTATCAAATTTCATCGAGATAACTCAAAACCTGAGGGCTAGTGTTCAAACAGACAGACAGACATGGCTAAATCGCCTCATCGCCCAGATTATTTCGATATACTTATTGGTGGGTCTGTGTCTTCTTCTTTACATTCTTACAAACATCGGACCAAAGTTATAATACCACTTCATATATATGAAAGGTATAGTAAGTTCAGAAATCAGAACTCAGCTCCAATTAAGAACCGAAAACGAAACTAAAAGTGAATTCGAAACATACACTGGAACTGAAATTGGAACTAAACTGGAATCGAAACTGAAATCTGCCTTGGAACAATTCAAAATCTAAAATAGAAAGTAAAAGCAGAGCTAGAACTACCGCAATTGAGAAATATGTTGTGCTGCAGTTGATGTTGCCTTCATTGAAAATGAAAATATACAACCACTTTTGAGATGAGTGCCATTGGTATGAGTGGCGGCATGGCCTGGTAACCTTGACTGAAGGATACGCCCTTATACGAATGCATAGCACACACAAACATACAAATGTTAGATTCAACTATAAATATATCTATGCACGTGTTCTTATTTTTATTCTTAGTTGCATATACTATACAGGGATGTATGTATGTATGTATGTGTGTGTGTAGTTTTATATGGATATTATTTGTTAGATGCGCGCATTCAGATATTCAGTGCCGAATGGTAGAAGTAATTTCTTGTGCTTTGGGGTGCTATGTTATCTTAATTTAGGTTGATGCTATAATGAACAGAGGAATGTATTACGGTAATCTAGTATGAAAACAAAGCTTTATTAGGTTGCAAAGCGTATTTACTCAAGTTGTAGAGAAATTGAAGACATCTGCTACTAATATTCTAAGTTAAGTCATATGGATCATTTAGGATGAAATTAGAGATAAATTTGATTTGGGAAGTAAAGTACGATCGAAAAGGGGCAGTTTTTATACCTTTCATGAACATGAAATGGTATTATAACTTTGGTCCGATGTTTGTAAGTATGAGAAGAAGAAGAGATAGAACCACCAATAAGTATACCGAAATGATCAGGGCGATGAGCTGAGTCGATTTAGCCACGTCTGTCCCTCCGTATGTCTATTTGAATGCAAACAAGTCCCTCAGTTTTTGAGATATCTCGATGAAATTTGGTATGGGGCCGCCATTTTGTAATATATTAATCGTTTGTCCGAACCAACATGTTCCTATAAACTGGTTTTGGCCTATAACTGTTGCAATTAAAAAGCTAGGAACGTGAAATTTTGGAGGTTTGGTACATATTATATATATGTAGTGAAAATCACCCAGATCGGACCAACATAACATATAGCTCCCATACAATCGATTGTTCCGATAAATGGGGCTTGGGCTATGAATATTTAAATTAAAAGTTTTGCAGAGTTTGTACTAATTGTGAGTAAGGATCGGACCCTTAAATCCATGATGCGTATTTATGAAAGGTATAAGGCCCTCGACACAGTCGAAGACAGCCCTTTCCTTACTTTTTTTTTCAATAACGTTTCGGGTTAAAAATATTCGAGGATAATCTATAACTAACCTAGGCACTGGCTAGATTGTCCCCACAATAGACAACCCTGCCTAGGTCTCTGGCAACGACAGCGTATGTTTTCCAATTGACGGGCAATTTATTCTGCAAGGGGCATGCAAAGCTTTTCCCATGTTATGCCTGGATTGGAAAATATAGCAGGGACCTGCCTAATTTTCTCTAGCTCGCTGTCTGCTCACTTTTTGCAATCCAGTACCTACCTAGTTTTGCCTCGATTATTAAATTGATGTGCTTTTAACTGAAGTTGTTCAATTGTCGAGAAAATTTTATAGATTTTAATGGATAGAGAAGAGGACTGTGATGCAATTAATTTTTTTTCCAAATTGTCTTGGAAAAACTCGGCAATTCCCACAAAGACATTACTCCCCAGGCAGTGTCATAAAAAGCAGGAGAGCCAGTGTATGCTTTCCTTGGTAGGCCAAAAGAGAAAATCTAGCCAGGCCATAGCCAAAATTTGTCACATTTTCTACCCGGGTTTCTATCAATTTTTTCGAGGCATACATAAGTTGCAGACCTTATCTCTACAACTAAAAAAAATTGATGTCTGTAATTTGCAGATATTCGAAGATGACTTAGCAACTGAGGTCTAGAAGTGTGTCTCTATATATATATATATGGTGGGAAGAATACCCCTTACCCACGCTGATTTGGAAGGTGAGAATCTGGTCCTTGCACAGACCATTTTCCCATTTTCAATATACTTGCAGTGTTTTGGTTCTAGATTTGGAGTTCAATACTTTTGTTGTGATATGCACCTACCGCTAGCCACTTCAGTGGCGTTTTATCAAAGTCAAACGAGACAATCCAAGCTTCAAGTAGCACTTGTTTAAGAGTCTCACCTAAACAATATTTGCTTCCTAGTTTAATTTTCCTCCCATTTTCACTTTCTTTTTGATTTTGGAAAGCTTCAACAAGTTAGTTTTTTCAAATTTCCTCTAGTTAATAGTATTTTCTTGAAGGTAAAGAATGTGCAGGCTGAAACGCGAAGACCGCTTAAATTATTCTATTTTTGTATTTCCACCTTTTTCCGCACTTTTACTTGGATATTCGAGGGACGATTTTTGTGAGCTGCGCCTTGGCAATCAAGGTGGCTGTATAAAAAGCTTTGCAGCGCGATTTATTTTTTTATGTTTATCAAAAGAAAAAAGTGAAACATTCACTAACTAAAAGCACAGACAATTGGACGACGATAACAACAATGGAAATGACATTGTGCGCCATATTAAGTAATCTCCCTCGTCGAGTTATGCAATAAAGAAATCCTTCAGCCTGAGCATGTTTGGCTCGCATTCACAAAAATATATAGGCCTTAAAGCAGAAAATGATACGTGTGAATATGTACAGCAAGCCTATAGTTGAGCCAATCAATTAACAATTAGTATGAATCCCAAGCCAACTAGTCGCTTTACATTAAATAAAATTAAAAAAAAAAATAAACCTAAATAAAATAAAATAAAATAAAATAATATAAAATAAAATAAAATAAAAAAAAAATAAAACACAAAATAAAATAAGAAAAAAAAAATAAAATGAATAAAATGAATAAAATAAAATAAACTAAAATCATTAAAAAAAAATAAAATAAAATAAAATTAAAAAAAAAAAAATAAAAGAAAACAAAATAAAATAAAATAAATACAATAAAATAAAATAAACTAAAATCATTTAAAGCAAAATAAAATATAATAAAATAAAATAAAATAAGTATTCATGAAACGAGCTCAAGACCAAGATTAATAACTTTTCACTTTTTAAATTTTTAGAAAAATTATTATTCTTTTTATTTTTTAATAATCATTTTTAATTAATTATTATGTACAGGCCGTAACATCAACAAAAATTGTTGGTATAAAAAAGCAATAAAATAAAATAAAATAAACTTAAATCATTTAAAACAAAATAAAATAAAACAAAATAAATTAAAATAAAATAAAATCAAATAAAACAGAGTAAAATAAATTAAAATAAAATAAAATAAAATAAACTAAATCATTTAAAATAAAATAAAATAAAATAAAATAAGAGAAAATAAAATAAAACGAAATAAAATAAAATAAAGTAAAATAAAATAAAATAAAATAAAATAAACTAAAATAAAATAAAATAAATTCAAATAAAATAAAATCATCTAAAACAAAATAAAATAAAATAAAACAAAGCAAAATAAAATAAAATAAAATAAAAGGAAATAAAATAAAACGAAATAAAATAAAATAAAATAAACTAAAATAAAATAAATTAAAATAAAATAAAATAAAATAAAATAAAATAAAATAAAATCAAATAAAATCAAATAAAATAAAATAAACTAAAATAAAATAAAATAAAATAAAATAAAATAAAATAAAATAAATATTGAATTGTTGCTTTACGAAACGGTCTATTTCGGCCCAGTCTGTGTTTAGTTAGAATATTTGACTTGCTTATGACTAGGTTGTTGTTTCACTGCATCCAATTGTACGTAATAGATATTTTTCAGTTTTCTCCAACAGCTATCCTTTCTTTATTGTAATTCTTTTCACTGAGTTAAAAAAACAGGAAAATTCCAGCGAATTGGCAGACGTGTGAATGAATAGAAAACCTTGCGGGCGTCAGCTCATACTTCAATGTAGATTGTATGGTTGTAGCCACACACGCACGCACATTATACAATATAGAAATGGAAATTTGATGCCTTGCAAATATACAACAATGTAATAATGGATATACAACAACTACAATAACAACATGAAACAACGAATATTCGAAGAACAATCACAGCATATCCAACAACGACATTGGCAACAACAAAGCTGACATTGGATGATGAAAATCTCGCTGTGCCAACCATAATTTTACTGGAAAAAAACTACAACAAATACCTATTCTCATTACAATAAGCAATGCTTATTATGCAAATGAAATGAACGTGTACTCGCAGCTTGAATTATTTTTTTACTCCTTTCTTTACTCCCTTCCATAGAAGAAAGGCGGTTTGTTTTTATTCGATTTGGTTTAAATTTCACTATTAGGTAAAATACATTTTTTTGTTTATGTTAATGTTAACTTGTTATTAGTTAACTTAGTGGTCGGAAACTATTGATGGCACTATCCCCACTTTTGATGTATTTTGTGTATCGTTTGAAGTATCTATAGTTAATTGACAATCTTGAAACAAAAATTTTCTATGGCAGATGCCCTTTTACTTTTTTATTGTATTAAAATATTACTAAGAATATCCCTTAAATTTACAGCAAGGCTATAAATGTATTGAATTTGGTAAAGACATAAGTAGTCTCCGTAAAAACTGTCCCATCTTATTGTGAAAAATACATACGAAATAAAAACTATAAAAATTATCGATATGTTAGCTATGGTTTTAAAAAACTCTAACTTTTGATATTTTCCGACCTCTTACCTTATTATGAGGGATAACACCGCGTTAGACACATTCTGTCCTATTAACCAAATATACTTTTTCGGAAAGGGAAGAAAAAATAAAAATACACGTGTATCGGCGATTTTCATGTACGCGCCAGAATTTTTTTTTTATGTATAACACTGCGTTACAAAAACGACCTTTAGTTCTGTCCTATGAACCAATATATGTATAATTATACAATAAAAAAAATTCGGACGTGTACCTGAAAATCGCCGATACACGTGCGTTTCTATTTTTTCTCCCCTTTCCGAAAAAGTATATTTGGTTCATAGGACAGAACTAAAGCTCGTTTTTGTAACGCAGTGTAATTATTCGAGTTAGCTGCTCTGACTGTCTTCGCAGGGAGTCGAAGCAGGATGAATTAGGGTTACTGCTTCCAAGGCCCATTGATACGATCCCCCCCTAACTGATGAGCTGAAAGTAGATACGGACGACTGGCATAAGGATTCCTCCTTATATGATAAACTAGAACAAACATATTATCGCTGTCTCCAACATGATATCAAACTCGTGTTTGTGACCTTAACGACAGGGTGAGCAAGGAAGTAATCTTTGGTATTACAGTGAAAAAATTTAGCGTCCGCAATGAACCATCTCCTGACGGGATAAATGTCTACAATGGCCACATTAATAATTTGATGCGAGTAGGTTTTTATCCCAAATTTAGGAATCTAATGATAGACCAAGATCAGTCAGCTTTGCTACAATGACCACAAGAGCCAGAGTAAGTGCGTACGAAGAGTCAGAATCATTGCAATGAAAATATGTGTACCCCGATTTGCATGTTTTTGTAATATCCCTGCAAAAAGTGCGATTAGTCTATGATACATCCGGGATGAGTCCCAAAGGAGAATGCGACTAATGCCCGTTCTGTCCACTTTGTACTGCTTGAACTGTCCACATTTGTTTGAGCATGTCCTATGGATAGAACAATTGTACCCTTTTATACCCGAACTGGTACGAAAGGACTAATCCACTTTCCACCCAAACGGGTACTTTTTACTCCTATAAGTATGCTTCAAAAATTAAAATTGACTTTTACCCCTATGAGTATGCTACACACATTAAAATTTACTTATGTATATTGAATTATAGCCAGCTGTAGATTGAAGCGATTAATCAGGGATCGCTCTTTTTAGAGACTAGTCGCACGATTTCTTGCAGGGATTTACAACGGCTTCCGACTTACAGCAGACCAATAGGCCATGGAAGAGTGTCGACTTGAACACTAATTTATCCGACGATCTTTTAGCTCTGGCTTTTATGAGTATAAAGGACTAGTTTTTATATAAATAAATATTTGTTAGACGGTCATGAATTTGATTTCGGTAGCTCTTATTAAATATTACACCACAAAGACTCCAGCCCAGACGGGTTTTCTATCAATACCCGAATTCGGCAGCAGAGGACGGGGATGGCCTCGATGAAGTAGGAAAGGGCAGTACTACTTGAGCCCCTTGGTGTTTCTATTTATTGTCAATTATCGCTAAAAGGTATGCCTGTTCTGCTTTGATACTCAGCGTACTGAATTGCTAGGCTATTAAGCGCCAATATATAACAATGACAATCTTTTTTCGGTATAAACATTCAGAATAATTTTTCAGTAGAACGAAAAAACTTAATTAAATGAAAATTTCTAACTGTATAAAAATGAATAGAGTTAGCAGCTTTGCATAATTTTGGAAGTTACAAGAAGTTCTCTCACTACTAAGAAGAAGAAATATCCCACCTTGCCAACTGTATGAAAAAGTCATTGAGGCTGACGACTATATTTTAATAATTTTGCGGATACCAAAATTTCCCTAACAAATTTAATTAAGTCAGACAAGGCAAAGTAATAGGCAACAGCGCATGTTAGTTGTGTTTGTAATAAACATCCTTAACCCACACAAATATCTATAAAATTTCTTATCAAAAGCAAACCTTATCAGCCTCGTGGTAGTGCAACAATGGTTTTATGTACACTCATCATTTCTCTGTGTTCAAGCAAATTGCTCCGTCGAATAGCCTCATTTGTTAACATTTTTGTTTGTTTCCTTGTTTGCTCGTTAGTCGAACATATCGGCAGGTATTACAATTAAAATTGCGGTAATAAGCGAAATAATGCTTTGGGCGATTGTTACGTATACGCAGTGGGTAACCCAATAAAGCACCATGCCGTTTATTTGAACGACTTGACTATTTACAACATTTTGTGTGTGTATATATGTATGTTAGTACATTTTACTATACTACATGCATGTTTATAATTTGGTGTACGTTATATATACATTAGGGTTGGATCAAAATTGAGGAGGCTGCTCTATAAGCTCAAGAGATATTTGATAGAGTTACGAGTGCATAAAGGGAGTGTTACAAAAACAAATGTTTATGCTTTTAATAAAAGCATAACACTCGAAAGATCGGCTTCACCCCAGTTGTAATTTTCCCTTTACCATCCACTTTACCATTACACACACACACACTCATATTCAATTTAATGCTCAACTGAGCAAAGCTGAAAGACAATAGTTAGTTTGTTGGCCTAATTGTACATCGTATCGTGATAAACGAACGAGATGGATATCGACTAATGCATATCGCCTTCTAGAGGAAAAGAGCAGTTAATAAAGCCACGTCCATGCCAAATATACTTTTTCGTCAGAATTTTTTTTTTTATGTATAAAGTATAAAGCTCGTAGTGTCCGTCAGTCCGCCGGTGATTTTTACTTGGTGCGAATAAGCCACAAACTTAACAAAAGTTATTTCGAGTCGGGCACTGCATTTTTTCTTAGATGAAATATATAGAAATACGTTTTCGCACAACAGAACTTAAAACAATTGTCAAAGTATACGTCTCCTAGCAGCGCAACTGTCAGCTGATCGGAACAAACACACACAACAAACACGCAATATTGATTGTGCAATTCAATGTTTCATCTGTCATACCAGTTGTAAGTGTTGTAAAAGTCATAAACAGTTTAGTGTTAGAAAGTTACTATTGATAAACTACAAATATATGGAGTAGGATGGGTCGAAAAACAATTTTTTTTTCGGAACGCTTTAGTAGCTTAAAAAATTCGAGCCCCTTCAAGTTATGCCGAAAAAAGTGAAAAAAAAAATTAAAAAAAAAAAAAGTTCAGAAAAATCTGAGAATTGATAAAAAATCTATTTTTTTTTAAATTTGACGTAATACATACATTTCCACGAGTCTGCCTGCAAAAATTCAGCTCGACTGGATCACGGAAAAAGGTTTAAAAATCGATCCAAATCTTTCACACAGGCGGACAGACGGACACTACGAGCTTTATACTTTATACATAAAAAAAAATGCTGACGTGTACATGAAAATCGCCGAGACACGTGAATTTTTATTTTTTCTCCCCTTTCCGAAAAAGTATATATGGTTCATAGGACAGAACTAAAGCTCGTTTTTGTAACGCAGTGTTATTAAGTCATTATTAAGTACACAAGACACCTAGAATTACTAAATTTGGTGTGTAGGTTCGCACTTGGATTAAGACAAATATTCAAATTTTATAAATCATAAAAACCATTTAAGTTATCATAACAAAATTTGGCACACAAATTACCCATTTTACAAAGAATGTCTCCCTCTTTCTTTAAATGGCGCTTAGTTGTCTAAATGCTTTTGGTCGTCCAGCACAGCGCACAGTAGCTTTTTTGCTCTGTTGTTGTTGTTGTTATTAAGAATGCTTCGCTCTGCCTACACGGTTGCCGCTCTGGCCGAAACGTACCATTTTTGGTACGCATTTTTTCGCCGGGTACGTTGGTACGCAACTTCCAAATTTGGTACGTTTTTGCCATTTTTACTTCAACGCAACTCCGATGACACGGCTACAAATATACAACCTGCATTTGAATGACTATTTTTTTTTATTTAATCATAATGTTGTGTCTCTTTCACGCTCCTGCTTTACTGGCAGTAGAAGTGAAGTGGTACCACTGGTATCAGTTTTACCTAGGAGTCTTTCTCTGTCATACGTCGCTTTGATATTTTTAGAAAAAGTTGTAAAGAGGTACCACTATTTGTTTGTGGTAAAAAATAGCCCCAGCAAGTAATTCTAATGAAATTAAAATTATTATCACATTTGTCTTAGTTCTGAAGCGGAAAAATAAAGATGGATAGGTAAGTTTTATAATCGGGGGAATTTGCGCAAGCAAATGAAAGGAATTGTGGGCATTTTAATTTATTTATTTACTTTGACTCATTATAGGTTATATTTAGAAGAATAAAATGCTATATGTTTTTCGTTTTTTTTTTATGTTTATACATACACATATTAACCCCCGTTTCTGTGTAAATTTATATCAGCAGATGAACTGCTTAAAATTGTTTTAATAAATGTTGTATTAAATGCTTAGCAAATTATTTTGGTACTTTTTTTTCGGTTGGGTACGAATTTTAATTACGCAAAATTTTACGCAAACGGCAACCGTGCCTGCCTAATGGGAACGATCACTCTGAGAATCGTCATCAAGCTCTTCTAACGGGAGTCCAAGGAAACGCGCCGTTTCAACAGGCTTGGACCAGAGTTATATTGGTGTTAAAATAGTAGGTTCAATTGAACAGGAAAATAGATCTTTGGTATCATTTGGGTTCAGTCTGAGTAAGTAAGAGTTTAACCTAAGTTGTGCGAGGATGACTCTAGTCTCCCTCGGAAGAATACGCTCCTCATCAGCTATTTCAGGTGGTCCGATGTCAATTGCGGGATTCACAGGCCGAGATCTGCGGGATCTGTTTACCGATTTAAATTTTGATAAAACAATAAATTGGATTAGCAAATTAAACCCCTTAAATTAAGGTTCTCATTATACCTAGTAGTGATACGCACTATATTAACATTAGTCGCCTAAAGGCAGTACGTAACGGCATAAACGGATCGAGATAGATATTGATATTTTCGAAAACACAAAAAAAGTGATTATTCAGTACATAATACACCTATAAGGATAAAATTTGGTGAATACATTGAGATTGAGGCATAAAATAAATTTTTCAAAAAATTTTTGAAAGTTTGAGTGGCACCGCCCACTTTTGATTAAGTCAAATTTAGAAATAATGTTCATCATAAATCAAAAACCGTTCAAGATATCGAAACGAAATTCAGCACACCTGTTTTCAGGTATGCAAGGAATATTCCAGGAAAAAATGGGGGGCATCGGTTAAGCTCTACGCCCACTTTTATATGAAAGATCTTGAGGAGGATCGTAGATATGTTAAATAGGCAATAACTTTGCGTAAAATAGCTTTACATCATTTATATTTCAGTTTTAGAGTTTCCTTAAACAAAGAAATCCAAAAACTTAAAATTTTCCAAAATGGGCTTTGCCCCGCCCATTTTATAGTGGACTATTCCACAAAACCTTTTATGCCATAACTCCGCCAAAAATTGATGTGTGGAAACGAAATTTGGTGATAATGTTCTATATATAAAATTTGCTGTAAAAATGGGCGAAATCGGTTAATGTCTGTTCGTTAACATAGTTCTGAAAATTTTTTTTTTAATTTAAAAAGCGATATTTCTACAACTAAGCAAGTTATATCAATCAGATTTTGCACACATAATAAGCTTTTTAAGGAAAACTCGGCCGCAAAAAATTTTTGTAAATTTTGAAGAAATAGGCGTGGCGTCGCCCACTTTTCAGCATAAAATTTCTGCTATTTTCAAAGTTAATCGCTTATTATTCAATTTTAATATTTCAATGAAAATTGGTCAGCTGCTTCTCAGTAGTATGTGTTATACTCCTGCCAAAAATTAGCCAAATCGGAAAACACACAAGCAAAATATTCGGGCACGTATTTAATAACCCACTGCAATAGCGAAGTTATATCTTTGTTTATTTCCATACCATTCTCGATACGTCTATCTGTCTGTCCGTCTGTCTATTTGAACGCAAATACGAGCTGAAAGTATTAAAATAGACCTGCGTAAATTGGGATGCCATAATAGATCACTACTAGGTACATAATGTTCGTTTCCACCCGAACTTAGACTTGCCTTACTTGTTTTTATTTTTGTTTGGTGTTACCGAGCTTTCTCTAAGTTTTATAAATACTGATAATTATTTTTGTTTTTTATAATAAAACTCAAAGCATCTTATATCCTGAACTATGCGGAACTTTGGCTTAAAAATTTTAACTAGCAAACTTCTTACTCTAAAGTTATTTATACTAAAGGTAAACTATTGAAAATTCTACTTTAAATGTAATAAATTGGTATTAATGATATGGAAGTGAAGGCACGCATATTTTCATACCGATTTTCCACCATTTAAAGCAGAATTTTCAATTTCTCATCCTTGGGATGAAGTTCGACATAGTTCAGTATATACGACGCTTTGAGTTTTTGTATGTGAAATAAAATAATTATCGTTCTTGAATTTAAAAAATTAAAATAATCATTATTTGCTGCTCCGTGTTCAGCATGTAAATAATAGACGATTTTTTTTTGTAAGCACTTACCGACTTATGAATAAAAAAACAAAATTTTTTTTTTCAAACTTGAAATTTACTTTGGATCTGAAATGTGAATTTGTCGCTTGTAAGATAGCTACCCAAATTGTGAGTGCTTATAATTTTATCTGTTTGTTTACTTTTTATTGACTTAACTTAACAAATTTATTTATTAAAGTTGAAAAGTTTTTATTTAGCACCGAAATGAAGAATAAACAAATAAGGAAGTGTAAATTCGGGTGGAAGCAAAGTAGTGATCCACTATGTTAACCCAACTTACGTAGTTCTATTTTAATACTTTTCAGTTCGTATAATCTCGTATCGACTCAGCTCAGCGTCCTGATCATTTCAGTATACTTTTTGATGGTCCCATCTCTTCTTCTTCTCATACTTACAAACATTTCCTGTTCATGAAAGGCATGAAAATCAAAAAATATATATAACAAGGGATAACGGAAAATCGTTCCAATATACATTGCAGGGGGGTATTAAATACTTGCCCGGATATTTTGCTTGTGTTTTCCGATTTGCCTAACTATGTTAAAAAACTGGGCGTGGCTGTGGACCGACTCAATTTCGGTTTTTGATTTATGATTAATCATATTTATAAATTTGACTTAATCAATGGGCGGTGCCACTACCATTTTCAAAAATTTCTTGAAAAGTTTATTTTCTGCCTTAATGTTAATCTATACATAAAATTTTATCCCTATAGGTGTATTATGTACAGAATAATCACTTTTTTTGTATGTTCGAAAATATTCTATATGTAAAATGTGGGTGTGGCTATCATTCGATTTCTCCCATTTTAAATAGCACTTGGAGATAAGTGCCAAGGAACCTGCATACCAAATTTTATTAAGATATCTCAAAATTTACTCAAGTTATAGTGTTCACAGAGCGACGGACGGACATGGTTTAATCAATTTCTTTTTTCCTCCTGAACATTTTGATATACATAAGTCAATATCTATCTCTATTCGTTTATAGCGTTACATACTATGGTTAGGCGATTGAAATTGATATAACTTTTGTGCGTAGCACTAATGGGTATAAAAAAGACCAATGTTGGGTTGCGCTCGTAATTACACTTCCTCCCAAAATTGTAAGTAGGGTTGCCACTTATTGTTGCCACCTGAGCTTCTCGCGTAACTGCTTAACGATAGATCTCAGTCGAGTCGTAGCAAACATCTCTATGTACTCAATCAGCTATTCAAATTGCGGAAATAAATTTTTGATCGAATAAGTGTTACACAATTTCAATGTTGTTTGACAACAAAGCCGTTTGCATGCAGCACACCGTTTAGGAAAGGATTCTTTCGACTTGAATTTTAAACCCTTCGTTTTAACCTTTTTTGTTATAAATCCCAAACCTTCCAATTACCTACACCAATTTTCAATTTATTGTGGTTTAGATTTAAGACTTAACTTAAAAGACCCTCTAAAATTTTTTAAATTTATTTTTATTTATTTTTGAATGCTTTTTCAAGTCATTGAATTTTTTTCTAAACAGTTTTGTGTGCGCCGTAGCTCAGAGGGTAGAGCAGACGATACTGATGCGGAGAGCGTCGAATCCTGCAACTAATACAAATGCTTTTAAGTTCTTTTAATTCTTGAGACATATTTGGTTTAAAATTGAAACGCTTTTCTATACACTCATTTTCTCGAAAACTGGTATATTTTCAATTCTAAACCATATTTGGTTTGGATATATATTTAGCCCATAAAAGTTTAAAATCTAGGCTAAAATTTTTAGCCGTGAACTCATTCAATTGGGTGTACCATGCAACGGCATAAATTTACAGTAAGGCCAACAGTTGCCATCACTGCGCAAAAAGCTCAGGGAAAAGCTCTTGAGTTTGTCGGAGTGGAGCTAAATTAATCGCTGTTCATGCATGACGTTTGTGGCGTTTTCAAGAGTTAAGAGACCAAATGCGTTAAAATTAATGCTTCCGAAATGAAAGGAAGTGTTGGCTTAAATTTCATATGTGTTAAATATTAAAAGTTATGGATAATTCTATCTTGAAAAATAAAGAAGAAATCCAATAATGTTGACCGAAATATAGAGCACTAAGCGACAAATATACTCATGTGACCTTATTCTTTCTCTATTATTTGATAACAATTGACATCCTCTAACCATACAATTCAGCAATAAATCTTGTAGACTTGTCGAAAATATAGGGAAAACTTTTAGAGCAGCCAGCAAGGAGTAATTATTTGTATTAAAATTTTGTTACCATTAAAGAAAGTATTAAACATATTTCTATTATCAAGATATGTTTTTAAAACCTCTTTTTGAAAAGCTCTACTGCTGCCCTGCAGTCAATTCTACTAGTTTTATACTAGTAAAATACTAATTTGCCAAACCGGCTCAACTAATTCGAGTTCTGTAATTTTTCCACTTTAAGTAGCAACTGGTATTTTTAACACGGCGATGTCCTAGGAGATGTCCGCATCTGCGTCAGCACCATACCAATTGGCACACTAGTTAGTCTCCGCATCAGGAATATACCAGTTGGCATACTAGTCATCATATACATCAATATCATACCATGCAAAATACTAGTCTGTATATACATCAGGATTATACGAGTTTACATACTAGTCAGTACATACGCCAGAATCAGACCAGTTACTGTAACACTTCCTAGCGGGTTAGTTCAATTTTTGTTTAAAAGTATACGAAAATGGTAATATTACATTACTAATTTTTAAATTCAAATATTAATCTCAGACAGAATCTAATTCATACTTGTAAAAATATCTTTACATAAAATTAAGGAAATTCAAGGAAGATTAGCTTTTCATGCTGAAAATTTTATGTTTTCGAGTTCTTTGCAAATAACCATGCTAACTCGAGTATGGAATTCCAGTACATAATGTGCAAGTTCTTAGTAACTAAATTTTTTAAAAAGTGCTATTTTGACCACCTTGTTATTGTATGTGCCTCTGCTTGCCAATTTCGTTGTTGCAGCTTTTAAACGATTCCTTTGGAGACTCACTGTTATTTTATTTATAAGAACTGCATTTCACAATCACGATAAATCAACCCTGAAAAATAACAACAATTTAATATTTGTTTTGTGAATTTTTGAAAACTTTTTTATTAGAAAAAGTTGCTTAAATTATTTCAAAAAGAAATGATATTTACTTACACAATTGATTTGACAAATGATCGTTTCATTTGAACATTTCTTATTCGTTGTTGCTTCGCTGCTGTGCCGTTATTGCAGTAGCGACGTGGCGAAAATAGGAGTGATTTTGTTGAAATGCACGTACAAACATGATCCCCAAATGTACTATTTAAACCACGAAATTCTTAAAAGAATTATGATTTTACTATCAGACCTATTCTTTAAAAACTTAGAATATTAGTTGAATAGAAAATTAAAATGTAGGACGGCGTTGTTAACTGAACGATTGCGGCCCGATTGCTGAATTGTTTTCTTTTTCGCTCGTGCATGCATGTATCGACAATTTTAGAGGGTTGTTGCTGCTTATGATAGAGGAAACGTTGCAGTCGCTCAAACTTTCATGAATAAGCCCACGAAATTCTAATTAACTAACTAGAATGCTTACTAACCAGTTTGGCAGTTGACTGCAGGATGGTAATTAAAATGATTCATACAAGCAACCAGATTATATTTACTGATGAGAAACTAAAGCAAACTAATTTGTATGGCAAACTATGGAAATGCCGAGCAAAGCTCGGTCGTACTTATTATGAAACGCACTTTTTAAAGAGAATCAGCTCTCTTAATTTATTTGAATCATTGCAATTCGCCTAAATGAACGAATCTCAGTCAAAATATTCTTCCACCCGCATAGATATTACTCGTCAATATATTTTTTGTGTTACGTAATAACAATTTTTATACGGATTCTATGTTCAGCTTAAAGCTGATTCCGCCAGCTGCTGACATCTCCAATAAAATTCTGTGCACGTCTGTTACATTTTTTTTATGTCGAACGGCAAAACATGGCGTTATTTGTAATGATGACATTTGTAAACAAATGACTATTTTCATATCAACATAAAGTTATGAGCGCATTTCATTTGTGTTGTTGTGGTAAAATGCAAATAGGCAATTTTCGGTGTGCGCTCTGTGTTCGCAGATAAAGTAGAAATGTGAAAATGTATTATTTGTTTTTTTTTTTTAGCGTAACCCTTGCAACTCACTTCAATCATTAGCATGCAGAGTAGGGGTGTTGGACGTGTTTACGACACATTGACACACACTCAACTTTGAAGAGGCAAAACAAGACATTATCAAGCTCTTACAGATACGCAAAGTGTTTCAATCTGATTTTATGAAATATTGTTTTTTTTTTTAAGTTTCCATATCGTGTCACATATTTTATAATATTACCTCGGCATTTAGTTTTGTCGCTATTGAGAATTGCCAGTTTAAAAGGTCTTTTTAGGAACTATCGTAAGCAGCAAAAATAAAATTAGTGGAGAAATTCAAAGGAGAATGACCGAGTGCTTCTTTGGACTGAGTAGGCGACTGAGAAGTAAAGTCCTCTCTCGGCGAACAAAGATCCAGCTCTATAAGTCTCTCATCATTCCTTCCTTGATGAACGGCGCGTTGTTGTTGTTGTTTGTAACGACAAAAAAACCTTCCGAAGGCTTTGTGGAGTGTTGTCGGAAGTTATAATGCTTTGCCAGACATGAACCCGGGACGCTCCGGTACTCCCTTGCGGTACTGCCCGACTGTCGTGGTAGCCACTTGGTATGACCAGCGCAACCTTCTAGGTCATATCACCCTTCCTTCCCTAAGTAAGGATAAGATAGGTAATGAGAGGTGAGAGGAATCATATCCGTAGATCAACCATCGAGTTGCACATCATTACCTTTGTGCATATTAGTCGCCTCCTAAGACCAGTATACCTACCTCGGACATATTCTAAACACCTAACCCGCAGGGGCGTAATCATGGACTATGTCGAAAGACGTTGTGATGACCTCGGAAGTATTCACGAGAAAAGTTCTCCAGAAAATGTATAAGCTGTACAAGCTTTACACAGAAACGAGCATAACTCGTTGGTTGGTTGGTCCTCTATTGCCCCAATTGGCGCTAATAAACCGGTTCGTTACATCTCATGAATTAATAAATGAAAGTTATTATAACAACACTGCCAAAATCTTAAGGACCAGGCATCCCGTCACATGTTATCCCTACCGTTGAGCCGAAACACTTTAGAAGCTTCCCTCAAGGTTGCAGCTGCGGCACGAGGTATTGTGTTACAGACCCATCCATCCTGCATGCGCCACGACTGTCCTGTGTAAAAGATAGTGTTTCATTGTAGGAGGGCTATGGGATACATCAGAGGACTGCAAATATTTCTATTTTTTGTTAACCAGTGATGAAAGATACAGATTTTAATAAGTTCTAATACATCAAAAGCCGCTTCAAATGGAGCTCATCTAGTTTCCCTATATATTACGATGCCACGACAACCATATTAGAGAAACGATGTCTCGACTTAGCAGGTTCATAGTTTAATCTCTGCAATGATCAACTAGGCTCGATGTTATTTTTGCTGTATTAAGAGCACGAAGATAACACTGACTTTCAGAGCAGATTGATATCCTGTTTACGGTGACATCTGCGCACAGTTATTCCCTGCATGCCTCCTGGAGCATATAAATCGGATTGAAATATACTCGCTAAGTCTGAAAGACGCTTAGATAGGAAAGCGGCCGGGAGTGCTACAACAATTTCAGATCCTACCCTAAAGGTCATTTTAGAACTGTCGAATTTCTGTGTGAAATACCCCTATTTCCAATGCTTTATCAAAAGAAAGATGATTTTAAAGTTTAATGTCTTGGCCACTCGTCCATTGAGTGGGCATTCGTGTAGAAGGCACTTATACCCCCGACCTTAACTGGGCATAGCAGCTACTCAATAACCACCCGCTGACCATTCACTCATTCGTACGAGCACCTTATACCTTGCCTTGGGAAGTTTAAGCACCTTATGTTCACGACTTTCAGGCTCACTCCCCCTATCGCTCTCTTATATAATTTTTTATTTTTTAAATAAAAGCAAACGCAAAGCTATAATTTATGCCGATGAATTTGCATCAGTCAAGGGATGAACTGAGAAATGTTAATGGAGCGAATATTCCGAATACAAAAAATTCGAACAAGTTTTCAGCATTTAAAAGCATAGCGATTGAAGACCCTCGCTACGAAATGTGTAAATATTCGATTTGAATGTCAATTAGCGTCAAAGAAAATGCCAAATAATTTTCCTCATGTAATTTTCGACGCATCAGGAGGAGAAGATTAATCTAATATGAAGCGCAGAATTAGTTTGCTACTTGTATTTCATTACGTAAAGACATACATACTACACCCATGCTGGTACTAGATATAACCTAAGCAATCTGTAGCTTGATTGTTTATTATATTCCTATTCCATTTGTTCATTTATTGATTATTTTGTTAGTTGATTAGCATCTGGCTGGAAGTGAATAATCTAATTAAAAACAGTTTAGACACATTCATGGCCAAATAAAATTGCCGGCAATACGGCAAATATCGAAGACTAACAACAAAAAAATAAAATCGATCGGAAATGGGAGGGGAAATGTACGTTAAAGTACATAGACACAACAATGTGCCCACTCTGCAGGAAATTCAGCTAACTAAAAGAATACCAAGTTTATTTACACGCTTGAAGAGAAATACAGTATGTGTGCACAGATATAATATGGACCTAGTCATACTTGCCATAACGCCTTAGAAGTTAATTGAGAAAACTAAAGCTCACTTTAGGTAAATAAAGTGGTTATATGACTGGTAAATTAACTGGTAGCTGTCTAGTAAAGCAATTTTCGGCTAGCAGTTTTTCTGTTTATACTACTTCGAATAGCTTTTAGCTGACATATACGATAGATCTAGTCAAACCTTATTATTTAGGCCTTAGAAACTAATTGAGAAATACTTTGGTTAGATCTAGTAATTACATAACTAGCGATTGAATTGGAAGCCAGGGTGAAACAAAGCCATAGGCAATAAATCCATACATAAAATCGCGTGATTTTTAGTTCTAAATTCAATTTTTTTATTTTGATAAGAATTTGAATTTTTTTTAAATGTATCAAGTATCCCCTAGTAGTCGACTATTTTGCGGAACAACCATCATAGAGTCAAAATTTATTTTTCGCATATTTTAAATTCATATCAAAATACTAGAGGGCCCGCCAGACTTTGTCCCGCCCAGAAATTTACCTGAGCGGATTTAGAAATATTGGCTATCCCTATCCCTATCCCTATCCTATCTCTTTCACTACTCTATGCCTATCCCGCCCTTCTCCTTCATATCTCTATAGTAAATATTACAAGGCTCGAAGAAAAGGCTTCACGGCTTCTTTTCCTCCTACCGACCTTTTTTCTTGATGTGGTAGAGGTTGGCTGAGGGAGGTGCTACGCACACTTCTCCCTTCCTCCCATTTTTTCTTAATATGTTATGATTAACCTATATAACCCTGTACCAGTTTTCGGTATTCTGCCACGAATAATTCCAGAGATATGCAGTACGAGAAATGTCATTTGTATGTTAGGTGCCACGCCCACTCCTACCTTCCTCATTATCTTTCTTGAGGTGTTAGAGACTGGTCGCCTTTAACTTATTACCAATTTTCAATAGTCTACCATAAATACTTCCATTTGTATGGGAGGTGCCACGCCCACTTCTCCCTTCCACATATTTTTTCTAGAGCTGTTAGAGATTGGACTAATTTAGCTCCTTAGCAATTTTCAATATTCTACTATAAATACTTTCAGAGATATGCGGTTCGGAAAATCTTGTTTTGTATGAGAGGTGCCACGCCCACATCATCCAGTGGTCCGGATTGTGAATCTTAACCATCCCCAAACCAACTTGAGTCTACAAAAAAAGTATATCGGTCCAGGCGTTTAGAAGGAGTTTAGTGAAAACGGACTTACGCCCAGAAGATTTTTATATATATTAAGATAAAATAAAAATTTGGAACGAAAAATCAGCCGAGTTTTTATTCAAAATTTGAGCATGCAGCGCTTTTTTCAATAAATTTCCATCAAACCGGAAACATTTTACTTTTCGTATTGAAATATCGAACACTAAATCAATTCTTTCTCAACATTGCCTTCGGCCTTATTGAACCCACCGTTGGGGGTGTGAACCGCCAACAACTTCGTTACTTGATTGATAGTTGCTTAATAGAGAATTTTACTTTAAATTCCTTTACTAATTTTAATTAGTCAATCTATCATGCATTTATATGCAGCTGCGTAGCTGTCATAACATGAGCAAAAACTCAAAGAAAGAGGGGCAACATAACTCCGATTAAAAAAATACCGATTTGAGATCCCTCGGTGTTTCCAATTGGTGGCGTTGGACGGCCACAATCGCTTAGACGGTTAACCGCCATTTAAAGATGGGAAAGAAGTATTTTTGAAAGACTTTCCTACAGGGTATGTTTTCCACATTCATATATGATATAAGGGGTTTCTCAATTTTAATACAAAACTTCGATGTTGCAGGCAAAAAATGAATGTTCATATAAGGCAAGTTTTTTTCTCAAAATAGTTTACTTATTTGTGTGACCCTGTATTTTTACACACATATATATTTTCCAATATTGAGAAACCATAAAAATTCCATTAAATGTTAGCAAGTTTTGATGTTTATAATGACTTGCTCACGCCTTAATTAGTGCTTAATGATAAAATCGATCAAAGGCAAACGAAATATTTACGTACCTCGGTAAAAGAAGGCTATAAAACACACATAGGTTGGCTACTCCAGAACTTTAAGTCGTTGACGTTATCTTTGACTTGGAGGAGGCGGTTTTGATAGGGAAGAGTAGGTTTCTTATATTACAGTTTGCTTAAAAAATAATGGAAAAATGTTTAAAAAAACGGTTGTGGTATTTCTGTCATGAAAAGCTTCCGAGCAAAACTCCCGAAATTGGGGTTCTGGATCGTTGCATTCTTCCCACTGTAAGAAGCTTTAATAAGTGTACTAGGGATAGGCATATTCTGCTTTTATAGAATCTCGGTCTTTGTAGAATCTTATTTCACAATCACGGGATCACGCTGTTGGTCGCGGGGTATGGAACTTCGCTATTCTTCAATAGTTAGGTTGAAAAAACTTAAGAAATTTTTCCAGACATTTTCTAACTTTAAAGTATGTAAACAATAATTTGAGTTTCAAAATGATCTTTATTTTAAATTTAGAACGAACACTATTTCAATTATAACTTACAAGCAAAAAGAAAAGGTGCTTAAAGTGTTTTGTTTCAAAAGTTTTGAATTTTTTTAGCCACATTTTTGGATTTGGTTAAGTTATATGTTTTATGCAATCTTGAAAATGGTTCACCCAGATAACACAAAAAATTTCTATATGAAAATATAATTATTTTGTTAAAACGTTTTATTTTGTGTAGAAAGTGTGGTTTCACCAAGTATCTTTGCAGTCTTTATAAAAAAAATTAATTATTTTCCATATTGTTTCAAAGAACTTTCAATTTTTTTTTTAAATATTTCGTTTTGTTATTTTATTTATAAGTCGCTAAGTACTTACAACAAAAAAGGTAAATTTTTTTTTTCAGTCCTGGTTTATGGTGCAGAAGCTTGCACTGACAACATCTGATGAGGCGTCTCTGGGAGTATTCGAGAGAAGGATTCTTCAAAGATTTACGGGCCCTTACGCGTTGGCGACGGCGAGTACCAAAGAAGATTTAACGATGAGCTGTTTGATCTATATGCAGACCCCGACATAGCCAAACGAATTAAAACCCAACTTCTTAATTTGCTAGGCCATGTTGTGCGAATGAATGAAGATGTTCCGGCCCAGAAGGTATTCTTATCGGTACCCACCGATGATAGCAGAGGAAGAGGGAGACCATCACTCCGATGGAAGGACGATGTGCAGACCGATTTGTGACTACGTGGTTTTTCCAATTGGCAGAAAGACGTAACGAGCGTCGAGCTATTGTAAACGGCTAAAATCGCTTAGACCATTAAGCGGAATTTAATGAAGAAGAACGGTTGAAGAGGTGACTTCTACTGTAGAAGTGGAAACGGGGAGACTTGCAAAAATGTGTAGCAATATCTATAAGTTATGAAATAACTTTTTGTCGCAGCTCTGAAGTGCGCAAAACTCAGTTTTTGGCGCAAGATTATGTCAATTTTAAGAACATTCTCCACACATTCTGTCCTATGAACCAAATATACTTTTTCGGAAAGGGGAGAAAAAATTAAAATACACGTGTATCGGCGATTTTAATGTACACGTCAGAATTTTTTTTTTATTGTATAAAGTTTAAAGCTGGTAGTGTCCGTCTGTCCGCCTGTGTGAAAGACTTTGGATCGATTTTTAACCCTTTTCCCGTTATCCAGTCGAGCTGAATTTTTGCAGGCAGACTCATGGAAATGTCTGTATCACGTCAAGTTTTTTCAAAAATAGATTTTTATCAATTCTCAGATTTTCCTGAATCGTTTTTTTTTAATTTTTTTCGCCATAACTTGAAGGGACTCCAAATTTTTAAACTACTAAAGCGGTCCAAAAAAAAATTGTTTTTCGACCCATCCTACTCCATATATTTGTAGTTTATCAATAGTAACTTTCTAACACTAAACTGTTTATGACTTTTACAACACTTACAACTGGTATGACAGATGAAACATTGAATTGCACAATTAAATTGCAAAAGGGTTAAAAATCCATTCAAAGTCTTTCACACAGGCGGACAGACGGACACTACGACCTTTATACTTTATACATAAAATAAAAATTCTGACGTGTATATTAAAATCGCCGATACACGTGTATTTTAATTTTTTCTCCCCTTTCCGAGAAAGTATATTTGGTTCATGGGACAGATCGTTTTTGTAACGCAGTGTTATTATATGATCAATACATGAATGAATAAAAAACAGTATTCTTGAAATAAGCATTTAGGTTACATGCTTGCAGACTTTGACCAAATTTGAATCGGTTCTATTTGATTACAATACCCATGTCACAAGTTCTGAACAATTTTTCAAAGTCATGTTCGTCGGAACGATTACGTCGTAACTCCAGTACTAAGTTTTTTGCGAAATCCACTTCAAGCGCTAAGTCTGTCCTTATTTGTTGAAGTTTATTACACGCAGGCAGAACGCATTGTGTTAACAAAGCTGCTAAAAGACTGCGTTTATTATTAAAAAAAATGGTTTTTAATGTTGAGCTAAGAATTTTATAACACTGAGCAATAGAGAAAACGTTGAAATTTATAAATTTTGCGTCTTTTGCATAACAAAACTGACAGCATAAATTTATCAATAAATGCTCATAATTGGCACTACGTTTTGCCAACTTCACCTTAACACTTTATTACAAATACTAAAATTTAATAGGTCGTAAAACTGCATATCCTAATTTTTTATAAAAATTTGGATTAAAAAGTGTGGAATTGAGATGCAACTTGGTTAACTTTTCCGTCCAACCAATCCTCCCCTGGCTACGCCACTGCACTGATATAACAGCCCTTGGCCGGGTAAAAAATCCGGGTCATTCCAGTTTATTTGCAAATCATTAATTATACATTAAAATGGTTATTATTCCAATTTTACTAAAAATCTCAGACTAGCTAAGGCATTTATTTTTTTTTCCAAATCTCATTTTTATACTATATCATTGGAATAAAATTTTAAAAATAACAGAAATCGATATTGAACACCTGTTTTGAGTTAAGTTGTTACTTCAAACTTCAATAAACAGCAAACATACTTTGATTGTTGGGGTATTGAACCATGTTCATTTTTTTTAGCAAAATCTCTTTAAATTTGTGCGTCAATACATCTGAGTACGTAGAAAATCGCTCAATTTCTTCTTAACTGGACTCTTGGCTGTTATTTCTCTTTGCCACGGATATATTTTTGGAATTTTATATTTTGTAATTATTTGTTTGATTTCAATTTAAAATACTGAAATATATCAAAATCAACATTCAGAAACGTAAAAATCGACAGCGCCACTTAGCTAGATATTATTAATATTACTATTATTATTTTTTAAACTTAACACAAATTAACAGCTAAATAGTATAATTAAAAGCAAGGCTATTAGCCAAGAGGAAGATAATAATATTGTTTAGTTACAAAAAATTTTCATTCAAATTAGAAAAGGTTTCATAATTTTTTTGTGTTTTCATATTTTTTACTGGTAGCTCAATATTTCAATAGATGGCAACAACCGTTAAAGGTCACTTAAGTGAAAAAATTGATAATGCGCTAAAAATTTGGTGTTAATAAGCTAAAAGTTGCGTAAATATTTAAGAGAAAAAAACAACAAAGTACAGGTAGTAGAAAATTATATATTTATGATCGCTACTAATTTTAGTTTGTTTAATAATGCCATATACTTTTTAAACTTGTAGATATTTATTTGGCGCTGGCTACAATTAGGCATATGAGTATGAAATATGCGTAAATGTAAGTGCAGCTGTACTTTAATATGCTTGTGAATTAATATTTACTTTGATACTTTATTGTCACTTTGGATTTGAAAGTAGTGCCGCTTTCATAAAATATTCCAGCATTTATTTAAATTTTACATACTAAAAATTAAATAACAAAAACCGATTTACAGTAAGGCCAATCAATCACCAAATATTCAAAGGTCAATCGCATCATACCGCCAAAGCTCGAACTTCGACTTCCTTACTTGTTTTATTTAAATTTTTATATCAAAATTTATTTTTCACACTTTTTAACTGATTGATATGACTTGAATGTATTATGAGAGATGGCGCCGCTTGATTGATTTTATTTACAATCGGAATTCGCACTGTCTTGTTATCGCTAATTTAACATTAGGAAATTCAATCACCGGCATTTAATTATTTTATTGTTGTACTTTATCTTTATGAAATAGCAAGTGGTTTGCATTCTTTTATGTACTTACAGTGGCTACGAAAAAAAAACAATTCAAACAATAGTGTACAAAATAAAATAAAGTTATATAAAATTAAATTAAATAAAATATAATAATAAAATTTAAATAAAAAAAAAAATATTAAATAAAGTAGAATAAAATAATATAAAAAATAAAATACATTGAAATAAAATTAAGTTTGAGTACATTGAATTTTATAAAAAATAAAATAAAATAAAATAAAATAAAATAAAATAAAATAAAATAAAATAAAATAAAATAAAATAAAATAATATAAAATAAAATAAAATAATATAAAATAAACTAAAATAATAAAAAAAGGCAGGTAAAATAAAATTTTAAGAATAAATTAAAATAAAAAAAAATAAAACTAAATAGAAGAAAATGCACTGAAAGATAAAGAAAGTAAACGGAGAGAGAATAAAAAAGAGGAAAGTATAGGAAAAGAATTATAGAAAAGAACTCTGACCGCTTCGAGGTTTGATTTCAACCATTGGATGAACTTTAGTACAAATAATAGTCCGAAGCAAAATAAATTTTTTTGTCAGTAAAAAAATTACATATCATAGCCCTCTTCCAGTATATTCTAGCTGATTGAAGTAAATTATTTTAAATAGTATGGTTTCTTTCAACGCTAGGCACTCAGGTGGAAAGTTAAATGGTATGTCGAGTGAGCATATTAACATAAAATCGTGAATTGGCCCAAGAGCGAAGGATATGTATGATTTTCTCACGTTTTATGTTTTTGGAGTTTTAATGATTTATTCAACTTGGTACAGGTATAAGCTTTATTAAATTAAGTGTTTTTAAAAGTATCTAATAATCAAAATTTTTCTGACCTTAGTTCCGTTTAATTTTTAAAAACAATACTCTACCAATCGACAAAATTGGATTTCTGTCAAGAACGAAGAGCACAATCAAAACTAGCCATTCTTGAAGGGGTGGTAAATATATTATCTAGATGGTGGTATACACGTATTAACGTTTGTTAACGTTTGACTTTAGGACGTCATGCTCAATCTAATCATATTACCCACTTGTATAATTATAACCAGTATATTCCAGTTAAAAGAAACATTTCACTAGTAAAGTGTTAGGTTGTGTGTACTGCAATTCAATCACTAAGTATATATTGTGATACTCATATGACAACTAAAGCTGTCTACTCAAACAGACACTCAAATTAGCACTACGAGCTTGAATGTTTACGCGCAAAATTTTGGCGCACGCTTTGAACGCCCACTCAGTGTCATCATGCGTCAGAATCTATTTGCTTTTCATCTACGAGTATCAAGACAAATAAGTTTAAAGTCATCATGTGTACTTACATAAGTACTTAAATGTTAGTGTATTTGTTTAAAAAGATACATTCTCTGGCAGTGTATCGAAAACAGAAATTTTGTAATGCGTAGAACAAACTGAACTGCTGCGATACATAACAGGATGCAACTGATTGAGCTAAACAGTAATTTAAGATTAATTGATATTAGAGAAAAATTACAACGATAGGGGATGACATCTTTCGAGGTCAGCAACTTCTCATCAGACCCTTCTCGGACACTGGGATACGAACCCAAGACATTTAAGACATTAATATTTTAAAAATTCTGCTTCCAAATTAATTAAATATACCTTCAGTTGGAAATCGAAAAACGAAGTCGATATTGGGGCCTTGTAAGATACGCTCATCCCGGCTGCTAGAGCTACGTCTGCAATCGATCACGACATGGGGCAGAGATCAGAAGGAGATAAGAGGACACGCCTATTCGATTTTTCTTAAATTCTGTTCACCAACTCTCTCGTTCTAATGAAAGAGACTACACTCAAGTACTGCTTAATAGATTTGAATGCAAAATTTCACCGTTGAAATATAAGATATGGAACTTAAAATTTAAGATATTGCTTATTTCGATAACAATATGTGGAACAGGGTGACTCGAAATTTGTTAGCACAATATGTTGATACCGACGAAAGGTGCTAATTACTGCTGTAATATGCCATATGATTATGTTCTAGACCTCAACTGATTTTATATCAGTATGTGTATCAAGGATAATTTTGTTCCATCTTAATGCTCTCAGGAAAAGCACTACTCCGATGGAAGGACCACTACGAAATCCTTAAGACGGTTCAGGACTATCTAAGTTAAATTAAAATAGTTCCCAGTGCGTGCAGGGCAAAGGAAAGTGCGTCTATGAGGACAATCGTCTCTGTTCGTCCATAGTAAGTTCGTTGCTTTAGAGTGTGATCTTCGATTTTAATTAGCAGATTTCCCTTTGGTGGTCAAACGGAGTTGTCCACCTCGTACATGTATGGGCTTAAAGAAAAACATACTTCCTACAGCTTATCAATATAAATATTTTTGAGTAGGGTTGCCATTTAAAATTAATTATATATCGTTCGATGAAATAAAAAGAAGCTGTGTTGTTAGTAATTTTCACTTCAAATATTGCAAATTCCATAATTATCAAAATTTCAATATTTTTGGACAGAACTTTGAGAAATATTTTCAGTAAGCAGTTTTATAGCTCATTAAATTTTAGCATAATAATGTGAAAGTTGGAAGTACCTTAAAATTTTCCCGGATTTTTTTTTTGTCAAGGTTGTTGGGTATTTCTTTCCATACAAAATTAATTTTTCTTCATGCGTTATATGGAAGTAATCACTCAACACCCTTGACGAAAATAATTGTGATAATTCAGGGACATTTTTGAGCAAGTTCTAACTTCCACAATGTTGTACTTAAGTTGATTGGTCTAAAAAAATGGTTAACATTTTTCTAGAAATCCGGGAAAAAAATTTTAAGATTTTGATGGTAATTTTGTAAAGTTTAATTAACTTTCCTGAACTTTGTGTAAACTTTGTAATTTCTTTTTATGTGGTTTCTGTTATGGAATTTGCTGTATTTTAAATGAAAATTATTAAAACCATAGCTTCTTATTTCGTCAAACGATATAAATTTGAACACACATGGTTAAAAATTTTAACCTAAATTTTAAACTTTTCTGGGCCACATAGTATATGTCCAAACCAAATTTGGTGTAGAATTTAAATTGTGCCAGTTTTCGTGAAAATGACAGTGAAGAAATGAGTTAAAATTTTAAACCAGAAATTTTGAACAATTAAAAAAAAAAAACTATAAACCATTTGTGGCAGTTGGCACGATTAGAACCGATGCTACTGCATCAGAGTCGTCTGCTCTACCCACTGAGCTACGGCGCACACAAAATTGTAATGAGGAAAATTCAATGACTTGAAAAAGGTTTCAGAAATAAATGAAAATAAATGAAAAAATTTTTTGACGTTTTTGTCAGTTCAGTTTTAAATGTAATTCGCAATAAATTCAAAATTGGTGTAGGTAAATGAAAGGTTTGGAGTTTATTACAAAAACGTTTAAAAAATTGAATGGTTTAAAATCTAGGCTCAAATTTTTAGCCGTGCAGCTATATATATATATGGGTGTTAAAGCTGGAAACGTTCTGATAGGTTGCCATATATTCAAACTGCAAAACTAATATTAATTTTGTTTTGTAGATTTTCCGACAGGTTGGAAAATTAATGTGTGTCGGAACGACTTTCCCTCATCTCTCTCTCTTTATGGCGCGATATACAACAGGTATATCATCATAAACCTCCTAAGAGATTTTTGCGCCAAGCTTCTCTTCCAATTTGTGGTGTGCCGATTTGAATTTTCCCTACAAATTGGTGGGACCTACAGTTTTTTGCCGACTCCGAACGGCATCTACAAAGGAGACGAATTTTTGCTGAGAAGCCTGTCATGGCAGAAATACACTCGGAGAGTTTGCCAAACCACTGCCGAAGGGCGACCCCGTTTTGAAAAACTCTTTTTCAAATCACTTTTGATGTTACCTGTACCAGGGCTCCTCCACACCACGGCGGCCGCCATCACTCATAGAAAATTTGGAAAAATGACACTGAAGATGACCCAACGGCGGCACTGGTTTGTCTCTAAACCTAATTTGGCAAGGAATTGCTCCAAATCGTTGCAATGTACACTCAAAACTATTATGTTATTATTTATTTGGCTTTGTTGATTTTCCTTCATCCCTTGTTAAATTTGGTTTTGTGACGAACCGTAATCTGCGTTCCGCCATACTCAGTGTTTAGTTTTGTTCATTATAATATTAGTATAAATAAAAAAGTGGCTTAGAGTTAACAGTTTTTAGTAGGATTGCTAGCTATTCTTAAAAAACTTTTCACGCCAACTTGTATAATTGCAGGAGAAAGTCTTTCTTCGGGAAACTTCTAAACCAGAAATTTTCTTAAGCAGTTGCTTTGGCCTGAGCTACGCTCGACCATTCCGGTAAGTATTTATCTATTGAAGTAATGACCTGTACTCGAATGGCCAGTCTTCGAATGGAATATCGTATGCGCGTTCCTTTAACAGTAATTTTCTGTTTTCTAAAGGCCAAACCCCCGCCACCTCAAGCTCGCTAAAAACATTAGATAGCTACCATTCAATATTGCATCTCGTGTATGCGGAAGTAGGTTAGTTACAATGTCACAGTCACAGAATAATGTAAATAAAAATGGGTTGGTATTTGTTAGAAGTGTATGAATGAGTGTGTGTGTGTGTGTGTATGAACGAATGCAATGTGTAAAATGCATTCCATACTGATTGAGGGCGGCAGGTGTATTCATGCAGCACTACACAATTAACCTATACAATGCTCATTTAATTAGCCCAGTTGCGTGCGCCAGCCACAAAAGCGAAGCCACACGAGATAGTCGACAATCAAAACTACTGACACCCCACCAACGCCACATACGCTACGCCAGCGTCGACCCTCAATACTACTTACAGTCACATTGTTATCTCAGTCAAAACGCGCCGGAATATACAAATACAAATAAACGATATAAGACAATCCCAAAATGAGCAAACAAAGTAAGACGACGTGTCTGTCAGACAGTCGCTTTTGCGAGCTGTCCAATAAGCATGACAATTAGAATTAGCGACTGAAAAGCACGCATGGCAAGTGGTTAGCGTATAGGTTATACAAGCCCCATATAAGTTCCAAATAAATTGTTATTTCATGTTGGATAGTTATATACAGACATACATACCAAAGATTCAATGAGCTGCGACCGAATGCAGTTGGCGACATATCAAATTTATATTCCTACAGTATTAGAATGAATTTATTGTGACGGTTTGACTGTGAAAACTGCGATCATAGACTAGTCGGTGAGAGCCAATACGAAGCGATATGATTAGGCACTGCTATGATAAGCAACGCTTTGGCGTTTTGCTCTAGGCTCGTTATGTACGGGGCATTTCCAGTCAAATCGGCGCCACGCCCATTTTACTAAAATTATTATGTTTTTTATATAGTTTTAGGTGACATTTTTGGTACTCAAACATTGAATCCTGAGCCTTTCATATCGGAGCAAGCAGTGCAATAACAGCCGCAAATATAACAGCCCAAAAATAAAGTAAACAGGGCCCGTGGCATTATAGGCCTTAACATGAATTTCATCTGAACAAAGTTCCCAAAAATGTTTAAAGCAAAACAATAAAAAATGTTCACACTTTCATACCCCCATGTTCATAAAAAATAAAATTGGTGTATAAAAAGTTTTAAAATGACATTTCCATACAAATTTTGAATTTTAAGAGCTTTATAAACCAATTTTATTTTTTATGAATATGGGAGATAGAAAAAAAAAATTTTTTTATAAAGCTTTATAATTCCAAAATTTGTATGAAAATGTCAAATTAAAAAGCTTTATAAACCAATTTTATTATTGTTTGTTTGATTTTATTTTTTTTATAATTTTTGGGAATATTTTGTTTATATGGAATTCGTGATAGAAACGTATAATTTTTAGTAAAGGGAAATACCGTCCACCATTTGGATGTATTCAATCATGTCCCTCATATAACATCTTTAAGAAAATGCGGACAGGTGAAAAATTTTGGGATAGATCACACGACTTTGAATTCAAAATTTTCATTTCACGTTAACGATATGTATTTTTTTTTTTTTTATGATATGTATTTAGCCTAGAATGTGTGATTAATCGATTAAATAAAATTTTATTCAAGAGTTTTTATTAATAATCAAATCTGTTGATTCTTCATATAATGATAAATCAAACTTCGAGCAAAATTAATGTTTACTCAAACAAAAAAAAAAAATGTATCAATGAATATAAAAAGAGGGTGCTGAGTTGTTTAAAATCGAAAATGTGTGTACATTGAAATTGTTTGATTAAATTTTCTCTATAATCAAATTAATATGACATTAATTATAATACTCAAAATGAGATTGATCTGGAAATAATTAATTTCAATCAATCGATAATAATTAGTATTTAATTATTTATTAAAACAAGTTTAGGTTGGTTTTCATGTTCGGTTTATTAATTAATCGCACATCCCTAACCTAATCCTTCATAATTTTTTCAATATTAAATTGATATGGCAAAATCCACAATATAACGTTTAATCTAATCGATCTAAAGGATATAATACTGTTTAAGCGGCATAAGCTGTAGTCATTTCTTTCGCTTATTTCATTTGCATTGCATGCAATTCGCAATCAGTAAATGAAATATTCGAAAGATATAGTTTATGCTTTGCAATCCCAAATGGGGGGTTTTCACAACGAGAATGAGGAAGCCAATCTCGCGATAATATTACTCAAAGGTTGTCCCCTATGCAACATGTGCTCCGCACCCCCCGTTCTACTCTCTGAACAAATAATAAAATAATATGCAAACATTAACTCAAAAAAAACTACTCGCTCTCCATAAAGCTTAGACAAATACTATTAACGACACTCGCGGGCTTCATATTCCAAAAAAATATAATAAAACTTAAAAACTAAATAAAGCGTTGATTCTTGTGTGCTTTTAAAAAGGAAATAAACACGTAGGCATTATTTAATTTTGTTTTTCTTTGGGACATAAAGCCCGCGAGATTATATTATGAGTACTCATCTTCAAAAATGTCAAAATTAAAAGTAGGCGGTTGCACAACCACTTCTAAAATTTTTTTTGAATTAGTAGATTTACCAAAACATCTTTTCAACATTGCTCCAAAAAATTGGGCATCAATTTCAGCCGACTTCGCCCATTTTCGCAGAATATTTGACCCAAATATCGTTTGGATCATTATTCGAGTTATGAAATTAAAAATATTGAAAATAAATTACTAAGAAAGTAAGGGTTGCAATTTCATTTTAAAGACTTTTCAAATTTTTTACTGAGAAATTGTATAACACTTCTATTGACCACGACGATATCAAACATTTTATTATGGTATGACGTTTTTTAGAAGTTTTTGTAAAAAAGGGGTTTGCTGCTTACCCGATTTTGCCTACTCAGTATTTGTATATCTAAAAGCAAAAATTGCTTGTATGTTCAATTTAAAGATGGTCGCTGCCACGCACATTTAAAAAAAAATTACATTTACATTTGCGTCTAGGAATGGAAGTTGTAATTTCATCAGTCTACTGAAATAAATGCATATATATTTTTTCCCATGTTTCGTAGTTCTCGATTTAGAAAAAGTAGGCTTGAATTCCATCCATTTCCCCTCATACATTAAATATGTGGAATTTTATAACAACTTAGCAGACCCGGAGCACTTTGTCCTGCCTAAATCTGACTTGCCTACATTGGACAAATTGTACTCACATCCTTCCCCATTTGGCGCTTCCTCTTCATTAATTCCAGTATCTTCATATTTCTTCCTCCTTTTGTGTTTCCACCCCACTCCCCCCCCTTTAGATGTTTATCTTCTTCCTTTTCCATTGCAACTCAAATTTACTCTTCATAATTCTATTCTTCTCCCTTTCCCACTGCTGTCACTGATATGTATATAGTTTCGAAGATATATTGAATTAAAACATTTTTGGTCTTTTGATTAACACTTTTTATTTGATACCCATATCGCAGAAACCCTTTCAAAGGTAATCCACATTTTGACCGACATCTCGAAAACCAGGAAAATTTTATACAGGGTGGCTGATGAATTTTGCTACATTAAGAAACTCAAATAATTTTTTTTTCAGTGTATGGAATTCATTTTTCTTTTATTCATGTTAAAGCTCATTAAATTTTATTAAATATAGCTTAATTAGTTTTAAAAATAATGGAATTTAAATGCCCCCCTGCTCGTCGATGCATGTGCGGCATCTTACCAAAAAGTTGTTCATTACTGCTTGGAGAGTTGAGACAGGAATAGCCGCAATTGTTTCTCGAATGGATTGCCTTAGTTCATTCAAATTTGTTGGTTTTGCTTTGAAGACTTCCTGTTTGCAATGACCCCACAAGAAAAAGTCAGGTGCAGTAAGGTCAGGCGACCTGGGTGGCCAACGGAATGTGGAGTTTCTGGATATCAGCTTATCGTCGCAATTCTGTCATAACAGGTTGGGCTATATGAGGAGCTGCACCATCTTGCTGAAACCACACAGAGTTGAAAGAAATTCTCATTCGGCGTAATTCTGGATAGAAAAACTCTCTCAACATGCTCAAGTAACGGTATCCAGTAACCGTAACGGTGTGACCGTTTTCTTCGAAGAAGTAGGGCCCGACAATGCAGCGTGATGAAACTGCACACCACACTGTGACACGAAGTGGATGCAATTCCGTCTCATGGAGTATCTGTGGGTTGGAAGCACTCCATATTCGACAATTTTGTTTGTTTATGTTGCCGTTTAAATCGAAATGGGCCTCGTCAGACATGAAAAGACAGTTCAACATGTTTCCATCCTCTTCCACCATTTGAAGCATCTTCTGGCAAAATTCCAAGCGAATCGGCAAGTCTGCAGCGTTCAGTTTGTTGGCCATTTGAATTTTATATGGGAATAAGTCCAAATCTTTGTGCATAATTAACTGTAATGACTGTCTGCTTACACCCATTTGAGCAGATAAGCTTCTTGTCGAAACACGTGGATTGTTTTGTATGGCAGCAGCTACAGCAGCGTTTGTTTCCTCCGTTCGAACTGAAGGGTTTCGATGGTAAGGTCTTCTGTTGACTGTCCCATGCTCGGCAAAATTGTTTACAAGTCTTATTATGTTCTATCTGCTCGGAGGATTGCCGCCAAACGTGCGCCTATACTCTCTTTGAACCGAAACTACGGACTCCAGTGCGTGATAGCGGCGGACAATCCAAATTCTTGTTTCAGTGTCCCAGTTATCCATTTTTGTTAAATGTAAAAGTCAATCTGCAAAATAAAAAAAAAATTAACCAGATTCATTAAATAGAAAAAAAGTTATTTAATTTTTTTTTGGTAGCGGCTTTCATCAGCCACCCTGTAATTAGCCTATAACCATGCCATGTTCATCAAAATCGTTTAAGCTGTTCGCGAGCTGTTAATTTCGCAAAACAACGTGACACTGTGCGTCGCAATCACTTTTCAAATCCGCAGTCCAGCAAGTAAGAAAATATAAGCCCTACCAACCGTGGTGGAACTCTGAGCCCTTACTCTGTTGTTCTATTCGGAAGAAAGTCTGTTCGAGTGATTTGTACTCTGTTAAAAATTGTCTATTAGAATCCATTCGTTGTGAGAGGTTCATTCTATTCCCCTCGGATTTGATTTATCCCCCGTTCTATTGTGGAAATATTGGCACTCCCTACTTCGAAAACGATTTAGCAAACGAAAATCCACAAACATTTTTTTTCTTATGACTAAAATAAAACAATTGGTGTTTTTGTTATCAAGAGTTAAGCAATCGCTGTTGAGAGAAAATAATTAAAAAATGTTAGTTAAAAAATGATAGAATAAAAAAAAATTTTTTCTGAAATTAAAAATATTTAAAATTAAAAAAAAAAATTTATTGTCCGAGGACCTTCAGAGAGAACCGAGAACCTGCGAACACACGCGTGGTAGTATAGATACTGTGACGAATTCGATGATTCCTTGATTATCAATCCTGGGCTCGATCACTATAAAGTCAAATAAACACACGCACAGATATTGTAACTAATAGCTAGTTTTATTTACTAGTAATAAACGCAATACAAATTTAAGAGTTTGGTAACTTCGCAGTAGCTCACTGAACAACACTTGAAAATAAACTGGTCAAACTGCCTTGCTTGGTCACTGCCTTATAGTCCGACATGGTGCTACCCCACGCATCTAGAAGTTTCTTGGTTGTTCGCTTTTCGTGTTCTGGAAGGGTCGGTGTTATTTATTGGCATCTCCTCTTTGCATCTTCCTAGTTACACGCTTGCATGCTTAAGAGTAGCCAGCGTTATCTCTTTTGTGTTTAACTAGTGGTGGGAGTGTTATTGAGTTAGGGATGGTACATGCTTGAGAATAATCGCCCTGTCTAGTGCTGTACTTTATATTTATGCAATGTGTTTTTTGTATTTGCTTTGTGTCGGAAATTTGTGAAACAGTGATGCCTACCATTATCGAATATATTCTAAAGTAAATTCGTTCGAACTACGAAGTACCAATGTGTATTGGAATCGATTTTTACTTTCAAGTAGAACAGCTTTTCGAATAGAACTACAGAGTAAAGGCCCTTATTCCACAAATTTAGAAAATTTTTACTAACACCAACGTATTTTTTACTAACACCCTCTCCAAACCAAATTGCCCACTTTTTATCCAATTTTTGGTACGCGCCACATATTGTTTATCCAGATTTTTTTCCGTTGCTGATTAGCAGGGAGTACATGCAGGACCGAAAATTAATACCCACTGTAGTTGTGTGGTACAGGAGCGGACTGCTTGTTAACAATGCTCTTCAAATATTTGCGAGAACTTTGAAAATATAGTGCATACTTTTTCTGCACCTCAAGTTAGTCAACAAATTTCATAGTTGAGATTTTAAAAAAGACACTGGAAACATTACAATCCCAAAGCATTGACCACACATATATGTGCGCGGTGCCACTGAAATTTTGAAATTTTTTTGCAAAATTCATTAATAGAATAATGACCAAGTCAATATGACTATGAAATTTTAGCATTTTAGCGGCATCAGTTAATAAATTATCATATTTGATAAGTTTTCGAAATTTTCGATATCGAAAAAAAGAGCGTGGTTATCATCCAATTTTGCTAATTTTCAAAGCAGTCGTAAGGTAGCATTTAAAAGAAATTCTTCGAATTTAAAGCTGATTGTAAAACTCATCCCAGTTCATTACCATTGCTAATTTTGATACGGAATGACCCACTTGCACTTATTGACATTGATCAAGCATTTTAGAAAGAACCAGCTAGGCGAAATGAGTTAACCGCTTTACACCAGCGACGACCACGCACTCGCGCTCAACCAAAACCACAACAAAAGACAGTTAGTTTGTGCGGTTAGGGCGCTTAAACGTTAATTCGTTCGCCAGACGCATTGATTCACACGTCACCATGGTCAAATGCCATTTACCCACTCCACAAATTACGTTCGTTACCGTCTCGTTGCGACATTATCATCACGCCTGCGATCACAAGACCGCATAAATTGAAATTCCAAAAAAGAAAAAAAAGAAAATAAACAAGCAAACACGAACGAGATAAACAAACAAAAGCCACAACAAGTATGTTAAACTCTTTAGAATTGGTAACACCTTATCGCCAAAGAACAAAAACAAGTAGAACGTGGTAAACAAAACTTAGCCAACGGTAGTCGCGATAGCCCGAAAGTGTGTCACCGCATTTTGGAAATCGTCGTCCAGCACGTGCTTTGATCTAATTTCCAGTTTTTTTCGATAGTCAGCACCCACTGCACTAGTTATTTGTTGTAGTTGTGGTTTATCAATTTGTTTTTAGTTATTTTGAAGTTGCATAATGAACATTTTAGTTGCTTTGTGTGGAGTGGTACCAATGAGAGTTCGTTTTGTTTGGGATTTTTATTTAGGTGTTGTTGTTGTTTTAACTGCAAACACTACGCACCGAAGGTTTAGTGGAGTTTTAACGATGTTGACATGGATGTTGGACATGGATGTAGTACACTCCGGTACTAGCAACTTCTGGAACTACCCGGACTGTATTGGAAATAATTTGGTTGACCGCGTTGAAGCTTCGGCTTGTCTCAATTTGCTTTTCGGATCTCCGAAATAGGTTTAAAGCTAATCGTTTCACCTAACAGAAATAAAAGCAAGAGTAAGAGTAAGATAGTAAGTTAGAGGTCGGGATGGACGTCGAGTCAGAAAAATCGATTACTCAATAATGAAATGTCAATGAATAAATAAAAGTCAGTTCAAATAAAAAGTTTAACAAAAACCAAATGAAACATTTTAAGTCTTTATTTATTTAGATACGAATTTTTCGATTAAAAATTGCTCTTAAATATTTAGTTGCAGTAAAAATCGAACAAAACAATAAGAATGAAAAATATAACTAGCCCAATTCTCAACAAACTTGCGGAATAATTTTCTCTCAGATTTTTTTGTTGCCTCGAGAAATTCCTCCAATTATGTTCTCCTAGGTAGAAGAATAATTTCGAAAGAGGAATTTCAAATTTTCGAAATCAGCTGTTTGGCAATTGCCATGGCATAAGTGATTTTTAAATTTGCTAAAGAAATTTAAAAGTGTGAACATTGTGAAGACTTCCTTTTAAGTAAGGAAAAAAAATGTTAAACAACATTTAGTATTGCTTTTAATGCGTTTGTCGCGGGAATGAAAGCAAATAAGAGCCACGGGAAAATAAACACAGGATTATGAGAAGAAGGTTGCGCGATAGGTCAAATACGTTTAAGTTGCCGCAAACGATATCTACAATTTCTGTTTGTATATTTCGGGGCTTTGCAGATTTGAAAACTATTATAGAGTAAAAAAGCCCGGAACTCCTTACGTCGCACACTCAGCAGCTCAAAAATACAATTTCATGATGGTCTTGCATCAACAGCCCTATCTGTTGTTTATTTGTACTTTTCGATCCAAAATACATATTATTATAATATAATATTATTTTAGTCTAGAACATACTTACACAAATTAATAGGAACTTTCAATTTCATCCCGCGCTTCTTTCAGTTTAGCTGGTGAAAAAATTTCTTAAAAATGGCAGCGCCACCCCCCTTTTTCTCACATTCGTAATATGTAGCTACTTTCACTTTTCTCCCTCAACTGGTTTTCCCTTGTTAGAACATTATTCAGTATAAGAAAAAAGCTAGAAGTAAAAAAGTTCTCAAGGATTTTATATTCAGAATAAGAGGAAATACGTGCGGAATTTTAATTTAGAATTGGGCTAAAAAATTTTTGATCTCAAACCTATATAGGTTTCCACATTTTTTCATCCCTGACACAGATACCAATACTAACAAAAATCGATTTAAAATTATTATAATCAATTTATTAAAAGTCGATATTTACCATTGATAAAATCGATCCAAAAAAATAAAAATTTTTTAAAAATTACTAATTAGAAGAAATAATCGATTCAAGTAAATCAAGTAATTTATTCACAACCCTAATGAGATGTGAAAATCTTTACATCCCCAAATCAGTAATAATATTGCGCGCTAACGGATTTCTATTTATCATCATACTCAATTTGAGCTTAATCGCATAAGGAACAATAATTGAGCACACCAAGAGAGTCCCCTACAACGCAAGTCACCTTTTTAAATGATCAACTAAGTAAAATCTTCTAATAGCAAACTCTTTATAAAAATACAGTGGAATGATTCGGATTACAAGAAATTGGCGACAATTCCAGGGAGTGGTCAAACTGATAACTCAAGGCAAAGTACTGCTAGAAACACAAAATCGAAGGACTTCTAGTCCTCATGAATCCGATTAACTATGTTACTCGAGGCGGATGTTGGTAGGAATACCTTTTGAGTCGGATTGTCTCTGTCCATTCGCTTAGAACGACCCAGACAGCGTTGGTCCCTAACTCGTAGTGTTACGTAGTGTAGGTAAATACCTACTTTTAGCTAGTAACGAAAAACTTCTTAAACCTTTCTGAAAAAATATTCTTTGGAATACTGGAAAGGCTGTATTACAGCTGTTGTTGACATTAGCTTTGATTTCCATTCTTATACAGGGTGGCGCAAAAGTAATAGTCCTATCAGAAAATGCTATAAATTTTGCGCTTGGCCCCTAAAGTCAGTTCTGTTTTGACATTTGTGTAGTAAATACATGCGAAATACACGTTAATAAACAATGTTACGCTACACTGCTCCAGAACGCGGAATATTGCTGACTATTTATTTGACCAATAATCGGTCGGGGCCAAACGGTTACTGTGAATGGTGAGCGCTACAGAGCAATGATCAACGAGTTCTTTTTGCCGCAACTTGATGAATTGGGATTGGAAAACATGTGGTTCCAACAAGACGGTGCAACAGCACACTCTGCACGTGCCACAACCGATATGCTGAACATCGGAAGCTTACTTTTGCGCCACCTTGTATAAGGGGACGCGTTATGACTAGAACCACCGTTGTGTAATAGATATTAGATGGCCGACCATAGCCAAACTCTCAGGTTCAAGTATCATTACAGTAACACCAAAAATATTATAGGAAACGGTTTTTCTAAACGAAGTCACTCCTTTGGCTGTGCTTTGCGATCCTCCTGGAAGTTTTCTACAATTGGAAGCTTTTCAGCAAAAATGCGTCGCAGCAAGTGCCGTCTTGAAGTCGGCATGAAACAAGTAGATTCTGGCAGAAAAATTAAGAAAGTACGACACCACAAATAGGAAGAGAGTTTCCTCCCTAATTTACTCGAATTTATATAATCATAACGTCTAAGAAACTACATAACAAAGCACTACAGCCGTATCTCTTTAGCGATTAATGGCGCCAATGGAATACACCAAAGTCTGATTTAATTACACTTGTTCGTTCCTCTGCTCCATCTTCCGGATAACTGAACTAAACCAGCAACCATCTTCCGAAGAGCTTTTCGCTCGAATACTCCAAATCCATCTTAATTCAACACCGTCGATGATTTCGAGCAATACATCAAGGCAGGTATGTTGAGTGATTGATAGAGCACCAGTTGGTCAACGAACTCAGTCCCATATAGTACGTGTATCCGGAAGTTGTGACGAAGGTACCAATACTGAAGTGGAGTAATTGTTTCTTTAATAGCAGTAGGCACTTCACCTAATCACCACAAGATCTGCGTCTGCACTCTTGCGTATGGGTAGTCTGTAATCTAGCGTTTTTTATTTTTTAGAATCGAACTGCAATTTTCATTTCGTCGTAGCCGTGTAGTGTAACATATTTTCTAGTGCCAAGGTTTAGGTGGCATCAAGTTCATCATCTCACCTTCTAATTACCAATGATTAAAATTATTTTTCCACGATTTGGGATTGCAAACATAAACTTTGTCTCTCTAATATTTACTAAGCTGACTGCGAGTTATAAGAGCATACAAAGCCAATGAAATAAATTGAAGAAATTGCTATAGCTTTTGACGCTTAAGTACTCTGCATATCGGTTATCAGGTCGCCATCATCGTCGCTGCAGGAATTTTCTCTGGGCAGATAGTTTGATTGATCTTTTTCTACTTAAACTTAGTACTAAAGATGGTCACATTTAGAGGCTAAAAATCAATCACGCTTCCTCCGTTTAGAGGTGTTACATCGTCGAAACTGCATTTTGCTAGTATAGGATAACACGGACGCATTTCTTGGCGCAACCGTGATGGTACATTTGGCAATCGTGACAATATTCAAGATGTCAAAATACGAAGTAATACCGGAGTGACAGAATATGAATCCCAGTATTTACAAGCACATTCCCTTACCTTCGAATTGATTCCTCAATCTCTGGGTTCTTAGCCTTAAAAAGTAACTTCCCTATATTACACAAAAAGGAATCCACAGTCCTTATTGTGAACCCTATTGAACGAACTCTCGATTTTTCCACATGCATTTGAAGGTCAAAAACGTGAACGCCATGGAATTTCCTAATATTTATGTATCAAATAGACTTCATTAGCGCCGTGATTGTTTGCTGACGCGCAAAAAGCCTTAAGCGTCATACGGCTGGCTGACTTCGGTTGATAAGATAAGAATTTTAACCATAAAGTGGTGACTAGTCGTATGATAAAACACTAGGCAATGCATACACAGCTACATACAGAGTAAGTAACCAAAATAGATTCCATTGATAAGATAGCATTTTGAGTAATGCGCCCAAAGCTCTCTATCAACGAGGGACGCTATTAGCATGCCCTGTCGGAAAAATAACGACGGTTAAAATTTGATCAATTTCAAAATTAAATGAAAGCAAATGGCTTTAACACAAATTCGCACGTGAAGTCCTTCCAATATTATAACCTTCAAGAACATGAGAGGTTATCATCTTTTTTAACCCTGATCCCCTGTAGGATTTTTGTGAGTACAGGAATAAAAGTAATTCAACTAAACCTGCTAAAATTTAATGCGCTAGAAACTGCTACTCGAAACGTTTTGAAACAAAATTTGCCAAAAATTTTGAAATATTTATTTTGGTTTTGGAAATATCATAAAATTTTGGAGAATTTCGCATAACATTTCAAATATTTTGCTCACAACATCTTAAATTCAAACTTTTTAGCTATTAAAAAAATTAATAAAAGGGAGAAAATTATCAGCCTGATTCCAAATAATTTTTAATATATTTTGAAGACGTTTTTCAAATGCTGGGTTTCGAAACATTGATTAATATAACATTTTTTTGTCATGTAGGAATATGAGAGTTTACAGGTTTATAAAAAAAATTAAAACGTGTTTAAGCCATAGAAATTGAAATATTTGAGGAAATCAAAATTCGTGACACTTGAACTCGAATATCTCAGAGAAAGTTGAAATGACATAATCCCAAGTGACATAGTGACAAGTAAATTGATTGGGATTATGACGCTCTCCCTCTTGTGCCGTTACCCCATTTTTTACGTGGGATTATAGCGCTGCAGGGGTACGTTATAATACCAAGTACAAAGGAGAAGTGAGCCGAAGACATGAGATATCATTAGAACTATAGCTCTGGAAATTATTCGAATAGCTCGAATGTCTGAATACTCCAAGCTCCGATTGTCGATTTTTTTGCTACTGAAAATCGAATGTTACTATTCGAATATTAGCTGCTACTATTAATCGAATTATCGCTAAACTGCGAATATGCGATGGAGTACGATTATTCGTATACTTGTTATATTTTTAACGTTCGATCTTTGCGTTGTTTGGGAAACACTTGTCATATTTAATTAATACTTTTCAAATTCCAAAATGAGCGGAAAAAAGATGAGTTGGATTTGAGAATATTTGCAAAAGAGCTCGGATGGTATACAAGCCACGTGCTCTATTTGTGATACGATTTTATGTTACCAGAACTCCAATACACCCCTACCCACTGATCATCATTTAATCTTCAATATTCGTAAAGGTCTACGTATTTATGTATGTCTCTACGCACATGCGTTTGTTAGTTAAAAAATAAAAAAAAATAATTATATTACAAAAATTGTTTTGGTTACTATTAAAAAATGTGTACGTGTAAATGTTTTCGATTATTGGAATATTGGTATTCAAATTTCGCTATTCGAATACTGTCTTATTCGACTAGTTCGAGTATTCGAATATCAAGAGCTCTGGTAATAACCCTTATTACCGAATCCTATATCGGGGTCCCTATCTACAGTTTGTCTGCGCAGAAAACCTTTCTGAATAGGTGGCCTTAAGACGCCCTTATAAAACATAAATCTTTGCCACCTTAACATCAGCCTCGCGTTCAAGGAACTTTTTGTAACGAGAAAAAAGCAAGAAATCCCACAGGGCTTCTTTGGTGAATGCTTTTCAGCAGTCATAACTTACCCACGCCTCGAAAGAAAGCTGTCGTCTTGTTAACCCGCAGAATTTGCTCCCAAAAATTGTATCAACGGCATTTAGGTTAAGTGAAAAGTAAAAATTGTTGGATACTCGACTCTGCCGTAGAATAAAGTTATTTGCATGCAAGTAAAGGGAAAGACTTGCAACTATTTCCTATTGGCACTTTTTGAATTGCTTTCAAAGTAGTTCCATTTCCAGCACGGTTATTTAAAAGCAGGAAATGCCAATAAAGAGATAGTTGTCAGAAGGGGTGTAATCGCAATAGAGAACATAAACAAATTAAGCGCTCCCATCCACAAGTACCACAACAACAACAACAACCAGTACCTGCAATCACTAATGAACACTCACAGCGCAATAAATGTCATCAACTGCATATTTTTCCAATTCTGTAGGTTGAATATTATAATCAAATAAAGTGTATTTAGCGCTCGGTACTTACCTGTTTTAGTCATTTATAAACTAAATTTTAATAGTTTTTTATGGACTCTTATTTAAGGTTCTATAAATCTGTAAAAAAGTTCAGACATGTTAAACATTTTTTTAAGATAATATTTTACTCCGAAAACGAAGTTTTTTGGACAATAAAATTCTAGGAAATATGAGGCATAAGCTTGAAGTTTGAACGATATCAAAGTTTAATCAATATTTAGAATTTTTGCTGAAGTAATTTTCCGTTTTCTTCCATATACAATATTTAGTTGTTCATACGTTATATGTAGAAATAAGCGAGGAAAGAATTTTGAAAATTCAGGGCGATTTTCTAAAAAAAATATTTAGTTAATATTTTTTTTATTAAAGAAAGAGTGATAAGAATTTTTTTTACTAAGAATGCCAAGAACAATATGGACTTTTTGTCAAAACCGCTTCGACTTATAATTTCTTGGTTTGATTTATGTGGCCACCTCTGTATGTATATGAATAAACACAGTTTTGCATTGCTGTAATAAACGTACAAAAGATAATATATTTTATTTAAATATCTAAAACACGAGCATTTTATTTTGTGGTAAATGCTTTTTTGGGGATAAAATAATGAATTAATTGATTCGATGATATGTACGAGTATATATGTACGTGTGTATGTATACATATATTTGTAGTGCGTTTCATAACACACATGATAGCAGTTAATTTTTTCCTTTTCAGGGTCATTCTGGCACTTCTTCAGGATAATGTCGGGTCTGTCAAAATAGTCACAAAATGATCCATAAAATTATCTCGAAAGAGTGCAGTAAACAATCAAGAAATGATAATGTAATGGTTCCAAAAAAGCTCCGAAATGGTTCCGAAAAAGTTACAAAAATAACTCTAAATTATCCGTAGAATATCACGACAACAATTGAGAAGTGATCCCGTAAACCTTTTGAAAACAGTCCAGAATTGATCTTGACATGACTGCGAAATGATCCTGAAAAAGTCCTGAAATAGTCCCGAAAACAAATGGTACTGAAATGATCATGAAAAAGTCCCGAAATATCCCTATGTGATTCCGAAAGGGTTTCGAAATTATCCCAAAAAGAAAAAAAACGAAATGATCCATAAAAAGTCTGGAAAATGATCCTCAAAATGGTATCGAAAATGGTCCAAAAACCGCCCAAAAACATTCCCGAAATGATCACCTGATCCTGAAACAATGCAAGCTCTGCCCAAATCTACTGCAATTAACTATTTCCTAAATTTTACTGCAATACTCTGCTACTGCCGATCTACTCCAAAAAACTTCAAATTCCTTCCTCAATCAAATAAGTTAGCTTCAAAAAAAACATGAGAAAAATGTTGATATTCAAAAAATAAGAAGCAAATTACTGAAACATGCTAATTTAGAGTGTGCTATAATTATGAAACGCACTATATAGAAAAGTATGTTTATGAAGCACTTTGCGGTTGTGAAAACTGCGTCATATTGTTAATGTATGAACTGCCATAGTAAATAGCATTGATGAGCAAGTAAAACAGCAACTAAAATAATAAATAAAAATAATATTAAGCTAAATTGCTCAAATATGCAAATTCAACTAACTGAAATAGCGTTGGGAGTTTACCCAAAAGTATGTATGTGTGTATACTTTTTTTCGTTTGTTTACTCATTTATATCTCCATATGTATCCAATATTCAAGACAAACAAATGCGGAAAAATTATAAAATATAAATTATGTACCAAAACCCATTAACAATTTTGGACGTAAAAATATTGTTCGAATATTTTCCGATACGTTAGAATCAGTGTATATATGTCTTGATATTATTTCTCAGAATTCGAAGAAAATACAGTAAAAGTTTTAGATCCTAATACTGACTTTTAAAAGTCTATAATTGCTAGTTTAAATATTTTAGAACTGATATCATATTTGCTTTGAAACAACGAAACCAGTGAGGTATAGTATAGTTTTGTAGGAAAGTTACACTAAAAACAAGTAAGCACAGCGCGGTCTTCGGCTACAGTGAAGGCTTTATAATATTCTGCAAAATTTGATGGTATTACGCTGTTAATTTACAAATACATGGGCCATACCCCGTTTATCGGAACAATCGATTGTACGGGAGCTATGTGTTGTATTAGCCCGATCTTGCTTACAAAATGGCGGCCTCATACCAAATTTCATACAGATAACTCCAAAACTTAGTGCTAAGTTTGAGTTCAAACAGACAGACGGACAGACAGACGGACATGGCTAAATCGACTCAGCTCATCACCCTCATCATTTCGGTATACTTCTTGGCGGGTCTATCTCTTCTTCTTCTCATACTTACAAATATCGGACCAAAGTTATAATACCATTTCATGTTCATGAAAGGTATAAAAAGGTATAAAACCTTCGTCACACTGCAGACGTTCCTATCATCATACTAATAAAGAAAGTGGAATAATGAATTCCACATGTAATCGATTACTTAATTAGTAATGCCAAACTTAACTCGATTATGATCCAAAATCATTCACGATCATTATAAATCGTTTTTTTTTGGTTCAAGCACGATTTAAATAGCCATAAAACGCAGCAGAAGTGATGGGATTCGGAAACCCGTCTAATTAATGTTATATGCTTCTATTTTAATAACATAAACAAATTTTATTAAGGTTGGCGTGCTAAGAGCTGGAGATGTTTGCAAACAGAAATAAAGTCCAAAAATTCTGTCAAGAAATTCCTCGAATGGCGGTTTTAAACCCGTAACGAACTACTGTAAAAAAAGAACGGTGGTCTGGCTACCGATGTTCAGCGGGTACTGAGGTTATGCAGGGAGCACTTTTATGCTCTCGCAAACGGAGAAATTGTAGAAAAACCCACTGAAGATAGCCAACCTGACTCCATAATCGAATATGAGTCGGCAAAAAACTGTAGGTCCCACCAATTTGTAGCAAATGTTACAAACAGCACACCACAAATTGGTAGACAACCTCGGACTAAATCTCCTCGGAGGTATATCGCACCAAGTACGAAGCTTCAAATACAGTTATATATTTAAAACTCTAGATATAAAAATTTATTTTTAAATATAACTTTAAGTTAATGATTTTCTGTAAAGAAAAAAACGGTCTGGATCGCAAATTTTCAAATGTTTGAGTACCAAGCGTAATATAAGTTCTGTTCTGTAATGCCTCCAAAGCAGTTTCGAAAATAATTTTGTTACTTCCTTCAACCACAAAAAAATCTCAGTGTACACATATTTCGATTTATACTTCAATATAAAAAATTTTGAGCAGCACTGATCAAAATAGACAGTTTGTGGAAGAACTCTTGATAATCGACGAATCGATTAATCGATGTACAGAAGTTGTTTTAAATAATAATCGATTATCAATAATTGACTAAGCGACTAGTTCTTTGCATTCGACTAGTTGACATATTCGACTATTAGTTTACTTATTTTATTTTATAACTCTTTTACTTTAACTGAAGGTAACAGTGGATGCTCTATTCGCACGAGCCTGAGCTCCATCACATTTATAAACTTACAGATTCCATGCGTTGCAACTATAGAAAATCTTTAATTCTTAATTTTTTTTTTTTTTAAATATGTATTTAGTAAACCATCAGTATTCGAATAGTGACAGTGAGTCGATTAGTCTAAAATCAAAAATTTTCTATTTGATTCTAATAGAGCTCAATGGTTGACATTCGACTGTTCGACTAAACAAAAGCCCTAACAACTTGCCACTTCCCAAAACTTTCTTTTGAATATTTTAAATATTAATTCAACTTCATCTGTCACATCAGCATTTTTCTGTTAGTTCATTTCAAGGTTAGATTATATTATATTTTACATTTATTTAATAACTTAAGCCTATTTCCTCAACCAATATTGAGTTAGGTTATTATAACAAACGAAAATAAGTAGAAAGCAGACTTTGTTTGGTTTTGCACTTTAGAAAATCTAAATTTTTCAGAAAATTTGTTTCATAATACATATATCTAAGCACGGAGAACACAATGCTGATATTAGTCCCAACTCTACTTTTGCTGTTATTGCTTGTTTCCACAGATATTTTATTTCAAAAATTTCATCACTTTTTATGCCATGAATAAATAACTAGCTTATTTGGCTCTAATAGTTAAATGATAAAAGCACATAAACAAACAAAATAAATCTAATTCAAGAGCAATTAAATAAATAAATGCAACATACATATTTACCTACCTCGAAACATACATATATGATTATACTTATATACACACTTTCAAAGATTTTACGCTATTTACTGTAATAAAAATTAGCAAACAAATAAAAGCTGACAATAAGCGTGAAATTATCATGAAGCAAATAAAAACCAAAAAGATCATAGGTAAATTGACACTGGCTGTTTTTAAACTGGTGGAAATATAGCGACAATAGAACTAGTTTACTTGTTTGTAGTTCTAGTTATGAGAAAGAGTTGGTTAAAATCCACTTTTTCGCACGGCTCTTCTTTCAAGCTTGCTCCTTTCTCGAATAACATTCATAGCTATCATACCAACATATTTTCAAGCACACTTGAATATTTGTTGATTTAGGTATAATGAAGTGATTTCTGTCGCATATTTGAAGCGACTCATTAGCGCGTGATTCAGCAAATGACAGGGCATGGCTTATCAGCTGATAACCGCATTGCTATTATTTTGACTGGGTCATCATAATCACTACAACCAGTTCGCTGAATCATTCAGAATGTGGAAAACCACTTAGCAATTCATTTATGATAAGAATAATGCAAATAATCGGTACCTTAGAAGTTTGAAATAATAAATTGGAACTTAATTTGATTACACTTAAAATGAGCAATTAATTTTAATTCATGATTTTATTAGCTAAACAAGTAAGACAATCTAAATTCGGGTGAAAGTGCACAAATGGGATATAGACCGCTGTCTAGCCACAATAGTTCAACTCACGTTCTCGGTATTCATATGCTTGAGAGAGTAAGTAAGGGCGGCTTTCTCACCTAGCCTTTAATTCTGAAATTCGCTTTATATTGACCTGCCACTCCTTTTTTTTTTTAAATGTAACTTCATAATACTAATCTTTGAAATGAAATACTAGATAAGGAAACGGAACTAAGTGAACAGGTATCCCGAAAACCCGCTTTTGGAGATCCTGTCGTCGTTCTTTACCAAAAATCCAGAGATTTGCAACAAAACCTTGTATAGGAACGAAACTAAGTTTTTGCTGTTATTGTTCCCAGAAACAAAAAAATATAGACATATAATTAGAAACCGAATGACTGGAACCGTTCCTAATGAGTAACGGAAGTACGAAACTACGTAACAAAACTGCCGGAACCCGAAGCTGTCACGAAACAGTAGGTACAGAAACGAAACCTGAAACGCTGCCTCTGTAACGAAACATATCTGTATAGAAACAAAACTAGCAGCGTTGCTTGCATACCGAAACTGTAACGAAACTGTAACAAAACCCTATGCGGTACTGCTAGTGGTTGTTATTTATAATTATGTATACATATGCAATTTTTATTTAACCAAAAATGCCACTAATTTTGAACAACTATTATTGTGATCAAATCTGTAGGTAGTTTCGGTACAGGTTTTGTTTCTGCTGGAAACGTACCAGGAAAATTGTACCTAGTTTTGTTACAAAGGAGTATCGTTTCTCACAGTTTCGTTACATGTAGTATGTAACGTTACAGTTTTGTTTCGTTACTTACCATAACGAAACAGAAACGCGTTACAAGTCCCTGTAAAAATCTCAATTTTTGCACTCTGAACAGATACAAATTTTAGTCTTTAAGAGATTTCATCTATATGTGCACCACATGTAATAGAGGAAATAATCCTAATGCATAAATTCAGAGATTAACCACTCATGTCAAAAAGCGCTGCCTTGGACTTTTCTGTAGGGAAAATCTCTGGGTGTGAGCTAGTGCATAGGGCACCCCAACTAGTGCGCCTTCAATCTCCTTTGTATGCAATGAACTGACGCATTTAACATGGCTATAGCATGGGATATAAAAATTGTCACCGCTCTCATTTCTATAGTTACGAACTAGTAAAATATTTAACAATTTTTATCTACTCCGTGTATTGGCACCATTGCAATAGGTTTGAGCTAGTACTGGAAAAAGATCGATGTATAAAACTTTTCTCAGGACCAACTTTGTAAACTCTTTTTGATTTCAAAAACGTAGAAATACAGGCATCTATTTATGATGAATTTGTTCAAATTCCACTTACTTTGATTAAAAAAACGGTTTTAAACTCTACTATTGTGTTTACGAACACTTCTATTTTTGTTCTTGTCTCAAGTTCTCCAGTTTTTTCAGTCATCGTAATAAAATAAGAACATCGAAAATCCAACACCGATGTTCAAAATATAAGCGAAAACATGTATGTATCAGTATTTCATCGACGTTTCTGCCAGCTCTAGTCTGAGTCCCTAACTGAATACCGCATTGGAACCGATCTTTCGATAATTCCGAACCAACTCTAAACACTAAGCATTTAGCTAGTACTTATTTTTCTAGGAATTCAGAAAACAATTCCTTAGCAGCAATTCACTTTACTTTTTTTTTTTAAGTTAGTTATTGTTAAGTACAAAACTATTCAATTAATTTTTCGAGACCTTGTTTTTTTTTTATGAAGAATAGGATTTTTTTACTGTTTAAACCCAGAGAGTACAAGCAGCAAACAGACCTTAAGAAAAGATGCATACCAGCCAAGAGCGCTTTCACTTGGTTGTAGGTTAAGTGGATTTTTACATTCCCGAGATCTCTGGATAAGGCCTGGGAATTTGGTGATATCTATTCTTCTACAGTTTAGTTTGAAAAAAGAGAAGAATATGTTTCAGAAACTGTTTATCTTTAAAAGAAAACACAAATATAATTGGATTGGATATCCCCTCATTGAAGCACTCCAAGATAAACTATAATTTTCGTTTTGTTGTCAGACGGGAAAACGTTCAAAATGGATGATTTACCCAAGTGAAAAGCATTAATTTTCCAGCTTCAGGCGGAAACTGTCATGGCAAGAGCGAGAAAAATTTCGAATTTGATCCGCTTAGACTTCAATGGCACTCACGCATTCCGTTGCATAACTTTGGTTGATTGAGACTAAGAAGCTTAATGACAACTTAACCAACCTTCACTTGTAAGCCAGACACATGCAATGTATTCAAAAAGTCAGTTGGATAATTGGTTGACTCGTCCCCATTTGCTCAACAGCTGATAAATTTAAAGGATTGCAGTGAACCAACGATTTGATATTGAATGCTGCTGTTTGAGTCATCCACATCCTTGTTCCTTGCCGCTAAAACTGATTTTTCATTTTGTTTATGAACTCCTCTCGGCATAAATTTGCCGCTAACGAAATCAGTCAATTTGGTGCGTCGACAGGAACACGACACAGTGAATGTAAGCATTGTAAGGGCTGATGCAGTGCTGACCTTCTTGTCGCTGTTGGACCTTCTTATTGTTCTACAATCTTTGATTTAGGACTATTTGCTGTTCTTGCTGTTGTTGTTTTAACAACAAAAACACTCCCTGAAGGTTTTGGGGAGTGCTGTCGAAATAACAGTCCTTGGCCGGATATGAATCCGGTACGCTCCGGTACTCCCTTGCGGTACTGCCCGACTGTCGTGGTAGCGATTTGGTGTGACCAGTGGAACCTTCTAGGTCATGTCATCCCTCCTTCCGTAAGGAAGAAGAGATGGGTAATCAGAGGTGAGAGGCATCATATCCGTAGATCAACCATCGAGCTGCACGTCGCTACCTTTGGGCGTTTTAGTCGCCTCTTACGACCGGTATGCCTACCTCGGGCATATTCTAAACCCCATACCCACAGGGACTATTTCTCTCACTTACTGTTAGCAAAATATCCTAGGCTGTTCAGCTCCCATTATACGATGATGGGATTTCGATATATGGCAGCTTAAATCTGCTGTTTGGAGAATAAAGTTAGCACACTCTGTATGTGAGGTACAGCTGGGTATAAAAAGTATGAATATAAATTTATAAAATGCACATGAAAGCTAGCCAATAAACGGCGTGAGATAATGCACTTATATCACTAAATAACAGGGACCGTAATGGTTATATGATTTACATTAAAAAAAAAAACATCTTTTTTTCAGTCAAAAATTACGTCTTAAATTTGGCGTCAAATTTCTTCTATTAATAAAAGCATCTTTTGATAAACGTTAAATTAAAATTTTAATTTATTTGGATTTTTTTTTTTTAATTTATCTTTGACTTAAACAAGAGCAGTTACTATGACTTAAGAAAATTTATTTTCATCAGATTTCTAAATTAGTATTTAGAATAAATTGTTTTCGAGCCCTGAGTGCCTTACTTCTAAGGAATATGCTTTTGCAATGGGTTTTTTGGCGGAAATACTTACAAAGTAACCCAATGCATTTATATTTCTCTGAAGTGTTTTTTTACTATTTTTAGAAGATGCTTATTGCACGTATAACCCGCGCTCAGATTTTATGATATTTTGTTATGTGGATTCGATTCACCACAAGATCTTCGAAAATAGCAAAACAAGACGAATTAGTCTTAGGAGAAAACGTGGCTGTTTTTGAAATAGTACTATAACTAAAGTCTTCATATCCATTAAAATCAAAAATAATAATTGAATGGCTGAGTGGAAAGTAACACTATTTTAAAATATTTTTGTAGAACGCGATATTTCCGAAGTTTTCAATGGTTTGCTGAGATAGTAACTGGGCTAACGGGCTTTGCTCGGTATTTTTCAAGTTTGTCATATAATTTAGTTTGTTGCAGATACTCGTCGATAAAGACATTATTTCCGTTTTTACTATAGTTTTTAGTTTACGCGATAATGGGACAATGGGATATCGAAAAAATATAAATGCATAATCTTAAGTGCTGGCCATATCAAGAAATATTTTTGTTGAAATACGAAGCAAAATACCATCCGTTTGATACCAACGCTGGCACATCTTATTTGTTTTTTTTTTTGTAACTTCAGATAGGTGGCAACTCGTTTAAAATCTGGCAACACTTATATAAAAGAGCTAAGATTGCCGCAGATAACTTTTATATGAACAAGATAATAAATATGATGGAATTAGGTGGCAATCTTTATTAGCAACAGTATCTAAAAATATTTTTGTTGAAATACCCATATTAGCATATGTCAATTTTAAATATGTGGCAACCTTATAAAAACTTCCTAGGAACAACACTTATATTCTGTTGTTGGGCTGATTTTCCAATCTAAAACCTGGCAGGTATTTTTAAGATGATTTATTATTTTTAAAATTTTTTTAATTCATTTCTCAAGTAGTACAAAATAAGACTTAAGTATTTTAATAGTACTTCACTAAGTATATAATTAACAAAAGTAACTTAATAATATTAAATATTTTAAAGCTAAGGTATTTCAGATTATCTTAGGATTGAACACTAATAACTATACAATGACTTATTCTATAATAACGCATGGAGTTTAAAGTATGTTAGAGGCGATTTAGAGAGAGAGAGATAGAAGTGAAGTGCTAAGATGTCGCACACTGAAAATGAAGCAAAAAAAAATTTTATAATTCTTGTCTCATAGTTGAATCTGCTCAGTGTGGCCTTTACAGACTCAGAGATTGAATTGAGAACAATCTAGAGGATGTCAAATGCTAATACTTGGATACTATGGCTTCAGTTAAGCTGTGTGACGAAGCCTCGCACAACCGTGTGCATACAGTACTAAATTTATTTACTGTTAAAACAAGCTTTATTAATTTTCTTTGGTTGGATATATTTCTAAGAAGTCTATATGAACTTATAAATAACTAAACAAATTAATGATTTAATAAATGACTTTTGCCAGAGTTAAATGGAAAATCAACAGATAAAAAATAGTTCATTAGATACTTAATTTATTAGCGCAGATATAATTATAAAATGTTATTAACAAATAAACAAATAAATGCGCCAAACACACTTCATTAATTTTTGTTCATTTGAACAATTCTTTGTTATTAAATATGAGAAAAGTGGAATAATAGCAAAGCAGAAGATTTATGGGCTCTCAAAAGTATTGGTTAATTAAAAAATACACATTTACATGTACACATGTATACGCTGGAAATTAGAAAGGAGCCATCTAAGGAAAAGACATGACATAGCAAGAGAAGTAGTCATATGAATTATAAATCAATAAAACTGCAATTGCGTTATCAAAAATGTGTGCACAAATTGCACCCTGAGTTGTGGGTTCTTTGTTGACAAACCAAAAATACGAATACATTGCTAACAGCACGTTCACACTTCTGATTGCAAAACCATTAATCTTTACTACAAAAAACCAGTGTAAAAGGCACCCATGATGACAGCGTAGAGTTAATAATGTGCTAGGATGAATGACGCCTGCGTTAAATATGAGACATATCAAGTATTTGAGACTACTATGGCTGTCAAACTGGTTAAGGGGCTAGTTATATAAGATGCCGACACTTTGCTTAGAAGTCAAACAATTTTTCATTCACCACAATACAATACTAAATAAATTTACTTGGCTACTCCCTTTTAGTATCTGTCACTGAAGTGAGTCTGCTTGTTTATGGCGTCGCGTTTTTCATAACAAGCCCTTAAGACGCTTTCCGTCCAAATGGTTTTCCGTCCAACTGGCGCCTGTAGGCTTAGGATATACAGAGCCCAAAACTAGATCACAGTAGAATAGAAAGGAAATAACTGCTGGAATCGAAAATGTACGCTGAAGACGGCACTTAGCCGGAAGCGAGCTGCCTCCAAACTAAATTTGAAATTTAATGAATGCAAATCATTTCAATGTACATAAAAAAAAATTTATTTTATTTTATTTCATTTTATTTTATTTTATTTTATTTTATTTTATTTTATTTTATTTTATTTTACTTTATTTTAATTTATTTTATTTTATTTTGTTTCATTTTATTTTATTTCATTTTATTTTATTTTATTTTATTTTATTTTACTTTATTTTAATTTATTTTATTTTATTTTGTTTCATTTTATTTTATTTTATTTTATTTCATTTTATTTTATTTTATTTTATTTTATTTTATTTTATTTTATTTTATTTTATTTTATTTTATTTTATTTTACTTTATTTTAATTTATTTTATTTTATTTTAATTTATTTTATTTTATTTTGTTTCATTTTATTTTATTTTATTTTATTTTATTTTATTTTATTTTATTTTATTTTATTTTATTTTATTTTATTTTATTTTATTTTATTTTATTTTATTAGATTTCTATTTTATCTTGCTTTATTTTATTCCATTTTACTCTATTTTATTTTATTCATATTGTCCACTAATTCCTAAGCTTACTTCTATATCGGCTTTCAGCATTGGACTCGTGTCAATTATTTGAACATTAATAATTTGGTGGTGTGAAGGTAGTGTTGCCGGCCTACCACACTGAAGGTCCATGGTTCGAGCCCTGGTACAGGTAACATCAAAAGTGATTTGAAAAAAGTTGTTCAAAACGGGGTCGCCCCTCGGCAGTGGTTTGGAAAACTCTCCGAGTGTATTTCTGCCATGACAGGCTTCTCAGCAAAAATTCGTCTCCTTTGTAGATGCCGTTCGGAGTCGGCAAAAAACTGTAGGTCCCACCAATTTGTAGGGAAAATTCAAATCAGCACACCACAAATTGGAAGAGAAGCTTGGCGCAAAAATCTCTTAGGAGGTTTATGATGATATACCTGTTGTATATCGCGCCACAGAGATAGAGAGAATAATTTTATTTTATTTCATTTCAGTTCATTTTATTTTATTTTATTTTGTTGGATTTTATTTTATTTTCTTTTATTTTATTTTATTTTATTTTATTTTATTTTATTTTATTTTATTTTACTCTATTTTATTTTATTTTATTTCATTTTATTTCATTTCATTTCATTTTATTTTATTTTATTTTGTTGGATTTTATTTTATTTAATTTAATTTTTTGTTATTTTACTCTATTTTTTTTATATTTTTTATTTTATTTTATTTTGTTGGATTTTATTTTATTTTATTTCATTTTTTGTTATTTTACTAACTAACTAACTAACAACTAAGTATACAATTATTATTAGTTTAACGTTGTTTCTTAATTACTTTTGCTGTTTTTTAATCCTCTTATTTTGTTAATGTAAGTTTTGAGGTTATGTACCACATTGCACTTATCTGTCTGAATGATATTGTCCATTAATTCCTAAGCTTACTTCTATATCGGCTTTCAGCATTGGACTCGTGTCAATTATTCGAACATTAATAACGATGTCAATGTTACAAGATACAAGTTTGAATAGCTAATGAAGAGCCCCACTCACCCTTGTAATTTACATGTTAGCTAAGAGAAAAAATGCAGACAATTCGAAAAGGCGCGTGTGGATTGTGGCACGGTGAGCTCGTATGTTTGTGTGTGAAAATAAATTTAAAACCCACATTGAATGGTTTTCTTGTTTGCTTTGGCAATTTTTCAAGCCAGCAAAGTAAGGAGCACTGCAATGCTTTTGGCTGTGGTGGTGAGGTGGGTGAATCGGTAAATCTGTAGGGGAATCCTTATAGAATGTATGTTTGGACCACAAATACACCCACCCTGCTAATAACAACCGCACACACCACATGACATCTAATACATGACAGGTCAGTGGATCAAGTGCTTTAATTGTTGACTTGTCCGCAAAGCTTTGTTAAGGTCTCCAACAGATGTGGCATGCTTTGGTTTGGGTGAATTTCGAAAAAATATTTATAGATATACATATGTATATACGTACATACGTTAGGGTGGATCGAACTAGAAATTTTTGTTTTTTGAATTTCTCATGTTTCCGCTGAAGATGAATACTGTGTTGGTTTTGTTTTGCTTTAGCAACAGAAGCGCTTCCTGAAGTTTTGGGTACAGGCACGCTGCCTTATTAGCTCGGCCGTCATGTGAAACGATATGATATGACCAGAGCTTCCTATAGCCATCGGCTTACATCACCTTGATTCCCACAAGCACTGGGTTCACTTCACTTAGAATCTACAAAGAAGCAACCAGTCAGCCAACTTGTCAAATCCTATCAGAATTTCATCAAATGGAAATCATGGCAGCAATTTTTATCTTTTTAATGTATGCGACAGCTTATAGTTTCAAGGACGGTATCGTATTAGCAGGTAATGCCCAGGCTTTCCATATCAAAGGTTGTACTACCCCGAGTTACATATCCTTCGAAAGAAGTCATATAACACAGGCGATGTACATGTTGCTTTTGTATATTTCTCGCAGGAGTTGATTCATTGCGGTCAGAATTGGTCAGCTTTAGGAGAAAATTTTCGTGGTGTGTCCTAATTACTTATTTGTCTTCGCTGTCGAATAATACGGTGCATATAACATCACCTTTGGGCCAACTATATTGAGGCCCAATTCTCAAACCTATAACAATAAATCGGTCTACTGCTTTAATGTATTCCTTGTAGTAGTATTGAGAGCTGGAACACACCTCGGAGGTTCAGTTCTGTTAGGCTTGGAAGCTCTTCGAAGCTTTCGAGACCAAACGAGGTTTCATAAAAGGTGGCTCCCCATATTTCTTTAATTTGATGCTGGAGAAGAGAAAGTTTTTTCGAATTATGTATCCTTAGGCATTGTCCACGGCGAGTATCAAAGAAGATTTAATAACGAGCTGTATGATACGTAAGGTGAAGTACTGCTAGAATAATAATAATAATAATAAAAGGCAGACTCATTGATACAAATACGACTTTAACTTATAAAACTGAAAAAAGGTTAAAAGAAAAACATTTTTCAATGCGTTCCACCCCAATGTTAGCCCACATAAACGAATCGCCCATTTGGTGTGGCAGCTTTAGTGTAATTTGTAATTGGGACAGGCGATTTTCTTTTCGATTTCATTTATTTTTTACTTTCTTCTTGGCCTTTTGCTTCGTTTTTTATTAGCTGAGCTAAGCTTGTAGAAACAACAAACACGTACATAATTTTTTACTTCCGCTTACAGACTTAATGGCCCGGAAGGCAAGAATGCCAAAGGCATGCAATTGGGTTGGTTTGTAATTAATTTTCGGGCTGTTAGAGTAATATCAGTATTACAAGTGTACTGTGGGTAGGTATGTATATGTGTGCAAGCTACTATGACGTCAAAAATGAGAAAAACATTTCATTGTATGATTTCAAGGTTGAAGCATACAAATTTGGATAAACAAAGGAAAGTCCATTTTTGGTGGTGAATAAATTAAGAACTTCAAAGGCGGCAGCGTCATTGTAAAAGCGTTCGAAATAACAAAAGAAAATTAACAATGTAAACTGGTATTTATATAAAAAATAAGAGAGGAAAAATGAAAAGAAAAAGTAATTTACAGCAGCAAAAGGGGAGAGCATTTTTTTGGTTTAATGATTGGAAATTAGTATAGAAATCCATTACACAGTTGAAAACCAAGCTCTACTGGTATGCAGAGTAAGGATATTCAAATTGAGATAGATATATAGTTCTATATATTTTGGTTCTGGTTCTTAGGATGAGCAGAAAAATTAACTGGGCCAAGTCTGTCCATGCACACGCGAATTTAAATTAAAACGGGAAAATTTCGATACAAATTCTTCTTCTCTTAGGAAGTTTTCCTTCGAAGAATGGTTTAAATTGTTGTAGAAGAATATTTTATTTATTTAGCTTCGACACCAACACAGACCGGTCGACAACCAAAAATATATCTATATATACATATATCAATATAGTAGTAGTGAAATTAAATTGGATATCGGTCGACGAAATAAGAAGAAACTGTGATTTTAATAATTTTCATTTAAAACATGGCGAATTCCATAACAGAAACCACATAAATAAAAATTTCAAAGTTTACACAAAGTTCATTAAACTTTTAAAAATTTACATCAAAATTTCAATATTTTTGGGCAGAATTTTTAGATAATTTTTGAGTATGCAGTTTTATAGCTCATTCCATTTTATCGTACAAATTAGAAGTACCTCAAAATTTCCCCTGCATTTTTATAACTTTTTTGTTAAGGATGTATTTTTTTCCATACAAAATTTATTTGTATTCATGCGTTGTATGGGAGAAATCACTAAGCACCCTTGAAACACTCGGAAAATTCAGGGGAATTTTTGATAATAAACTGGATTGGTCTACAAAACTGCATATAACAAAATTTCTAGAAATTCTGCCCAATAATTTGAAGATTTTGATGGCCATTTTTCAATGGATTTTTCGTCACGTTAAAATTTGAAAACGACTGAACCAAAGGGAATATTTCCTTCGGGATTTTTTTGTAATTAATACGCGCAAATTTAGGGAGAAAAGAAGACAGAAATAATAAGGGGGTGTGGCACCTCCCATACAAACTTTACTTTATAAGCGTAATATCTCTAAAAGACTTCAGGTACGGACATATTTGATATTAATGCCATACTCACAGAAAAATGTGTGAGTTAACGGATCCTGTGCTCTTGGCAAATTGTCAATATTGATAAACAGTCAAGAGAAAAATATTTGTATCCCGTTTTTTTTTTTTACTTTGCATCAAAAACAGCAAAAACAATGTTATTTTTGACTGTTTATTAATATTGACAATTTATTAAGAACACACCATCGGTGGTTAAATTAATACACAATTTAAATTGTGAACCATCGCTAATTTTCGATTAAATTAAATAAGGATGTAATCGAGAATTTTTGAAATAAACTATTTTGGGCAGAACGAAATTTGCCGGGTCAGCTAGTATAATATAATATTCACTTAATACTTTAAATAAAAATTAATATAAAGAAACACCTTTAGCTTTTAACTTAAAAATAATTTTACTAATAAATAAATTTAACAAAAATTAGCATACAGGCAGAATTCAGGGTGTTACGCTACTTCGCTATCGAAATACCGATCAATATGCCGTCAGAATGCATTCGATTATTATCCACAACTAAATCACTGGACGTGTTTCCAATCGAAATATTTACGTTGTTGGAATGCACTCGATTCCAATAAACTCTGAAATTGGCAGTCCCAAGGTTGCAAAGTATTTCTTTCCAAACCTTCTATTTCTATAGCATGAAGGATTCTCTGTTGTATTCTATGGTAAGTGTCTCAATGCAAAAATCAAAAACAGTTTTGTGTAACGACTCGAGTTTGTCAGGATAAATCTGATATCCAGGGTACCAAAAGATTGATGCATATTCTTATATATGTAGGTGTTAAAAAAGCCGTAAAACCAATTTTTTAATGTAAGGAACGTGAAATTTAATTTAATACAATGAAAGCCAGAACTATCTTTGATCGATTTACGCAAGTTTAAATATGGAATTTATTGTCAAGTGACTTGTTCAAGCTGATAGCCACCAGTCATATGGTGAAGTGATTTTCTACTAAAACTCATGAATTTTACATTTGTTCAGGTTAAGGCTCATAGCATTGCCATTGCACCATTCGAGTAAGCTAACGAGGTCATTTTTAAGACATAAACTGTCTTCTAAAGTTAGAATGGGATTAAAAAGCTTTATATTATCAGCGTACATTAAACCCTTTGAGTGAGTGAACGCAATCGACATATCGTTGATAAAAAATAAAAACAATATGGGGCATAACATTGATAAATGGAGATGAGCTTTTAATGAAGATCACATTTTGCTTCTTTCCTACAAAAGTTTTGCTAGGGACGCTCTCGAACAAAATTTTATACAAAGGATATGTAAGAGACTGCAGAGAATAAAAAATAGTTCGCCTCCTTAAAATATTCTACACATTTTTAAACATTTAAATAAAAACAAAAACATCTACATTCATGAATATATTTCTAACTAGATGAGATTTGAAAATATAACACTACATTCACACTGAATGAAATGCGTGATTTTCATAGAAAAGATCGAATTGCGGCACATTTCCCCATACAAATCGCATTCACAAAATCACGCATTCAAAACAAATAACGCAGCAAATGCGATGAATTCATACAAGTTTGTTTCGAACGCGTCAAACTTGTTTGATTAATACTTTATAACAAAGGAACGAACAAGCCGATAAAAACACATTCGAATTAATACGTTTCCAAATTAAGGCAATCCATTTCCATCCGTGGGCCACTTAACTTATTTTTTTTTCCAAATATTACATTACGCACTGGGTTCTGAACCAATCAATCGAACCGTTATTTCAAGGATTGTCACAGGGTTCTGAAATATGTGGCAAATTTTAAGCCTATACCTCAGCTTTTCTTAAAATTTAAATTATCTCGAATAGTGCAACATCTTGCGCCATTTTTTGTACAGCGCGTCTTTATGTCTTGCAAAATGCATCGCAAGATTCCAAATTTTAAATGATTTGTTCTTATATCTCGATCTGTGTTCCGCACTGTCATAGGGTTTAGAATAATGTTTCAAATTACAAATGTTTAGTTCAACGGGAAATTGCCTAAAAGGGGCATAATATAAATGCAGTAATAAAATACTACTGTACAGCTAGAATTTCTTGGCTGAGATTACACTAGTCCGAAGAAAACTAAAGATTTTGAGAAAAAAAAATATTTATGTTTACTGACCTCAATGGATCAATGGCCTCTCATGTTAGACGAGTACTTATCCACTACCAGAAGGTATTTAAATTATTTTCATTTGTCATAATAGAACCAAACTTTTTTTGAACGAGTTTGTGGCTGTCATAGATGTCCACAATTTGACAAATGACCTCTCTTAGAAAGTCCACATTTTAAAAATATTAGATGTTTATATGGAAAAAAGGCAGTTGGATGACTAGTAGCTGGGATTCAAACTAATTATGAGATAGTTCAAAACTAGTAGGTTTGTCACCAGGAATGGTTGTTAGCAAAGAAAATGTGAAATAAAGACAACACGAAAAATTGTTGTGTATGTACTTGAAGGCGGCAAATTTCTTAAATTAACACTTTAACCCTCTTACGACACGCCAAAATCTCGCTTTATTTAGACTATCCAAAAAACAGATAATTTCGCAAAATATATTAAGCGTTAAAATCAGACATGGAACTACATATTTCTCCGTGAACTTTTTCTCTATAAAAAATTGTATATGCTGTTCAACCTTTTTTTTTTCACCAACGCGACTAAGACTAAAACTAAGTCGTAACTTAAGTTAGCACAGATTCGAGACTAACTTAATTTTGGGTTTCACCAACTGAGCGACTTAAATAATTTTGAGCACAACAACCCGATCAGCTGTTTTATGCATAGTAGTATGTAGTATTTTTTCATACCAGACAACTCTGCACATCCCAATACCCCTGTGCGAAAAGGGCATGTATGGCCATACAAGAAGGAATGTATTGATCTTACACCCATTTCTCTTTAGTTGGAAGGTACTAAAATTAGCGCTTAAATGAAAACGATAGTTTCGTAATGGTTGCATGCTAGAAAACAAGCGTTCACATGCATCTACGCATACGCCGTTAAAGTCATGCTTGACGAATTTTCCGGCTGGGACATTGTACAAAACAAATTAGCAACATTACTGACATTTGGGTTTTGAACCACAGCAACACTGCTTAGTCGAGAATAAGTCAGCTGGCAAGTTGACTAAGTTGTGACTTAGCTAAGTTAGGTGGTGAAACTGAAAAAATGAAAATCGCTACTTAACTAAGTTAAGTTGAGTTGGTGAAACCGGGCCTAAGTCTTTCATCCTAAGTTGAAATTATTATTTTGAAGCTCTAGCATTACTATTTTTCTTTTTAGTGCTTATTGTCAACTACAGATGGTAAGCCTACTTAATTAACGACAGCTGGCAAGACTACTGTACGAACGAAGAGGAAAGAAGAGAAAAAGCGATCAGACGAGCGGATGTAATTTTTGGCGACAATCAATTAAAGCTTGAATTTTGCATTTTTAATTAACAATCTTTTTAAGTATCCATTAAACTTTAATATCTAAATCAAACGGATTTTTATTTGGAACGATACTTTCACATCTCAGAAAGTGGATTTGGAATTCACCTCGCCTACAACGAAATAAGTCAAGGCAGTGGCAAGGGTGTACGCGCATAAGTGCACAAACAACGACAATCTTGACCAAGCGAGCGCAACGTGCACGTACAGCAGAACGGCGCATAGTAGCTTGAACGCAGTCGACGCCACAGCAAAACGAAACGCCAGCGTCTTAGGACAGGCACAACGAATATCACAAGCGGTCGCAACTTGCAAGTGTATGTACACAATTTGCAAAAGCATAACGTTGTATTTGCAAACAAATATCGCAACAGAGCATCGAGTGCTGCAAGCCACGACTACAACAAAGCATCAACGTCTATACATTTGAAATTAACTCGGCTGACAGCACGAGTCTCGAAGGTGTAGTTAGAAGAACACGATATTGCAACTTTTCGACGTCAACGTTTAAAATTCGCTAAAGCATACACACGCTGGTGATTTTGTATACTGCTGGCAGAACTTTTAAGAATACACCTAAGTCTGTTTTTACACGGTAGATTGGTTCCAGAAGAAGCCGTGTAAAAAAAAACCGTGTAAAAAAAGACATTGATCGTATACAAAAATGGGTGATTTGTTCCTAATCTCTAAAACCTATTAAAATTAGTGAAAAACAAGAATTTTTAAGAACAAGAATTCATGTTTATTTTATTAAATCAAATATACAAGGTGGCGCAAAAGTAAGCTTCCGATGTTCAGCATATTGGTTGTGGCACGTGCAGTGTGTGCTGTTGCACCGTCTTGTTGGAACCACATGTTTTCCAATCTCAATTCATCAAGTTGCGGCAAAAAGAACTCGTTGATCATTGCTCTGTAGCGCTCACCATTCACAGTAACCGTTTGGCCCCGACCGATTATTGGTCAAATAAATAGTCAGCAATATTCCGAGTTCTGGAGCAGTGTAGCGTAACATTGTTTATTAACGTGTATTTCGCATGTGTTTACTACACAAATGTCAAAACAGAACTGACTTTAAGGGCCAATCGCAAAATTTATAGAATTTTCTGATAGGAGGATTACTTTTGCGCAGTAACCGTTTTTCACCGACCGATTATTGGTCAAATAAATAGTCAGCAATATTCCGCGTTCTGGAGCAGTGTAGCGTAACATTGTTTTTTAACGTGTATTTCGCATGTGTTTACTACACAAATGTCAAAACAGAGCTGACTTTAGGGGCCAATCGCAAAATTTATAGCATTTTCTGATAGGAGGATTACTTTTGCGCCACCCTGTATAATGCTTATTTTCACAAGCATAGTAATTAATGATAAAAAAGATATGCACTCTAATCTTAAAAGTAATATAAATTAAATGTATGGCAAGTTCAGGAACTAAAAAACTATGTTGTGAACGAAAAGAATAGGTTATTCAATTTTTAAGGTAAAAAATAAAATAAAATAGCACTATCGATACTATCGATGGTTTCAGACTTCTTTCTTTCATAAATACTTTTTTGTGATATGAACATACTTCGCAAAAATTAAATTTGACAAAAAAAATTTAAGTACATAAAATTTCAAATCGTGCTAAATGGAATAAAATCGTGTAAAAAAATTAAAAATATTCAATTTTCAAACCGTGTTATATCAAAACCGTGTAAAAAAAGACAGTGTAAAAACAGACTTAGGTGTACTTCCAAACGAAGTGAAGGAAGAAACAAGCAGCAAAACAAAATCACAGTGAGCTTTCGAATTGAAGGACGGTGAAATAAATTATTTAAAGAATCGTATTAGTTCGACTAAAAAAATATTTCTTTTTCAAGCATGATAAAGCTAAATACTTTGAAGGTCATTCAACTGAATACATTATTACGAGCTAATGATTTGCCAACGACGGGGACCAAATTAGTTAAGGTAGCTAAACTGCAAGAAGTTTTGGGTACCGACGAGATAGATCCAATGGAGATTGAAGACGATAGTGCAGTATCTACAAACGATTTAAGAATGCAACTAAGTAGTTTACGAGAGGTTGTGGCAGGTCTAACGTCAGCTATTAGTACAATGACTAGTAATTCAGAATCGATACCAGGTAACTCTGCAAATCAACAAACGCAAATCGACAACGAAGATGTTAGGGAAGGCTCGAGTGTAGCAACCTGGGAATCCGCGGATGATCTAAGAGCACCATCACGTCCAACCATGCGGATTCAGGATATTATAGGGGTAATGCCCGAATTCGACCCCTTAAAAGGGTCAACGACAGCAAATCAGTTCATAAATAGAATCCAACAATTACATCAATGCTATGGTTGGAAGGAAGATATGGTGTTGATCGCAGTGCAGCATAAAATGAAAGGCATGGCCAAACAGTGGTTGGATGCACAAGCTGTTTTCAGTTCCTGGCAAGAATTTGTGCACGCATTTGAGGCAGACTTTCCGTCAACACATACAGCGGCAGAAACGCATAAGTTACTTATGAAACGGAAACGCAAACCCAACGAAGACTACTTAGAGTATTATTATACCATGCTGTCTATAGGGCGACAAGGTACGGTTGACGATGTTTCCATCAACACACACATTATCAGTGGACTGAATGATGGGGTACTAAGTAAAACTTTAGCAACAATGAATTTTACTACATGTAGTCAACTATTGTTGGCCCTTAAAAATTTAACGACAGTCACCAAAGCATCGGCGACTACAATGGTGTCAACACAGCAACCAGTTAAAACCGAAGTCAAAACGAATACGAAGCCAATACAAATAAAATGTTTCAATTGCAATGATTACGGTCACATTTCAGCCAAGTGCCCGCAACCCCAACGAAGACCGAGGTGCACCGTATGTACAAAAGTGGGCCACGAAGTAAAAAATTGCAACAAAAAGGCGTCAGTTTCGAAAATTGGCGACGATACCAAACGCGACGAAGCGTCCCCTGTGACAAAAGTTGTGGAGCTTGACGGGAGGTGACTGGAGGCTTTCGTTGATACCGGTAGCGTGTGCTCGCTAATACGCGCATCAGCAAGGGGGGGGATGCAGACTAGGGAAGCTAGTAGATGCTTTACAGGATTCGGCGGATCCAAGGTGCAAGTCACTAAGCAAATCAACGTCAAGGTGACTATTGACAACGTGCAACGCGAAGCGACATTTTATGTTGTCGCCGATGAACTTCTACCATACGATCTCTTATTGGGTCGGGACGTTCTGCAAAATAAGGGATATCACATGGTGATTGACAACGGAGTACTGCGTCTAGAAGAAGACAAAACAGTAGATTTTAACATATCCAGTTGTCTATCGGAAGAAGACAAAGGTAAGGCAATGCATCTTTTATCCACATTTAGACAATGTTTCGCAGAAGATATTGGTCACATTGGTAGATGCAACAAAGTTGAAATGACCATAAATGTAAAGACACAAGAGCCGATCGTAGGGAAAAGGTATCAGGTTCCATTCTCACAACGTCCAACGCAAAATTTTAAAAGAGCTGCTGGACAATGACATAATCCGCCCAAGCGATTCCCTCATGCCGCATCAGTTCTTTTGGTAAAGAAGTCGAACGGTGAGAGCCGAATGTGCGTCGACTTTCGAGCACTAAATGAAGTAACGGTGAAGAAAAATTACGTGATGCCGATCGTGGAAGAGCAACTCTCACGTCTAGCTGGCAATCAATACTTTTCGACGCTGGGCATGACCTCCGGCTATTATCAAGTGCCGATGAGCGAAGAATCTAAAAAGTTTACTGCATTCTTAACGCACGAAGGCTTATACGAACATAATGTCATGCCTTTCGGGCTAGTGAACGCTCCAATGGTTTTCCAGGAGGTTATTATAAATTTATTTAAAACACTTAAACATCGAGATAAAGTCATCAACTACGTGGATGAGGTCATCATCGCAACGAAGTCAGTTGACGAAGGCATTGACGTTCTTCAAGAGTTTCTCAAAGCTGTGAATGCAGCAGGTCTTACACTTCGACCCTCGAAGAGTACATTTTTGGCCAAGAAGGTGCAATTCCTAGGGCATGATATTGATTCTGATGGCATACGTCCGGGCGATATTAAAACGAAGGTGATCGAAGGGTTTCCGAAACCCACAACCACAAAAGCAATACGGCAATTTTTAGGGGTAACCGGCTATTTCCGGAAATTTGTCAGGGAATATAGCATCTTAGCGCAACCATTAACGTTACTCTTGAAGAAGAACGCAGAGTTTATCTGGAACAAAGAACAGAACGACGCTTTTGAGCAATTGAAATCGATTATTACTACGAAGCCAGTTTTAACGATGTATGATGCAACGAAACCGCACGAAGTACATACAGATGCGAGCTCTCTTGGGCTAACTGGTATTCTATTGCAGAACGACAAGGCTAATGAATGGAGACCGGTGTTTTAATTTAGCAGGCAATGCAACGACGCCGAACGTAACTATGCCAGCCACGAGCTAGAAGTTCTGGCAATAGTCGAAACGTTGCAGCGTTATCGCATGTACTTAATTGGACATAGCTTCAAGGTAGTTACCGATTGCAATGCTGTGGCTGTAACAAAGTCGACGACGCCATTATTGCCACGAGTTGCAAGGTGGTGGCTCAAACTGCAGGAGTTTGATTTTCAATGTATTCACCGGGCGGGGGCGAAAAACATGTTGGCTGATGGCTTAAGCAGATGCCCGACGCTTCCCCCAATTGAACCGACGACAATTGCGGAGTCAGTGTATCGAGTGGTCGATATAGACAGCGACTGGGTATCAGTAATGCAGAAACAAGATGATGCACTCAGAGATATTATCGAAGTTCTCAACGGAAAGACTGCATCAAATGAACGTCAGCTTAAAGAAGAATATGTGTTGCAGGGTCAACGATTGTTTCGCAAGGTCAACGGGAATAAGAGACTGGTAGTCCCACGAGGCGTCAGATGGCGTATAGTTAGGTCGTGTCACGATGAAGCAGGTCACTTCGGACTGGACAAGACTTACGAGCGCTTAGCGAAGGATTTTTGGTTTGCACGAATGCGAACCTATGTAAAATCCTATATTTCATCATGTCCAGAATGTTGCATTAACAAAGTTACAGGCGGTAAGAAAGAAGCACAGTTACACACAAGCAATTTTGTGCCTATACCTTTTAGAAGCGTTCATATGGAGCATCTAGGGCCTTTCGTAAGAAGCAAACGTGGTAACTGTTATATACTGGTAATTGTATGTGCTTTTACCAAGTATGTAATCCTACGACCGTTACGCAATACAAAAACCTTACCGGTACTCAACACACTACGAGAGTATGTCGCAGTATATGGAAGCCCAACGCAAATTATTTCCGACAGGGGCACCGCGTTCACGTCGAACGAGTTCCAAAACTTCATTCAATCATATGACATACGACATGTGCAAACCGCAGTGCGCACGCCGAGAGGGTTAAATGGAAGCAGAGGTTCGATGCAAAGCACCAAACACCAAAGCAATACGATGAAGGAGATCTGGTTTTAATTGAAAATGTACCGGCACCCACTGGCACCTCTCACAAGCTCGAACCACCATACAAAGGACCATACATTGTGACGAAGGCTTTGCCCAACGACCGCTATGTGGTAGAGGATCTGCCAGATAGGCCTAAGCAGCGAAAGCGCTATGCAGGAGTATTCACGAACGACAAGATGAAACCATGGGTACCCCTCGGTCTTGTAGATGATGACTATGAAGACGAGCAATCAGATGAAGGTGAGCAAATCGGCAAATCGTCCAGGAGAGACGATCAATCAGGAGTGGCCGAGCTGTCAACTACAGATGGTAAGCCTACTTAATTAACGACAGCTGGCAAGACTACTGTACGAACGAAGAGGGAAGAAGAGAAAAAGTGATCAGACGAGCGGATGGAATTTTTGGCGACAATCAATTAAAGCTTGAATTTTGCATTTTTAATTAACAATCTTTTTAAGTATTCATTAACCTTTAATATCTAAATCAAACGGATTTTTATTTGGAACGATACTTTCACATTATGTTATAAAGGCTTATCTGCAATAAAAAATCGTAAATCTGTAAAAATCCATACAAAAGACGAAAAACTGCATACTAAAATATTGTGGCGACTATTCTCAAGCATGTACCATCCCTAACTCAATAACACTCCCACCACTAGTTAAACACAACAGAGATAACGATGGCTACGCTTGTGCATGCAAACATGTATCAAGCAAGAGGAAGAGAAATCGATCGAGTGCTTGCGAATACGATGCAAAGAGGAGATGCCAATAAATAACACCGATTCTTCGAGAACATGCAGAGCGAACAACCAAGAAAGTTCTCGGTGCGTATTGAAGCACCCTGTTGAACTATATAAGGCAGTGACCAAGCAAGGCAGGTTGTTCAGTTTATTTTCAAGTGTTGTTCAGTGAACTACTGCGAAGTTACCAAACTCTTAAATTTGTATTGCGTTTATTACTAGTAAATAAAACTAGCTATTAATTACAATATTTGTGCGTGTGTTTATTTGACTTTATAGTGATCGAAACCAGGATTGATAATCGAAGACTCATCGAATTCGTCACAATATATACAGTTGCGCTTCATTTTAGTATCTCAAAAATGCTCATTTTATTTTGATCGGTACCAATTTATTCACTCCTACCGAGTAACCCAGACATGACAGCATTACCAGCAGCAACAAAAATGTACACAAGCCTAGCGCTGTCGAAGCCATTTAAGTGATTTTCCATTGGTCACACATATCTTGCCCTTGGCATGACTTTTTTATTGTTTCCTTATTATACAACTTTTTCTAGGTTTGGCGATGATGGCAAAGATGATAAAGTAAATGATAGACAATAGGTCGTAGGGTAGGGAAGAGGTGTTTATTTCAGTGTGGCTACAGACATTAAAGTTACATAAACACATAAAAATTATGTTAATGTGAAGATTCTGCATGATGGGACACTATCAGGAAAAATGGTGTGAATTTATGTAACAGAAACTACAATAAAATGCAAAAAAGAAAGGAAAGAGTTAGAAAGCTGAAATTAGCGAATCACACTATACCCAGATGTGAATTTGAAAATATTATTTATTATTATTAATAAAAAGTTGTGGTAACTAATTATACCTTTCATGGGTATGAGAATAAAGGAGATAGACCCACCAATAAGTATACTTAAATGATCAGAGCGATGAGCTGAGTCGATTTAGCCATGTCCGTCTGTCTTTCAGTTTGAACGCAAACTAGTCCTCCGTTTTTGAGATATCTCTATGAAATTTAGGATGCGGCCGCCATTTTGTAATATATTAATCATTTATCGGAAGCAACAAGATCGGACCTACATAGCGTATGGCTCCCATACAATCGATTGTTCCGTTAAGTGGGGGTTGGTTCGGCGCTTTCCTTACTGGTTTTTCTTGTGTAAACATCTTTGCAAAAGAAAGAGAAAATGAAAGGTAAATGAAGATGGAAACGAGAGAGAATTGTGGTTATGACGATGATAATAATAGTGATTATTATAACGCCCCTAATAATGGTGATGATGATAGTGGTGAGAAGGATGAAGAACGGAACAAAACTCCAATCATCCGTAACCGCAGCCGTCACCATTACTAACCGTAGCTGTAATCGTAACAGTAACTATATCCCTCCTCATCACAGCGACCTATCCGTAACTACAACCATTAACGTAAGACTAAACATAACGTAACATTAACCATTAAAGTGACCCTTACCGTAACAGTTACCACAACAATTGGTCTAACCTCAGCCATATAAATTTAAATGTAGCCTTGACGTGTAACATAATGTAACCAAAACCATAGGTTTTTTTTAATTTCGATTCGGGTATTTTTACCCTTACGATTATGGTTTCTGTTTGAGTTGTGGTTGCTGTTACGGTTTCGGTTATGGTTATGATTTTGGTTGGAGTTGCGGTAATGGATATGGACACCGTTTTGGTTAATGCGGCGGTTTCGTCTATGGTTATGATTGTGGTAGCCGTTGGTTTGTCCACTAACTTGCATTGAAACAATTTTTATTAAAACGTTCCAAAAAAAACCCTCATAACTCTCAACTGTGTTCATTGTAGCTGCCGTGTCAGCCTAAGACAAGCTGAGCTGCGTAAGTAATCCACGCTTAGGATGAGTGTTAGATCTTTCAAGTCTAGCTGCTAGTTTGAAATCATCCAAGAATTAGCGTTGTAGCTTCAGACTCTAAAGTGTTGATGTTTGTTTCATAACTCTTTGTCTGCGAATCTTATGAGCAACTTATTATCGATGTAGAGGACAGAAGAAAAACAACCAAACTTCAGACGGCGATGATTGCAATGACGGCAAAAGGTTCAACATAGTTTCAGGGCTTCAATCAACGCTTACTCAAATCTTCTTTGAGTGTTTTTCTGCTTCAACAAAAAACGAAAACGAGACCTTAAAATACGACAGACTTATTGTAACGGGAAGTACTCAAAGAAGAGCTCCTGAAATAAAATACCATTAATTGAAATATGAAAATGCCTCGAAATAACCAACTCAAAAGTTATTTTATTTTTGCTCTGAGCTCATGATTTCATTTTAATACAAAACTCTAGCACAACTGGGTATAGCATAGAAGTCACAAGGCAACGAACATACGCTCACGGTACAAAATCGAGCTATTGTTGTTGTGAACAAAACACGTAAAAATTCACATGTCTGTAAGTACGAACGCAAGTCGACATGTGCTGTTTAAATGGTTGAATCAAGCGTGAAAATGTAGAAATAATTATGGATGCACATTTCTTGAAGCACACCAACACATGCGCACTCATACAAAGGGTTGGAAAGAGCGATGAAGAACAAGAATTTCTATTTAGTACCAAATGGCGGAACAAAATACACTAAAAATCAGTGGAAAAAGTATCAAAATTTATTGGAAGTTTTTTATTGCTTTTGAAATTTGGCATTTTAGAAAACTTTCTAGTAGTGAATTGCCGTGGAAAACTACCGTGAAAAGCTTCAATAAAATTACAAATACATAAATGAAATGCAATCGTAGGCCGATTTAGGGAAAATTGAAGCATAGCACGTACCTTGGAGAAAACACCTGTTCCATTACATCAAAAAGTAATTTTGAATTAAAAGATTTTACCGGGTTGACGGCGATGTACTCGTTTCAGCTTTCACATATTGAGTATTTCTAAATCTACAACAAAGTATCTTGAAATTATGCTTTCTGACATATAAGCGATACGCCGACGAATAAGATGACATCAAAAGAAAATCTAATAACTATTTTTCAATCAAAAATTAAGAATTGCTATTTTAATTAAAACTTTTACACGCTGGGTATAACAAGTCTGATCCTAGTTAAAATATAAAAAGTAGTAAAAATGTCAAACTTTAAAAATCGGTTGATAGCGAGAGAGTTATACTCGAAAGTACGTGATTGACTTCTAATAAAAAATTTAGCTTCCGTAAATTTCAACCGAAATGGGAAATTAAATCACATAAAAATAAAACAAATAACAATAATTAACACGCAATAACAAGCAAATTGTTCACCAGACATTTTTAAACGCATATAAGGCTTTATTTTCATTTATTTTATTATTTCCTAATATGTCTATTCGAAATTTAGTTTTATTTTTGTAGTTTGTTTGATTTTAGGCTTTTTTGACCATTTTGTTCAAAAAAGCAAAATAAAACCATTTTTTCCACGTTTTATTTTGCTTGTTTTGTTTGTTTTTTTTCTGTCAATTGCACAACAGCTGATCATTTGACATTTTTACCAACAATAGTAGTCAGCAAATATTCTTCTAACTAAAACTTGCAACTTCCGACTGAGAGAGAACCTTCTTTACACTCTTTTTTGTGCTCTCATTAGTGAGAGAATCGAGGACTGTTTTGATTTCCTGTAGCCTTTCACTATTTCTGACTGATTCTGACTACATCTGACTCGTAAGGGATCACACCTAACGGTAATGGAATTGCTTATTTTTGAAGTGAAAACTACTCAGGTGCGTTGTAAATTTTTTGAGATGGGAAAAATCATTGAGCTCGCGACACTGTTACCGTAAACGACAACCCTTTTTTCGATTTCTAAATTTCAGATGTCATATGAAAGTGCCAAACTTCAAGCATGAGTAATAAGTTATGATGTTTATGAAAAGGGTTGTCACATGTTCAAAAATTAATTTTTGATCAGTCCATTACAACATTTATAACAATAGAATTGCTTGAACAATTTTAATGAACTTTTTGTTTTTTAATTTGTCTTCGTTGGGATTAGGATAATCAATATTAAAATGTATGGCATCCATAAAAACGGTTGCCAAGTATTGAAAAATTATTTTTTACCTTACAGTGTCATTGATTTTTAACTTGCAGAAGTCATATGAATTGGCCGTGCTTCAAAGATGACTTATAAGATATCATTTTTATAAAAAAGGGCTGTCACTTGTACAAAAGTTCAGTTTTAATTTGTTCATAACACCATATTAAATTTTGATGATTCTTTTTTGGGGGATTTTTTCATCAGAAATAGGATAGTGGGTATTAAAAATTTTATTCATGAAAATGTTTGCCACGCGTTTATAAACTCCTTTGAATTGTGCGTTGTGATTGCTTTTTAAATTGCGGGCGTCAAATGAAAGGATTACCCCACTTTTATGAAGGAGTTGTCAACTGTGAAAAAAATTCTTTTTACTGAATAGTTAGCTTGGTTTTTGAATATGAGAAATATGAAAGGACATAGGCTATAGATGAGTGAAAAGATATTATTTTTATAAAAAAGAGTTTCCCAATGTATCAGTTACACCATTTATAACTCAAGAACGGCTTGAACAATTTTGATCATTTTTATTTGGTTTTTTTTGATCGCAATATAATAATTTCTGCACAATAAATATATTTTCAGGCGATTAAACGCATATTTCCTGACCATTCAATATATACTCATGTAATTGTTGAAGTTTTTACTTCTGTAATGCCGCTTGTTAACACCAGGTCATATGAAACGATATATCACCCAACACATCCACACAAATTTCACTTCAAAAGTCAAGTGTGTGTCTTGAGACCATATCGTCCCATTTCTGCGTTAATCTCGTAACTACACTTTTTGAGAAAATTCGTTTTTCATACAGCAATACCAATAAGACATAAGGAAACTCGAGCTGATAATCAGTTTGTTAAAATAAAATTTTCTTCATGGTTTATCGTTCTATCATTTACCTTATATCTACATTTTTAATATGCAAAGGACAAGTAGTTTTGTTGGGTTTTTTCGTTTTTTGAAATGTTTATGAGTTTTTTAGATGCGTAGTTAACGCAGAAATGGTACCATATAAGAACATTCCAGCTCTGCCATAACATTCTTTACGATATCTTGCAATAATTAAACTCCAATCGCCATTCCCGCTCTATTAGGCCAGTGGATACTCTCGCCTGGAAAAATGTACGAAAAAAAGTACAAACTTGCCATCATTATCATTACTGATTGGAAATATCTGAGATAACTTGCACACTTTACACTTGTGGGCATTTCCATGGGTATATATCTACATCTTTGTATTTTTAGTTGTATTTATGCTTGAAAATGCATTTCCTTTTATTTTATATTCATTGCATTTTAGTTTCTTTTTTTTCATAAAATGCAAAAAAAACAAATTTTCTAGGTCAAAACACTTCGGTTGTCTTTTGTTTTACGTAAAACTTTTTGCTATTGTTATTCTTACATCTCCTACATACATACATACTACATTCATACGAGTCTATGTGCATTTTCGCCTTGAAAATATGTTGGTGGTTCAAAGTGCATTTGTATGTTTTTGGTTGCCCTGTGAGGAAGTCAGTAACTAGTGAGAATAATATCTGGTTCAGAACTAGAGATAAAGTGGCTAATAAGAACTAGTGAGATAGTAACTAGATTTTCACTAGTTCGAAACCGGCAGTTGTGTAATCATTAAAATTTAATAAATAATATATATATATGTCGGATCCTATTACAAATTTGGAGCATTAGTATGATGCTTGGTTAGAGTGGCGCGCACTGTGGTGAAACTCACTTGCTAGACAATTTTAAAAGAATTAATAGTAGGCGATGAAATCAAAGTGACACTTAAAGTTACTTGTCTTAAAAAGGTTATAAAGAGTTGATAGTAGGCGATGAAGCAAACGGGAGGAGAAAAACATTGAGGGTTTTTTGGATATTGAGTTTTTGAAAGGGAAAAGTGAAAGTTATCAGTGCGCGTCAAACTAATTAAAATCGTAATAATGGATCATCCTGCGACATATATAATAATATAATTAAATAACGTTCTTTAAAGAAAGGTTAAAATTTGAAATCATACATAAAAAAAAATAAAAAATAAATTTATCAGTTGGTAGGAGTCGATCCGACTCAGCGCACGCATCAATACTGTGCATAAACTAACCGCAATGGTTTGCCGGTAGTGTTGCTGGACTATCACACCGAAGGTACAAGGTTCGAGTCCTGGGAAAGGTAACATCAAAAGTGGTTTGAAAAAGTTTTTCAAAACGGAGAGTCGCCACCGTAGGCAGTCATTTGGCAAAAAGTCTCCGAGTGTAGTTCTATCATGGAAGGCTTCTTCAAATATTTATTTTTTTTAATTCTAAACTAACTACATCCAAACTGCAAAATTTGGAAATAGTTCAGAACTAGAGCATTATTAGCAATAAACGGACTATATCACAACTGTCGAATTTTTAACTAGTTCGGAAGTGTCGAAAAGGTAATGCAGAGGAGGACAATTTCCATCGCCTAGGACATCGCCATGTTAAATTCGCCAGTTGATTACATGTGAAAGAGATTGAAGGCGAACTACTTGTGTTTCGAAACGTACTAGATGCGCACGAGTTCAGAACTCGAGATTTCCCCCACAGGGTGTCGACGCTGAAAAATAAGAAAACACGGATGAGAAGCCAAGTAAAATAGGAAACTCATTTACAAATACCTAAAAAAAACAACACGTAAGATACATATGGACTTTACCTGTTCCGGCACTACAGTGCTTGTACATGAATTTCTCAAGTATTTCAAAGTACTTGTTTTCATAAAGAGCTAAACATAACACTGAAGATGGCACAGAGCCGAGGCCAATATCCCTAAAAGAAAATTTGACAAAGAGCCGCATTCTAGAATAACAGAATCAGCGTTGCACCCGTACGCCCAGAGGACTTTTTTCTTATGTTCAAAATCCGGTTTATACTTTGTTATGAAAAAATAAAGACTACCTTTATATAAGTTGACCAAAAATGAGTACGAAATTTTCTTTAAAACAAGTTGTCATGATGAATTTCAATTTAAAAATGTATTGGTGCTACATATTTTTATGAAGAAAAATTTACTGCTGATGATAGTCTTTATTTGTTTTGTAAAAAAATTTCAAACATTTTTACCACTATACTTTTTAAAAAACTCATTTTTTATATGGAATACTAATGAAATTGTATCATAAACAAGGACTGTTACCCAAAGCCGATACCAAGACCGTAACCGATTAAAGCTGTTTAAATAATTCTAAAGATTCGGGTTCTTCTGGTAGAAAATTCCCGATTAACTTTTAACCCTAGAAAGCTAACATTCGCTCACTCCCTATAAAACCTAACCATTCGTCGATTCGACGAACATTTTTTAAAATACTTATTTCTAATATAAATATTTAATTTTTGGTTTCGTTTATTGTACGCATATGTGTACCAGTTTTAAATCCTCGAAATAAAACATTTTTTTATTATTTTGGAACAATTCAGATATATTTTTTTAAGTCTTTTAGAAAGGCAGTTTTGAAAATAAGCAGACAATTTTGAATAGCATATTCGTCGAATCGACGAAGGTTACGTGTCTAGGGTTAATAAATATAAGCACGATCATTTCGCTTTTGATGATGCACCGGAAGTGGCTTGGTTCTTTTATTCTCTTTCAGTGTTGCATTTTACATTCTAGACATACAAATTACATTAGAGACCCAGGTATGTTACAAGCACAGGGTCGTTATAATAATATTTGATTAACATAATTGTGATCTTACATGTTTAATTATTCGTATCCGAAACCGTAACCCTTATTTTACAAGATTCCCTAGCTAATTTTTATACACGATTGTCGAGCAAGGTTACAAAAGGCAGGTCATTATTAGTATTATTGTCTTATATAATTTTTTTAAATCTATTGTAATCTAAAGCTATGTAAATCTATTATAGAAATAGCTGAATTGAATTCAATGACAACCCTTTTTCATACTCCCATTTTTTTAAAAAGCCTTAGGTCAAATTCGATGACATTTTCAAGAGATATATATACATATCTTTAGAATTGACTAAATACAGGTATTGAAAAAAAAGTCGATTACTTTTCTTATAAAAAATTTGTTAACTAACTTTTAGAATTATTTTGACTAAATTTTATATATATATGGAATGAACAAGATCTATTATTATTTTTGCAAAAAATTCATGATACCCACAGGAAAAAAAATCCAAAGAATCAAACTTATTTTAAACCACTTAAATTTTGTAGTTTTCAAAATTGTGTTCGTTTTTTTTTTTTTTAAACCGAAACCAGAACGAACTGTTACAAAACTGAAACCGAAACCGGAACGTTATTTTAATCGGTTTCACAACTTGATCATAAATATTAATGTGCTATATATTCCAATGATTGTGCCATTTAGCAAAAGATTTTTTATTTTTATTTGTTTTCGCCTTGGTCCAAATTTCAAATATATGTATATATCACCGAAAAGTTACATGTAAATTTAATGCAAGATTCCCATATTTTGAACCAGTTTTCTCAATATCTCGACCAGTGCTCCAAAGGAAATGTCCCTAGTATTATCGCATGACGATCGGGCTCTGTACCTTTTTTCTAAGTTTTCTATTTACAGTTAACAGGAACAAAAGCAATTGTATTCTTGGCCTTGAGCTCGTTTCATGAATACTTGAAATTGTAATAACAATTTTTCTTGACCAATTTCAAAACTTTCTAAATATCTCGATATCTGCTCCACCAAGTAGAATTTCACCTTATGTAACATAGTCAGCGGTTTTCGAATTATTTTCCAATATAAAAGAATATCACAAGATATATCGTCACACCCTGGTGTGAAAAAAACGAAAAAAACATAATTGAACTAAAAATAGTACAATCAATTTTCAAAAGTGAAAGTTAAACAGGAAATTTTTTCAGTACCAGATACAGGAATCACTGCATTTCTTGCAGTCCTAAAGAGTATCATTGAGTGAAATATAGACTTATCGGCTTTTACCGCTGTGAAGCCTATATTCTGCAGAAGGACCCTTTATGACTATTTTTAGTCAAAAATAAAACCACAAATTTGAGAATTGCTTCATCGAAAACTTACTATTTTCTTCACGACGAAACTATTGTCTCTGAAGCTTTTTACTTCATTTTATTGCTGTCCGCCATGATCCCTATATCAAATAATTTGTTATTGGTGAACATGGATTGGCAATAATATTTAAAATTCGATGGGTACGAGTTTTAAAAAAACAAAATGAGTAATTGAGTATGAGCCCTGGGCAACTTTGAACTAAACTGTAATTTAATCGGTTTCCCTGTATAGCTAAGTATACTGGGTGCTGATAAATCTTTGTATCGTATTGGTTAAGTTATCAAATTATTTCACAAAGTTATCATGCGAAGCGACGGACAAAAATGATTCAATACATTACATACATACATACAATGAAGTACACGTGTCTTCAAATATCTCATGTTGTTGTTTTCAACGACAAAAACTCTTCCCGAAGGTTTTTGGGAGTGTTGAAAAAATTGTGATTTTTCTTTGCCGGATATGCACCCGGTACGCTCCGGTACTCCCTTGCGGTACATGCCTACTCATGTGGGAGCGGTTTGGTATGGCCAGTGCAACCCTCTAGGTCATGTCTCCCTCCCCCTCCCCCCCCCCTTCCGTAAGGAAGGAGAATATGGGTAATTAGAGGTGAAAGGCATCATATTGATCAAAAAACAGATTGGACGTCATTACCTTTTTGCATTTTAGTCGTCTCTTACGACAGGTAAGCTTTACCGTAAGCCCCTAGCCTCTAGGGCTTTTTCATCGCTGAAGACACTTCAGGCGGCCAGCGATATAAGAAGAAGCAGATGAATGTTCATGTGATTTTTCAGTGTCCCAATATTTTTCCACTATTTCAAAATTATTACGAGTATGAAAAAAGCAAAACTGTTTTGCAAAAGCTTTTGCTTTTTTTTTTGCTTAAAATGTCAATACTCAAGTGATTGAATACTGATCAAAGTGAATTTTGTCAAAATTACCTGAGCTTTACGCAAAAATTGAAATTAAAAGCAATGACATATGCCTATCATTCTAACAGTTACATACATACGTATGTCTGAGACTTGAAATAAATACTCAAATAACTGACTAAGAAACATACCAAAAACATCCATTAACTAAGTGTTTTTCTTTACATAATTATTCTTATGTTTTGCAAGAACACTTAAGATGATTAAAGCATTACGCACCTCCATTGGTACATACATATATAAGTACATATTTAGGTATATATATTTTCACACATACTTAAATACAAGTCGCTTGGACTGATTACAAAAACTGCGTAAATCAATAAGTAAAAGTAAAAAAATTTTATTAAATTAGGTAGAAAGTGAAATGCAGATGTGAAACGATTCGCTGATGGCGCCTACGGTATGAGCGCACATACAAAGCTATCTGAACGAATTTGCTTTAAAATTCGCTTTATTCGTCATAGTAGTTCGCCGGCAAATTCGAATTGTAAGTACCCAATAAACATTTTTGTTAGAACTACATTTGAGATCAAATCCGTTTTCCAATTTTCAACATTGATTTTTAACTTGAGATCATTTGGAGTGCATTCTCCAGCAAAAGGAAATATTTAAATAATATGATATGAAAATATTCTTATTTCTCTACTTGAAAAAGTTTTAAACTCCAACTTGAACTCCATCAATATTTTCCAACTCGTCTCCGAACTTTACCTTAAAACCCGCTTGTGTATTCTGCTTAAAACTACTTTCCGAATCGGATTTTCCAACGAAATTCACCTACGCGTTTTTCACAATTGTTTTGCGAATTTTTATTTGCATTGCTAATTTTGTTCGAATTTTTCCATCGACCTGTACCTGGAAGATGATATCTGCGAAAATCTTTATAGTCGGCAATGCAGTTCATGTAACCTCGATTCTGTCCCATATGGTAACGCGCTGTCAAAAAACAAAAATGAGCAATAGAAAATAAAATGACAATTTTCGCGAAATTTCGTTCAAAAAATTGCTAATATTCGTTGTTAATTTTTGTTAACTAGTATATGTATAAAGTGTGTGCTATTCATATTTACAAAACTGTGAAAAATAATGGCAGAGCTTTGACGTACATGGTGAATATAGGATTAAACTTCGATTCCTTTTTTGGCTTGCCTTATATCGGTAGGTGGAATAACGAAAGTCGTTAGAATTCTCCACTGACGGTCTTACTCGTAAATGTTGGTAATGCAGTTCACGCAATCGCAATTCTGCCTTCTGTGGTAACGCTGTCAAACACAAAAAAATGTACAATAGCAATAAAATATATGTAAAATGTGATACTATTGTTTGTAAACCCTAGCTACAAAATTTGTACTATTTAGTATCAAAAGGGTGTAATAATTACCAGATAATTTCAAATGGCATTGCTTTAGAGTGGCTCTGAGCTAGTAGAATTTTCTGAAGGGAGATATAAACAAATATTGACATCCCTTCAGGAAAAAAATCTTAGGTTAAAGCAACTTTAAAGTGCTTGCAAACCAACTGGTCGTGACGATTTACTGTACATTTTCATATACGCGGACTAACTATTTTAATTCGACGATGGCCAAAATCCAGTCAACTTTGGCTAAATTGCATGTGGTCTCAACCAACTATTAGATAGCTACCTTGCAACTACAAAATAGTCAGTAGCTACAGCTTTTGCCCACATCTTAACTAGCTGGTAGTGTTTTGTGAAAATGTTTTTTTTTAACTGACATTAGATCATTTGCAAGAGTTGATCATAGCTTCATAGAAATAAAATCATTATATAAATAAAAAGCTGCATAATAATAATGAAGCAATTTTGTATACCTAACAAATAATCGAACTACCGTTATACTTTCAGTCCTTGCTTTACTTGTATTCCACCGAAACATCAAACCCCGCTGATGCTAGCTTTTTCATTGCCTTTGTTGTATCACTCAAATTGTTTAGCCTATCTACATAGAATTCTTTATGTGTTTTAGTAACCTAAGCTGGTTTATTTCGCTTTAACCTTTTTTAACCCATTAGATGTATAAATATTTACTTTTTAGCAATAAAATCACAGTTTTCACTAATTGGATTCCTCTATTCACTTTTACGTTTTCGTTTAAAATTTGATTTCATCAAACAGCTGATTGTTGTCATGGCCATCTACGCTGCCACATCGACATTTTAATTTACTAACGAATTTTACATTCCTCTACATGACTTATTTATTTATAAGCTAGCTGTTTTTCGCGATTGAGATTTCAAAGAATAACAGCGATTTTTTTGGATAGGCCTTGTTGCAGGAGAGAATTGAAATACGTCCGTTTAAACGTTAAAGCTCGAGTTAAGTGCGTAAGTTAATATAGCATCCTATTAAATTTTCTTAAAAAATCTTCATTATGCTTGCTATTTATAACACTAATTTTTATACCTTTCATGAACATGAAATGGTATTATAACTTTGGTCCGATGTTTGTAAGTATGAAGTGAACCGATATGATCAGGGCGATGAGCTGAGTCGATTTAGCCATGTCCGTCTGTCCGTCTGTCTGTTTGTACGCAAACTACTCCCTCAGTTTCTGAGATATCTTGATGAAATTTGGTATTCGGCCGCCATGGTATGAGATTAATCATTTGTCGGAATCAGCAAGATAGGAGCAATACAACGCATAGTTCCCATACAATCGATAATTTCGATAAATGGGTTTTGGGCTATAAATTTTGCAATCAAAAAGCTAGGAACGTAAGATTTTGCAGGTTTGGTACTTATTATATATGTAAAGTCTGTAGTGAAAATCACCCAGATCGGGCCTACGTAATATGTAGCTCCCATACAATCGATTGTTCCGATAAATGGCTTTTGGGGTATAAATTTTGCAATTAAAAAGCTAGGAACGTAAAATTTTGCAGCTTTGGTACTTATTATATATTTATTGTGTGCAGTGAAAATCACCCAGATCGGAAAAACATAACATATAGCTCCCATACAATCGATTGTTCCGATAAATGGGGTTTGGGATATGTATCTTTGTACTAATTGTGAGTAAGGATCGGACACTTAAAACTGTGATGCATATTCATGAAAGGTATAAAGTCTTCGGCACAGTCGAAGACAGCCCTTTCCTTGCTGGTTATAACTTTCCTTATCCCCTTAGAGGCTCATTCATAAAACAATTCATTTGCATACTTGAAGCAACTCGCGTACTAATTTTAATTTAAATTTGTTCAGATTTTCCCATTATATCGTTCTCCAGCTACTCACTTTTCTTTCCATTCAACTGTCATGTCAATTACCCGCACCGTAACGTTTACAATAAATTTAGCGGCGCTCAAAAAGTACACAAACTGCCCCGGGCGCACATTGCGTTGTGTACCCATGAGAGGCGTTCAACCGCACAATTTGTAGATGACACAGTACTAAACAGTGAAATCACACGCAACAACACAATTCAACAACAATTCCAAACAACAACCCTCAAGTTAAGGCCAAGGTTATTGTTAATATTTACAGTTGAGTTCCTTTTGCCATTTGCCAACCAGCAACCAAACAATTTTCCATTAACTCGATGGCTTGTCATTTACCGTTTTTATTTTTCTCATTTTATGCGTCTCGCTGCCTCGCCATTCATTCGCAAATTGCTGTGATGTGTTTAGTAGGAGTAATTATTAGATTTTTTTTTAGTTTTATTTGTATTTTCCCCCCCTGTTTCTTGTCAACACCCTGAAGTCAAACCAACTAGTTATAAACTACTTCAAAACTGGGATAGACAAAAAGCTCAACTATTGAGCCAACTGTGTTTTGAAATTGACAGATTTCGGACAGAAATATACGAGTTTCAAACTAGTTTAAAATAAATAATTCAATTCTAGTGCTAATTGTTAAGTGAAAATAATTTAACTGCCTCCGGGCATGGTGGATAAGTAGCCGGCCCACATAGGTTCGAGGTCTGGTGCTAACAACATTAAAGTACAAAAATAAGTTCATTGATTTTTCAACTCTGGGCGCTCCAGGGTTCTCTAAAAATTGTTATTCTTGCTTTTACATATTTTGGCTTTTATGGACTAGTTTGAGTTGAGTTGATAAGTCTAGTTGCAAACTAGTATTTTTTTTTGTCCAGTTTGTTGTTTCCCTGTAGGACATCATTTTCCTAGCTCTATGTGTGTGTGACCTATAGCTCATTAACTTAGCCCTAAGTTGCTGACCAGAGGATGGACTTGTAAATAAACAACAAGACTGACATGTGTCGTAGATTTTTTGTATTTTTTCTTCTCCGTTTTTTCTATTTTCTTCTTGTAGCACCACTTTCAATTACTACATTTAGAATTGTTTATTTTTCACTTTGCCACTTTTTATCATTAGCACATATTCCTAATTAGACTTTCTGAGAATTTCCGCTCTAACTTTTTATTTACAAGAAAAAACTCGATAGAGCAGGAGAAACTAATGATCAGGAATATGCGTCTCAGTTCTCCGTTGAACCGTTTAAAGGTTCAACGGAACATCGAGGTAGGCCAAGTCTTAAGCCACCCGTTTTTGTTCAACTCAGTGCCGACACCTTCCTCTGCTGAAAAATAGGGTTTCCATAGCATAGGGCCTCACCAGGAAAGCCGTGGGGCCTTAATTTGCTAGATTTATATTGACTGGTGCTATGACATAATCCAAAATTAAAAAATTGGGAGTATGACATTTCTCTTCAGTGTCGTAATCCCAGTTTTTTTTTTGGGTTTATGGCACATGGATTGGCTGGACAAAAGCTTTCACTGGGCTGACCCCCCGCTGACAACACACTTCCATAGTTCTCACCTAGAGATTGTACTTAACTCAGACAATAAGTTTAAGCTTTGATACTGATTGTTAACATTAAATTGACAGTGGTCGTGGCACGCAAATTTTTCCAAAAATATATATTGGCTACGCTGGACCCAGAGTTCAGCTCGCTGTAGGACTTAAGACGTATACGAAGAGCAAACGCAATTAATTTTAATTTTAACTACAGATTTGGGGGAATGCTGGAACTATTCGGATAAGGCAGTTTTCGAAGAGGGAAATTCGAATACCAATATTCGAATAACCGTGCTTCGTGGAGGGTTCGATGCGGTCCGAATATTCGTTTCTGTTCGATTATAGGAATACTAGCCGGATACACATTTTTTTAATATTAACAAGAATAATTTTTGTAACATATTTTATTTTATTATTTTTAACTAACAACCGTATGTGCGTAGACACATACATTAACATGTAGACGTGTACGAATATTCAAGATTTAATGTTGATAAGTGGGTAAGGTTGAAAACTTGGCTAGTATACCATCCGAGCTTTTTGAAAATATCCTCGGACCCAACTTATCTTGTTTTCGCTCATTATGAAAGTTTAAAAGTATTAATTAAATATGACAAGTGTTTGAATAACAGTACCCCATCGAATGTTCGAATATTCGATAGTAGCTCATCAAATATACGAATAGTAACATTCGATTTTCAGTAGCCAAGAAATCGAAAATCGAAGCTTCGACTATTGGAATATTAGAGCTGTTCTAATCATTTAAAGAGCCCTATTAAATTGCTTTCTTGAAGCCGTCTGTTAGTCAACCAAAACCACCATTTTTTATAGTTTTCCTTTAAGAGCTCAAATGTGTTCTAAGCTTACTACTTCCGCACGTATGATATTTTATTTACCTAACACCGTAAAAAATCCATAAATAAAGCAAAGTCGCTAATGACTGAGTATATTCCAAGCTATGAACAACAAATCTTTTTCACAATTTTTTAATGTACTTAAAACGTAATAACTACGACTTCTCTTTTCGATTTCGGAACTAATTTATATTCGTGTTTCGGAAATTAGCATAACGTCTAAAATAGCATTTTGTGGAAGAAAAATTCACACTTTGACGAGTTTTCACAAAACTGTGAAATTTCACACGATTCAGAGTGCAAAAAATCAAAACAGAAGCAAATCTAAGTACTTACATTAAAGCATAAGTACAGAAACAACAAGCTTCTATTCTACTATACAGTCTCAAAAGTCTGGTGCAACAAAAAAAACATAATAAAATAAAAAATATAAATACACATGTGGCTAGTGCTCGACCGATAGGAGTGTAACTTTTTTGTGTTCTAAATACGTTGCATTTTTCTATCGTTTCTTCTTTCTCATAGTTCCAACAGTTCCTAGAACATTTCAGGAGGGGAAATTCCAAAAGTCAGAAATAATTCATGACTAAGCTAGCCGAGAGCTCCAGCAAGCGGAGTTCGATTGGAGATCTTCAGCGCGTTCTTTATCAGGAAGAGTACCCTTGGTCGTTCCTAACTTTTGCAAGTTTATCTTGTATTCAGTTTTCCTCTATGTCATGGGACACTGATGAGGTGAAGTCTATTGTACTCAGCCAGCTGCTAGAGAGATCGGCAATAGTTCGATACAACTTTTTTAACTTATACAGTCTTATCAAGTTCGATATACATATAATTTGTAAAATATTTGAGCAAATATCCGGCGACGTGCTTAATTATTTTATTTTTCTATGCGTGCAGGACCGTTTGAAGCTTAACAGAAGTTCATGGTTTTCTTATCGTACATCATTATATTTCCTGCTTTCTAGCTGTTTACTTGAAAGTTGTATTTATTGTTTCACATTCACACATTCTACTTAAATAAAGCAAAATTACTGAGTAATAAAGTCAATATATCAATAAGGAATTTACTCATTTACCCTATGAAAGAATCGGTTTATTTAGTAAGAATAAAAAAATTAATAGTTACCATACAAATATTGTTCCTTAAATATTTAGAACTAGCAAACCCGGCAGTACTTGTCCTGCCTAAAATTTGAGTAGCCTACATTAAACAAACTATACTCACTTCCCTCCCCACTTGGAGCTTCCTCGTAATTTATTCTTATATGTTAATTTTTCTTTCTACTTTTGTTTTCCCCCCATCCTTATGTCCCGTTAGTTTATGTTCCCGTCTTCATTTTAGTCTAACACCTCCTCTATTTCTCAAATTTTCTATTCCTGCTCACCTTCTACCCCCCTTTTCTTCTGCGGGAACTGATATGTACATTAGGGTGGGTCGATTTGTATGGACGAAAGTTAACCGATATCGCGCCATCGATTTTCGATAGGTTTTGGGACGAATTTGGCTCATATTTCCTGTCCCACTTAAAATTATGCGCTAAAAACCTTGGCGATAACAATTTTTTTAAAAAACATTTTATTTTCGGGTTTTGTGACTTGTTTTGGTCAAAAAATCGACTTTTCCAAATTCGTTTTCATTGAAAACATTTTTGCATGTATGCTGAAAAAACCCCTAAAAAAATGGCGAAAGGGTCAATTTTTTGACCAAAACACTCCCCAAAACCCAAAAAATACTTTTTTTTTAAAAAACTGTTATCGCCGACATTTTGAGCGGACATTTTGGGTCGGACAGAGTATACATGAAAATTTTAAAATCAAATGAAAATTTTTTTAGTAGGTCATGAAAAAACCTTAAAAATCAAAGTCGGAAAAAGTCAAAAAAATTAAATTTCGCAGGCTCGAAAATTATTTTTTTGGGTATGCGCAGTGGAACTTTTTTTTCCTGAGCCCAAGCCCTATCGAAAAATCGATGGCGCGAAATAATAATAAATAAATAATAAAAATAAAATAATAATAAATCGGCCCAGTCTAATGTACATAATTTCGACGATATAGCGGTTTAACTTTTTTTGACCTTGGTACCGCTTACTTTTTCCGAGGATTTTTTGATATATAGAACACATATCTACATATATATAAAATAGCATTAACTTGTACTAACACTGCAACAATATAACCTGGGGGATTTTCCAAAAATTATACACAACTTGTGCGTGCCCAACGAACCTATACTGAAAGTTGTATAGAGATCGACTATAAAGTTAATGAGGCACAAACAAAACTACATAAATCCCGTGTCGTACCCCGGGGGCTCCTGAACATATCTTGAAAGTTTCATTGACATCAACAATACACTGTGGATGTTAATGCAGCACAAACAAAACACAAAATAAGATACCGTGGCACCGCCCACTTTTCCAAAATTATGTACATCTTGACCAAGTGACACATATATCCAAATATCATGAATTTATACCAAATACGTTCAGAGTTATGACGAATTGAAATTTTATATAGCCTGAGGGCGTGGCACTGCCCACTTTTCCAAAATTCTATATAGCCTATGCTGTAACCAGTGCACCCAAGAGCATGCTGTGAAAAGATTATGAAGATCGGCTAAGTACTTTGGACGCCTATAAAGGACACATAGACAAACAGACACATATTAAATATTATTTATAACATTTGACGCCTCTATTCCAACCTATTCTTGAAACTTTGGACGCCTTTTCGTATTCTGTCTGGAAAAGTTTCACAATGAGATTTTTACCAACGGAACTAACATATGTTCTTGTTGTTGTAACAGTGCTCCACCTTGTGCCTTGTTAGTTTGTGTTTCGTTATGTTAATATTAGGCTGTGTTATGTTATGTCATGATGTGTATACATTATGTTATCACATTAAGCTATCTAATGAAGTGAGTGGACGTGGTTTAGAAGGTATTGTGGTTGCCTACCAGGTTAACGATCCTGTTTACAGTATTGGCAGTTAACCTCAAAAAGACCTTAGAAAGGTGGTTAAAAATGGGTCGGTCTAGGAAGCGGCTGGCGAGGCCTTCTGATGCATTTCCTCAATGAAGCTTCTCAGCTAAATATTAGTTTGTACAGAAGTCGGAAGTCGGCACCAAATTTTTCGGAAACATTAAATGTCACAAATTTTGTGATAAGCTGGTTCGTAATCTCCGCGGGTATATACATCGCTCCAAATTTTACTTATTATTATTAAAAAGGGACCTACTTATGATTTGTAGAATTTGGAGTTAGCCGGAAATTTAGGCTATGCGACCATTGCAACGTCTTCCAAGCGGAGGTTGCCGCCATTAAGCATGCGGTGTATGTAATGCTGTCTAGCGCAGTCACAGTCAGTGGGTTTAACATTTCCTCGGACAGTCAACCGGCAATCAAGGCGTTAAGTGCAGCCAACTCACGATCAAGGAATGTTACCGACTGTTTGTCATCGCTCATGGTTGCGTCTAACTTCCTGGAAATTGCCATGCGGATATCTCGGCCAGAGCGGGTACTCTTGAAACATACGTGGCTGTCTCCAGGGCACTGGAAACTAATTTCGCTGCCTGCAGTCTACTTCTGTGCAGTTGGGCTTCGAAACAGCTATGCAGGTGGTGGGCTTGCATCATCGCTTTTCGGATGTCGAGGTTCTTCTGGCCAGTTACGCGACGCCAGACGTTCATTGGAATTGCTAGTGTTCTTTAAGGCACATCGATGCAGGATGATTGCGATGTTAACGGGGCGCTGCCTAATAGGGTTCATGCTGTGCGGTTGACAATCCCAGCAATGTGAACTGCATGGGGGATGACGAATTGGAATCATCAAATCACTTCATGCTCAGCTGCCCAACTTTTCTAGAACTAGGCGCAGATATACCAGTTCGTATGATCTTAGGTCTCCGGAAGATGTATCGAAGATCGATGTCTACCTTATCCGAAGTTTTATTGGCGCTACGTAGCAAGTTGCTAAATAATTCTAAGTTAGTTTTACCGTTGAGTGGGTCGTATCACAACGGACGTTATACAAGTCTTAGTGAGCTGCCTCCTCAGGCGTACAGCGGCCTCTTTACCTATCCTCACCTAGTGATAAACTCATGAGGTGTGTATTTATACGATATATATATATACATATATTCAACGAAAAGAGATGTTTTCTCGTATTAACGATTTGATTACTGATCAATTTCGTCGGGATCACAAAATTCGATATAAACTATCAAAATTATCTAAGGAATTCTGATAATTTCTATAGAGCTACGGGGCTCATGACGGAATTTATGATAAGCTTGTATAATATATAGGGCAATAGAGCTAAGTCAATTATTCCTAGAAGTTTGTCTTGTCTTTCTGAATGTATGTTTTGGAGGCTTAGGGGCTGAGGATGTAAGTTACCGTGAAACTTTGCGACGCGGTCATTAACTTTCACCTATACGTCATACCAAAAAAATTCACAAAGCAACTCCTATTTACTAACAGTCACTAAAGATAGTGAACATTTTTATATAATATGTTGCCTTGTACATAATGAGCTCGTTATCTTCAAATGTGGGACTGTTTTAATTTTTGGGGTGCGGCACAGCATGTCACAATTAAGATCATCTAGTATCAAACTAAAGTAACGATAATAACGCACAATGATATCGATACTTTTAATATTGATATTATCTCGCGAGTCCTTAAAGTTAGCTTTAATCCCCCACAGTTATTTTTTTTCCATGTCAACAAGAACCCACCTCCTATGTATATTTAATTGAGGTTCATTTCGAAAAACATTAAAAAAATATGTTTGCACCAAATGTAAATATTCAAACGTTAATGACACTAAATTTACTTCTTAATGAAAGTACACAAACAAAACCTCGAATTAGCCTAATGGTTCTTCAATAGTGTTCACTTAAGAAAATACAAATCGGTTACAAAAATAGTTTACTAATTGCAAGCACAGCTACTTCTACTACATAAAAAGAGTCTCATGGTTAAAGTACTTAATTTGTATATTTTACTGGTGAAATTATCTTTGGTATTCTTTAACATAAATTTTATTCCATTCAGTTACAAGGGTTTGTTTGTTTCTTATATTAACTTATGACAAAGTTAGCGGGTAAATAACCCGTAATTAAATTACGTTACGTCTCAAGCGTGCAAAGCGCTGACCTTGACCGACTCATCAAATCCATGGCACGAATTTTCCATTTATATTCGTAATAAATGTGCGCACCCACTTGTGCAGTAAAAGAAAATAAAAACAAGCGATAAAAATAAAAAGTGGAAAATTGAGGTAAATTTAGGTGGCACCGCAACGACATTTGTTAGGGTTTTTTCATGTTGGCAACGATTTTCCAATCAACTGAACAAGTCGTGCAATGCAGCATTGTGAAAAATAGTTGACAAAATGAAGTCGAATGCATGGTGTATAACTGTATATTCAGAGAAAAAGATCAGCAGTACGATTTTATAACTTTTAAAATCGATTTGAAGCTTCATTTTTCAAGAAAGTTGGCATCACATTTAATGGCGCCAAAAAGTTCAGAAAGTTTGACGTTTAGTTAGTGACAGCTGCTTACAAAAGATAGCTCAGTATCGATAAAAAAACGCATTTCATAACCAAATTGTTAAAATTAACGATTTGTTAAACTATCGAAAAAAGTTATTGAATATCTTATAACTTTAATCGTGCGATTTCTATATATTTCCGATACATTTTTATATCCACTGCTATGTGGAAAACGGCACTAGCAATTTACATGAAATTTGGTATACTTCATTATAAAACTTTTTTAAAAAGGTTGCCACTTATTTGAAATTTTTTTAAAAGCTAATTAAGATATGCAAATATAGGTTATTTTTAGTCTTATTTCAATAAAAATATTTCTAGGAAGCGTTGCCACTTCACTCTATCATATTTATTCTTTTCTATATCCGCTACTATCTCGCAAACAATTTGACCCAATCGTACGAAATTTTGCAGATAGGTAATATGCTATATTTCAAGCGCTCCTACTTAAACGTTTCCACTTAGGATGTCCCTTGCTGGCAAGTATATAGAATTAGCTAAATGATACGGCAACCGTAAAAATACCAAATCGCTCCAACGACAGTCGGGCATGTACCGCAACAGAGTACCGGAGCGTACTGGGTTCATATCCCGAAAAGGATTGTGACTTTCGGCAGCATAGCCCCTAATCTTCGGCAACTGTGTTGGTCGCTAAAAACAACAACAACAGTAATTAACATCAGAAATTGGCTCCCAGGTAGTATTATCTTTATTCAAGTAATTTCGAGTGCACGTCGAGACCAGTTAAGAATAATTTTTGAGACTGTTTTGGGAGAGCCAGAGCTATATAGCTTTCTGCATAATTCCTTTAAATACGTCCGACTATTTATCGATATAGTATCGAAATTGTTACAACAGGACTCACGAAAGTCAAAGTAAATAATCCTAAAATATTTCTAAAAATTATCCGAAACTTATTTCGGACAAGAAGTCCTCCTATAAAAAAAAGGTTAAATGAGCGCTGCTTTCGTCACCTTGGCGCCGTCATAAAAGCTCCATTCTAGGTTGTAATCACTACTCCATTTACACACAACCCATCTAACAATTTCATTTTGATATGAACAAATAATTTACGGATTTACGAATTTACATTTGAAAAACAATTAACGAACAATTATGCAGCTAAACGTTTTCTACAATATAATTATGTCGTTTACATATATACATACACGATACCAATTATTAATTTTTGTTATTCTGAGAATGGTTGAATGTGTGCTTAGAATTCGAAATTGTGTGGAACTAATTATATAATTGTGCTATATTCAACACAAAACGGTTTTGGTTTGTTAATTTCAAATACAAGTAACAGTAACAAATACAATTGTGTAATAAACGAAAAATATGTATACATTCATAAACAATTAAACTTGTTAATAAGCGTTTATCATATCATAAATTTGCTTGTAATATGAAATGGCCAATTATGCCATTCAAACACAGAATTGTTACAATAACGAAAAAATAAATAATTGAATAAAAAGGGAATAAAAAATTATTATAAATTTAATAAGAGACTCAAAATAATAGTTATTTCGAATTTAATATTTTTTAGTAAATTTTTATAATTTTTGGAGCAAAATTTTTCCAATTGTTCAAAGTGTTTTTTTTTTTTTTTTTTTTTTTTTTTGAAGTTAGCTTCTAGGGCGGCGATGCAAAGTTTTGATTGGGAGTGAAATTTCAAGTTTTTTTCAGTGGATCGATATTTTTTATTGATGCAACGGAAATAAAAATTTGTATTAGAGCATTGTAGTAGAATTTAGGAAATAGCTAATTGTAGCAGAAATCGGCAGATTTCGAATCATTTCGGGACTCTTTCGGGATTGTTTTGTTGACTTTTTCAGGACAGTTTTGGGACTTCTCCGACATCATTGCGGAATTGTTTGGAATCATTTCGTGACCGCTTCTCGACTTTTTCAGAAATTGCTTTTAGCACTTTTTTTAGATCATTTCAGGTCTTTTTCGGTTTCATTTCAAGACCATTTATGGATCATTTCGGTATTGTTTTCGAGATTTTTAAGTGAACATTTTTGGGATGAGCATTTTGGGACTGTTTTCGGCACCATCTTAGGGTCTTTTTTTTGTTTCAGTTTGGGATATTTTCGGTATCATTTGGAATAGTTTTGTCGATTTAGCTAAGAAATTTAATCATTTAAGCTACGTCAATAAATTGTCTCATTTTATGTGTTTAGAAATTTTCTATATCGAGAACAGGGACGTGCTTATAATCCGATTTCAACTATTTTCAAGAGAAACTTTTCTGATTCGGAACATAAAATGTGTGGGCGGGCTCAAAAAATATTCTTTATATTTATAAAAAATTAAAGCCTTAATTTAATTAAAAATTCAGAAAGGCTTCTATTGAGCAATATCCTGCAGAGATCGACTAGAGTTCACCACCCAATTCAAATGAAAAGGCACCATGTGTTCTCATTGTAGCCTGACATTGTTTCCCAGACAGCAATGTATGTAAATCAAAAGCTGACTTCGAGACCGCTATTAGTGGATGAGCAATCATGTTACTATGCTATCACCATGATTCAGTTTTAATTTCAAATCTTCACATTGTTGGCATTTAAAAGCTTAAAGTAAGCAACACCAACACCACCCGAATACAATCCATATCTGAACAAACATACTAAACTACACTGAGATTTCGATAGTTGTATCTGAGGGAAAGTACAACTGCAGCCAATAAATATAACATTTATAACGATGACCGCTACATAGAAAATCAAAGACATTAGGCTGTGCTAATTTAAAGATTTTTCTTAGACTATTTGAACAGTAAGTACTTAAGCCAAAAGTACATAACTACCCACTTGAGCATTTGACGTTTTGTCTAATTTTATCTTGCAATTTTACATGCTCAGCTAGCAAATATGAATATTTATTGAATTTTTGTTGAGACAGGGCGTTTTTGAAACTTAGTCATAACCAAATTTTAATAGTGCGTTATTAAAAAATGCTGAAAAAAGGGAAAATTATTATTATTCTTCTTCTTCCTTTGAACTTGGCAAACATTTTGGAGGGAAGTATTTTTCGCTCGAGCTAAGACTCTACATAATCAGAATATTTATTTTCAATGCAAAAATTTTATTTTTTTTCAGATAGTAGGATATTTTTGCTTTAATATTAAGTTTCTATTTTAATTTTTTTTATTTTTTCTTGTTTTCAATTAATTCTGTTATCAATTACTTTTTTAATTTTATTTTATTACATTTCATTTTATTTTTTTTATTTTATTTTATTTAATTTTACTTTACTTTATTTTATTTTATTTTATTTTATTTTATTTTATTTTATTTTATTTTATTTTATTTTATTTTATTTTATTTTATTTTACTTTATTTTATTTTGTTTTATTGAAGTTTATTTTATTTTATTTCTATTTATTTTGTTTTATTTAATTTTATTTTATTTTATTTTATTTTATTTTGTCTAGTTTTATTTTATTTTATTTTATTTTATTTTTATTTTTTTATTTTTTTTTATTTTATTTTATTTTATTTTATTTTATTTTATTTTATTTTATTTTACTTTACTTTATTTTATTTTATTTTATTTTATTTTATTTTATTTTATTTTATTTTATTTTATTTTATTTTATTTTATTTTATTTTATTTTATTTTATTTTATTTTGTTGTATTTTATTTTATTTTATTTTGTTTTATTTAAGTTTATTTTATTTTATTTTATTTTATTTTGTTTTATTTAAGTTTATTTTATTTTATTTTATTTTATTTTATTTTGTTTAGTTTTATTTTATTTTATTTTTATTTTTTTATTTTTTTTTTATTTTTTTTTATTTTTTTTTTATATTATTTCATTTTATTTGTATATTTCATTTTATTTTATTATACCTTTCATGAACATGAAATGGTATTATAACTTTGGTCCGATGTTTGTAAGTATGAGAAGAAGAAGAGATATACCCACCAATAAGTATACTGAATTGATCAGGGTGATGAGCTGGGTCGATTTAGCCATGTCTATCTGTCTGTTTGAACGCAAACTAGTCCTTCAGTTTTTGAGATAACTCGATGTTATTTGCTAAGGGGCCGTCATTTTGTAAAACATTTATAATTGCTCGGAACCATGGAAGATCGAAGCAATACAACGCATAGCTCCCATACAATCGATTGTTCCGATAAATGGGGTTTGGGTTCTGTGTCTTTAAATTAAACGTTTTGCAGAGTTTGTACTAATTGTAAGGAAGGATTGCACACTTAAAAGCGTGATGCGTATTCATGAAAGGTATAAAGTCTTCGGCACAGTCGAGACAGCCCTTTTCTTACTTGTTTTTCTTTGATTTTATTTCATTTTATAAAATTTTGGGTTTTCTTATTATATTTTATTTTATTTAATTTTATTTTATGTAACGTTTTTCATTATGTTACGTAAATCTTTTTTTAGTTTTTTAAATTTATTTTATTTTGTTTTAATTTATTTTTCTTATATAAATTTTTTTTTTATGTTACGTAACTTTTTTAACTTTTTTTATTTATTTAATTTTATTTTGTTTTAATTTATTTTTCTTAAATTTATTTTATTTTATTTCATTTTTTTATTATTTTATGTTATTTAAATTTTATTTTTATTTTTTTAATTTAATTTTATTTTAATTTAATTTAATTTAATTTTATTTTTTTGTTGTTTTATTTTAGTTTATACTTATTTTATTTTATTTTAATTTTATTTTTTTTCCTTTACCTTAATTTTTATTTTATTTTATTTTATTATAAAAAATAGCACCTACATAAATCTAACACAGTCTAATTTACTTTTTGAACGTACCCTATCGATTCTACTAGTTTTATACTAGTCAAATACTAGTTTGCCAAACCGGCTCAACTAGTTCGAGCTCTGTAATTTTTTAATTTTAAAATAAATAGTAACTGGTATTTTTAACACGGCGATGTTCTACGAGTTTGCAATTGTCCTCTTCTGCATCAGCACCCTACCAATAGGCATACTAGACAGCCTCTGCATAAGCAATATACCACTTGACATACTAGTCAGTACATACACCAGTATCATACCAGCCGTCATATTAAACAGCCTATGCATCAGTATCAAACCAGTTACTGTACCACTTCAGAGTTGGTTAGTTCATATTTTGTTTAAAAATAAACAAAAATTGCCAAATTACATTACAACCCACTTTATTGAAAATTCAGCCATCAGATATAAAATATATGTCATCAGATATAAAAATATATCTATCACTATATTGCACAAATGAAACCAATTTTAATAAAAATGGAGTCGCTATTCAAAGCAATTTTACCCTTGGAAAATATTTCTAAAAAGTAAGTTTCTTCTTTTTTAATAATAGAGATTGGTTGATTGAATTTTATAATTAATTTCACAGGCATAAATCTTTAAATTTTCTTGAAACATTTTGAGGAAAACTTTAAAATTGAAATATCAATCTCATATAGAATCTAATCCATACTTGTAAAAATATCTTTAAAGGTAAGATTAGCTTTTTATGTTGAAGTTATAAGTTAGGAGTTCTTTGCAAATAACCATGCAGGTAACTCGCTTAGTCTAGTACATAATGTGTAAGTTCTTAGTAACAAAATTTTTTTTAAAGTGCTATTTTTAGTCATCTTGTTATCGTAAGTGTCTCTGCTCGCCATTTTAGTTGTTGCAGCTTCTAAACGATTTCGTTGGAGATTACATTTCACAATATGTCTACCCTGAAAAATGGCAAGAATTCAATATTTATTTTGCGAATTTTTTGAAAACTTTTTAATTAGAAAAAGCTTACTTTGATTATTCCAAAAATAAATGTTATTTACTTACCCAATTGCTTTGACAAATGATCGTTTTGTTTTCACTTTTCTCCTTGGTTTCATTTGAGCACTGGTTGTTGCTGCTGCACCTCTATTGCAGTATCGACATCGCAAAAAATAAGGGTGATTTTGTTGACATGCACGTACGTACATGATCTGCAACCAAAATGTACTATTTAAACCACGAAATTCTCAAAACGATTATGATTTTACTATTATTATTACTATTATTCACAAGAAAGTTTTATATTTAATTTAAGTAAATGAATATTTAAAAACTCAGAATATTAATTGAATAGAAAATTAAAATGTAGGACGGCGTTGTTAACTTAACGATTGCGGCCCGAATGCTGAATTGTTTTCTTTTTCGCTCGTGTATGCATGTATCGACAATTTTAGAGGGTTGTTGCTGATAGCTGAAACGTTGCAGTCGCTCAAACTGGTATAAACAAACCCACGAAATTCTAGTTAATGAACTAGAATGTTTACTAACCAGTTTGGCAGTTGACTGCAGGGTAGTGCACTTATTATGATTATTACAAGTTTGAAAGTTTAGCTACAGGCACTAGCACTAAAAGCTCATCTGTCCGTACATTCGAATCTCTCATTGATATAAATAAATTAGCTACAACTATCTAGTTTAGTTGACTGCCATGCGAATAACCCGACGAGCTAGACGGACATTCCGACTGCACGTCAAGGGATGTAGTAAATGCACTGAAGGCAAGATAACTAAAAACAATTTGCAAGTATGCACATACGTACTGGCATACACATAAACAATATATACGTCTGTATACATATACGAGTATATAGCTATACAGTAGTAATATAAATATCTATATATGTATACATATATATGCAAAAAACCAAAAACAAAGTAGTTCAAGTTTCTGTATTTAAGTTCATTTAGTGCTGCTCGGCCGATTCGTTGGTCGTGATCGGCTTGTGCTTGTTGCCCCATTCGGGTTAAACTACTTTATTTATTACATATATAATGCATACATACCCTGTGGGAAAAATCTTTAGTTCTCATTTATAACCCGGAAACTGTGGTGTCTTTCTCTATCTTTCACGGTAGTGGAATGAATAAGAAAAAGTGCTGCTAAGTAAAATAATAACTTGCATATATACGTCACAGGTGTGCATGAGGACGAGCTTCTCCTTCAATGCGTGGTATACGAATTTTGAAATTGACGGGCTGTACAATATCCCACCAAGGAGCGACTCTGTTTTAAAAAACTTTTCCAGAGCATTTAAAGTACAAACTGAACTCGGCAACTTCATTCTGATAGGCAAGCGCACTGCGCATATACCACTGTGGCCGCAATAGAAACAGTACACTTTATTACTTATTTATTGCAACAACACCAACATCTCACCAGCATGTTTTACTACTCACCACTAGCACCATAATGTCACTGCATTGTCATTGATGTATACTGCCATTTCAAGCATCAGCACCCGCAACCACAACGTTTCATTATTGTAACCATCATTGTTATTAACGTTATCATCATCAACTACCAGGTGTGTTCAAAACGTATCGCGAATTTTGAATTTTCGCTGGTTACGTATATTCGAATTTCGAATTTTTTGTGGCGTTATGTTGGTACTCATGTCTCTCACTTATGCCGACAAGCTCGGCTATTTTGAATGCTCAGTTAATTGTTGACAGCTGCTTTGCTTGCATGTGTTTTGGATCGTCTTCGATTTTTACCTATTCAAAAAAATGGATCAAAGAACCTGTATCAAATTTTGTGTGAAAAACGAAATTAAGTGCGCGGATGCATTCCGAATGTTGACTGTGGCATACGGAGAAGCTACCTTGGACTGAAGCAACGTTTATCGGTGGTACAAAATGTTCTCAGAAGGCCGAGAAGATGTGCAAAGAAGAACAAAAATTGGCTTTTGCACCACGATAACGCCCCTGCTCACGCATCGTTGCTTGTGCTCGACTTTTTGGCCAAAAACAACACACTAATGATGCCGCAGCCACCGTATTCCCCAGATCTGGCCCCCTGTGACTTTTTCTTGTTCCCTAAACTGAAGAGGCCCATGAAAGGACGACGTTACGCTTCTCTTGACGAGATAAAGACGGCATCGAAGGAGGAGCTGAACAAGATACAAAAAATGATTTTTTGAAGTGCTTCGAAGATTGGAAAAACCGTTGGCACAAGTGTATAATATCTCATGGGGATTACTTTGAAGGGGACAAAATAGATATTCATGAATAAATAAATAATTTTTGAAAAAACACAAAATTCGCGATACTTTTTGAACACACCTCGTATATAGACATTTATCAGCGTGGTCAACCATTCATCAAATTTGAAAATACTAGGGCGGACGAAAAGCATGTAAGTGCTAATATTTTCGAATTTTTGCGAGGCTCCTGATACATAAAATTAATATACACATCAAGAAAAGGTAAATTTAGTACTAAAATAATAGCCTACAAATTAGAACTACAATTCATCTGTGGAAATAAGCATTAAGAGTTTGGTTTTCAAAAGCTTTTTTTAACAGAATTCTTAACAAAATGTACTATAGTACTAAAATTCAGTAAACAATAACTGTTTTAGAAGCGACCTACAATACTTTAGTTCTAAAGTTGGTTTCTAATTCTAAGCTAACTGTAAGCCTCAAAAGTATAAAGCTGGTTGCAGCGCAAGGTAGGTCCTTAAATCTAGCTTTTGAAATTTGTATTAAAATTAAATTAATATTCATTATTACAATACGATTTAAAATTGTATACTTAATACTTGTTCAACAAGCATTTAGCACAAAAAAAGTAGTCATGCAGAAACCCATTAGGCTCAAAATAGAAAATTTAAATAATATTTTAGTACCAAAGATACATAATTAAGTAATTAAATATATTCATGTGTATAGAAATGTACTAAAATTTAATACAAAAATTAGTACACAATGTTTTTTTAAAACCAAAAGTAGTTTTAAAAAATTTTAGATAATAAACGATTGCCAAAATTTGGTACTAAAGCTCGGAACTAAATTTTAGTACAAAACAAGTCTTTGCAGAAAATTCGTAATCTTAAAATTTGCTAATTTAAAAATTTTTTTGTGTTATTGTAACAAAATTAAGTATTAAGACACATGTATAAATAAAAATGTAATAATATTTAGCACTAAAATTAGTACAAAAAGTTATCGGAGACAAAAACCTGATTGCAGTACTAGAGAAAAAGTGAGAATTTATATTTCTTACTAAGGTTTAGGACTATATTTTTGGTACAAAAAATGTGTGCTAAAAATTTAGTAGAAGTAAAATCGTCTTGCAGAAAAGCAAAAAAAAACTCAGATTTGCTAATTGAGATAATATTTTAATACCATTTTAGCATAATTAAGTACTAAAATATATAAGCTAAATATATACTAAATATATATAAATATATAAACTAAAAATATACTAAATATATATAAATATATAAGTATAACAATGTACTAAAATTTAGTATCAAAATCAATGCAAAAAATCATCTAAAATATACAAAAGTTAGACCCAAATTTTAGTACAGAAAGCAGTCCTACTGAAAAGCAGTAATCTTAAAGTTTGCTAATGTATATGCACAACAGTTAGGACCCTAGTAGCATAACTTAGTAATAAAATGTATTACTAAAGATAAAAAATATAACAGTATGTAGTACTAAAATTCAGGAACCCCCGATAATGATTACTTTTATATTTTAAAGAAAAAAATCAAAGGCTTCCCAGTATCGGAGGACAGTTTAAAGTATATGAACGTGCATGTCTCGGCATGCTCATGATTGAAGAAAATTTGAGCGAAACCGATATAAATTACATATAATCAATCTTTTTTGAGTTTATTTTTTTTTTTTTGCTCGAAAATAAAACTCATGACTGCCGCATATCATGTTTGAGTTTTATTTTTTTTTTTTATGAAAGTAAAACTTATTCCTTGAGCGGTATTTTATCCTTCAAGAATAAAAATAAAATTTTTAGTTTTTTGCACAACTCGAAAAACTCAAAAACATTTTGCGTGTCAACCCATGTACATATACATATGTTTGTGTCTATAAATATATTTAATTATTGAGTACATATGTTGACGAGATGATACCAACCAATATTTATGATCAATTACTTGCCAAAAAGGCGCAGCGGCGTTTTGAGTTTTTTGATCGGTGAAAAAAAATTAAAACTCAAAATTAAATTTTTATGCTTGAAGGATAAAATATCGCTCAAGGAATATGTGTTATTTTTGTCATGTTTGAGTTTTATTTTCAATCAGAAAAATTAAAACTCAAAAAATAAACATTATCCTTAATCAAAAAAATAAAACTTGAAGATAGCTATTTTTGTTGATTTTTTAAAAAAAAATCTGAAAATAATGATCAAATAGCGCGTTTTATAATAAAACTCATAACAGTTACGGTCCCTGCTAAAATTAGTACAAAAGTTGAAAACTAGGGTGAATATTTTTACTAAAGCTTAGAACTAAATTTTGGTCCAAAAATTGTGTGCTAAAAATGTATGAAAAATAAATTAGTCTTCCAGAAAAGTAGTACGCTCATTTTTAAGAGACTTCTCTTATATTTAGAACTAAATTTTAGTACACGAATTACACAATAAATTAATTACTTGAAGTTGGCACTAAATTGAACATTGAAATTTAGTAGAAAAATTTAGTACTAAAATTAAGAGCTAAAATACACGAATTAAGTACTCAAATTTTATCCAAATATCCGGTACTTCTTGAAAAGACAACATATCTTGAAGTACTCGGGGCGCAACTCGTGTTACTTCCGCTTCCTGCTGTTAGTGTTGCCACAGTTTCGATTGCGAATTTGAACTATTCCAATTTCGGGTGACTACTTGTTAGCAAAGCAATCTCTTCTTCTCAAAATTTTAGAAAAGTTATATAAAAAGAGCAGTATTTTTCCTTCAAATAAAGGAGTCGCAGCACTATTCCACCAAAAAATTTTTAACAACCCTATTAATTATAAAAGCCTTTATATGTATGAATACATGCAGAAATTGTGTGTAAAATATGTCGCCCAGCTGGAAGCATTTATCTTTTTCATGTTGAGCGTTGACATTATGCTTGCCATTTGCCCTTTTACAATTTGTAGTTGTAGTTTATGAGTTTAAGTGGACATGAAAATTAATTAATTCCTGGCAGCGAAGGCTTTTACAACTGAAGGAAATTGCTCAGAATGTTTGTGAAAAATGTCTGCACAGCTGAGATAATTTTTTTGTAACTAGATTATAATAGCTTAAGCGGAACTCAAAATAATATCATAATTTGGGTCATGAGTTCTTAAATTCTAAATTCGTTCCTAGTGTTTTCGGTAATGACTTATGCGTCAGAGCAGACAGATTAAAAAACCGGTCCATTAGTGATGTGATTTGATATCAAGCTTATGTGGTGCCTTCACTCACTAAAAAGCAATGATCGCCAAAAAAAGAGATATATGAACTTATTTGGAAAGTTTTAGTTTATTGAGCAAAAAGTTTAATATGTGTTGGTAGTATTGCTATATTCACGCAATTTAAACAAAGCTTTCAATGCCCTTTGAGTATTTTCTGCTCGTTCGGTAAAAAATCGATTTTGTATGTCTGAAGACCGAACATATTTCGAGTTACTGGAAAATATTTGCCGATCACTGGTTAAAATACACTTACCATTCTTCGAACCGACAAACTCAACTGTTAGCGCGATGAAAAAATCGTGAGTGTGTGAACGGCCTTATTATATGCAGCATGGAAAAAGGAGCAAATAAAACAAATAGAAAATTCATGTTTATTAATATTAATTAAATTAATCTTGACTGCCGGCTATAAGTAATTGGAGCGTATATTATGAACAAGTCGATTAATACATGCTGACCCAATTACAACTTATTCGTTAAATGCCCACCCGCATTAAGCTATGATTATAAATTAAATATTCAATTTACGATATTTCTAATTGAATATTTATTAAGATATTAGTAAATAGGAGCACGTTTATCATCCAACTTTGAACATTTCTACTAAAACAAAAAGTTTAAGTCGTTATCGTACACACAGCCCAACGAACGGACAGACATGGCTCAACAGCTTTATCTATTGATCCTATGAGTTGTCATACAGGGTGTTTTTTTACAGGTTTGTTTTTCGAATAGAGATAAAACTGGCATTTTGTGGTCAAATCTGGCAACTCTAATGTCATTTATGTTCAGTTTGGTTTGCCATTTCATCATGAACAGGTTGACAAAAGAACAACGCTTGCAAATCGTGCAAATTTATTTCGAAAATAATGGTTCAGTTCGCGAAGTTTACCGTGAGCTCCGTCCATTTTATGGTCGACATAATCGTCCATCAGAGCAATTAATTCGGTTAACCATGGATCGTTTTCGCACTACGTTTACTCTATGTGATAATACGCATCCGCAGAGACGTCGAACAGTGCGCACCGAAGAAACAATTGCCGCTGTAGAGCAAAGTGTTGAAGAGGACCCGAATGAATCGATTCGCCACCGTGCACAGCAATTGGAGCTTTGTCCATCAACTTTATGGAAGATTTTGCGCAAAGATCTTGGCTTGCGACCTTACAAGATCCGGCTTGTGTAAGAATTAAAGCCGCGAGACCATGCAATGCGTCGTGATTTTGGTGTATGGGCCGAAAATGAGATTGATTTCGATGCTGATTTTCATCGCAAAATTTTGTTCAGTGATGAGGCTCATTTTTGGTTGAATGGCTACGTCAACAAGCAAAATTGCCGCACTTGGAGTGAAGAGAATCCACATGAGACCCTTGAAACGCCATTACATCCACAAAAACTGACTGTTTGGTGTGCTCTATGGGCTGGTGGAGTCATTGGGCCATACTTCTTCCGCAATAATGCTGGAGAGGCAGCTACCGTTAATGGAGACCGGTATAGAGCCATGATAACCGACTATTTTGTTCCCGAATTGGATGGCATGAATGTGGATGAGTTGTGGTTCCAACAAGACGGCGCTACATGCCACACAGCGCACGTCACAATCGATTTATTGAAGGAAACATTCGATGAGCGCATAATTTCGCGGAATGGACCTGTCAATTGGCCACCAAGGTCGTGTGATTTGACACCATTGGATTATTTTCTTTGGGGATATGTGAAGTCGCTCGTCTACACCAACAAACCAGAAACGTTAGGGGAATTGGAAGCCAACATTCGTGGCGTTATTGCCGACATACGGCCCCATATGCTCGAAAAAGTGGTTGAAAATTGGACCTGTAGAATTGGCTTTATTCGAGCCAGCCGCGGCGGCCACATGCCCGAAATCATATTTAAACATTAATGGCATAAAATTATCCTTCCAATAAAGCCAAACTGATGGACCTTAAAACGATTTTCTTGTGTTTTATTTCAATTCGAAGTTCTATACCCCTAAAAAAAACACCCTTTATAATTTATACCATTATAAACCCAGCTATGTGGCGGTGTAAAACAGATGCGATTCAAATAAATCATGGAAAATGGTTGTATACTTCAAGGCGCAATTTTTTGTATTCATTTTTTGTCATTAATTGATTCATTATTAGTTAAGTAACAAGTTAAACAGAAAAAATGGTTATCGCAGCTTAAATATGAAACTAAGCAAGAGGTAAGAGAGCATATGGGATATCCCAAACTTACACTCGGATACACTTATGCCCCCATTGAAAATACTCTCACTGCATGCCGGGTGGGGGCCCATTCGCCCAATCAATTATTGCTCACTTACTCTCACATATGAACTTAAGAAGGAGCGAGATATCCACTTGTTTCCACGCCATCGTCGAAGCATTGGTGCAATAGAACAAGACCTTGTGATGACACCTGTACGTTATATAACCGCAGATTTCTTAAGTTTGAGAAAAAAGCTAGTACTTTCTGTCTAAACTTGGCCATCTTGTAGGAAACTCGTTGTCTTAAAAGAATGCTTATCGATCCTTCTTAGTACATTTCCCAATAGCAGGGTCACCGAGCTGTCTGCTTTGCGCATGTCCGCTTCGCAGGCCTTTCTGACCATCTTCTCAGCTATTTCGAGGACGCAGAGAGAAATGGTGAGATGACCCACAGCCTTAAGCGAGGTTCTTTGCCTTCAAACCGTATCGTTCTCTATGGATCGTTGCATTGCTCGCTGATACTATACTTTCATCCAACAATCCAGCTGCCCTTTCTATAGCATAGATTTCCGCTTGGAAGACTCTGTACGGGTCAGGGAGTCGATTGACATCTTCGATTGCAAATACTCAGAATATAGGCCACTTCATTCCATGTCGATTATAATCTATCTACCAGTGAATAAACCAGGCCGGTTAAATAATGATTACTAATCGTAATGGTAACAGATTTGATACATTTTTTGTTGAGGATCCATTTAATGATTGATTACCATTACTTTCAATTTTTTATGATTATTTTCCAATTAATTAAAAAAATAATCATGATTATTTACTATCATTAAAAAAATCCTAAATAATCAAAAATATTTAAAAAAAAAGTTTTTTTTGATTATTTGTGATTACATTTGATTATTTTTTTTTATTTCTTTTTAATCTTTTTTTTCAGTATATATATAAAGAAGCCAGACCTGTTAAATAATAATTACTAACGAGAATCCATTTAATGATTGATTACCAATTACTTTGAACTTTTAATGATTATTTTCCAATTAATTAAAAAGGTAATCATGATTTTTTACGATTATTAAAAAAAATCAAAAAACGTTGTTTTGATTACTTTTGGTTATTTTTAATTTTTTTGTTTTTTTTTTTAATTTTTTCTATTCGTAGTCAATTAATAATTGACTTTTCTTGAAAAACAATCAAAATAATCATTACCAATTAAAGAAACCTGTTTACTTAATTGATTACTAATTACTATTCAAATTTAACAGGTCGCTATTTGGAGAGGTGACTCGTATGGAGATAGGGGCGGTAATGGGATAGCTTTATCACTCTTCCTCACACTTTGCCTCCCTAATCTTTTAACTATTCACATTTGTATTCCTTAGCATATCCTTATTCCATTATGATTCCTATTCTTAATTTCTATTACTTTTTCCGTTTTTACCCTATTCTTTTTCTTATTTCTGTACCTGTACTACTTGCATTTGTCTAGTTCTAGTTCTATTACTATTCTTAATCTTCTTCCCATTCGTGATCCTATTTCTACTCCCTTTCTTCTACCTCTTCTTTTTTTCCTCTTACTATTAATTTTCCCTTTCTTTTTGTTTCTGAATTTTTCTTCTTCTCTTCCCTCCTCTTCTCCCTTTCTATCTCCTGCTTTTAATCCTTTATCTATGTATAAATCAAATAGTATATTGTTGGTGCTTAAGAGTTTTGGAAAAAGTATTTTTTTTCCTAGGTTGGGCGCGGTACTACCCACTTTTCCCCATTTGAATACTAGATGTATGCTATGCCCAATGCTAACATGGACCTACTCCGAAAATTTCATCAAGAACATATGAGGATTTCGTACATCTATAGAGGACAAACATACACACACAACCACACAAATTACTTTGATTTCCAAAATGCTATTCTGGTTTTAGGAGGGTTCTCATCTACATTTCATTACAATTATCCTTTTTTCATCTCAACTGTCGTCGAACATTTATAAGTAGGTATTTGCTTTGAGAAACCTTTACTACTTAATTAGATGGATCAATTTGACATATTTCCTGCTTATTACTATTTTAATTATGTTAAGCAGATCGTAAAGCTGATTGTATGGAAATATAAATTCATCTATCTTTTAAGCATTTCAACTAATTATCAATGGAACTGCAAAATCTAAGACTGTGCTTATGTAAATTAAAATTGAAAGTACCAAATTCTATGTCATAGCCATCCCACAAAGATATTCCTCAGAAACACACATCCATACAAATAAGCAGTTATCTGTCTACATTACAAGCTCTTACAAATTTACAGCTATAGAATTTCTAATAAACAATTGAATACTCGTGAATTACAGAATATTGAATGAACGTAATAAGAAAATTGTTTCATGAGTATAAATAAATGATGGAATATGAAAATAAAAACAACTCAATTAAATGCAGCAATAAAAATAATTAATAATGCATTGAAATGATGATAAAGCGTGTATTAAACATAGATATGTATGTATGTATGTATTTATATGCCAGTGATGCCCAGAAGTTACTTCCCTGCAGTCAAACCAACTAGTTGGAAAGTACTTTACAACTAGTATATGCACCAATCCCAACTAGTCAGCCAACTGTCATATTTCCATATAAGCAACTGGTATTTTTAATATGGCGATGTCCTACGAGATGCCAATTATCAGATTTCGACCAGAACATACCAGTCATCTACTACATATACTAGTATCATACTGGTCGTAAAATACCAGTTTCATAGTAGTTCAAAATGGAAGGAAATGTTCCAGTGAAATTGCAGTCAAAGAATACCAGTATCATACTAGTTCAAAAAAGATAAAAGAATACCAGTCCAAATGTGGACCGAAACCTTTAGCAGCAATTAAAATAAGAAAATGGACTCATCAATATCTCATTTTAATTTTTCATAATTTTCGCTGTAAAAACCCACGATTTGGGATTGCAAAACATAAACTATATCTTTGGAGTATTTCATAAGCTGGTTGCGAATTACAATAGCATGCAATGCAAATGAAATAAACGAAAGAAATCATTAAAGCTTATGTCGCTTAAACACAACCTATGAAAATTGTAGTCGTATACTAGTATGGATTGAACTTTTCCTGACTAGTATGATTTCAACCAGAAAATTATAGTTGGATACTAGTATGTTACTGACTACTTTGATATTTCACTGCAGGGTTATGAGTGAGAAAGTATTAATATAGAGAGAGGTCGAGGCATCTTCCACCCTATTGTGCAAACTCAGGGGAGGATTGCATCCTCAATGTGCAGCCCAAAATTGGATCTCGAAAGAAACTCCTTCTGGGTCGAAACGTTTTTAATGATTTAATAATATGGCCTAACAAGCGGAGCAGTCCATAATATAGTTATACATCGGTACAGGTGTGTTGAAAGAGAGTGATTTTGGTTCTCGAGAGATGACTGCATCTCTGCATTGTATCTTGGCAATGATTTTGTCACTAATTTATTTCAAATTTCAAGCTACATTTTAAAAGTCGTTTATAAACTATTTTATTGCAATCAGGTCAGAGATCCAAATATATTCTTTCTTTAACTTTCTGATTTTAAGTCAACGAAAAATCACGAGAGATGGCTTCCTCGAACTGATTGCAATCACAATTTCTATAAAATCAATTGTTTTACAAAATGTTCTTTTTTAAATCAATGATTGTGTTCAAATCACGATTGTGCCAAATTATGATTGTTATAATTTCAATACATTCAATGATTGTAAGCAAATCGTAATTGCACTCAATAAATGATTATGAATGCTAGTTTTAAAAATCACAATAAAAGTAATAAAATTTTATTGCAAATCAGAAGAGCTTTAATATTTGGTATGTCTAGTAATTTGAAATAAAATGTCTCGCTTTGCCATACTAGGCTATATAAACTAATTTTCTACTTGCATACGTGAGCAATAATTTTGAGAATTACGAAAGCAAAATAATTAAGAGAGAATAGGTTTCGGGTATTACTGATACATATATATAAGCGCATGCAAATTGAAAGCTGCAGACAAATTGACGCCTACATGTAAATGTGTACTGGTAATAAGAGTCTTGTATGTATGTAGACGTGGTTACGAGCGATTACAACAACAACAACGAGCCAGCAAAAAAAAAATTATGTGTAATCAAGTGAAATTCGTATTCAGTCTTGCCAAAATGCATGTGTACTAGAGATATTGCGATTCTGCTATTTTAGACCTACGAGTATACGTTCACAAATTCAAATGCGAATATTCGATTTCAGATGAAAAGTTTAAATATCGTTTGACGTTCCGCATTAAGAGATACCTTCCTTGAACAAGCAAATAATAGATGGAAAAATATCAATACCTGCAATTGGACTCAACTGGAGTGGCCAAAGATTATCGTGAGAAGATCGGAATACTTACTTAAACTTAGCAGCATTGACCCTCTTTAATTACGGGTCTTCTCATGGGTCACATATGTATAGGCAGACACGCCGTAAGGTTGGGTACTCGCTTCAATGACTTCTTCAAGAGACGAAGAGGAGCCTGAAACACTGAAGCATATTCTTTCTGGATGCTCTGCGCTGTGGGGTAAAAGACGGAAACCTCGACTAATCATCTAGGATAAAGCTAAAGCACATTATAAGCGTAATCCACAAAATTGTTTTAGTAGGGGGTCATTAGATACACGTGGCAACTCTAGGGCACAAGTATGCGCCATCGAGTTTTCGATAGGTTTCGGGCTCAGGAAAAAAAAGTTCCACTACGCATATCCAAAAAAATAATTTTCGAGCCTGCGAAATTTCATTTTTTTGACTTTTTTCGACTTTGATTTTTAAGGTTTTTTTCATGACCTACTAAACAAAATTTCGTTTGATTTTAAAATTTTCATGTATACCCTGTCCGACCCAAAAATGTGCGCTAAAAACGTTAGCGATAACAGTTTTTTGAAAAAAAAATACTTTTTGGATTTTGGGGAGTGTTTTGTTCAAAAAATTTACCCTTTTGCCATTTTTTTAAGGGTTTTTTCAGCACACATGTAAAAATGTTTTCGATGGAAACCAATTTGCCTCATATTTCCTGTCCCACTTAAAATTATGGGCTAAAAACGTTGGCGATAACAGTTTTTTGAAAAAAAAAATTTATTTTCGGGTTTTGGAAAAGTCGATTTTTCGACCAAAACAAGTCCCAAAACCCGAAAATACAATTTTTTTTTCGTCCATACAGCATTGCTGGTATGAAAATTAAAAGCGCATGTTAGCACCAAACATATGAAGTAGCTCTCTAGGCAATAAACGTCTTTGTAGTGTTGGTCTATTGTGCTGAGCATATGTGCGCTGGACTCCTTTATCGAAGCAGAAAAGGATCTCCTATAAATGAGACAAATAGGTGGTCCCAGCCTTTTGCCAGGTATTCACGCTCGAGAGAGCTGCTGAACTTCACATTTGTCTCCGACGATTTGCTTCGTGAGAGAAAGGCTACCTATGAATCTTCGCTCTTCAAAGTTTACATGCCTGCTATCTTTATCCAAGGATGAGAGAGTTAGAACAATTTTGTGTTAGGAGATTGGTAAACTTCATGACCGGCCTTACGACCAGTCTACCAGACGTCGTGGCTACGGTAGTCGCTGGCAATTAAAAAATTTATTTAGATGTAAGAATAAACCTCGAGTATTCCGTTGTCTACTTGCTATCAGTTCCCTAGATAGTGACGCTTTGGTGAGGGGGCGCTGACCAGGAGCTAGTATGGGCGAAATGTCTCTACAGATTATTCTAAGCTTAAGTTCACTAAGAAATATTTCTTGTGGTTTGAGTAGGGTGAGTTTATGCAGAACACAGACTTTCCCAAAGAAGAAGTCTTCTTTACTGGGACCTACATTTATAGCTACACCTCAAATGATCGCTGCCTAGTAGGACCCTAGGGCTGCAGTTTGGAAATGTAGTGTCTCAAGTAATCATTTCTATATCCAACTAAGCTTTCCCATCCAAGGCGCGAGCTAACATCCTACTTAACCAAATCTAGTTATATATTATTCATGTAGGGCAGAAACATTGGTTGTCGTCAGCAGATACTACATATGATTTTTTGATTTCCCTGAACCGGCTGGATCCAATTCCTGTTGAAAAGCTTTCAGGTTTGTTCTCTTTCAAATTAAAGTAACAGCTAAAACTGTTTGAACCTATTACGGGTTTGATTTTGATACATGAAATGTTTAAAGCGGCTAGCCACAGGTCCGTTTTGGAAAATGAATCGGTTCAAACGGTGAAGTGTGAAAGAACGAAACTGTTTCAAACGATTATTTGTTTTCGATTTCAGTTTTAAACTAAAGATACAGCTTTGCGTTTGCAGACTGAAACGGTTTTAAACAATTACTGTTAAATTTTTGAGTTTTCGAAAGTTGAATGTTTTAAATAGTTCAGTTCCAACTTTGTTGTGTGAAAGGTTACGATTTCGGTATCGGTTTTAATAAACGTACTGATTTTAAACATTTACTCTTCCCTTTTCTTTCATTTTTCAAAAATGTTTCTGCTTTGATTCTAAAAAATAAAACGGTTTCAAAAGGTTACGTTTACAATTTCAACTCGACTTTTAAAATCCAAACAGCTTTGAATTTGAAAAATATACGGTTTCAACCGGTTACTATTTTGGTTTCAATTTCGAACGGCTATACAATTTCCAAATTGTTTTCAATATTGTTTAATTTTTGAATAGTGCAATGATTTTAGTTTTGAAAACTGAAACGGGTTTAAACTGTTATACCTACTATTTCGATTTTCAAATTAACCAATTTAGCATATTCACTGTTCTTCTTCCCTTCACTTTTGAAATATGTAAATATTTTGGTTTTGAAAAGTGAAAAGTTTTCTAATGGTAATGGATTCGATTTTCGAAAATTATTATTTGAAACGGTTTCCATTTCGAAAATGCTGTAAAAAAATACATAGTAGCAGTTTCAGTATCAAAAATAAATCGGTTACGTCCGCATTCTTTTTTTGAAAGTAAACCTAAACAATTTTGAACTATTTTTTTTAAACTTGTGAGCGATCTGTCTTGCTCTGTCCGATTACCGACGCGTTTTCATTTGTCGACACAAACTTAGTCGTCCGCAAAAGCACTTTGGTAAAAGTTATGCCTGAAACCGTAGACTTAACCCATATGTATTAAAAACCTTCACTTACATACCTAGAATTGAATCTTGAAAGCTTATTCAGTGCGAGTAACGCGCCCTTTATATGAATGCTATGTCATGCCATGTCCAACATCAGGCGAAAAAGAGTATCTACACTTAACTGGATTTATGTGATACTTCAAGTTTAAGCTGCTATATTCTTTTTGCCACTCCAAAAAAAACGAACCACAGAGGTTCTGTTGTACACTTTTTTAATGCACGAGCAATAGAAAATAAAATAGCATTAAAGCAATTACCTACTGACATTAAGAGCTTCCTAGAAATCTCATAAATTCCTGATTACCATTTTGAAAGTGAACAATAACGCCTTAAAGTATACTATAGTAATCTCAACAGTTAACATATTGTTGTTTGTATCTAAATTTATTAAAGAGGAAGCAACAATGGCATGTGTGAGGATAGAAATAGACAATAAAGCCACAAGCTACAAAAACAACAAACTCAAAAGAAAAAAACAACAAAAGTAGCAATGAAACAAATTAAGTCATAGTAATTACCTTCAGCGCCAGTGCCAAGAAAAAAAAAGCACAACGTATTTCTTATGAAACGCACAAACATTGCAATATTAGTTACTGCTGAACAGACGATTTGAAGGAAAGATTCGAGAAGTCTGACTGTCATATATAAATGAGCCAACCAAAAAAGGGCGCTGTAAAGCTAATAAATTTCAATTGCTTGAATAAAAATTGGGAAAGAACGCAAGAAGTGGCTTGCTGCTGTGGAAGGCAGGGACCGAAAGTGGTTATTTCAAATATTATTAAATATTTAATTTTTTGGCAAACATTTTTTTGTTAATTTTGTTTAATTTTTTCTTTATTTTCTAGTCGAGTTCAATTAGTTAAACACAAAATTACTCAATTTAGATCACTGAAAAATTTTTTTCTTGGTAGTGGAATGTTAAAAAAAAAATATTTTTAAATTATTTACAACTTTGTTTTTACATTCCACTATTACCAAAAAAACTTTCAAAGATCCATTGGAAAAAAACTATCAAAAAACCATTAGTTGAAATTAGTTCATTAGTTTGAAAAAAAAATTGTTTAATAAAATTCAAAAAGCCATATATTTGAAAAAAAACACTCTTCTGAAAATTCCAAGATATCTTCAGATGTAAGAGAGGTATAGTACAAAAAAAGTTTGAGTCCAGAATTTAATGCCAAACTTTAACTTCTTTGGTTTTGAAAAATAGGAAATTTTCTAAAATTTTGAAATTAGAAAATTCTTTTTCAAAATATTTTTTTATACCTCTAAGTATGCCCTTTGAAAGTGCCAATGCTTATTTTTTTAACTTCAGTAGTTTCCGAAATAATGAAAAAACTAATTTTACATAACAGGAAAAAAGTTAAATTTTAAATTTGCATAACTTTAAAAAAAAAGAGAAGAACTTCTTTTTATGATAAATGGAAACTATTTACAAATTTTTTCCCAAATCGAAAGAGTTCGATTCCACCTATATGACGATTTGACATGGAAATACCCATATAAGGAAACTAACAGGATCTGAAGGACCGATCCCACTACATCCATCGTTGGGTTCAAAAATTTTAGAAACTCCCAGGCTTAATGACACTAAACTTCGAAGGCTCCCGAAACAGGGATTCCAAAGAAATTTGACAGGCTCCCTAGCACTCCGCAGAATTACAAAAGCTTCCACTTATAATTACCATCGCTAAGCCAGTACTGAGAGATCCGCCCTCATTCGCCTCTAAAAAATCCAGAGCCGATTCACTCCATGCCAGCTCGTTGCCCATCTCGTTTCCCTTTGTATTAGAGATAGAATATGTCAGGTTCATGGTCTACTCCCTGCACTGACCAGCCAGTCTCAATGTAATTGTTGCTGATTCGAGAGCCCAAAGAGCCGCCTGTCTGTCAAAGAAAATTGCTATCCTAGAACCAGTGATGTTCGCACATACATACTTGGTAATGCCGTGCGTGGGTAGCGTAGATTTCGGATTGAAATGCACTTGCTGAGTCTGGGAAACGGAGAAAAGCGGGTATAGCCGAGAGTGCTGCAAAGATGCACGCTCTCAATCTAGAAGGCATTTTGGATCCGTCCGTGAAGACTGAAATATCGAATGTCAATTCCTCCTCTTTCCAATAATTACTTGAAGGGAAGATAATCTTAAAGTTTGTTTCGAAGACTGTCCTCGGGCAAATGAAGTCCGAAAAATATGGCTATGCTGTGAGTGCTCTCTTTCCAGAGCTCCAACTCACGAAGCCTGACGTTAAGAGCCTTTGTGGTGCATGACCGTTGCAGCTCGCTGAACTTTGCCTAACATTTTGATTATGTAGTTCACCTCGACTGCCTTCCACCACTCTAGTTTCTATAATATATTAGAAAAGTAGGAGGTGCCACGCCTCCTACAAAGAAAAAATGGAATTCACTATATATCAAGAGCTATTTAGCCATAAAGAGGAAAAGGCGGAGGAATAGAGAAGTATAGGAAGAGGACTCAAAAATGTAAAGGAGGAAAAAATAAGAGGCAGGTGTATCTGAATGGGAGCGAAAGAGAAGGAGATGGAATAAATGAAAGAGACGTAGAAGGAAGATCAGAAGAGGTAAAAGTAAAAGGATATGAGGGAGGAAAAGGGGAAGGAAGAAAAATAAGAAAGAAGATGGCAACGGAGGCTCCTACAAAGAGAAAGCTAGCGATGAAAGGCAGATAGAAAATTTGTTCAAAACAAATTTTTGTGCAGAAAAACGTCTGGCGAGTTTGATAGTAAATAATTTGGAATTTTTTGTTAACCAAAATCTTCAAAAGCATACACAAAAATGGCTTATGCGATTTTTTCTTTATTCTATTTTATTCTAGTTAAATTTTTTGATTTTTGACTTAAGTTATAAAAATAAAACGATTTTTTTTTCAACAACTACTGGCTTTCTATTGGCTGGTGGTAGTGGTCCCAATGCAGATTTTAGAAGTACTAAACAAAATAATTTGTTTCCTTCTGATATACCCCATTTGATAAATTATTTAGTGAAAAAAGGAAGCAAAAACTAGTTTTTCCTAATGTTTTTTTTTTATAAAGTACAAATTTTACCCCTATACTAAGGTAAAAAAACCAGCTTAATGTGATGGCTTACATAAATTTCGATTTTCTATGCCATTACAACCAACAACTGAGTATAAAAATAAGAGTGAACTATCATACTCATAATTTTTATTAGAAATCCCAATTTTTACGACCCCTAGTAGAAAACAGGAAATAGAAAAAAAAATCCAATAAAAAGAAAGTCTGCGGTAACATTTTGGGTTTTCAGTCAACCGGTAAACATTTGTGAATTACGTGCAAAACAGTGAGCAGGCCATGAAAATGGTCGTAAAACATATGCAAAAATATAAGTATAAAAGGAAATATATATAACGCAGACTTAGTTCAAAATGAGCTAAGTTGAAAATGTCAATTTGGGGGTTCTCTCCACTGAACGATTTAACGATTTCAAAAAATCTGCTCTTCCTAGTTAATCGCAATTTATATTCTGACGTGTGTTATGTTTGTGGTTTAGTAATTGTTTACTGTAGTAAGTTGTAACTTTTGTATGTGTACGTACAAAGAAGCATTAGACTGGGCAAAAAAGTTTCTGAGATATCTTGATGAAATTTGCTAAGGGGCCGCCATTTTGTCAAACATTTGTCGGAACCAGCAAGATCGGACCAATACAACGCATATCTCCCATACAATCAATTGTTCCGATAAACGGAGCTAAGTGCTTCAAACATTTCAAGTTTTGCACATATTATATAGGTAATGTGACTAGTGAAAACCACCAAGATCGGACCAACATAACATATAGCTCCCATGCAATCAATTGTTCCGATAAATAGGGTTTGGCCTATGTGTCTTTGAATTAACAGTTTTGCAGAGTTGTTACTAATTGTAAGTAAGGATCGGACACTTAAAACCGTGATGCGCATTCATGAAAGGTATATTGTCTTCGACACAGTCGAAGTTAGCCCTTTCCTTACTTGTTTTTTTTTTTTTGTTCTTGAGTCATTTTTTTCATGGGGTATATTTACTTTATATTCTAGAAAAAACTGACTTTTCTTTTTTAGTTTAAGACAGCACCACACCCGTTATTAAATTCTGATCGTGTCTGCGTATTCACCATTCATTTCTCTTTAAGAATCAGAATTTTTATTTTTTCCGGATTAATTTTTGCGTTTTTAAAAACTTTTCAAAATTCACTTTAAATAACTATGAATGAGCTCATAAAAAATATTATTCTAAATAATTTTTTAATTTATTTTCAAAAACTTTTATGGAAATAGAAAATTTAGAGACATAGCTGTATTTTCTTCATCAGAGTAATTTTTCTTATTATGTTTCCATTTTTGACACTCTGGTTGTGCTCTTGGTTGACGCTCTGGAACGGTTTGCCAGCCGACCATTTCTGTAGAAAATTTGTTTGGGTCGGTCTAATGTATATGTCCCAGCACACACATATGTTGATTTACATTCTATAGTATTTATGTACTTGCGTTCGTATATTTATTCAGATATTTTTGCACATACTCCTAAAAACTATCCCAAAAACCCATTAACTAAGTCAGCCACAGCATCTGCTATCTGCTTCGTACAGGTGTAGAGCAAAGCCTTTGTGTTGTTGTTTATGGCAAACGAAGTAAGTGAAGTAATCGTTAGCAGTAACTTCCAGAACAGTAATAGCGATTATGACCTACAAAGGTAATACACGAGGAAAATAGCTACATACAAATGTATATGAACAAAGTTTTTTTTTTTTGATTTATTTTTCCTTATACAATTTGAGGTATAATGAACTTCGATACTAGCGGTGGAAATAGTGCGGTACCACGCCCACTTTAAATTTATTTTGTCAAGTTTAATTTTGGTTTACCTATCCTTTCCCAAAATTCCATACATACAACTTGTTTTGTTTGAGAGTTATTGCATTTCTATATTTAATGAAGCACATTTTGAGTTTCTTATCAAAAGTGGGAGTGGTTATCTACCGATTTCGCCTCTTCGAGTTATGGTAACTATAATGGTAGAATAGGTTTGGTCAAGAAAGGGGTGGTGCCACGCCCATTTTCAAAGGTTTTTATTTCTCGCATTTCTGCTTAAAATTACACTTAGGAATTAAAATAGAATTGATACAAAATTTTTTTTTGCATATATATTGCCTATTTTTATTATTCATAACGCTTTTAAGAACCTTTTATATAAAAGTGGGCGTGGTACTTAGCCGCTTCCGTAAATTTTTAAAGGCGCTTTTATTTTAATGAGCGTAATCTGTGCGTCGAATTTTGTTATGATATCTTCAATGGTTTTTGATTTATGATAAACTATATTTTTGAAATAGACTTAATAAAAAATGGGATGAGCCACGCCTATTTGAAATTTACAACAAAAAATGATTGGATGATACTATCTCAGTCTACGCTAATATTTGAAGAGGAGACTCAATTTACTCTAGTTAAGTTAAGCCGAGCTGAGTAAAAAGTAATAGAAGCCAAATAACAGTTTTTACGATTTTTGTCTATTTGTATGTGCATTTGTACGCGCATCACTTGCAAACAGCTGCACAAAATTCGATGCAACTTGCACTGATGTATTTTTAAATATCCAACTACAGGTTAGGCGCCCGTTTTAGCGCATGGGAATATGTTATTCTCACTGCACAGTGGTGGCAATAAAAATTGGTTCAAAATATTTTAATACGGATAGTGAACTTACGATATGCAGATGTTTCTACATAATAAACATTACATTAAAATGCAAACAGATATTCTCAATCAGAGCCACAGAAGCGAAATCAATAGGTTCTTGAATTTCTGTCTATATAACTGTATATATGTTTGTACGCGCATCAATAAACACTTACTTACTGCAATTTAATGATTTCTTCACCGCTGTTTTGCTGGTAGTCTATGTAAGAACATAGAGTAGATTTTGCAATTTCTGCTGTGCAAATTGTTGTCATTTGGGTGCACATCGAAGCCGTGAACTACCGCGTGCATTTCATTTTACACAAATGTGTTTTAAAAGTACTGTTATTCGTCTTAATTAATCTAAGATTTTTCTTCTTTATGGAAACCATGCACCGTCGGCTAACGAATGAGCTTTTAACTGCTTTACAACTTCAACCAACTGCTTTTCTTTGCATTGTAGTTGTACTGCACTTTTAAAGAGTGAAAGCGAGAGCAAGCACATAGTAAAGGAGTAACAATGAAGTGGTAAAATGAACTGTGAACTTACATATAAATCTATGTACATATGTACAGCTCTTGATATATAACTTATATGCATAGCTTTACCGGCATGTGAGTACCTATGTATGTATTCGGGAAAATCTATATGGAGTTGTGCATGTCGTCTACAACAAATTCGTATTGCAATGGTGCGTGGGTAGTGTTGCTGAAAACACATAAAATAGATACTCCCTATGTGCTGGTAAAACTGTATACCAATGTGCGAGGCTATGTTTGAGCTCAAAATCATTGCAACTTGCATTTTCTGTGTCAGTGGTGCGCGTATTGTAGTTGTAAATAATGGAACAGCTTTACATAATATAGTACATACAAATGTACTTGTATATATATGAGTACAAAATTAGTTGGCAGCAGCGATTGCATTTACTTTAAGCGTTTTAAAGTTGGAAAAGGGAATCGTGACTATTTCTCTTGCAACCTATCCCGATGGATGTGTTTATTTGTGCTATATAGAAATATAAATATGTATTCTAGACATAAAATATTAGTGCATGTATATATAAACAGAGTACCAATACCATACAGTAGGTACATATGTGCTCCATTTTCGAAAGAGCTTAATTGTGTCGTAATGTTGCGTATACGCAGTGTAGAACTTTAGTTTAAGCGTTGATGTGCTCTGTAAATATGTGAGCTAACTATGTATGTATGTATATACATACAAATTGGCGATGTCTTTGTTACCTTAGTCCAACATTTTGCTTAAATTAATCAGTTTTTTATTTATTTAAAATTGTATGTAGAGCACACGTCTGGCTTATTGTTTCAACTGTTGCCTTGATTGGTAGCTTTTAAATTAGTTCAGCGTCTATGATTAAATAGGCTTGGTTTGTGTTTTGAAGTCTAGACTCAAGTGTATTCGACTCAGAATAGTATTTTATTATATTTTTTAGGTAAAACTTATTTACTGCAAAATGAAAATATTCCGGTCTTATAACCCATTTATACTGATCTAAAATGCGTGATTTCATAAGAGTAATTCGAATGTGTTTATAATGCATTCGTTCCTTTGTTATCTTATTACTTTAAACGAGCTATTTGTATATTTGTAGACTATCTCGAAAATGGCTTGGCCGATTTGGATGAAATTTGGTATGTATATAGTGTACCACATTCTAAGAATTTTTACGTAGGTGTTGCCACATAGGTTTTGTTTTCGGGGTTGCCACCTATCTGAATTTTTTTTAAATGAAATGATTATGGGTATCAAACAAAAGATATTTTCCTGCGCATTGAAAAAAGAAAAACATTTCTAAGGGTTGCCACTTTTGTTCGACAAGAAAAATCCGGCAAAGAAGTAAGTACATATACAGAGAATCATAGTCATGCAAGGGGCCGCTAGGATGGAATTTCCAGTGAGGCCAACAGTCGCCTTGACTGCGCATAAGGCACAGGCAGAAACTTTTAGGTTTGTCGGAGGGGAGCTAAACTCATCGATATATTATATTGGTATGTTATATGTGGCGTTTTCAAGAATAAAGCGACCAAATACGGTAGAAGTAATGCTTCCAAAAGAAAGAGATGTACTCGGAGCATGGTATGGAAGGAAGTGTTGGCTTAGATTTCAAATGTATTAAATATAAAAAGTTATGCATTATTTTATCTCTAAAAATAAAGAAGAAATCAAAGAATGTTGACCGATATATGGAGCACCAACTGACAAATGTACCCATGTGACCCTATACTCTCTCGATTATTTGATAACAGCGACAGCTTCTAACCATACAATTCAGCAAGAAATCTTTTAAATACTTGTCGCAAATAAGGGGAAAATTTTTTTGAGGAGCCTCAAAGGAGTAATTATGTGTATTAAAACTTTGTTACCATTAAAAAGAAATATTAAACATTTTCCTATTATCAAGATTTGTTTTTAAAATCTCTTTTTGAAAAGTTCCACTGCTGGTAAGTAAAATTATTCATACATTCAACCAGAATATCTTTATTTATGAGTATCTAAATAAACTAAATTGTATGGCAACCTATGAATAAGCCGAGCAAAGCTCGGTCGCCCAGATACTGAAATATAAATCAAGCAATTTTGACATGTTCGAAAAAAAATTTCATGAAATTATTGCATTGCCTCAATAATTTGGTTTGAATCAGACCTGTTAAATAATGATTACCGGTTTGATTAATTATTTTCTTGAGAATCCATTTCATGACTTATTACCATTACTTTCAATTTTTAGTGATTATTTTCCAAGTAATTAAAAAAATAACCAAAAAAGTTATGATTTTTACGATTATTAAAAAATCAAAAAAAATCAACTACTTTTGTTTTTTTTTTATTATTTTGGATTTTTTTTAATCGTAATCAATTAATAATTGCCTTTATTTAAAAAACAATTACAATAATCATTACCAATTAAAAGAGCCGTTTAATTAATATTTTCATGAAAATCACGCATTTAATCCCGTGTAAAATTAGTATAAAGGAATTTCGTTCAAAACTTCACGTAACAAACTTGAAGTGAACCCAAAAATTTGCAAGATTCGAAAACTCAATATGCCCGCTTTTTATTCGTCTTTTCGAAGCTAGAAAAAGTCGTTTTCTGCTTGCCTGAAAATATTTTTATTTGAATGCAGCAAAAAATATGCAAACAGAAGTCGCTAAGAGCTTGCAAAAAAATTGGCTTCTATTTGCTAGTTTTTAAGTTCCCATCTAAACTATCTCGGCAGCATTTTCTTTCGATAGCTTCATGCAAGAATAATATTTAGAAATTAAATGCATGCCTTCATATGAGGTCAATTCACGCTCCCAAATAACAACAAGGGTATACAGCAGCAACGTAGAAATGTGGCGTAGATTTCAAGGCAGGCCTCCAGCAAGACATCGATGAAGGAATCATAAAATTGCAGACAGTAGTTATTTAGTGATGCTCGTACAAACATTTAGACAGAACGACAAACAGACAAAAAAAATTGATTTACAATCTATTACTTTAACAAAGAACCCCCGTATATTTTTTTTAAATATTTTTATTAGTTCGCTTTTGTGATATGTGTAGCGCGAACTTTTGCATTCGATTTTGAACCAACTTTCCATTGAACTAGGGTCTTGAAATTTTTTCCATTGTCTAGGTCGCCATGATAATGCAGTATAAAGAAAACATCTTATAGATGACGCTATGGTCGCAATATTTGAAAAACGCGCTTTTATGGACTACTTTGGTTGAAATTCGGAACTTCTATTACTACCATCAAAGTAAATGTGTGAAAAAATCCCGCTAGGTGACCTCCTAAAAGCCAGATGGTGAAAACTTAAAATCGCATTTATGGAACTGCACCATCTGCATAAAAATATCAGGTAGAATTGTTCGCAAGTCGTTAAAAGATTTGCTCCGCTGATTTTGTATGAATAAATTGAAAGTAGAAAGAGAATGAGTGAAACCGCAAACAATTATAAGTCGACATCCGGAGGGGCTATATAGGTCTGTATTCCGCTCAAATTTCAGAAGCAGATGTCGGCGCTCATTTCAGGCAGATCCTGGAAATCCACATATTTAAAAAACAAATACCCCAAATATTTTTGTTTAGTAATAAAAATCATGAAATTCATTTTACGGATGCGATGGCTATATGATAATTTAAATAATATACTTGTATATTCCAGTTAGTAATATACAAATAAAAGAAATCAATAATGTTTCTTATGTTCATGGGAACAAAGTAACTTTATAAAATAATATAAAAAATTTTGTTTACAAAGATAAGAAACAGGCAAGATTATCTGACTCACAAATTGAAACAGACATCTATATGGATTTATCTGGCTCAAATCTTTGTTTTTACATTTCAGTGTAAAATTTTTCATCTGTCTACCCATCACGACCACCGGATGATGGCTATTGAAACGCAGTTTTACGAAGTCGACCTGTTCGATAGAATTTCTCACTCAAAATTAGTTCAGACACTACCGAGCCTTGACAAGGAGTTATTAAAACAGGGCTTTAGGAAAATGTTAATAAATTTACAATTATAACAAAAAATGATGCTTTAAACCTGACACAGATATGCGATTACAATATGTATATAACAAATTTTTACAGACGCATAACTAAAAATTATAAAATAAAAAATTTTAAAATAAACATTTTTAACTTAAGAAGTAAGCGCCAATTTATTTTATAGATTTCAAACTTGCAAGTATTCTTTAATACCTATTATGAATTCATAATCATAAATTTTCAAGACCGCCTCTTTGTCTAGTCAATTTGGTGAACCAAGGCACACATTGGGGGCGTACGTCGAAATTGCTATAAAATAATATAGAGGAGAGAAAACTCACTACTTTCCTAAAATTTAGAGGGGGGTTTCCTTAGTTACATTTAATGGTTCGGTTGTATAAAAAGGTTTTTTAATCATAAGTCTAAATAAATTACAAGTTTTAAAAAAAATTGAGTACACTTTTTTCCAGGCGCCCATATGTTAGACCCGTTTTGAAGCATATAAAAACTACATACCCAGATTTTCAAGTTCAGGAGTTAGGGTAGAAAGGCCACTTTTCATAGGTTATTTCAAAATCACCTAGAGGATAAAGACCTCAACCTTTGCAACCAATTAAAATGGAGGGGTTTGTGGAATTTTTTTTTTTTTTAATTATTTAAGCCAAACAATTTTTTTCTAATTTATTATACAGTGTAATTTGTTTAAACAAACAATAAAAACTCATTTGCTCTTAGTTTTGCTAACAAAGTCCCGAGTAACTTTTCTGGATAAGTCATTTTGCAAATACCCAGGCAAACTTGTTCTGAATGCCAGCATATTAATTTCAGTATGTAACTCCACATAACAATGTAGTATACTTGTAATCTTTATATAAAATGTATGTACTTTTTGTTAGTAGTCTGTAAGAAACTTTGTTTCATTGACGGTATTACAATAAATAAACTATCCCTTCCTTCAATTCCCCGCACTAAGCTCATATCTGCCATATTGTATATATTTATTAGTTCAATTTCCTTATTCCTCACTGTATTCGCTTCATTTATGAACATCGTAAAAGAAACTGTCGTACAAACCGCTATTGACACTCGATATATGTCTCCCATCCCTTTGTATAAGCTCAAATAATTTTAATTGCTTTCGCTTAAGCTTAACGTCCGATAAGAATAAATAATTATAAATTTGAAACATGAGCAAAGTAAAGAAAACCACTTAACTGGAGCGTCAAGTGGTTAGCCGGATATTAAAAAAAACAAAAACAGTCAATATTTTATGAAAGTGGATGCAAGAGGAAGTCGTTTGCAAAGAATGTTGAATTCTTGCAAAGTAGAAATTAAAATGAATTATTGCATAATCTTGAATAAGTTTAATTACGTGTGCTGGAACTTTATGTACATATCGGTACCTCACAGTACGAATTTCTTAAATAATATTTTGCGATTTTGTACTTTATCCGTATCCATACTAAGTTTCACTTTCTCTTTGAAGTGGTGTTATCTCCTTATTCTCGAACCCTATATACTCGTAGATTCTAATAACTCGCTTGCTGAGAGCAATTTTCGACCAAGCTATGAAGCCGCGCAATGGATACATATTTCTCATTAAATTTACTTCAATTGAGACGGATCATCTCTCTCCAAGCCAGTCGAATGCGAAGGAAGCTTCAGTAAACGTAATCCCCCTTCATGAGATTCCCCAAAACCCAATGAAGGAGAAGATAGTTCTAGCAGAAAGAATAATCCACACAACTGCTGGAATGAAGAATAACATTGCCTAACTTGTTGTCACTAGTGACATTTTTGAAACCGATGCGACTTTTGAAAACACTAAACGATGATTATTGGAGACAGGCTTTTTTAGTATATTTTTGCAACCAGGGACTTTTCCTGGAACCAGCGACTTTTTTGTAACCAGTGACTTAAACTGAAATCTGTGACTATTTTGTAACCAGCGCCTTTTACTTGAGTTGTCAACTTTTTTTGGGACCAGTAACTTTTCCTGAAACCAGTGACATTTTGTAACCAGTAACTTTCCCTGGAACCTGTTACTATTTCTCACCAATTAATTTTTTTGCAACTGCTTTTTTATCCCACTTTTTCGCTTCAGATTAGTTTTTAGATAACGAAATGATTGGACTCAAAATTTTTCTGAAAATGGTTATAATTTGATCCCAAAAACTATCCCACAAATAGTTTTGTCATGCCAAGAATACCAACACCGGAAGTTGCTCCAAAGGACCCGTAATAGACCCGTAAGAAATGCAGAAAACTTCAGAAGTAGACAAGAAGTATTTGCTCAAGTTTTCATTTTGCATTCTAAAATAATTCAAAAAAGCTTAAGATTGTAATCGTTATTTCTAGTGGCTTTATTTCACTTTCAAATAATTTGAATAAGGAATACCCGCATTGTAACTCAACATTTCTAGTGGCCGGACACTCATCACTCAGAACTTCTTGCATAATGAATAACCGGTTACTACTCGCTCAACTTTTCTTGAATAATAAATACAAATGTATACTAATTTTTTTGTTGTTCGTCACTAAACTTTTCTCATAACATTCATTCCAACTCCCAGCCAGCCAACCATTCTTTTGACAACCAGCTCTTCTCTTCTTTTGTGGTTTATTTTTGTTGTACGACTTTTTATTTCTATTTACAGCTTGTTTTTGTCTGCTTTTCTTATTGAGCTTTTTAAATTTCTTTGTTCAGAACGTCAGTACCATACCACCAAAGTATTTAAACCACAATCTATCTATACCAAATTTATTTTTGTAGTTTGGTTTCTTGTATACTTTGTAATTGTTTGAAACGATACTCTTAATATGTTGGCATTTAAAGTATGATTTTTTGCTGAGTACCAGCTTATCTCACATAACCAAACACATAGCCAAAAATTTACGTAAATGACAGAAAACGTTGAAATTATTTAAATATATATATGTATTTATAAAGGTACCTGTATATGTGTAAGCCAAATACTATTTATACTAGCGATTCTATGCCATTGAAACTCGGGATCCCGAAAACTTTTTTATACCCCGATATCTTGCAACAAGTGAATTGTCATTTTTATGGAGCTGAAAATTATTATTGTTTTCAAGTTTTAAAAATGTTTTTAATTAATTCAAGTTTTTACTACCTGGGCGACAGATCTTTGCTCAGCATTTTTATAGGTTTCCATATAACAAATTTCCATATTATTTAGCTTGCTTGAGATAATCATCAGTGGAGCTTTTCTAAAAGAGATTTTAAAAACCTATCTTGATAAAAGAAAGATGTTTTATAATTTTTTATTGATAACAAAGTTTGTATACACATAATTATACCTTGGAGGCTGCTCAAAAAAGTTTTCCCCATATTTTCGAGAAGACTTGCTGAATTGTATGGTTAGAGGCTGTCAATTGTTATCAAATAATTGAGAAAGAATAGGATCAGATGGGTATATTTGTCGGTTAGTTACCGGTCAACATTATTTGATTTCTTCCTTACTTTTCAAGATAGAATTATCCATAACTTTTTTATATTTAATACATATGAAATGTAAGCCAGCACTTGGAATGTAAGGCAGTAATGGTATGGAAGGCCATTTTCCGAGTACGTCTCTTCTTTTCTTTAGGAAGCATGACTTTTAACGTATTTGGTAGTGCTTCTCGGTATATGTACTTCATTGCCGCAATTTTGTTGTCCAACAGTGGCAGCGCTACTTAGAAATGTTTTTTTTAATACGTGGGGAAAATACCTTTCGTTTGATATCCATATTGGCTTATTTCATTTTATTTAAAAAAGCAGATAGATGGCAACCCCGTAAAGATATCCTGTGTGACAACACCTAGGTAAAAATTCTTAGAATGCGGTGCACTATGTTCATACATACCAAATTTCTGCAAATCGGTTGAGCGGATTTCGAGATAGTCTGAATATACAAATATACAAGAATATCTCGTTTAAACCTTACAGTCAATCCAACCAGTTGCAAACTACTTTACAACTAGTATATGCACCAAGCCCAACTAGTCAGCTAACTTTAATATATCCATATAAGCAACTGGTATTTTTAACATTGTGATGTCCTACGAGATGTCAATAGTCAGATTTCGACCAGAACATACCAGTCATCTACTACTCATGAAATACTAGTGTTGATCACCCTGTTTCGTTCCAACAGGAAAGGCAACACTTTAATATCCCGCGAATGATATAACAATGTAAAAAACGAAAATATCATTGGTGAAGGGCAGTCAAGGCGCCATTTTTCAATTCACTTGCGATTTCAACATAGATATGAGTGGACATCAAATACAAGTGTGAAACAAAAACAAGCCAAAACCAAATACAACAACACACGTTGGCGGTACAATTTAATACATATAACTTCTAAATTCGTATTACAAACTTTATAAATTATATTACAGTATATAGTTTATATAGCCCAAGTGTCGTCCTTTATTCGTGGAAGAAATTTGTACTTGCGTAAGTCCCAACAACTAGTTTGTATATAATGGTCGTAAAATACCAGTTTCATAGTAGTTCAAAATGGAAGGAAGTGTACTAGTAAAATTGCAGTCAAAGCATACCAGCATTATACTAGTTCGAAAAAGATAAATACTAGTCCAAATGTGGACCAAAACCACTAGCAGCAATTAAAATAAGAAAATGGACTCATAAATACATCATTTCCATTTTTCATAATTTTCGCTGTGAAAACCCCCGATTTGGGATTGCAAAACACAAAGTATATCTTTCAAATATTTCATAAGCTGGTTGCGAATTACAATAGCATGCAATGCAAATGAAATAAACGAAAGAAATCATTAAAGCTTATGTCGCTTAAACACATACTATGAAAATTGTAATCGTATTCTAGTATGGATTGAACTGTTTCTGACTAGAATGATTTTAACCAGAAAATTATAGTTGGATACTAATATGTTTACTTACAAGTTTGATATTTCACTGCAGGGAAGTTATCGGGTAACCATTAGGTTATCAGAGTGAATGTGGTTTTTTTAACCCTTATTTCTACTTATTTTTATTACCCCATAAAAATTACTTTTCTTGGGCTTCAGCTCATTTATAGTCATGAAAACATATTTTATTTTCATTAAATTTGTTGGTATTTTGAGGAGCATAGTGAATCGAAGGTATAGGAAGTGTTACCGACAGGGGCAGTCTTTTTCAGGATATGAAAATGCAGAAATTTTGTTTGTATCCCTAAGAACCTCCGAGTGGTGGATTTAAGTCTCCTCTTACGACAGGCTAAAATTTGGCGCAATTTTAAGCACCCTACCCAGCTAGGAATGGACCGTGTGAATTGCCGCTTGATCAACTTTCTATGAGATTGTTTCAGAGTGGTAAAAACTCTACATATAAGTTAAGTTTAGAGAACAGCGTCCTCGTAACCTATGTTCAGAGAGTACTAAGATTATGGAGAGAGCACTTCTATGCCCTCTAATATAGAAAGCTTGAGCAAAACCCCAGAGAAGATGTCAAATCAGACCTCACAATCGAATATGTTCCCCAACCTGACTATGACGAGGTATGGCTATATTCAGACACCGACATAGTCCAACGAATTAAAACCCAGCGGCTTCGTTGGCTAGGCCACGTTGTGAGAATGAACGAAGATGATTCGGCCCAGAAGGTATTCTTATCGGTACCCCCGGTCGAAGCGGAGGAAGAGGGTAACCACCATTCCGATAGAAGGACCAAGGGGAGACCGATTTGCGATGCTGTGGTTTTTTAATTGGCGCCAGTTGGCAGAAAGAAGAAACGACTGGCCGCTGGACTGCCAAAATCGTTAAGACGGTTAAGCGCCATTTAAAAAAGAAACAAAAGTTAAACTTACCAAGAATTTAAAATAGATTTAGAAAACATTAATAATAGTTATCACCAATCCTACCTTTCTCTGAACTTGTGTTTGTTGCTTGCAACTTTTTCCCACATGTTTTAAGAGGGCTACGAACAACATCTGAAGCGAACAAAAAACTCTCGATATCTCGGTTTGTTAAAAATATTTTGGGATTGGCTGCACTGCTTCATACATACCCAAAAGCTCCCATAAACAAGTACGTAACTGCATCGCTCACACACTCACTTGTTCTCAATTTACTTGTTCGCTCTCAGTGAAGTTATGCACATATCCCGTCACTCTCCCGCTCACTCACTTAATAACCATTTGCATTTCTCTTTTTCCCCCGCATTATCCTTAACGCCTATCAGCCAGAGATAAAGCTTTTTCATAATCTGTATAGCATTTTTTATGACGTCAAATGGCTACAAAATATCCTAAAAGCTTTCCCTGCTACCTGCACATACCGAATAACTCAACAACGTAGTCTAGGTGGCCTTCCGTTATGGTTGAATAGCTTGGCTCGTGCTGGTGCTGCTGCCAATTTATTGTTTTTGTTATTGTTTTAAATAGTCCTTGTACGAAGGCTAACGAGTGTTGCCATTTTGTTGCTGCTGTTTGTGCTCAACGTTGTGACGTCAGACAGTTTTAGTTGTTGTATGTGGATACGTCAAATGTTAGTTAGCTAACGTGTTGTTGTAATATTGCGCCATGTTTTTGGAATGAAAAATATTTTGCTGTTTGCAAAAGCCCAACCTGAGCAAAATATTAGCTTTGGGCACGTTTTGCACTTTCACTTTAGCTACATACAAATGTGTCTATATGGATGTGTGTGGGTTAGTGTTGCGCACCAAAGCTATGACATTAACATCTCACGCATTCCGTTACTTGATTTTACTATGAAAGCATGGCCGGTACCCCCAGCTATGAGATAGATCTTACGCTCCACCACCCAATTTTGCTCTGTTGTTTAGGGTCGAGGTGTTTCTGAACAAGTACATACGGGTGGTGGAGCGCCCAACTATGACGAGTTGTAAAAGGCAATAATAAAGCGCGGAGAGTAGGCAGACAAAAGACCGTTATTTTCCAATGTGTAAGTTACGAGTTGATAAAAAAATAGTTAACTCTTACCGTAGTATCAGTCTACTTAATATCGTATTTAGGGTTCTATTTAGGAGATGGAAGTACATACTCTAAAAGCTGTTGTACCTTAACAGTGCAGCTTCAGACTTGAAAACTCTCTCGATCGGTCAAGCTTGGGAGGCCTCTCTTTAACCGCATGCTGACCAACTGGAACTATCAGCTGGGGTACGCTTATAATATTGACTTGATTTCCTTCAACCAATTTCCTCTGTCCTGCATTAAGATGCAAAAAAGTGGGTATTTCTGTCAATAAAAAGGCGAAGGTTTTGAGGCCATAAAAAATCGCCACACCTTCCTATTAGAAGCCCAGTATTTACATCGAAAACAATATCATTAGCCGAGGCATTCAACAGAGAGTCACTTCAACTTCGGGTTGAGTAGCCAATTGAGAAATTAAGTCCTCACGCGACGATCACGCTTTTGTAAGTCTCTCATCTTACGACTCTGTATGGCATCTACAAAGCAGATGGACTTCCGCTGAGAAGCCTGCCATGACAGATATACACTCGAAGAGTTTGGCAAACCACTGCTGACGGGCGAACCCGTTTTGAAAAAACTTTTTCCACCACTTTTGATGTTACCTGTCCCAGGACTCGCGCCTTAGACCTTCGGTGTGGTCAGTTACGCTACTGTTAATATACACTAAATGATTCATCGTCAATTATAGACTCTCCGTAGGTAAACAGGCTAGTTTCCGAAATACCGGAAAGCACCAAAGTCATATCCACAATGGACTAACCTGGTACATCAAAAATACTTTAAAAATAAAACTTTCAAACTGTGTCAGTATTATTTTAACCAGAAAATTATATTTGGATACTAGTATGTTTACTTACTAGTTTGATATTTCACTGCAGGTAAGTTATCGGGTAACCATTAGGTTATCAGAGTGATTGTAGTTTTTTTAACCCTTATTTCTACTTATTTTTATTACCCCATAAAAATTACTTTTCTTGGGCTTCAGCTCATTTATAGTCATGAAAACATGTTTTATTTTCATTAAATTTGTTGGTCGTTTGAGGCTCGTAGTGAATCGTAGGTCTAGGACGTGCTACCGACAGGGGCAGTCTTTTTCAGGATATGAATTGTGAAAGGCAGAAATTTTATTTTTATCCATAGGAACCTCCGAACGTTGGGTCTACTCTCAAAAATACTTTAGAAATAAAACTTTCAAACTGTGTCAGTCCCTTGGAAGGTCGGAAAGCCTTCAAGCGTATTCCTGACTTAAAAATCTTCTCATCAAAAATCCCTATCCAAGGACGGCAATTATCCCCTTCAGCCCTGAAGATATGTACAAGCTGAAATTGATATGGTAAATTTTGTTGCAAAACTGTGAGCTCATCCACACATGGATGGTTTATCAAGTTCCAATATAGATGGCCCCCTGCATATGTACTCCAGCTAATACTTTTACGAGATTCTGAACCTAAGCAAGTCTAGGTCTCACTTGAAATCAAAGCACCACGAATTTTAAGGCTCATAAGCTTGTCAAAGCGGGTAACAAAGACTGTCTGCGTTTTGTAGCATTTTCAATAAGATACCGCCCCTTCTAGGTCTTTGAGACTAATTTTTTTGTTGTTCTAGTTGCAGCATTTCGTACTGCCTAATCAGCTTATCCATTCACGGAATAGGACGTGAAAAACCAAACAGAGTTGTACTGATATTCCCAGTTCATTGCTGAATATGAATGCGGGAAGCTCCGGTACTAGAACGTTGTAGTACTAGTCGATGAGATTTTAGTCTCCTCTTACGACAGAGATTATTTAATAGGCACTCAACACAAGTTCTTATGATTACTATCGCAGCTGCAGATGTATTGAAAGAAAGAAAGAAAGCTAGCAGAATCGGCTATTACAATGTTCGGACGAAGACGGTTGGCTACTCTCGTTTAACCATTTCTAAGTGACCTCACCAAGGTAAAAAAATAGAAATAAAGTTGATAACTTCACTGACTTCATTAAGTGTTTCGATCCCTGACTTAGTCACAGAAGTGGGCAAAGGCCGAAAAGAGTATCACAATGCGTACGTCAGAGGACTTGGCGTCGCCCTGCTAGCTTTTTTCCTAGTGTTCAGCCCAGTTCTTCCAAAGTAGCCTAACCTACTACAGGCATACCTTCCTCTGGTATATTGTAAGCCCTTAGCCTGCAGGGGGCTAAGTTTTCTATATTTATCTAGGGCATTCAAAAAAAGGACAGTCTCAAAAAGAGACTTCAGGTATGTAATTCCTCGCAAATATCTAGGTTAGTACACACTCATATTTGTTCTCTCTTTCTGTTAAGATTCTTATTCTTTTTCGTATTCGTATTCATATTCTTATACTGTTCGGAATTGCATTCGAGCTCCAATTTGAAATTTTTAATGAATGGCTACAATTTCCTTTACCCGCAAATAGTAACAACAATCCTACAATAACAAAAGTGCATTGAATTCAATTTTGAGTGGAATCAAGAATGAAATTGCCTGCGGCATTGGCATAAAACGGATTTAATGCAAAATTTATGCCAATCAATATATTACATACGACAACCCCATTTACCCAGACAACGAACAACCAAAACCAAAGCTACCACACGGGGGCTAAGGGAAGTGTTGCAGTATGCAGAGCTGACACTGCAAAGCGAAAAAGCATCAATTTGTTGCATATTCCCGGGAATGTACAATGGATTGCGTGGGCGTTGAGCTGAAAAGCTGCCAACAGTTAGCTACATAGCTGGCTGCCTGACTGACGTTGGCTGGCTTCCGCTGCTGGGTAAATAGGTCAGAAGGCAATATGAGAGATGCAACTATGCACTTACTCCTCGCACTCACATTGACACTCACACTGACACCAACACAAAAACGGATAGCAGATGTGAAGTAACGCCCTACCCTCTAGAGAAAATGTTTTGCTCGGAACTGTTGCGCCTACGCACTTTTTAGTTCCTCATATAACACGTTTGAGTGCAATCTACTGTATAAATAGTGGGAAATATGCTACGCTGCGAAATATTTTCTATACTTTCAAACATATTAAAATATCACATTTTAGAACTAGTACGCTTACTACTCGTATTTAGAAAGTTTGGAGCTGATTCGAAGTTGAACGCTGGAGATATCAATCGTTTTAATGTATTATTTTGTTGATTACTAACTAATGAAGTTGCGGGAAAGGAAATAGAGACATGATTTTGATACTAGACATACATTTTTAATTAAATGTAAGGATATCGGATAAAATAAGAAAATTTTAATAATATTTACATTTTCTTTAATAAGCTGTTCAGACTGGTATTATGACTTGTGAAGCGCTTAAATTTGTCGAGTCTATTTTCTAGTCAACAGAAGAAAAAATTGAAATTGCTATTGGTGCTATTAAAATATTTTATAACAAAAATGTTTAAATGTAAGCAATATATACAGCACCAGTGAATGAATTTATTCTATATTTCAAAAGAGAAACCCAGAAATGCCTTGGTGAAGCAAGCAATATATTGCATGTAGTCGTTATTTAGTGATCGACGTACTGACACAGGTGGCGGCCGCCGTGGTGTGAAGGTAGTGTTGCCGGCCTACCACACCGAAGGTCCATGGTTCGAGCCCTGGTACAGGTAACATCAAAAGTGATTTGAAAAAAGTTTTTCAAAACGGGGTCGCCCCTCGGCAGTGGTTTGGCAAACTCTCCGAGTGTATTTCTGCCATGACAGGCTTCTCAGCAAAAATTCGTCTCCTTTGTAGATGCCGTTCGGAGTCGGCAAAAAACTGTAGGTCCCACCAATTTGTAGGGAAAATTCAAATCGGCACACCACAAATTGGAAGAGAAGCTTGGCGCAAAAATCTCTTAGGAGGTTTATGATGATATACCTGTTGTATATCGCGCCATAGAGAGATAGAGAGAGAGAGTACTGACACAGGTAGAACTTCAAAGAATTGTTGTAATCTATCATGTACAGACAGGTCGATTTCACTATATTTTTAGCCAGCAAGTATTGCCACGACTGTATCATAGGGAATAAAGTAGGGAAGTGAATAAATAAACGATTTTTACCAACTTTTTGTTTTTTTATTTTTTGAAGCGCTTTCATTAATGGTAAACAGAGATTTTTAATAAAGCCATTAAAAGAAATATTGGTTGTTATTATTTATTTTTAGGATGGGCGCGGCACCACCCATTTTTGATTAAAATAGCTTTTTATTACTCATAAATCCACATCCGTTAAAGGTATCAGAACACGTACTACCCTTTTAACAGAGAATGGAGACAAATGGATGAAAGCGCCTAAGGACCACGCCCACTTTTATATAAAAGATTTTTTAAATGAACGCAATATCTCTATAAATGAATAACTTTCTATTAATTATATTAATTTATACAAGAAATCCGGATTAAACAAACATTACTTACTGTATTCCATTCTACGTCAGAAGTACATAGATTTTAATAAAACGTGCTATAAAGCTTATATCTCTAAAACAAAAAGAGACATTATTCTCAATCCAAGGTCATTTTATGGTTTCGCAAATTCTAAACGTAAAGTATTAGGGTTTCCCTCAGCCATGAAATATCAAGACATTATATCTAGCGATAATCAAGATATCTTTGCTCAATTTTTCACTTCTAACTATTCTGCTGTCACCAACTTTCAAAACTATCCCTATAAGCTACATGGGAAAAATTTAACTAATTCACCAATTATATGCGCCAAGGATGTTCTAATTTACCTTAAAATCTTACAAGAATCTTTTAAATACAGTCCTGATAGGATTCCTACATGTGTCTTAAAAAAGGTGTGGGAACCATATTTACCAACCCCTTACCAATTTGTTCAATCTATCACTAAAGTGTGGTGTTTTTCCAACTGCGTGGAAAGAATCGTTTCTTCTACCGCTGCATAAAAGCGGGAAGAGGTCTTCTATAGAGAGCTATCGTGGCATAGCAAAGCTTTCTGGCATCCCAAAATTGTTTGAAGCTATTGTTACAAATCAACTTACGGGTCTTCTTTGATAGCTGACTGTCCACAATTACGAATTTACTTGAGTTTACCAGTAATGTCTCAAATGGCCTTAGAAAACATCTGCACACCTTATTTATATATATTTCAGCAAAGCTTTTGACAACGTTTGTCACTCATAACTTATTCATAAACTCGATCAGTTGGGCTTCCAGCCGGGTCTCAATCGCTGGATCTCTTCTTACCTTAGTGACAGGACACAAAGAGTAGTGTTTAAAAATTTAGTATGGGATGTCATTTATGTCTCTTCGGGGGTTCCTCAAGGAAGCCATCTTGTCCCGATTCTGTTCTTGTTGTTCATAAATGATATTTCTAAATGTAAATACATGGGTTTTTCGAGTGGAAACTCTCAGCCGGCTTTCTATACAACTAAATAGTATAGTCTTGAGCAAGTGTATGATTTTGTTGACCTAGGGGTTATATGGACTATAAACTCAGTTTTAACCGCCATATTAACGCAACAGTTAATAAGGCTAGAGGTGTTCTGGCATTCGTTAAACGATGGTCTAAAGAATTTAGCAACCCTTATGTAAATAAAGCTCTCTTCACTACATTAGTCAGACCGATAATTGAATATGGTTCTATAATTGGAACCCGCGTTACCAGGTTCATGTAGATCGCCTAAAATCAGTTCAAAACCCGTTTTTACTATTTGCCTTAAGAAATTTTAATTGGGACCCCTTGTGTAATCTGCCACCTTATACGAATCGTTTAAAACTCATTAATCTGCACACACTTTCTAGTCGGAGGCAAATGCTTAGAATTGTCTTTATGATTAAATTGCTAAATAGTTCACTCTCCAGCCCGTTTTTTCTAAGTAAAGTGAACTTCAATGTACCGTCTCGTCCTTCAAGACGTTTTAAACCTCTAGTCTTAAAACAGTGCCGAACCAATTTTCAATTAAATGAGCCTTTTCGCTGTTTGTGTCAAGATCTGTCAACTCTCTTTCTGGTAGATTTGGTATTTCAGATTCGCTTTTCAGCATAAAAAAATCAATTCTTTTTATCCTAAAAACATAGCAACTAATTGTTTCTTATTCTTTGACTTTTATATTAACTTCTACCAATAATTTTATTCTGTTAACTTAATATTTCTTAATGTGTAATCTATCTTATATCTGCTTTACTTAGCTGATGAGGTTTTCTCTGTAGCTGAGCAGTTTTAGATCTCGACGATTAACAAAGCAAAGAGGTTCAACGACTCGGCACGAACGAACAATCAGCGCGTTATGCGGATGCGCCCCTCGCGCCGGTCGGGCGGGATATGGTGGGTAATCCGTTTGAGAATTATTATTTCACTTTCAAAATGTTCATTTAAAAAGAAATGCGAAAAATATTAGTTTTCGAAAATGGGCGTGGTCACTCCACTTTTATTGCGGACTATTCCAGAAAACTTACCACAACTCGAACAAGAATCCATTTTCCGTAACGAAATTTGTTGAAAATTCTGACTTTTATAACGTCAACTCTTTACTTTGAAGATGAATGAAATCGGTAGAGGGCTACGCCCACTTTTTAATATAGTTTGAGTTTGTTTAAAAAAATTTTAAAATGATATTTCTTGAACTGTGGAAGTTATATCAAAAAGATTTGAGACACGTAATTAACTTTATGAGCAAAAATCGACCGCAAATAAATGTTGCTGAGTTTGTAGAAGTAAACGTGGTACCGCCGACTTTTCACTATAAAAATTCTGCTATTTTCGAAAGCCATTACTTCTAGTTTTATAAAAATATTTCAAGGTAATTGGTGAGCTGAGTCTAACTAGGATATATGTAGAATATTGCTGCCAAAAAGTAACGAAATCGGAGCCACATCATTTGCTAAGTTGAACATCTAGCAATACAAATTTGTTAACTTACATTCATTTCAATGAATCAACTTTTAGTGAAGTGTGGACAAATATACAGACAGACAGACAAAAATAACAACAGCCGTTATTTTATATTCTTTCTTCAATATCTTTAATATACTTGTACAAATATCGTCCTGTTACAGTTTTAGTATGAGTAAGAATGTTCCCTCCCAGGTACCTAGGGCCACGCTAGATTTCCCCTTTTAAAATCATGGAAAGGCCCTAGCCAATTTATTAATTCATTTTGAGCCAGTGCCTGGGTAGTTATGTTTATCTAGGCCGTACCTAGTTCTTCCAAGACAATGCGAATTTAAAAATTGGTTTGAGCACCAAGCACTCGTGGAGTTTGATGTGGAAACATGTGTATCCTGTAAATAAATTTAATTAAATTAGACCTCGCCCAGTGGTTGCATTTTAACCACAAAACTTTATTTTATTTTAATTACTAGCTACTCCTTTCTTGGCCTCCTTTTCTATGTTGTTCCTTTCCTTTTATATATTTTTACTTTAGCTGCTTTTCTCTTCTTTCAACAGCCCCTATTTTTAATTTATTTTATTGTATTATATTTTGTTGTTTCCTTTCCTTTACTTTGCTTTCCTTGCTTTTCTTTACTTTCCCTTCCTTTTCTTTCCTTTCCTTTCCTTTGCCTCCCCTCCCGTTATCATATTTCTTTTTAAATAAATAGTTTAATTTCGTAAAATTTTATTTTATTTGATTTAGTTTTTTTTTATTTTATTTTACTTTATTGTTTTATTATTATTATTTTTTTACTTTAATATAATTTAATTAAATTTAATTTATTTTTTTTTAATTTAGTTTAATTTGTTTTTTTTTTTTGGTATTTTATTTTATTTCATTTCATTTTATTTTATTTTATTTTATTTTGTTTATTTTATTTTAATTTATTTTATTTTGTTTATTTTATTTTATTTTATTTTATTTTATTTCATTTGATTTTATTTAATTTTATTTTGTTTATTTTATTTTATTTCATTTTATTTTGTGTTATATTAGTTTTTTTTTTTGCATTTCATTTCATAAATATAACCACAAAGATTACACAAACAAAACAAATTAACTAGCGTGTTGAGTATTCTGAGCTAAAATAAATTTAACATGAATAAGCACTTACTTTGTTTTTGTAAACACTGTACATATATCGATGGCTGAGTGGAAGATCACGTTCATTCAAAAAAATTTTCAAAACCGCCCTATCTCAGAATTTCCTTGGAGAACGCCCCAACTTAAAAATTGTTTTCAATAACGCCCTACTTCAAAATTTGGTCCAAAAACGCCCTATCTGAAGGAAATTCAGTACATTTTTAGCTGAGATAGGGCGTTTTTGAAAAATATTTTGAATGAAGGTGATCTTCCACTCAGCAGTCGATATATTTAGGATAGACGCAGTTGCCTTACTCTTTTGACGATTGATAGCATTCATCTTGTTTAGGCACGATTCCCGAATCATAACACACACACATAAGCAAAGCGTCACATACAAGATTTCTATACACGTAGAATGCGTAATCTCACTTACAACTGAGTTATTCATAGAGCCAACATCAACAACAGGGCACACACAGCAACCCAGCTACAGTCAGCGACCCGTAACTTTGCTGGACAGCCTCTACCGAGCCCAATGATGTTTCCACATCAAAAATATGAAACCACTTTACGTGACTGTCTCATGAAAATAACAAATAAAAGTTAGATATTCAAACTTTAAACGATTATCGATTAAGTAATCTTACTATTAACTATTTAAATAAATTTGTCTTAACATTTATCACATTTTTATAGACCCTTGCACGCTTATTGCTCATTTCTTCAGCTTATTTAGAGCTTGGCACGCGATGCACCTCAAAATAGCTCCAAAAAGCTATGTAATCAAGTAAATAAGTTGTCTATGTAAATCAACATAGTTATTTTGTGGTTTCCCACACTTAAATTTTTCTTCTCTTTGAGGGTGGCTTCGTTGAAATTTCTCCACATTGCGTTCGGTGACTGCGTGCGTAGTCGACGCTTAATGTACCGCAACGAATGTACCACTTAAATGAAACTTTTTATGTTTTTGAAAGTTTGTGTATTAATTTCATAGCAAAACGTCAAGCAGTAAAGAAAACTGTATTCACTTGACACTCACAATTGGCTGGCAAGTGTTTAAACAAATGGGGAGAGGGTGAATCAAATGATAGTGCACACAATCACGATCTCAATGCAAATGAGACATTACTTTATCACCAACAACAAAACGTGTCAAAACAGCATTAAAATTAACACCTTAGGGCATGGGTCAGAGAATTGCATGAGTATCGCATGTGTGAAGTGCAGTTTTCATTCTTTCAGTATTAGAAACATCGTAACTGAAATTTGAGCAGGTTCCATTTATTCTTAGCGGTGTCGTCCCTAGCAAAAGCTGCTCAGCAAACTTCATCTGCTTAATAGATTAAATAAAAATGGGTTTTGCTGCTCCAACTCTAGTAAAACTTACATATAGTTGGCTTACGTGAAACATGAGCTGGTGAGATGGATATCCACTACAACTAATGACTCTCTTAGAAGGGGCGTTGAGAAAACCAAGATAATCGAAAATTGGAGGCATTTCAAGCTGAAATCCATAACTGTCGATATGAACGGCTTTCGTGGTATGAAAGCTTTGTGATTTCAAAATTTCTCAATAAAATCATTGCTTCAATAATATTGAGTACAAGTAGGCCTTGAAACATCCTATCTTAAGGGAGCTACCATGCGCCCTTTTCCCTTATCCTACGTTTCCCTTAAAGTGTTAGGTATTACCCTCTAACATGAATACTTCCATAGATGTGCAGTATCAAAGATTCAGCTAGTATGTCCGATGCCACGAAACGCCCCCTTGAAATATCGAAATGACTTTTATCCTCTGACTATCCATGGAAGGTTTCTGGTGGGTTATTTGAATTTGATTATGATCAGTAAATGCGTTTATTTTGTTGAAGAGTTCAGTATATGGTTAACGTCGGTGGAAAGACAGCGCATTAGGCATGTTGTAGCTTGGTCTGGATACGTATGATCGCGTTTCTCTTCAGGTGTTACGGATTTAAGTTTTAATTAACTATCTCGAGAGCTGACAAACCTATATACCGACTCTGTGTAGATATCGCTGGGAGTACTACACCTCTGACTTGAACTTCTTTATTAAATGCTGTTGGAACTCTTCATAGTAAGTTCGGAGATGTCATCGTATTTGCTATGACTTGGCCCCAACAGCTGAGGTGTAAACGTCGACAAAGGAAGCTTGTACATATCTTTGGTAGGACCTGACTTTGTCGTCAAAGCAGAATGTGACCTCTAGTTGAAAAAACCGACTACTCAATAATCGATGTTTTTTGATTCAATATAAATAAATTTTTTAAAAATCCATTTTTGAAGAAAATACTCGATATTCGTTCATAAATCGGTTTTTTATACTAAGAACGCTCATTCGATGTACTAGTAAAAATATATTATGAATAATTAACTAACTAAAATCAAGATTGACTGGAAGTAATTTATATGAAATTACGTGTTTTCAGCTGTAGTATGGTACTTTTAATAAAATTCAATGTGTAATTCTTATAATCGATTCATTAAAGCTTGATTTTAAATATCAATAAAATCGATATAAGAAATTCGATCATTTAAACAATTTATCGATTACAGTGGAAATCGATTATTTATTAGCAACCTTAGGGTAGACAAATATTTCACAATGGAACATAACTTGTGCACATTACTAGAGAATTTACAGGCCTTGATGTGCGCTTCTCACTGAGTCCGCTTATGCTGATCCAACCACCTGATTTTCAAGTTAAATTAAGGGCTCTAGTATTGAAATTTCAAACTTAATTATGTGCCCGCCAGGACTACAGTATCGTTCGGTAAGACTAGAACAAACTTCTGGTATCCTTTAGCTTAATTGACATCTTTTTAGCCGGTGCCATTAATCGTGAAGATGGAAGATCGACCTTTTTTTGAAAATATTTCTAAGCAACGCCCCAATTCAGAATTTTGAATTAAGGCGTTATTTAAAAACCCTCCGAAGCAGTGCTTTTTTCAAAATTTTTTTATTAGGTTGATTTTCCACTCAGCCGTCGAAATGATGGGAAAGCTCTATTTTCAGACGACCTTAGAGCTTTAAGGGAAATTCAAATTCAAAGCGAATTTTAATTGAACCCATTCTATTGTGAGTTTATAAAAGGCTGCCGAGGAGCTTCGACTTGTAGTAAGAAATGTCATTCCGCTCAATAAGAAATTATGTGCTTTGAATTTTTGTTCTTAAAGCTCTACTTCAAATAAACCCTCGAATCTCCGGGGTCTTGATACCCCACTAATACTAATACAAATGTAATAAATAAAAGCCTTACCACATCAATCACGTGCTGTAGAAAACACTTCAAATTTTCCATTCCATAATTCGATCAAATGTTCCGATGGAACACACCAACATACATCCATTCCCCATATAAAAGCTATCAAAACAAAAGTGCCCCCCCCCCCCCCCCCCCCCACTCAATAATACTACACGAATTCGATGCACTTCATTGAACAAATAATAACGGACCTATACGAGTAACTGTAAGTGCCAGTCGAGCAAAGTTGAATTGATGTCAAATCGGTTTGTGCCACATAATCGAAACAATAAGAAAACCAAGTTGAAAAAAGCCATCAACGTATGGCAATTGCCAACAATAAAAAACTGCTGAAAGCACAAGAGAAAATAAAAAAGCTCGAAAACAAATAAAATGCGAAGTCAGTGAAATTTGGAACGAATGAAAGCATTGAAGGATATCGAGTGGTGGGAAAATCATAAAAAACTAATAAAAAAGGCAAACTCAAACAGTTCTTCGAAGAAGAAGTTAGAAACACAAAATTGAGTAGAACGCAATTGATAAACAAAAAGCAGCTTTAAAAATTATATGCAAACAGAAGAGGAAACAGCTTGCAGCACAATGTGATTTTTATACCCAGTTGCGGTTTGTAATGGCTATTCAAACTTACTGATCAGTAGTATCCCCGTTTCTCAGCTCGCGCTTCCTTTTCACCTGCTCCAATTAATCAAATTCTACTCCCTCTTATTTCACTACTTATCCACCTACCTCTCAATCTTTCATCATATCAGATTTGACTTGGAGAGTACAGGTGAATGAAAAGAACATTGCTACTACTCAAAACCCTTGGGCTGCTTACAGATACATTAAATGTGGACAGGAACCAATTCGTAGTCGTACCGACCTGCACAAGAATCTCGAATGCTGGGACTACCAAGTGGTAGCCTATGCAGACTACTTGGATAAGGTTTTCCTGCCAGGGTTAGGTTTTCAGGAACGCTGCCGGGTAACTGTTAATTCAAGTAAAACGAAGCTGATTATGTTAAGGAGACGGTAACAGATAACTGAATTCATACCAAACTCAATTGAGCTAGTTTCGCTGGCGAAGTCAAGTACCTATCTATTATGCCAGTAAATAGTTTAATCCCAAGGAGCACGATGGGGGATATGTTCGACTGCATTCCTAGAAGAATATGCCACTGTGGGTCTGCTACGCCCGCGATCCTAGCTTCATCAAATTTATACCCTCACGGCAGCAGTGGTAAGTGGAAGAAGCCTGCCTGAAGAACTTGTTGTGAACCACGTGAAGGGGTTCCCCGTTACCCGTTCCACTAGCCACTTGTAGTCTATTTTTGGACAGATAAGCCACGAGACTGCTAAGCAACCACTAAACCGGTATCTCCGTTTGCCATTTGTCGAGGTTTTGCTGGCCGGTTGTCTACGCCAAGAACGGGGTTTAACTGCTAGGACTTATTAGGGTGCTTCTGTGTTTGGTGAACGGAGTTTCGCAGCGCATTGCGCTATAGGAATCCAAGAGGTATGACTGCATGTATTGGACACATCTGCTATGTTAGCTGTATGGAGGATGGCACGAGCTGCAATTAACGTGTCACTTCATGCGCAGGGTTGTCGGCAGAGACCAGTGAGCACAAATCATCCTAAGCCCTTTAAAAAAGTTCGAAGATATAAATATATTTTTTGGAGGTAGCTGTGACACAGCCCTCATTTTAGTACAGAAATTCCGTTATTTACGACAGCTACTACTCAAACTTTATTGAGATAGTTAAAATGGCGTGAACTTGCTGCTATACCCAAAGGTAATTTTCTTCTTTAAATTGGGACCAACAAAAACCACTTTTTACAACAAGCTAGATAAAATTCGTTTTCACCCGTGCTTAGACTTCCTTACTTGCTTTCATTCTTAATTTCTTCTATTTGTCCTTTATCTTGCATATTTTGCTGATATTTTCATTTTTTCATTTTTCCAAAAGGACTGAAGGAGTTGCCATAAAAGAAAATGGTTATTTATGAATTTCCATAGAACTTTGTGTGGGCTTTAAGCAAATCGTAGAGCCATATGAAACACCATAAACATTAATATCAACACGAGCATGCATTCAATCATTGGTTTGTTGACATGTAATATGTATGTGTGTGTGTGGCGTGCACAAACAAGAAAAATGCTGACACCAATATGAATTGGAAATGAAAGCATAAAAGCACTTCATCTCTTTTTTATGTCAGCTTTGCTATTTTACTACGGAATTATCACTTTTGCTTTGCACAACGAATATTTGTTTGTATTTATCTATAGATTTGCGATAGCTGTTGTTGTTATTGTACCATTATGTATGTATGTGCCGCTGGACAGGATTTCCGCAATAGCAGCAAATCATAAGGCTCATGCCAATGCAAAAATGACAAATTGCGCCTAACAAATACCCCCACATATTCCCATAAACATAGCCATACATACACACTCCATGCATACATACACTTTCTTAGATTTATATCAATCGGAGTACGGGGCGTATGAGTGATATTTTATGAGAAAGCAGACATCATGCTGCGTACAAAATAAACACTCATACGCACTGCTACTCCTTTGTATGGCAAGAGGAATCGAAAAAGGGTTGATGGAACTGTGAATTTAGGATTAACATTGATAGAATCCAATTTTATATGTGTGATTAGGAAATCGGACAAAATAATTTTACCTTTAATCTCTACATTCTACTCTATATTTACCATAGATAACAAAGATGTTGTTCTTCGACATTGATTATTTTATTTCATTTTAACTTTTAGTTTAATTGTATTTTATTTTATTTTATTTTATTTTATTTTATTTTATTTTATTTTATTTTATTTTATTTTATTTTATTTTATTTTATTTTATTTTATTTTATTTTATTTTATTTTATTTTATTTTATTTTATTTTATTTTATTTTATTTTATTTTATTTTATTTTATTTTATTTTATTGTATTTTTTTTTATATTTTTGTTTATTTTTATTTTAAATATCGGTCGCTAATCAGGCTTCGTGATTTATTATAACAGACTTGCTTGCTTCAATACTGTCATTTTCTAGAAAAGAGGGACTCAGGAAGCTATCTGCGAAATTCATTGGTTCCAGTACCAGTTATTTACTCTGCAGAACGGCGCATTGATCAAAGGACACGCTGCGCTCCTTTTCTTATTCGAAACCGTTTCTGTTGTTGTTTTATGTCGGATGGCTAGGCGGAATCATAGAGTTACTTCGTGCTTGGCTGTCTAGCTTTTAGTAGAATTAGACGGGGGTACTTCGCTCATGGTTTACTCAGATCTCTGGGGACTTATCCGGGGTCAAGGTTCGTTTTATTCGGAATGATATCGTTGCAGCAGAGAATGATTAAAGATGTCACCGTCATTTCAAATGATATAACAACGGACTTTTATATTGTCTACTTTTACCACTACCAGCACCTTTAGATCTCCTCAATCCTCAAACACCCTTTCCCACTCTACACCTACAATTATGAAACGTGCTGTACATTTGTGCATATATAACGTCTGTATGTATTTGCAAATGTTTGCTCAGCACGACTATGACGGCAATGAAAAATGCAATGACAGGGCAATGCAAAAGGCCTTGTCTCTGACGTCGCTGCTGCCGTCATCGTCACCCTCACCCGGCTGCATATTTGCGCATGACCTTCAACATTGATTGTAATTTTACCCAGAGATTTAAGCGAAGACTTTTAAATGACCGACAAACCCTAAAATTGTTACTGCACAAGCATGTACATGTATCAGACATAGCTACTCACATACATATTTACGCTTCACTGCATAGCTTTAATGAACATAAAATTTTAATTGAAACAAATTTCATTTAAATATTTTTTGCTAGCTCTGTTAATGCGTTCGATACCTACATGTAGCTGTGGCAAGTGGCTGTTGGGCACTCAACGATAGGAACGATGACACACGAACGCGAATATGCAACAGGATGCGTTGGCGTCATCGAGTAATCACAACAACATTTGACATTTGCATCGCAGCTGGTCGCCAAGCACACCGTTGTATGAACTATGACATTTAGCAGTTGGGAGCTTTGCCCGGGACCGACCACGACGCAAGGCTATGATGATGACATAAAGGCACGTGCAGCATCGCCAACGCTTACCCCGCACTTACGTTTTGCGAATGCTCAAATGCGCTTCTGAATTGTTATAGTATGGACGTGTCGTATTGGTTTGGGGTTTTAATTTGGCTGTGGAATTTTTGCTTTAGTTTTCGGCCTTTAAGTGTGTGAGTAGGTTGGTACTGTATTGCATAACTGTAAATATATACAAAAAGTACGTTTTCATAACGGTTCATATATATTCAACTAGATCTACGTTCACTTGAGAATTGTTGATGTGTGTGAGTGTGCGTAGTATGATGGCGGAAATTGCATAACCCAAGCCATCTCCTATGTGCCTAGGAAAAATAAAAAGAAAAAGAAAAATAAAAAGAAAGAGAAAAAAGGAAAAGCAAAAGAAAAATTAAGAAAAAAGAAAAAAACAAAAAAGAAAGGAAAAAGATAAAAAAAACAAAAATTAAATTTAAATTTGAAATAAAAATAAAAATAAATATAAAAATAGAAATAAAAAAAAAAATAAAAAGAAATATATAAACAAGAAGATGCAGAAAAAAAACCAAGAGAAAAATTAAAAAAAAAGAAAAGAGAAATGAAAAATCAAAATATAAATAGGAATGGTAAAAATAAAAAGAAAAGTTATTGAATTGACTAACTCGAGTTCAATACCGGTTTTGTTATTTATATAATTACAAACAGGAAATTCGGAAAATATTAGAAACAAACACTTTCTTTTGAATGGAATTTTGCCGTCGCGCTCACCATCGCTGGATCATAAGAACAAAAAAAAAGAAGGGTAAAAAGGCAAAAAGAAGAAAAAACTAAAAAGAATCGGAAATGCAAAAGAAAAAAAGACAAATAAAGAAAATCAACTAATAAAAAAAAGATCAAAATAAATAAAAGAAGATGAAAAATCAAAAAACAAACAAAGCTGTCAAATAACATACTTTTTTTCAAATGCGAAATCGCATCGCAATACCGAGTTACCCTCGATAGAAGAATTAAGTTTCGGTCGTACGTTGTATGGAAGAAAATACGCAACATCCTCGCCAAAAAAAATTCAAAAAATTCAAGGAAAATTTTGGGGTACTTCCAATTTGCACATTATCGTGCTAAACTTGATTGTGCTACAAAACTGCGTAAAAATTCTACCCTCAGTCAATTTTTCAAATTGTAATGAACTTTTCTGAAATTTGTGTAAACTTTAAAACTTTTAAAATTGGATGTAAAAAATAAAAACTGGGTCTTAAATTTTGTTCTCCGGTAAAATGTATTTATGTGATTTCTGTTATAGATTTTTGTACCTACTAAATGAAAATTATTAAAATTACATAAATAAATATATTTTAAAACTATAACCATTTTCAACTTTGGATCTATTTCAACGCACTTCGAAGCATCTTTAGTTACTCAAACTGATTAAGTACAGCCTTTTTGCCGGCAATTGAATCCATGTGGCCACATAAGCAAAACTTTCACTTTTAAAATTAATTAAAAGTATTCGCAACACAGAACCAGCAAGCAAAGAAAACGAAAGAAGAAGAAAGTGGAAAACTTCCATTTAAAACTTTTCAAAGAAACACTTAGCAACTGGAGCAAACAGAAAAGCTCGATGAAATGTAAAAACAACACATTTTTAAGAATGTCAGCACATAAAAAAGAAACGACATACAAACAATATTTAAATGCAACAAAATAGAAGTTTTAAACATTTTGAAGAAAATGTTATTGTTATAATTTATTCTGGCACATGCCATTATGCACAGCGTCAGTGGTCTGGTTTATTATGTACATATGTATCTATTTTTTTTTTGTTTTAATAAATTTGTGTTCGTTTGGAAGTTTTGATTTGTTAAATCAATTTTGTATGCTCTCGGCCATTTTTGTTATTTTTGTAGAATGGATTTTTATTTTATATGCTTAACCTGAAGATTTTATCCTAACTAATCAGTTCGTTTGCTGCCATCAAAGTAGACAATCTTTCCACCGAAAAGTTATGACATATTATAGGTCTCTACCACGGTCTTCTATATCTATCGCTCCCCCTCTAGTACACTTCTCTCTCTCGCTTTTATTTTCAATCTACTTTGTCTTGACTCTCTTTCTATCTTTTTTACCTACATAATTGCCACAAATCGGGTACAACTAAACAAATAACCAACCGAGTACTCGTACACGAATTGAAAAGGCGATTGGAGGACTACTATTTATTTAAAACTAAGGGAGCTGTGAACAGCTTTCTTTTGTTCCTTCGATACTCCTGTAATTCTCAGCCGACTTATAAAATATTCTTAAGACATAGGTGGAGTTTGTAAGAGCAGGCTCAAATGGGCAGTGACGTGCAACTCGATATCCACTGCTAATCTCCTGCTTCAGTTCACGCCAGGTGACTCTGTTAACCCAGCTTGCGGGCTAATACCGGTTTCTGCATTTCTGCCAGAAGAAAGAGGTTCGATAATACCTTAAGCTCATCATAAATGTTAATCTATTTGCATACCATCAGTGGAAACTCTTTTTATAAGCCATCAATTTAAAATTACTTTGAAATTTAAAATGGTTGCATTTTCAAATAGCCCCATACAATATTGCATATAAGGGTGATTTGGAAAAAAAAATTTCGCTCAGCATAAAGGTAGAATTTGTGCTTTATAAAAGACAAGATTTTAAGAAAAATATTCAATCGACATTTATTTTTAAATAAAAAAATTATTGGGATTGTTGTTGGAGCAAAGCTCGAATTTTTATGTTTTGTTTGTTATTTGATATTATGAAAAAGCCCTTCTGTATCTAAATCTGTTCTATGAACGCGCCTAAAAATATTCCACTTTCCTTGAGTTGACATAAAAAATATATGTACCAAAGAATGTATAAATGAAATAAGCAAATGGCACATTAGAGGAAAAATGCATCGTGACGCTACAGGGCATCATAGCTTAGTTGTTAGAGTACTCTAGCAGCTGCTTTAGTGCAGACACTTGGGTTCGTATCTCAGTGTCCGAGAAGGGGTCTGATGAGAAGTTGGGCACTTCGCTGTGCGTATCGTTGTAAAAATTATTATTTATGGAATAACAGGCGATTAAACCAAATACGACCGTTTTTGAATTTTATTTTACTATTTTGGTCCTTAAAAAAATGTCGATTCTAACTATTATTAGTTTATTTCTTTCTGGTTATTTCCTTTAAACGAAAATATAAAATTCACCCTACTGCATACATCCCAATGTGTAAGCAATCATCGAGTATCCATATGTAAAATAGATAAATTCTAAAATTATACTCGTCGAAGCAATCTTGCAAAACCATTTGCTGTTGCAGAGAGCAATCATACGCCTCCCACGCAAACACAAGCATGGAGCTGGCTTAGAAAATCCATCGAACGTTCAGTTGAAAGCACTTTAAGGGTTGCACTTAAATGCATCGATTTTTCGTTCCCCCAACAGCAGCGCATGTTTTTATCATTTTACATTGCATATGTCAATGCATGGGGTTATTTGTGTTATGGTATGCTTTTCTGCATGTTTCTATTAATTTCAGTTGACCTTGAGCATTCAGTTAGCACAGCAAGGCGGATGGGTTCACAAAATTTGCACCACAAGCAGTTGTCGTATTTAGTAGGGTTCATGTAAGCTAAAAATATATATGCATTGCTAAATGAACAGATATACATTCTTAATGGATTTCTCATGCTATATTTCTATTGCAGCCCTGTAGGTAATGGTGCTAACTGTAAGCTTACTCCTGTAAAACTACAAAAGCATAGGAGTATAAAATTATAAAAGTGTAGAAGTATAAAAGTATAAAAGTATGAAAGTATAAAAGTATGAAAGTATAAAAGTATAACACTATAAAAGTATAGAAATATACAAGTACAAAAGTACAAAAGTATAAAAGTGAAAAAGTTTAAAAGTATGAAAGTATAAAATTGCAAAAGTATAAAAGTATAAAATTACAAAAATATACAAGTATAAAAGTTTACAAGTATGAAAGCATAAAAGTATAAAAGTACAAAAATATACAAGTATAAAAGTTTACAAGTATGAAAGCATAAAAGTATAAAAGTACAAAAGTATAAAAGTATAAAATTACAAAAATATACTAGTATAAAAGAACAAAAGTATAAAAGTTTGAAAGTATGAAAGTATAAAAGCGTAAAAGTATAAAATTACAAAAATATACAAGTATAAACTTATAAAGGTCTAAAAGTATAAAAGTTTAACAATATACAAATATAAAAGTACAAAAGTATAAAAGTATAAAAGTATAAAAGTATAAAAGTATAAAAGTATAAAACTATAAAAGTATAAAAGTACAAAAGTATAAAAGTATAAAAGTATAAAAGTAAAAAAGTACAAAAGTATAAAAGTTTAAAATTATGAAAGGACAAAAGTTAAAAGTATAAAAGTATAAAAGTGTACAAGTATAAAAGTACGAAAGTATAAATGTATAAAATTACAAAACTATACAAATATAAAAGTATAAAAGTACAAAAGTATAAAAGTATGAAAGTATAAAAGTATGAAAGTATAAAAGTATAGAAGTACAAAAGTATAAAAGTATAAAATTACAAAAATATACAAGTATAAAAGTTTACAAGTATGAAAGCATAAAAGTATAAAAGTACAAAAGTATAAAAGTATAAAATTACAAAAATATACTAGTATAAAAGAACAAAAGTATAAAAGTTTGAAAGTATGAAAGTATAAAAGCGTAAAAGTATAAAATTACAAAAATATACAAGTATAAACTTATAAAGGTCTAAAAGTATAAAAGTTTAACAATATACAAATATAAAAGTACAAAAGTATAAAAGTATAAAAGTATAAAAGTATAAAAGTATAAAAGTATAAAAGTATAAAACTATAAAAGTATAAAAGTACAAAAGTATAAAAGTATAAAAGTATAAAAGTAAAAAAGTACAAAAGTATAAAAGTTTAAAATTATGAAAGGACAAAAGTTAAAAGTATAAAAGTATAAAAGTGTACAAGTATAAAAGTACGAAAGTATAAATGTATAAAATTACAAAACTATACAAATATAAAAGTATAAAAGTACAAAAGTATAAAAGTATGAAAGTATAAAAGTATGAAAGTATAAAAGTATAAAACTATAAAAGTATAAAAGTACAAAAGTATAAAAGTATAAAAGTATAAAAAATAAAAAGTACAAAAGTATGAAAGTATAAAAGTATGAAAGTATAAAACTATAAAAATATAAAAGTACAAAAGTATAAAAGTATAAAAGTATAAAAATAAAAAAGTACAAAAGTTTGAAAGTATGAAAGTATAAAAGTTAAAAGTATAAAACTATAAAAGTATAAAAGTACAAAAGTATAAAAGTATAAAAGTAAAAAAGTACAAAAGTATAACAGTTTAAAAGTATGAAAGTATAAAAGTTAAAAGTATAAAAGTATACAAGTATAAAAGTACGAAAGTATAAAAGTATAAAATTACAAAACTATACAAGTATAAAAGTATAAAAGTATAAAAATAAAAAAGTACAAAAGTATAAGAGTATGAAAGTATAAAAGTATGAAAGTATAAAAGTATAAAACTATAAAAGTATAAAAGTACAAAAGTATAAAAGTATAAAAGTATAAAAATAAAAAAGTACAAAAGTATAAAAGTTTAAAAGTATGGAAGTATAAAAGTTAAAAGTATAAAAGTTTAAAAGTATAAAAGTATAAAATTACAAAAATATACAGGTATAAAAGTATAAAAATATAAAAGTATAGAAGTTTAACAGTATACAAGTATAAAAGTATAAAAGGGTAAAACTACAAAAGAATAAAAGCATAAAAATACAAAAGTATAAATTGTACCCCCAACCTGCTTTTGCCAAAACATTAAGGACTGCCCGTTTACCTTTGCCAGAGTGTCGAAACTGAAGGTGATGCTTTTGTTTGTTTGGCGGCCCTAACCTGCGTGCGCTAACAAGAGAGCTTCACGAAATATTCAGTGAATCAAAACTATAACGCATTTAATATATTTCTAAAAACATTTGATAATACAAATATAGCTACAATCAGTTTCAAAAGAAGCTAAAACTAAAAGTGTTTCAAGGGGTCGTAAAGCCATCGAACACTTTCCTTTTTCTTCTTGCGTCCCCCGCAGCATAAGGAATCAATCCAAGACAACCACAGCACTTCCAGATAGAGGCCAAGGCAACTCGGGCATGTCTCTAAAGTTGCGTCGTGTTTTCGTGCAAAATGATTCCACTTTGGTCAAAGTACATTTCTTGATTGTTGAAACGCCGCCAATAATTACGATGCGATCATTCAGTGTGGCAATGTCGTGGCCATGTCTAAGATGCAGGAGACGGGAGACAGGGAGAGCCAGTCGGAGCACATAACAAATTGTTTTGGATTAGGAAACATGAAAGTATTGAGTAAATCACATGGGTGTGCTATTAATCATTTAATCTAAGTCGTCAATTAACCTAAACTTGATTAATTAATTAATCAAAGATAAAATTTAGTAATTAGCGATTAATCGAAACGATTTATTTTCGGATTAATGAAACTTTTCTAGTTGAATTCACTATTTATTTTTTTAGTAAATAGTAATTACTCCAAGTCCGAATGAACAGAATCCGATTAATCAACAGCTTTGATTAATCGGAAAATTTGTTAATAAAAATTTTGTTTAATCGATGCATCGCGCATCCTTGATACACAATTGAAATATAGCTACTTACCTGGCCCATTTAATATCTCCATAGTGGTGCCAAATACCTGCACTAAAATTATAATGATCCACAGACGACAAGGAAGTCAAAGTATTTTCGGAATCGAAGCCAATACCACCGACGAGATAGAGTTCGTTCTCGGATGGTCTACAAAATTTGCCAAATAAGCTGAATGGAAATAATGAAAAAGATGATTTAGATGAATAAAGCTATCCGACTAGTAATTCAGTCTATCCGACTAGTAAGACCTCGAAGATCTTGTGAACTCATCTGATGTGTCCCCTCGTTGGTGTTGTTTTTGTTGTTGTTGTTGTTGTTGCTTTGGTATCGACAAAAACAATGCCCGACTGTCGTGGTAGCGATTTATGACCAGTGAAACCTTCTAGGTCATGTCACCCCTCCTTCCGTAAGGAAGGATAAGATGGGTAATGAGAGGTGAGAGGCATCATATCCGTAGATCAACCATCGAGTTGCATGTCATTACCTTTGTGCATATTAGTCGCCTCTTACGACCGGTATGCCTACCTCGAGCATATTCTAAGCCCCTAACCGGTAGATGTGACTATTTAGTCTGCTCAAACTTTTATTTCAAATTAACCCCATCTAAAGATCTTGTCAAAAAATCCACTTCCCAAGGCTTGTAATAAAATCTATTACAAGTCAATTAATAACCTCTACTGGCTATTTTAGATTGCAACTAGATGCTAGGAAGGGTCGGGTTCTTGTTACTGTCTTCAAGTCTGCTATGACCTGTGGGACAAAACTCGGGTAGAGTCGCATACTAGTTAAGTACAGGGTGGCGCAAAAGTAATCCTCCTATCAGAAAATGCTAGAAAATTTTGCGATTGGCCCCTAAAGTCAGTTCTGTTTTGACATTTGTGTAGTAAACACATGCGAAATACACGTTAATAAACAATGTTACGCTACACTGCTCCAGAACGCGGAATATTGCTGACTATTTATTTGACCAATAATCGGTCGGTGAAAAACGGTTACTGCGCAAAAGTAATCCTCCTATCAGAAAATGCTATAAATTTTGGGATTGGCCCCTAAAGTCAGTTCTGTTTTGACATTTGTGTAGTAAACACATGCGAAATACACGTTAATAAACAATGTTACGCTACACTGCTCCAGAACGCGGAATATTGCTGACTATTTATTTGACCAATAATCGGTCGGTGAAAAACGGTTACTGCGCAAAAGTAATCCTCCTATCAGAAAATGCTATAAATTTTGCGATTGGCCCCTAAAGTCAGTTCTGTTTTGACATTTGTGTACTAAACACATGCGAAATACACGTTAATAAACAATGTTACGATACACTGCTCCAGAACGCGGAATATTGCTGACTATTTATTTGACCAATAATCGGTCGGGGCCAAAAGGTTACTGTGAATGATGAGCGCTACAGAGCAATGATCAACGAGTTCTTTTTGCCGCAACTTGATGAATTGGGATTGGAAAACATGTGGTTCCAACAAGACGGCGCAACAGCACACACTGCACGTGCCACAACCGATATGCTGAACATCGGAAGCTTACTTTTGCGCCACCTTGTACTTGGCCACCAGCTCGACTGTAGAGCGAACGATTGGGATTCTTCAGACCTTCTAGGCCATCCCACCCTATCATTCCATAATATTCTTAGGGTAGCCAAAGACGTAAAAGTATCTGAGTTGACTTGGTCAGCCCTTTTAGCGTATAATGAAACTTTAAATCTCTTTCTTGTATGAAAAAGGATTTGTATAAAGTATTTATTTCCGCTTTCAATGACTATTCAAAGTTAGTTGTTAAGCAATTTTTGCACCTATAAAGTTTTATTGATCTGAAATTTTAATTAACGATTTAGTCAAATTTAGCTCGCAAAAAAGCAATCTTTGGCAAGCCATATATGAGTACAATTTCCACTTCACCACCCAGCGCCGCTAAACACTTCACAAACTATCACATCCGCTTGAGTATTTTGACATAGAATTGAAACACATGCATGCACCAGAGGCGGAATTTTATACTTGGGGCGATTGAGGGGTTCGCTAAAAAATTACCTTTGGGCCTAAAAACTGAATATACGTATTATTTAATTGTATGGCTAACTCAGATGCTTACGACAGATTAAGGTGGCTGCCCCTCGAATGGCCACACTGGAGGCCTGCTGGTCCATTGTGACATCAACTATGTGAACCGACCTTCCTTCAGTTTAGGAGAAAACTAAACCGAAAAATCGATCGCCTAATGTCGCCAATTTCTGGAGAGCCCAGCTCTACTCGTTTAAACATTCAATAAGTCTCTCGGACATAGGAGGGTATTTACATAGAAATTTCGCTTCCCTATTCGTTCTTCGTAAGTTGGACAGACCTAATGTAGGTCCCACCTACTTCACAGAGCCTCTTTGTAAGCATGGGGTTACTAGACTAGGCCGTAGTTAATTTGCTTTCATTTCCTGGCATACAGGGTAATGAACTGAGGGACCAGATTAGTAAAGTTCAATGTAGGTGCCATAAAGGGGACAAAAGTTATCCCACTGAGGCCCAGTAAAAGTCTCAGCCCAGTTGTTGTTGTTATAGCGTTGCTTCGCCCTCCCTACTCGTCACTTTCCTTACCTACCATTGCATTCAAAATCTTCACGGCCTCAATAGTTTGAGATTGTTGAGCAGGTGAACAGATAGTTAGTGTCATGAGTAGACACACCACGTGCCGGGCAAACATTTGGTATGTCAGGGTTCAGTTTGGATAGGTAAGAGCTTAGTCTGTTACAGTATCCAGAACGAAGTTCGGTCAGCATGACTCTTGTCCCCCTTGGCAGTTCGTGTTCCTCTTCGACCATAGGTGGAGCTTGTATTGGAATGACGGCACAGCTCTCATTACAGCGGCTGATGGCATATGTAATATGTCCAGATCCTAAAACCAATTTTGATCCCTGCTCACCAGATAAAGTTAAGACACCCCTGACAGCCATAACAAGCTTACCGTGGTATACGCAAATGCTGTTTTGATTTAATCCATCGCCCGCCTTCACCGCTTCTACCACAAAGCCCAATAGTAGGCACAGTACAACCAACAACACCAACACTACCACCATTGGTACCGACTGAAGCGGCAGTAGTGACAGCGACATCACCATTCACATCATTGACTCTTGCCATTGCCGTATCCGAAACGTATTCGTCACTCGTATAAGTACATTTCAAACTATAATACTCCAACGAATCGGTAATTACATCCACAACTGCACTTTTTGTTGCAGCAAATCTGTCACCATTGCCATTGTCACTTTTTACCGCACCGTCACCACCACCACCATCATCGAGAGCATCACCATTTAATCCACTTGTGTCGATAGCTGTTGTTTTTATTGTTGGACCACCGATGAAGCCATCATTGACGACGTCGTGTGTTCTCGTTTTAGTTTCGATTATGCCACCAGCTATCCAAATCTCGTTATTTATCATAGTCGCCATCATGCCATAGCGACCCACATGCAATGATGCTTTCTAAAATTGAATTCATATTAGAACAAAGTATGGAGTAGAATGAGCCGAAGAGAGAGAAAGAAGGGCGAGTAGTAGAGTCGTATTCATAGTGAATGTAACGTTATTTAATAGTATTTGTAGTTGCATTGTTGGTTTTGTTGTTTAATTTGAATCTTTTGTTATGGAAATTGGATTGTTCAATTTGAATACAAAATTGTCCTAGTAATTTTTTAATTGCTTAATTTTAACATTTTTAAATAAATGTTGCATACCTTTTCACATTTTTAGTCTTTTGATGTTTTTGACAAAGAAAGAACCCAGGAAAATCCCATGAAAACCGGCTCTTGTTAGTAATTTTTACTGTAACACTCCGAATATTTAAGTTTTACATTTTCACTTACCTTTTTCCATATTTTACGGTAAACATTATAGTACCACACCGTACGCAAGGCCGTTCCATTAACCCCTTCACCGCCAATAATGAAAAATCCATTCGAACAGTTAGCTTTAGGTTGATTCGGCCGGGCTCTAATTCCTTTACAACGGTCACACGAAACAGCACCGCCACAATACTCGTCGCTTACAATTGCTGCGAAATCTCTACGCAGTTCAGGTAAATTACTCTCGAAAGACCATTTAAGAGCTTGTGGATCGAAACTCCAAACAGATTTTTCGAAAACCTATTAAATGGATAAAGTTGGTTTTAGTTAGATCGAAATTTTTAAATAATTTAAAGGAGTCCCACTGTAATTTACACTTGGAGGTCAGACCCCTTGCTTGCAATGGCTAAATCAAGGTCGGGACTATCGTTAGCTAGCATAGGCCTACTCGGGACACCGTTAAAAAGTTCAGCAGAAACACATACATACGATTCTCGGACTAATTTTAATACCAATCCGAGTGAACCTTCGCATTTCTTCAATTCCAAGCCGAAAACAAGTGGGGAGCTCACATTAAGCGCACCGAACATTGTCGTCATCCATTAGGATAAGGATTTCCGCTTAAATTATCCTGGTCAGCCATCGGCCATTTTAACCGGCTCTTTTATGAATGGTGTCTGACACTCCATCGCACCTAGAATATAATTTTTTATTTAACATTTGTTTACTCACCGACTTCTTAGTGCAACCGAGCGCCGTTTTTGTGCCCCCAATGATGTAGATAAGTCCTTTGCATACAACAGCGGCATGATGATGACGTGAGCCAAAAGGCAAATAGCACAAATGTTTCCATTGCCTTGAACCAGCATCGTAGAACAGCACACGATCGCCATAATTATCCAACTCATTGAATGGGGAGTTAAGCCCACCACAAGTATCACAGCCACCAATACTGTTATGATAATGCATAGGATTTGCAATATCGGCATCACTTCCCCCAAATATTTGCGACCTCTTACGTTGTTGTTGCAATAACATCAACTTATCATGCTGGCAATGTTGACAATATGGATCGATGCCACCAAATATTAAGATCCTGCGTCCCTTTAAGCTGCTCAAAGAAGAGAAGCAATAATTAGTTCCTAGTAGGCTTGGGTAACCTTTGAACAAATATGGCAACTTTGCAAATGTAAATTTATGTATGTTATTTTAAAACGTGTGGCAACTAACTTCTTTGTCATTTGTCGAAACAGCTGATTGAGTTCCTGTTATTTTTCTAAATTGTATCCTTTAACATATTTCGCAAGATTAGTAATTTACATGCAATAGAAAATGCTTAAATTATTTCTTATAGAAATTAAACTATTGGAGGTGATAATGTGTGTTTGATGAATAATGATTTCTTTAAAGAAAGTTGTGATGCAAGGAAATTGAAAGGCAATGAAATGCGGAGCGCTTCAACTGGTTCAACAATAGTTCAATAAGGTCATCTAACTAAGAACCTAAACAATATATTGGATGAATTAGAAGTGAACTAAGCCCCCAACTCTAGTTCCCATTTGTCCATTCAAAATCTACATTAGAAACTCACGCTCTAAAATCCAATTCTCCTGCTGTAAGTCCAAGATATGTGGGTACTGCTGATGTCATATGTGACGCATGTTGTTTCTCTTCTTCTTCCCGCAGTAGCTGCATACTTGGCTTTTCGATGCGTTGAACAAATGTTTCCTCGGAATCGTTCACTTTGTTAAAAGGCGTTTGAGAACTATTCGTGCATAGTATGGGCATTGATTGTATCAATGTCTTAGGACCATTAGCATCGCCAGTACCAGGACCATTATGTATGCAACCCCCGGTGAGACAGTGTTGCCATTCATTACTTGGCATATGCTCATCACTCAGTATTCTATGGGTTTCACATTTCATTGCATGCATTTCGCATGGAATTTTTATGTCTTCATTGTGATAGTTGTGGCTCATGTTGCTGTTGTCGTTGTTGTGCACATTGGCGGTATATTGGTAATTGTAAATTGATCCATGTTCGCTTTGTTCCTGAAATTGGGCATATCGTGGCTGGTGGCGACTATGTTTGTGATGATGAAGATGCTCATGTCGCGCTTTGTATTGCATCTCATGACAACTGGAAGCTGTGGAGGGCAATCTTTGACTTGTTGAGATTCTACTAGGATTTTTAGTGCTCGCAGAATTCCCTATGACAGTTCTTTCTTCATCATGCACTCGTTGGTCTGGGGAAAAAAGTGAAATATAAAAATTCGAAAACAATAAGTCCAAAGTTTAATTTCGCAGTCCAAAATACAGTTACGGTTACGAAACTATGCTTGATCCCTAGTATTTCATTCCCAGAAAGTACTGGAATTATTTGAGTTATGACCAAGCAATGGTTATGATATTAGTGTACGCACCGATCTTAGCGAAGTGATGTTAAGACAATGTGTTCTTGCGTTCTCGTCCAGCAGTCTTGTAGACGGTCAACCGTGACCTTTGCAGATAGAAATTTTACTTCAGTGCGGTCCCGCCAACATATTAGCTTAAGGGTCCACTGAAGGAGGCAGGGTCTGTTTTTCAATCCCCAAGTCCGGGATGAGCGCTAAGTTTGTGATTCGCCACCTTTAAAAGTATTTCCAGTAAAGAGGAAGCAAAGCTTCGAATCACGAATCATCATTTCCTTGATGATTATCACGGTAAACTTAGCAGTCACCATAATTTGAGGACATTTATTCGAAATATCCGGACTTTTAATAGAGCGACTTAAGGGTGCCAAATATAACGTCTTACAATGTGAATAATACCCAATCCCAGCATGAAAGAGTTCGTCAAGCAACCTGGCAAAAGCCTGATCGAAGTATTCATTATAGCTCCAGCGTCATGTAGTCTTCACTGTTTGACATCGCAGTATCAACTTGGGCCTCCCTCTTCACTTGAATGATTAAACCGAGCAATGGGAGCATAAAGAATATTTAAGAAGTACAGGAATTTCCCACTGCCAGGGAATTGAAGTAGGTTGCCAGTATGACCATGCAGCGCACGGAAAACCACGCAGAAACCTCAAGCGGGTTATGGGCTTAGAATATACTCGCCCAAGGTATGCTGTCGTAAGAGACGACTAAAGTGCACGAGCCTAAGGTTAGGCCTACCAGACAGTGTCCATATCCATTCCGATAAACAAGGCTGTGATTCGAAGGTTTGAATGGGATGTACATGGAAATATTAATATTTTGAACTATGACAAAGTACTCGTACCCATCGCTTACTGAGGAACTGAATTGAGTAAGCAATTCTTTCGACGAACAAAAATCATTCTTTAAAAAGCAGATGTACGACGCAAAAGCAAGAGCGATTGCAGATGAGATGATCGCTGGGGTAATCAAGAGAAAAGTTCTGTACGGTACCAACGATGTCATAGTTCAAAGCGTAAAAAAGTAACTCAGGACATATAATGAAACACGAACTCCCAAAAATTATTCCCATCTACACTGAAGTGAAGAAAATTCTACGTGTTCATATCAAATCGTTCACATACAGTCCATCTACTTCCTGAAGGCATTAGCTCCTAACTGTATCGGATTAATATCCGGCAGGAACAAGATTTACACCCAGTACTACGTTTCTAGAACCGGTCCCTCAAATCATAATTTTACACAAATACTTGAGCGTATGTGCATATATATTTATTTACCTTGAGCAAGCTGTTTGCGTTGCCTTAAACTGGACTCTACTTGAACACACTGATCGCGACACTGCATCGTATAAACGGAAGCCTGTAATGCAGACAAAAGAAAAAAAAGAAAACCAAATCAAATCTCAACGCAAATGCAATTTCTCATGAATCTTTATTTATTTTTTTGTTTTATATATGTACATATATATATATTTATGTATATAAAATGGAATCACAATAATTTACGCAAAATGCCAAATCACAAATTACAACAAAAAATTTTATGAATTAAGTCATAAGACAATTTATAGAGTGACTTATACTACATACTACACATACATATATGTATGTATGCACATATATTTCATTAGTAGAGTCAATTAATTTAAGGGGAGAGGAGAGGAGAGCAAGTAAATTTACAACAACAAAAAAACACGTTAACATACTAAATTTGGCTCGTTCAATTTCCGACAATCGGCACGCACGCAGCACTGCATCGACTTCTCCACACCTTTAGCCATTTCCAGTGAACGCCAATAATCCTTGCCAATTGTATGTATCATTTCTAGATACTCCAAAAATGATTTATATGTCACATATTGCATATTCGGGCATTCGAGCCGGTGATGATAGTTGCATTCTTTATCAAACACCCATTGCCGTTGAACCGGTGCGACGAGTTGATAACGTTCTAGGAAGTGTAAGAATTCCTGACGATTTTCACCATAATACAATTGGGTTGTGGTATAACTGTAAAAAGAGTGATGAAGTGTTTGAAATGATATATGCCAGTGGAGGCATGATAGACATTTAAATGTGGCGAGTGCTGCTACTTACGATATGCCATCGTTGATCATGCGCTTGACCTCGGGATGACTGGCAATACGATCTATCTCTACGCAATCAATATTCTTGTTTAGGGTCACAAGAAACCATGGTGGCATCAAGCTAAAACGTACACATTTCACCACTTTCAACATATCAGGCTCACGTTCCTCCCAATTGTAATTTAGCCAACGCACAACTGACATGAAAATCTAAAAGGGGTTAAAGCGGATTAGATGATATTAAAAGCTCTGGGAATGCCAAAATAAAATAGTCATCGTCCATATAATGATTCTCAATTGTCGAAAAATCGCTCCAATATATATCAACTGTCGAGATCTGTAAGTGGGCGACTTTAAACAATTGTTTGGGTATGCAGTTGTAACCGTATTTCGCCCTGCATTACTCATTTCTGAAGATTAATCAGGGTTGTATTGAAATAACGGCGTTTGGTCGTGCAAAATCCAAGCTATTTCAGTGCATAGACCCCTCTACCGTCTAACAGTCATAAGACAAACTATCAGCTGGGCGCGTTTTCTGTAAAAATAATCACTTTGCCTTTTTTAATTCTAAAAAAGAAATGCTTGAGGACTACTCCACAGACAGTATTAGGTGCGGTAATGTCAATATTTGTTTCTAGGACAACAGCGTTATTGGATTAGTGTGAAAATAACGCCGATGTTTTCATCTAGACAGTATTCGCATTCTTTCATTTCCTGGTCTACGGGTGCAGAAAAGAGATGCAGATCCCTGACTTTTTTCATAAAGGTTCAGAATTCGCGCTGTAGCTCTAAAGGGAATTATCCACAGACTTTCGATAAAATCGATAGAATTTAATCTAATGAGAACCAGCCTTAACTCATTCTATAATAATAGCCGCTATTTAAAGTTGACTGAAACCTCCACTTATTGGAAGTAAATGGAAAAAGCTTAGTGTACACTGGTGTCCGAAGCCTTTAATGAGCGGGGTGACTAAATTGTCAATACCCGGGGTGTAAAATATCGCATGGCTTTCATGACAACTTTTCCAGCCGTTTCCTACCTCTTGAGATTGATACGGCTAAAAAGTTTTTGCCACATGGTAGATCCTCATGGAGTGTGCCCCACGTGTTTCTCCAGCTAGGTTTGCCAATGATCTGAATTGAACACGATAATTCGATTTTGAAAATGTATGCCTCTTTTAAATTTGTATCGATTGTTCGCGTATCGATTTTTTTTCCTTTGCTATTTGTGATGTTGAAAATAGGGAAGTTAAATGTAAAATTGCCCGTTCTTAGCAAAGGGTTGAAGGAACCTATAATGAAGATTTTGTTTCAACACCCCCTATCTCAGAGTGTCGAACTCTTCCACATAACCATTAATATATTGGTCAACTTTATCCAGCTAACAATTCTACGACCCTCAAGTTTCCCAAGGAACCTATGGAACTTTTCCTTTTGACAAGCATAGAGGTTGTTTTTTCATTTTTTCATCGTACTCCTTTTACAGTTGGGTCTTAATTATGGCTTAGGGTCGTTTTCAGAACCTCCATTTAAGGCTAACCGGCTGTTATGCAAGTAGTCCTTAGTGGGTAAGACCATCGGCTGCATATATCGAAACGAGTAGCTCTATATTTTTTATGGAAATAACTTAGAAAGGGGTTGATTCCATTAAAAGTTACTTCGAGTAGACAAGTGGATCTGTTTGAACGAAGTGATGGGCTGGCTTTAAAGATTATGAAAGTTAAAAAGTGCCATGGTTCTGCGTTAAAGCTTTCTAAAGCTTTCTTAAATGTATGTAAGAACTCGTGTACTTAATTTATCATAAGCCTTTTTTTAATTTTCGCACCCCATCTGTTTTCTAACTAGCTCCTCTCATCTTACTCACCTCAATTTCCGAATTCACACCGATCGTGTTGGAGCTCAAAAGTGTACAAATTTCTTTGGTAGCCAATTCCAAGTATTCCTTTGAAGCGACCAAAGTGAGAAAGAACTTGCAAATACGTGTCAACATCAACTGTTCCAAACTCTCTAGACCATAATTGCGTGCCTCCATATAAAGTAAAAATGCGGTGTCTTCACGGAAGCGTACATCATCGTCCAAGCAAAGCCAACATTGATTCACCAAATTTTTTATGCGTAGAAAATTTGCTGCATTAAATAATTCCAAAATGCCTTCACGTTGTACCAACGGTTCCTCGGCCAACATCCAATCGTAGACCATCATAAAAGCGCCAGGTGTTATCTTTTCCTCTGGTAATTGTATCAAGACCTCATTGTTGCATTCCATAAAAAAGTCGGAGTAGCATTGTAATACCATCATGTGACAATTGAAGGTGACGCCACCGATACGTATTTGTACATTCGGTTTGATGTGATTGTCAATCATGTTACGTAAAAGCTTATAGAGATTCTCTTTAGGCGGTTGCACGATATCTTCCCAACCCTGTATCTCATTTGTCTTGAAACCCATCTCGTGCAAAGATTTTTCTTTGAGTGTACAGATTGTTTTTGGTTTTTGTGGATCATTATTTTTGCCGGGTAGTGGAATGTTCGATGGCAAAATCTTACTGGGTGGTGGTTTTGTGGTTTTTGCAGCGCCAGTGTCGAAGGTTTCTGCAACATTTTCAAATTATTTAAGTACAAATAAACGGCGGGCATGTGTATAGCAAACTTACGTGCGAGCTTTTGGAATTCTAAGCCTGCTTCCTTAGCTTGACTTGAAGACTCCGAATTTTCTACGAAATTTAAGCTATAAAGCGTAGGAAAGAGAAACAAAAATTGGAATCAAGGCACCCTCTTGCGAATTACTAAACATTAACTCACTTCATATATTTCACATTGTTTTCCAAGTTATCGGAAAATTGTGGGGATCCAGTGGTGCCGGTTGTTGAGATGCTCGACTCATTACTCTGAAATTCGAAGTTGTTTAATTTTTTTTTAAATTGGTCACGCCTGGAAAAATGTGAGATTTTCTGAGATTACCTTATTTAGTGGTTTATCCATTTGAAAGCGTTTTTCTGGGTATGAATTGATTAAAAAATAGCTCTAACAGATAAAAATGTTGTTAAATTTGGACAGCAAAATCAAATAAAATATATTTTATTTGAATTAACGGGAAATGAAAAATCTACGAAAATTCTTTGCAGCAAAGTTTTCTTTTGAAAAATTTTCCCAATATGAAGACAACCGAGAATTGAGCAACTTTTGATTTGGGATTGCTGAAGAGTGGAAATTTTTCTGTGATAAAATAAGAAAACGATATTTTATGAAACTTTGTACGATTGTGATTGAAATAAACTTATCGATTTTAAATTAAAAAACCGAAAACTAGTCGCTTTATCGCGCTACTCAATCTTCATTCTTACGTAACGTTGGATATGTAGGTACGAACCTATTTGAAGTATTCTTTATTCCTGGGTATCAAAATCATCCTTCATAAATAGACACCTTGTCATCTCTCACCGCTAAATCCATTTTTTTCCTGTTTATCCAATCTTGAAAAGAAGGAACCTAGCATATTAATCACGACTTCCTTCCTCTGATGAAATAAGTGTGGGTCTCCTACAGCTGACTAACAAAGAATGTGGCAGGCATAGGCTCTTTCAAGAATCTGGATGACATTCCGATAGCGCTATTGCAGGATACAAAAGTCTTCTTCTTCTTTAAATGGTCATCTAACCGCCTGGGCGATTTTGACCGTCCAACATAGCTCGCCAAAAGGCTTTGTTGTTGAATTTCATTGGAACGTTGTTTTATGTGGTGGGTCCCAAACCCAACGCACAACCCGTTTCACGGGAGGTTGAATTCTATTACACGTTTGTATAGCGAGCCGCTTGATCCAAGACAGACGCTCCCTTGCAGCAGCACCACATGGTGATCAGACGCTGTTGTTTAAACCCCCCAGTAAGCCCTTAAACCGATTATGTCGGAGTGGCCTTACCAGGTTGTCGCCTTCTCACGTTTAGCTCACCACCAAACGGGTGTTCGGTGGTTACCCAGAGCATACTTGGGCGCAAAGCCCGGAAGTAGTGAGCTGCTTGAACCGCATGCAAAAGAATCGTTCTGGCCATTCCCAGGTGATCAGAAACTTTCCCCACTTGCGTGTACTTCTGCACACGGCCCCATCCTCCTACAAAAGTCAGCTCCAGTTTATATGTTCAGAGCTGCACTGAAATCGTCATTTATAGTGAAGGTACTTTGCGTTTTGCCTCAGCTTAAACCGCCGGAAGCTACAGGCAGGCAATATATAACCCCGATATTTGTATTTTTTTTATATTTTGTTATAGCAGCAGGACTTCTGCTTAGTCGACATATCCATTCAAGAACTGTTTTCTCTTTGGAAAGTTCGCGTTCTTCTGCATGTTGTTGTTGTTGTTTAAGCGACAAACCACACTCCGAAGGTTTTGAAAAGTGTTGTCGAAAGTGACAGTCCTTTGCCGGATATGAGCCCGATACACTCCTGTTCATCCTTGCGGTAAATCCCGACTGTCGTGGGAGCGATTTGACATGAAGAGTGAAACCTTCTAGGTCATCTCGCCCCCTGCTCAAGTAAGGAAGTTGTAGATGGGCAATCAGAAGCATCGTAGCCTGACCCCTGCGGGTTAGGGGGTTAAAATATGCCCGAGATAGATATGCCGGTCGTAAGAGGCGACTAAAATCCACAAAGGGTAATGACGTGCAACTTGATGGTTGATCTACGGATATTATGCCTCTCACCTTTGATTACCAACCTTCTTCTTCCTTACGAAAGGGGGGGATATGACCTCTTGTACTCTTAGCATTTTAGCATCACTATGTGTTATTTGAAGTAATCAAACGTCACATGAAAGATTTTAGGGTGGTTGGGAATCGTTAGCGTGGTGTATGTCCAAAATTAGGTTCAAGTATAGTGTGGTCTTGGACTTAAGCCTGAACCACATGGCTAACCTTTAGATAGTAACCATGGTTAAATTATGAAAGGTTTCGTAAGTAGCCCTACATCACCCTGTACTTTTCACCATCCAAACTCCCAAATTGCTCCTAAAAACAAAAAGTCATTTCTTTTCAAATTTCTTTTTAAATATTAAAGAAAATTGTAGAATAGTACTGCAAATTTTATTTTTCAGAAAATTGTGTTAGTTGGGTACACTAATCTATTTCTAATATTTTATTTTGTTTACATTCGTTCAAAATTTAATTTATTTGGTGCAATTCAGCGGTAAGTTACATTTTAAAATGCAAAGTTCTGAATAATTTAGCTATGCATTTCTTTTACAGGTCCCCTGAGACTCAACAGCCACCTGCACAAAATGGGAACACGGGCGGAAGATTCATGCCGCTTCTGTCACACAATGGCGGAGACTGCGGAGCACATCCTTTTGGCATGCCACGCAATCGCTGGAAAAAGGGAAAAATTCCTGGGATCACCATGGCCAGAGCACAAACGCATACAAACCCTCAAGCCAACAGAAATATTAATCTTCCTGAGGAAGATAGGCTTGAATGAGGTGGTATGAGGAGACGAGGGCGCAATAGACCTACTGGTCGCGGTGCATTCCTCAATTTATTATCTATCTATCTATTACAAGTCTAGACTTTTTGCGTAGCTAATTGAGATGGATGTAATGTCCACCATTGAACTTGAGATATTCAGCTTAGACACTTAAGGTCATTTTGCGCCCTTGATACGCATGGCTGTGGCATGGGTAGAGAACTATCGGCATGGTAACCAAAAATGCACAGCAGTACCTCCATCTCAATCAAGTAACGCCTCTGAAATGAATCTTCTAGTAGCAGCCGACCAGAGCAACAGCATTCTGTAGTTAGTGTTAAATTGTTTTATTTTTTACGAAAGTGCCTTCCCCATCAGAAGGAATTATTGTTCTAATCTTCCAGGGCATTCGGCTATCCAATTATGAGCTACACTTCACCAAAATGATAGCCGAGTATAGGTGATACAAACTTCAGGAAGTTGTAGCATCTCAAAACATCTCACTCAGAACTGATGAGGTGAAGGCGAAATGCAACTAGTTACAGATCTAGTGAGCTGATTACGAGGTAGATCCTGCTTGTTGTTGTTGTTGTTGTTAACAGTGCTTAATTGTCCTTAACTACATACGAGACCTTAGCAGATAACAGTTTAAGCCAGATCCTATCGTCTCAGGTACAACGGAGGGTTCTCAATGACTTTCTACCGGTAAATAATTTTGTCATCTCCCGCAAACCAAGGGCGAATTAGTTTCTAAACATTTCAGTTAGAAGACATGACAATGGACGAGCCGAAGGCATGGTTAAGCACTGTTACTACAGCGCCAACAATGTCTCTCTCTATGTTGTACTTAACTTTATTCCATATAAAAGTAAAAAAAAAAATTTTTAATGAAATGTGTTATATGAAATAGTTTTATTTGTTGTTCTAGTATAACGGTACACGTTGATATGCATACCTCGGTATTATTCTTTTCTTCGTCTTTTAATACCTTTTTACCATGATTCAATAATAAGGTTGTGTCATTTCATCAGCTGATTGAATATTTTTGAACACACTTGCGTCTACATTGTCAGAAGGAGATGCAAACAGAGGAATCTAAACCAACTAAATGTAAACAAGCGTGATTTGCATTTGCAATTTCGTGGTTTTTCTAGCGCTTATACAAGGTGGCGCAAAAGTAATCCTCCTATCAGAAAATGCTATAAATTTTGCGATTGGCCCCTAAAGTCATTTCTGTTTTGACATTTGTGTAGTAAACACATGCGAAATACACGTTAATAAACAATGTTACGCTACACTGCTCCAGAACGCGGAATATTGCTGACTATTTATTTGACCAATAATTGGTCGGGGCCAAACGGTTACTGTGAATGGTGAGCGCTACAGAGCAATGATCAACGAGTTCTTTTTGCCGCAACTTGATGAATTGGGATTGGAAAACATGTGGTTCCAACAAGACGGTGCAACAGCACACACTGCACGTGCCACAACCGATATGCTGAACATCGGAAGCTTACTTTTGCGCCACCTTGTATTAAAAACAATTGCAAATATGGCGACATTATTCAATAATAATCACTTTTCAACCATGCTTGCACCACATAATTTCTCACAAATTAAAATTTTTCTGGTTTCTCTTCCCTTCGTTCCCTAACACCAGACAGTTGATTTTGACAATCTTTACGCCAGTATGTTGTGGCTTTAGAGTTGACTTTACCATAATCCAATAATTTATATGGTCGTCTCAATCGGCCAACAACACGAAATTACCGTTTGACGTCGTTTAATTCTTATGTCAAAATGCACATGTGAGAGGGAACACGCAAAAACGATTCGCCTATTTGCTAAGCTTTTCACGTATAACACACACATAAATCACACATTTTCTTAAAATGTTATCAGAAAGCACTCGTTAAATATCAATTCACAGCGAAGTTTTTTTAAAAATAAATAAAACACGAAGCGAATTCAATAGCTTTTCCAAGAACTGTAAACAAAGAATGTAAACAAATAACAAAGATATGATAGTTTGACATAAAGTGTGGATGAAGAAGAAGAAGACGCTATGTCATGTGAGACGACCATATAAATTATTGGATCATGGACTTTACCTTCTTATTATACCATGCTTTTTACTAAACGGTATCAAATATTTCCCCTTTTTCTTTTACTTCGTAAAAGCAACCATGTGTTCGGAGTGTCACATATGAAGAAAGCTCTACATACAAAACATCTAGTAGTTGAGTCATGGGCATTGTAAAGGTCTACAAGTAAGATATGTATCAGCTGTTCGTCCACAGCTCTGCGCTCCATGTAAAGAGCTTGTCATTCAGAGGCCATTAAACGCAGAGTCGTACTCATTGGCAGCAGACAAGAAGTAGGCGATGCTTTAGAAAAATATACAATAAATAAATAAATAAGAGAAATTAGTTGCAGCAAATTATTGTTTAAAGCGCATAATTTCAAGTAGAACTATTTTTGCAATAGTTTTACTTATTTAAGTACCAGTTTTTTGATATCTTTGAAATCTTTATAAAAATTTCTGTGCTACCTATAAAAAACAACCATGCAGTTGATGTTGCCATGGCAATTCGCTTGTTCTTCTTTGTTTACAATAAAATTGCACGTGCTGATTTGGTAATTATCTTCAAATATTTCAACTTAATAAGCATTTTTGTGATTTATATCGTATCTTAATAAAGTTCCCTACCATTTAAAGTGTGTCTCCTAAAATGCGCATGCTCATTTCTTGTTTTTCTTTTGTGTGTGCATGGTGTGTGCCAAGCGTACATATAAGGGTGCGCTTATGTAAACTTCCACCTCGCTTGAGCGCTGTAGTTATCGTAGCTTTGCCTTATTTTTTAGAAAAGATTATAAAAGTTATATTTAAATTGATATTAGAGAAAAATTAAAACGCTTTGCACGCGATGGTTGGGGTTTCATGTTAGGAAGTCACCCGCTTCTCATCAGACCCCTTTTAGACACTTTGCTAACCATTGCTTTGCCACACCACCCAGGAGGCTGCAATGTAGGCCCGCTATCTAAATTTTATTGGGTGTGCCGTTCCCCTGTAGGCCGATTATCACCCATATACATAACTGACACAATATTTACAAATAAAATTAATAAATTCAACTTTTTATTAAAAAAAAAGAATTACTAAACAAAACTACTTTAAAAGGGAATAGTTAAGGCGGCTTCACAAGGTCGCAGTTACTGAACTGTTTTTCCATGGTAAAGATGTCTTTTTCAGGCCCTGTGCCAATCGGTTGAAAATTGTAAATTTTGACAGAGCGAAAGAAAATTCCGACATTTATCGCGGTGAGTATGAACTTCAGAATTTACCCTAGCCCATAGGGCTAGGTAAAATTTTTACAACTACGAATGTGTACACATATATGCATTCGGTATTGCCAATCATATTATTTCAAATAAATTTATACACCAACACGTTATTAAACGATAAAATGTACTTTAACGCGAAAAATACGAAACGTAATGGCAAAAAAAGAAGTACATTTAAAATTGACTCACAGAATAGTTGCTTTCGCACGTAATTTTTTCAGATGTCAAAATTTACAACTGTCAAAATTTACCATTTCATTTGGCACAGCGAAATGAAAAATATTTTTACACCATGGAAAATAAGTTCGCCTCATTTTTTCTCTGAGTAAAATGTTTCCGATTAGCACACGGCCTCAGTAATATTACGATAAGAAAGTCATTGCAAATAATCCAGGTATTTCTAATTAGTTAATCATATAATTAGATGGAAATAACTTTACTAACAACGAAAACAACTGGTAATGCTGGTAAAACACGCCCAAAAATATCGGGAAAAGTATCAAAAGACGCGTTTTGACCTCTGTATCAATAATCCGAAAGCGGAAAATATTTTATTTCCGTGAAAGGTTTTTGGCAAAAAACCAAAAAATGGCCCAGGTCCGATTCCAAAAGGGCCTGATCGATGGTATTTATATGCAGAACACCTTTCTGCGTAGGCTGCGCTTCAGAAAAATAACCCTTAGCCGGTCCAACACCGGCTACGCGATCCCCAGTATTTCTTGGCAAACATGAAAATGACAGAAAATTTTCAACTTTGATTGCAAATATCTCTTGATAGAAATATATAATCGAGTTTCCACTTTTGGATTATTATTGATTCCGAGGTCAAAGCGCGTCTTCTGATAATTTTGGACGTGTTTTAGCAGTTACGTACGGTCGTATAGAATTACCTTTTATTTTTATTCAGTTAGGGCTTATTATTACTTATTTTCCAAATTTATAAACACGTTTTCATACTAAATTCAGTAAAAGAAATTAACTAACACAGCAGCCCAGCTATAAAATTCAGTCCATTTTTGCACCAAGCCTTTGCATCCCTTCATTGTTAGCTGACCAGCAACCCAGCCACGAGTGAGTGTCAAACGCCTATGAGCTAGAGAGAGAAGGAAGAGAAAGGGATGCCGACATAACTTACTTGTAGAGTTGTACAATGATCATGGGTAGTTAGTAACTACTAGTTACAAGCATTATACTCTTCACCCAGTTAAAAAAAAAATAAGGTGATGTCTAGAACGCATAAGAGGCCCAAAAGCTTGTTCATGGATTTAAGGCTTTAGTTTATGATACCGTCTCAAGTTGTATGGAATGCAACTGGAGTAAAGTGTTGTGGTAAACTTTGCCGGAACCGAACCAAACTCGAAGTTCGGTCGTTCTCTTGAAAAAACTCACCACCCCCTTTGCCAATCTAACACACAACTGTTAAAGTACGAGCACTGACCGCATCGTAAACAAATAAAGTGCCTATTGCTCAGCTGGAAATGTTCGAGTTCGTTAAACATTTATTTAAATTTCAATTTCTACTTATCGTAGTTGCTATTTTAAGTGGTGTTTACTACAATAAAGTTCTTAACTGGATTATCAATGAAACTGGGGATCCGGCAGATACAAGCACAGCGACGAAATATGAAAATTCAGCGCCAAGTGAAAATCTCTTCACGCGCAATGATTTGACCCAATTCAATGGTGAAAACAAAGCGCCGTTATATTTGGCCATACTTGGACATGTATTTGATGTAAGCAAAGGCATCAAACATTACGGACCCGGTTGCGCTTATAACTACTTTGTTGGACGTGATGCATCCGTGTCATTCATTACTGGCGAATTTGAGGCTTACGATGAAGAGACAGCAGATGACGTGCTCGCACTGAAACCGAGTGATTTCATTAGCTTGGAAAATTGGGTACAATTTTACAAAAAGGATTATACATACAAAGGTAAACTTATAGGACGTTTCTATGATGAACTAGGTCAACCGACGAAGTATCTATATAAATACTTGGCGCTATTAGAACAAGCCAAAGTGGGGAAAGCAAAAGCTGAACAATTACGTCAAATCTATCCGGATTGTAATATTGAATGGTCTATGGAACGGGGGACGCATGTTTGGTGCACCAAAGCTAGCGGCGGTAACCATCGTCATTGGGTTGGCTATCCACGGCAACTTTATGAAATTGGTGCTGAGATATTTCGTTGTGCGTGCGTAAATGAAAAGGATTTGGACACAAGCGATGTAATGCTAAAAGAGTATGAAAATTGTGAGCCACTAGCGCATGAGTGCTACTATAAGGTAGATTAGGTTGTGAGGAAGAAGTTTTTGTTATTGTAACATTCCGGAGAACATCGTGCTTGGAGCAACTTTGTTCCTGACAAATATAATTAACTCTTAATTTTTAGCCAATGCCGGAGTGTAACTGTTTTGGCTAAAAAGCATTATGCTTTCATTAGTTAATTATTTTAAATTTTATAATTAATAATTGCTTATACACAAATGATAGTCAATTATGAAGAAAAAATTTATATAATCATATACTCTAGTATTTTAGTAAACAATGTACTTACAAATACCAAATCCAGTAATGTAGATGCCTTAGCGTTCAAGTTTGTACCATTTACAAAATTGTACTTTTAAAAATACTAGAAAATATAAGTACACACATACGTACTATGTATGAATGTAAAAGTTTTAAAATAACTGCAATATTTATACGACTTTTGTTAATGCTGTTTTATTAGCGGTTTCCGTACTTCTGTCAAGGTTGGTCAAGACGGCTATTGTTAGTATTTTTTGTTGTAACTGCAGAGAGAGTACTACAACAACAAATTCAGAGGGAGTACTAGCGCAATGATTTGTTGTTGTTGTTGTTGTTGTTAATAGTGCTTCGCCCTGCCCCAGATTGGACAGGGTTACACTGAAATAACAGGCCTTGGCCGGGTGAAAAAACCCGGGTCATTCCGGTGCGATAGAACCGGCTGTTTTGGGAATGCAATGAAATTTCGCTACTGCGGGTTAAGGGTTTAGAATATGCCCGAGGAAGGCATACCAGTCTCAAGAGGCAACTAAAATGCACATTGGTAAAGACATGCATCTCTATGGTTGATCTACCGATATATTGTTGTAGCGATAAATTAACCTGCCTTAATAACACCTCCCTTATCAACATTGTCATCAAGCTCTTCTAACGGGAGTCCCAGAAACCTCGGGGCTTCAACATTGTTGGACCAAAGTGATATTGCTGTTAGAAGAGTAGGCTCAGTTGAGCAGATGAACAGATAGTGTCATGGGGAGACACGCCGCATGCCGGGCAGACATTCGATGCACCTTTGGATCAAACGGCGAGAAAATACGATGCCGGATCTCATCATAGTGCTTACAGAGATGACTCCTTATCCTCCTGGGAGGCGAATTTTCGTTGAGCAGGTTCCTGTTCGGCTGCTGCGGTTTGTAGCAGTTGGACAGAAATTGCCTGGTCAGCATTTCACTATGCTCTTTACCACCGAACATTTTAGCCTCGCTATGGAGGTGGTGTTCAGGAGACATAAGGAGGAATCCCGTGGCAGTTCTGAGTGCGATGTTTTGACAGGCGTGCAACCTCCTCCAGTGTGTCTGCTAGCCCGGCGACCATATAGGCGCGCTTAGCGCAGAACCGGCTTGCCGATTGCCTTGTACGTTGCCAGTAACGTTTCTTTATCTGTTTCCCAAGTGCTGCCAGCTAGTGACTTGTGGATTTTGTTGCGGGTTTGTACTTTGGCGGCAATCGCGGCTACATGAGCACCGTAGTTGAACATGTTATCAAACGTAAGATGTTGGGAAGTGTGACAGTCGGAAGCTTAATGCCGTCGACGTAGACGTCTAATTGCATGTTCCCCTGCGCTGTACACGTCGTAAATAAGGTGGCCGAGGACTTGGTCGGTGACAATGTCATATTTCGTGCAGCGAAAAAACCGGACAAGGATGGGAGGTAAGAGTTTATTCTTGAACACAGCAGGATCTACCGATTTGATTTCTCTCACCTATCATAACCCATCTTCTCCTTCGCCACGGAAGTTGGGGTGACACCACCTAGAAGGTTGCAAATCGGTCCCACGGCATTTGGGCATGTAGACCACAGCTGTGCTTAGTCCTGTGATCCCGCATTAAGTGACCGACAGAATGCTAGTCACCAGGATTACGCCATACAACGACAATGATACAAAAAAGTAGTTTAAAGGTCTAGCACCTTCTGTTATTAGACAGACAGTTGGGCGAGCGATTTTTTTGACACCATCGATTGTTCCTCTAACACAAAGGTGGAAAAGCTCTAAACAGTTTATCCAAAATTTTAGGTCATATTGCATTAAGGGCGATTGTTGTGTTATACAGCTTGAATATTAACATACTTCTGAGCTTACGAAGTTGCCCAAAACACAGTCTAAGGGCCTCCGCTTTAATTATAGTTCAAACTCACACTAGGAAAAGAGCTCTAGTTTTATTTCATATAAACTAGGCGAGATCTATAAATCTATACAAAGAAATTATTTTCAAATCGCAAGTTTTGTCAAGATTCGAAATTACCAAATCAAACATATATATTTCTTTCCTTCCTTTTTACGCTTAACAATCCATTTAATTATCTGGCAGCGAGCGGATAATATCTGAATCTCCAGGATCGGTGATAGACATCGTGCACACTCGGAAATATTTACCGCATGCAGTGCCCAATTCAATGTTAGTGCCACTGTAATGTTGCACTTCGGTCTTTGCCAACATAGCGTAGTATTCAATCTCAGACTTCCTGCAGAATATAAACAAAAAATATATGTAGACATTGCGACTAAAAAGAAAACAGAACAATTTCTATGTCGATCAGAAAGAGTCTCTAGTAGTAATTAGATATCAACATGTCACATCTGTTATGTACATTCATCACTTAAGATAAGGGTAATTGTTTCCTTTAGGAGACAACTGCTAAACCTCATCCAAAAATATCGGGATATCAAACAACGCGCTTTGACTTCGGTATCAATAATCCGAAAGCGGATTTTCAATTTTTTGTTTCAGTAAAAAGTTATTCGCAAAAAAGGGGGCTTGATCCAAGGTATTTCTGTGCAGAACACCTTTCTGCGTAGGGGCTTCAAAAAAATAACCGGTAATTCTATACGACCGTACGTAACTGCTATTATACGTCCAAAAATATTGGGAGTTATCAAACGACGCGTTTTGATCTCTGTATCAATAATCCGAAGCGGAAATTAAATAATTTGTTTCAGTGAAAAGTTTTTAGCAAAAAACCAAAAATGACCCAGGTCCGATCACAAATCGGGGGATGGATCCAAGGCATAGCACCTTTCTGCGTAGGCTGCCTTCGGCCGCGCTTCAAAACGGGCTACGCGGTCCACAATATTTCTGAGCAGAACACATTTCTGCACTTTTCACATGAAAATGACAGAAAATTTTCAACTTTGATTGCAAATATCTCTTCACTGAAATAAAAACTCGAGAATCCGGATTATTGTTACCGAGGTCAAAACGCGTCTTTTGATACCTTTCCCGATAATTTCGGACGTGTTTTAGCAGTTGTCTCCTAAAGGAAACAATTACGAAGATAAGCTTTGTATTGGCTAATAACCCATCTGCATACCTTTTTTATAAGCGTTGCCGGAACCAAGTGGATGTCTTTCATTGCATTGGCGCTACAAACGCACGTTTACCGAGCAATATGCAACATTTGTACTGAGACGTTACTACTCCATAGCTTCCATTGTGATAACAATCAATTTTGTTGTATACACAAACACAATATGGGGAAACTTGTATGGAAGCATACTTCTCAGTCTCGTAAGACTCCATATGGCTCCAGCAAGCAAGGAAATACAATGGAAAACTACTTCTCGGTAGTTGTACAAAAATGTAGGCATTGTTGCTCACCTCAAAGCTGGTGTATTGCTAGCAATCAAAACCAATTTCGCCTTGCCTTGGCGCAGAGTTTTCAAAGCTTGTTTGTAACCCAAACAATATTTGCCGGACTTCATTACCAAAGCCAAACGGGCATTGGTGCTTTCCAAAGCCTTTTTCTGTATAACAAAGAGAAATGAAAATAACAGGGTTAGGTTATGTCCAACCGTTAGTAGTAACACCACGTGTCAAGCCAAGTTTTTCACTATATTTACCTGTTTCTTTACGGCAACCATTATGCTATTCTATAAGAGCGACTACAAAATCCGAAGGGGTCCTGAAATATGGAAAATAAGAATATATTTAAAATTATTTAACTATCTCGCACGTAAAACCGAAAAACACATCTACCTCCAAAGATAATTTGTAAGAAAAGAAAGAAAATTATTTTACAGTTGTCAAATATTCACTTTACTTGCAGGGTTGTATAAAAATGAATTATAATTTTCATTGTCCGCGTTCAAACAGAGAAACTCGGAGTTGCTTTTATCGGCAATTCTCTTTTGGTGTTGCTCAAGTGTTTCCCATTTCTACCAGAACACTGACTGTCATTTGACATAACATCTGATCGTCAGTACTGTCAGTCTAATTGTCAGCACTCTAAACAGACTTTACATCACGAACACAAGAGGGCTTGCGCAAAGCTGATGTAAACAACTGTGTACGTGTGAGCTTTTATTTCACTCTAACACAGTAAAATTGCCTTTTAACTAAGCATAGAGCTGTACTGCTCACTCCCACTTGAATTATTGGATCAGTGCTGTCTATAAGACTATCATTGACTGTCAAAAATGATGCACTACTGTTTATACCAGTGATGACCATAATAATGTCACAACTGACCAATGTAAAAATGCTTTTTTAAATACAGAAAAATTTATTTCTTAACATCTTAAAATTACTTGAACATTTCTTGTCTTTTTTGATTTAAATGAAGATAAATAATATATATATATATAATAATAATAACTAATGGATCAATCGGCTGGAACACATTTTCAGATGCAACTGCATCATAACGTGAACCACTTTTAGGAGCGAAGTCCTCCCAGAGCGGAAATACACTTTTCGACGCAATCGGCAGCGGAACAAAACTTTCGGTTGCAGAAACACTTTCCGCGACTGGAAATGCAACTGCATCAACACTTAACACTTTTATTTAATTTCCCGAATCAATTATTTTGGTGCGCCCCACAGATTCTGCCAACTTTTTGTTTTTTTTTCTTTTTTAATGGAGCTTTGATATGTTTTTTTTTTCATTTTTAAATATTTATCTTCAATAAAAATGGTTCAAACAGGCTTTTATAAAAATTCTCAACTTAAATTTTAGAGTTTTCGCATAGAATTCGCGACGGTTAAAAATTTTCTGGGAATTTTGAAAACGCACCATCGCTGGTGATCATTTGATAGTCAAATGACAGTCAGTACTGACCACATGATTCAATTGGATGAGCTATTCTCGCATACATAGAATTTTATAGATCATTATATATCTGTCGTTACAACAACAACAACAACCCCTAATTGTCACTATTTTGGTCAGTACATGATCAGCCCTGAAATTTAGAGTGTGAGTGTGTTAGTTAAAAAAATCAGCGTTTCTGGTAGGGATGTTGTTCAAACACGGAAAGGAATTGCTTTCGTTGATTATGTTTTGTACTGACATTCTCGCAATACATACATATGTACTAAGAATTTCTTTACTGCGTTGTATGAATATTTTGAATGAAAAAATGTGTTTTCGCTCAAATTAATATAATTGTATTATTTTCTTGGAAATAAACTTTGAAAGAATGTTGATACAACTACTCTTATGTCGTTTATTAATATGTGTGCATGCGAATGTAAAAAGAGGTATGAAGGAAAATGTCAAAATTAATCTGCGGCCAACATAACATAATTGAGACGAACGACAACACAAAGCGTGTTTCGCGAGCACAAGCAACTCGGTACCCGTCCCCTTCCATCGTCGCCCTCTCTCCCACAAAAAGCAAAAACGCAACTAATTGACGTCAATTTGTATCTGTGTTTGAATACGGACATTGAAAGTCGGGGTTCAGTTAAGCAACTCAGTTTTGGTAGTATTACCACTCAAATGTTGTACAGCAACTTCATGCCATGTTGCTATAAAACGCTGGTTACATTATGGCCCATGGAAACGCACAACAAATGCTGGTGTGTAACCATAGCAACCGGTGGTTACAAGCTGCAGTACTCGTACTCGTGCTCATAAGCACTTGTTGTCGGCTCGCGTTGATGAAAATCAAAAATTTTAGATTTTTTCGTTTGACAGTTGGTCTATTTGAGCAAACAAGCTCAGTCGCCTCGGGGCTCTGATGACGAACACATGTACGGATAAGACTATAAAATTAATAATCATCAAAGATTGTCCAGTAATCAAGGAACAATAATAAAGTATATGAACAAAAGCACAGTTCGGTAGAGAAATCAATCTATTGCTACGAATTTTCAATGCAAATGGCGATTTACGCTTTCTGATTATGCGTTTCCGGGCAAGCTACAATCACCCAACCACCGCTTGCTGTGGTTACACCCCAGCCAGCAAAATTTCCAAAAACCTATCCGAAAGTGGAAGAAAATACTGATAAAAACCTTACCTTTTATCCGTTTTCATATTACGTTTCAAGTACTTTTGTCGATCCGTTTTCCCACTAAAATGTGCACGCGGGTAGAAGTACTGAAAACATCCTATAAACTGACACGTTTTTGCATGCTTTATAACACATTTTTCTAAACAATTTCAGATATATTGTTTTTAATACTTTTCAAGATTATTTTCTGATGAAGCTTACAAAAAATTTCGGACAGTTTTCTTATCCTTTTTCCAATACATTTTGGCCCGCATTTCTACCCATTTTTCCCATCTTATAAAAATTAAAGAACATTTTTGCTATGTAACATAAAAAATCATATGAGATATTTGAGCCACGTAATTTTATAATTAAAACATTATTTAACTCATTATAATATAAACCAAAAACGTAAATAAAACATAGCAGATGGATAAAACTTGTATTTGGCATTAAGACATGGCATGGTCAGATGGATGCTGCGCAAACAGGAATGTTGAAATACCTAGATTTGTACATAAACCACACGTTAGTACTTTGAATTTTGTTCAGTAAGAAAGATTTACTTACCTCAAAAAAAATTTCTTCGTTGGATCCATGCAATGGATTATTTTCACAATTTGTAGTTTTGTAGCATCACCCACGATATTTATTATGCTTTTGCTGGGTGGACCCGGACTTTGACAACATTATTCCTCACAACGGTATACCTATACAAGAAAAAACATAAAACATTCGTTAGTTCTTTTATTTTATTTTAAATACAACATTTTAGTACTTACGAGCAAGCAGAGAAATTGCTTTTTAGAAACAAAAACTTTTTATGTGATTTTACTCTTTGGATGAAAAAATTTTTTGACGAAAAAATTAGACAATTTTTTTTCTTATAACAAATCATCCAAAAGTACATTTTTTCGATTTTTTTAAATACGAATAACGATGAAAAAATGTACTACCCGTAATATATACGCTCTTCTGCTGGCTGGAACACGAGCATTTGTTGAGCGTTGCGAATTGCAAGGATTCAGCGCACTCGCACCTTGGCGCTCACGCCACTGTTGGCAGCCATAACTTTGAAATAGAATGGACTACCTTTATCTTGGAACCAGCATTTACACCTACAAAAATGTCAGCTTAGAAATCCAGCGAAAAATTACCCATGTCAAAAAATGTTACTTTGGACTGAGAAGTCAGTTGAGAAGCAAAGTCCTCTCTCGACGAGCAAAAACCACGCATGGGCGATGACAGCGCCAAAAGAGTCGGCCCTTGGAGTGTTCGAGAGAAAGGTTCTTGTAATGATTTATGGTCCTATACGCGATGCCGACGGTGTTTACCGAAGAGTATTTAATTATGTGTTGTATGAGCCTTAAGCAGACATCGGCATTGCAAGTGGAAGAATACGATCCGGCCCGGAAAGTATTTTTGTAGGAACCCACCTATGGAATCAGAGGAATGTGAGCCCCCACTATGTTGGAAAGTTCAAGTGGAGAACGATCTGCGATCCCTTGGCGTTTTTAATTGGCGTCAGCTGGCAAAGGATAGTCAGGTGGCGCGCTTTGTTGGAAGGTCAAAATCTGTAGACGGTTAAACGAACAGCTATTAAGGGCATATAGCACCAAGTTAAAATTATTAATAACCTCTCCTGTAGCCCGATTCTGTAACTTTTAACCACTCGCCGAGCGTTAAGCTTATCGCAAAATTTCGGCGTTTGTTCTTAACGAAAGTGTGATTCTGTAACTCTCCTTTAACGCCGCTAAACAGCTGACTCTTGATGGTGATAAAATATGGCAATACTTCTCTTTTCGCCGTATTGTGCACTAAATTACATGCAAAAAACTCAAAACTAATTTTTTTTTACTTTTTCCAAACGCTAAAACACTTGCAAATATATTAACGCTATTGTTAACACCTCGAAAATAATTCGCGACAGCTAACCACACAAAAAGTGTTAGCTAACACTTTTCGTGTGGTTAAAAGTTAGTGAATACGGAAAAGCGTTAAAAATGGCCCGATTCTGTAACTATTTTAACGCCAGGTGTTTCTTTCTTAAACCTATGATTCCTGGGCCGAGAGACGTCTCTTGAAGCCCCTCCCGATATTTTCCAACTCATTTCAATAATTGATGACGGTTGAAATTGTTTTACCCCAAAGAAAGAACTACCCCAAACTCTTCTCTCACTGAGTTGCTTGGTTAAGGAGTCGGCCCACGGAAAACTATCGGACAAATGCTTAAACTTAGTCGATACTTGTTATCGGTTACAAAAGTCGATAACTTACACAGTGCTTGAACTTTCTCGATACTTTTTATCGGTTATAAAGTCGATAAGTAACAATTTTCACATGTCGTTTTTATGAAAAAACTGCAGCGGTCTTGTTTTTATTTTCAACTTCAGAAACTTTTCTGCGATTTTAAAAGGAAATTCTCTAAAAATCAATGAGTAAGATAAAAAGAATAAAACCGATACAAAAGACACCTCCATTGGTAGCACCACGTCAAGAAACAGCTGAAAATGTGGCACAAATGGAATTGGAAATTTGTTGGTGTGTGCAACAATTGGAAACTGCGCTAGCTAGCGGAAAACTTTCCAAGAAAGTTGGTAAGTTTAAGCCGACAATTATTTCAAAACAGATTACTATTATAATTGGTTGTAAAACTAGCTGATGATACCATGAAGAATTTGAAAACTCTTAAGAGCTCAACAGCGCCACTTGTTAAGAAGCGCCAGATCATGAAAGCAGCTTTGGGAGATTATCGTGGAAAAATGAAGGAGGAAGAAAAAAAGATGGCATTGGGTATGTAGTATAGAGATATCAATCATTTAGTAGTTTTATATTATTATTATTTTTTTATTTCTATAGCTGCTGCACAAATTAAATTCATACAAACTATTGAAGCCAATAAAAAGTCTAGCTTCCTTAAAAAATCTGCAATAATGCACACAGGAAAAGACTTTCGGTTTAATTTTGAGACTCCTAAAAGTAGTGAGGCTGTGGAAAAAACTGACACGGATGTAAATCAAACGCAACGCTCGGAAAATAAACACGAAAGTTTTGCTTTTATTAGCAAAGACTTAAATCATTCTTCAGGTGGGGGTTTTAAATTTAATTTTGTAGTTAATGAAAGTAACGAAGAGTTGAACTTAAACGATTTGAAAATAAATAGTTGAAGTTAACATTACAGCTATTGGTAAAATTTCAAAATAGAAATTCGTCAAGCAACGTTATTCATCTGCTGTTCTTTGTCCCATTTAAAATTAGTTGTTTGATTATCTCTTATTTTTACAATATCGGAAACTTTTTATTCGCGACTTTTTTTATTTATGAAGAAAACACCTTCTCTATTTTCCCAACTATATTTTCGTCAAACCAAAACTATTTTTGTTAGCAGCATATAACATTACTAATCTCGTTTCTTATAACACCACCTGTACTTGCTCGTGTGGCAAGAGTTCATCTGTTAAGGTATTCAAATCTACACGCCTGAAAGACATTGTACGCTTTCTTCGATTTTCCTCCCATTCTTTTGGATGTTTTCGTTTGCGATGATGATGCATGTTAGCACTAACCTTAAATGTACGTGGGCAATGTGGACATTGATACAAATCCTCACCAGTATGCGTTGTCATATGTTCCTGAAAGAATTATGTAAATTATTAATAACTCATTTTGTTTATCAGTATGTACATAAGTACCTTAAGCACTTTCGCTGCCTTGAAAGCTTTTTCACATATCGTACACTTATGTATGCGCTCTCTCCGATGCACATAACGTTTATGTGATTTGAGCGCGTCTTCGGTTAAAGAAACTTTTCCACATTCAGAACATATGTACACTTTAGAGCCATCATGATGTGCTATACGTTTATGACGTTTCAAACTAAATTTTGTATTCAATTGTGCATCGCATTGGTCGCAAGGAAAACGTTGTTTGCCACCACCATTATGCTCTAACAAATGATATTTTAATGCATAGCGACCACGGAAAGATTTACCACATTGGTCACAAACGCTTAAATAAGTGGTACTATGGACGTTTCGTATGTGCACGTTGAGACGACTTTCTAGTATAAAGCTATTGATATTAGAACGCAAATGTGTATTAATTCAAAATTAAGGTATTCGTTTTTTTTACACTTTACCCTTTTCCGCATTCCTTACAAATGTGTTCTGGATTACCCTCAAGATGTGTTTCCATATGGGATTTAAGTATAGGTTTCTTGGCAAATTTTTTATGACACACCTCACATTCGAATTGTCGTTCCAGTGGAGCAGGGCCATGCATCGACTTCATATGTGCTACTAAACTTCTAGCATTGGCACTACACTTGCCACACTCGATACACTGAAACTTTTGTGGATTCAAATGTACTTCCAAATGTTCGACGAAATGGAAACGTTGACTATATTTGTGCTTACAACACAATACATAAGGTTTGGCGCTATTGTGTACTTCACGAAAGTGAGCTCGCAGCTCCGTAAAGTCGGCAGATTGGTGACTGCACAATTCACAAGGCAATTTTTCTTTAAAATGTTGTGCTATAAAAGCATCAAATTGTTTTGTTTTCAAACTCTTTTCCTTAGTTTTATCAGAATTATTCAATTCGTCCCTTTCTTCATCAAGATTGGATTCACAATTAGATTCTTCTTCAGGCATTTTGACCTTTTTTTTGTATGCTTTTTTACGACTTCCTGTTTTCTTAGCTCCAGCTTTTGATATCTTGCTTTTGGTTGATCTTTTTCTAGATATCAACGGCACGTTATCGCCGTTATCACTATTTTCTTCAGATTTTTCACCTATAGGTGCCGGTATTTCTTGCGAAGTGTCAATTTTCTTCTCGCCTATAGCTACAGGATCCTGGCTGGTCTCATTAAAATAGTCGTCGTTATCACATACATCATCTACAAAGGAGTCTGCAAACATTTCAGAGCTGTGGAAGTCCATTTCAATTTCTAATTTAACATTTTCAACAAATTCACGGTGATACGGTTGGCGTAGCTTCTTTATTCGTTTTTCCTGTAGTGCAACTACCTCATCTTGCCATTGATGGAATTCATTTATGTGTCGCCAACAGCTGTCGCAAATAACATTCGATGCCATGTTTGGAAAATCCATAGAATGTTCTAAGTCATATTCAGTTTTAATTTCTCCTAAGTTATTCATCTAAATAAGATTACAAAAAATTAATACACTCAATGTACCCAGGATGAGAAAAAAAAATATATTTTATTCCAATTGTTTACCTCCTTTTCGAAATATTTTGCCACGACATTATATGCAGCTGTGACTTGGCCACTGGAGTCCGAAAGCTCAATAGGCGATTGATCGCAGTCGCTTATGCACAAACGGCATAACATTTTAAAGACGGGCGAATGCTAGATTACACAAATTTTAGAAAAAAAATATTGAAAAATAGCTTTTGCTATATAAAACTACTTGGATCTTGGGGCAGACACTGTTTCGATATACATGAAAGGTTTTCAATAACATCTGTGCGATACATACCCACCACTAACAACGCATCCCAAATGAAGGTGCCGGATCATTTACACGACAGCCGGCTTTACGTAGCGGAATGCATTGGTTACCCGACCAAGGGCTGATAATCCGCATCCTTTGAGGCCGCTTTTTTAAAGGCCGGTTAGCTGTCAAATTAATCGCCGATTAGGCTTAACCGGCCTTAATGAAAATGGCCCTTAATATTACATTTACACTGCACCGCATTTGGAAAATTCGGTAATTGTTTCCTTTAGGATAAAACTGCTAAAACACGTCCAAAAATATCGGGAGATGTATCAAACAATGCGTTTTGACTTCGGTATCAACAATCCGAAAGCAAATTTTAAATTTTTTTTGTTTCAGTGAAAAGTTATTCGCAAAAAACCCAAAAATTACCCAGGTCCGATCCCAAATAGGGGGCTTGATCTAAGGTATTTGTGTACAGAACACCTTTCTGCGTAGGCGGCCCTTAACCCTTAGCCGGTCCAACACTGGCTACGCGGTCCACAGTATTTCTGCGTAGAACACTTTTTTGCACTTTTCGGTACACCCTAATCTGTAATTACAGCAACCATATGGAAATGACAGAAAATTTTCAACTTTGATGGCAAATATCTCTTCACTGAAACAAAAACTCGAAAATCCGCTTCCAGATTATTGTTACCGAGGTCAAAACGCGGCTTTGGATATCATTCCCGATAACTTCGGACGTGTTTTAGCAGTTGTCTCCTAAAGGAAACAATTACCGAAAATTCAAATGAGTCATTTCAAACCTATTTACATTAGATCATTTGCATTTTGTTTGACACTTTCCTTTAGGCGAAACTTCAAACGCAATGCGTTCCACAAAAATTTCACGATTAGTGTAAACCGAACATTGAGTAAATGGCCCTAAGAACTGGTACTACAACAACCAGATGTCAGGTTTTCGACAGAATACTAGTGTGAGTGTTCTAAATTGTTTTCTTCACAAATATGTTTTTTATATTGAACAAAGTATTGTAAGGACATCGTTATGCAAAACCTTATAAATATAAATATGTTATGATTTACTTATATTATGAGAATCGAGTACGTTTCTTTTAAAATTTAGTTTAAAAAAAAAATGTTTTATGAATTTACTTTCAACTTTTAAATTGTTTGTATTAAGATAATTTTTTCAAAATTGTTAAATATAAAAAACATTGAAAAGAATTTAATCTTTTTTATTTGTGGAGAAAACAATTTAGAGCACCCACATATTAAAAAATCCTCTTAATACAAACAATGTAAAAGTTGAAACGAAATTCATGAAACAACTTTTTTTTTTAAATTAAAGTTTAATGCTTCTTTATAAAGGGTGTTTTTTTTAGGGGTATAGAACTTCGAGTTGAAATAAAACACAAGAAAATCGTTTTAAGGTCCATCAATTTGGCTTTATTGGAAGGATAATTTTATGCCATTAATGTTTAAATATGATTTCGGGCATGTGGCCGCCGCGGCTGGCTCGAATAAAGCCAATTCTACAGGTCCAATTTTCAACCACTTTTTCGAGCATATGGGGCCGTATGTCGGCAATAACGCCACGAATGTTGGCTTCCAATTCCCCTAACGTTTCTGGTTTGTTGGTGTAGACGAGCGACTTCACATATCCCCAAAGAAAATAATCCAATGGTGTCAAATCACACGACCTTGGTGGCCAATTGACAGGTCCATTCCGCGAAATTATGCGCTCATCGAATGTTTCCTTCAATAAATCGATTGTGACGTGCGCTGTGTGGCATGTAGCGCCGTCTTGTTGGAACCGCAACTCATCCACATTCATGCCATCCAATTCGGGAACAAAATAGTCGGTTATCATGGCTCTATACCGGTCTCCATTAACGGTAGCTGCCTCTCCAGCATTATTGCGGAAGAAGTATGGCCCAATGACTCCACCAGCCCATAGAGCACACCAAACAGTCAGTTTTTGTGGATGTAATGGCGTTTCAAGGGTCTCATGTGGATTCTCTTCACTCCAAATGCGGCAATTTTGCTTGTTGACGTAGCCATTCAACCAAAAATGAGCCTCATCACTGAACAAAATTTTGCGATGAAAATCAGCATCGAAATCAATCTCATTTTCGGCCCATACACCAAAATCACGACGCATTGCATGGTCTCGCGGCTTTAATTCTTGCACAAGCTGGATCTTGTAAGGTCGCAAGCCAAGATCTTTGCGCAAAATCTTCCATAAAGTTGATGGACAAAGCTCCAATTGCTGTGCACGGTGGCGAATCGATTCATTCGGGTCCTCTTCAACACTTTGCTCTACAGCGGCAATTGTTTCTTCGGTGCGCACTGTTCGCGTATTATCACATAGAGTAAACGTAGTGCGAAAACGATCCATGGTTAACCGAATTAATTGCTCTGATGGACGATTATGTCGACCATAAAATGGACGGAGCTCACGGTAAACTTCGCGAACTGAACCATTATTTTCGAAATAAATTTGCACGATTTGCAAGCGTTGTTCTGTTGTCAACCTGTTCATGATGAAATGGCAAACCAAACTGAACATAAATGACATTAGAGTTGCCAGATTTGACCACAAAATGCCAGTTTTATCTCTATTCGAAAAACAAACCTGTAAAAAAAACACCCTTTACCAACAATTTTTGTTGATTTGCAGCCTCTACATTTTCAAGTATTCATGAAACGAGCTCAAGGCCAAGAATAATAATTTTTCACTTCTTTGAATTTGTATGAAAATTATTATTGTTTTTATTTTTGATTGTTGTTGGAGCAAAGCTCGAATTTTTATGATTGTTTGTTAATTGATATTAGAGGAAAATTTACAACGTTATGAACAGCGATGGTATGGGATGACATGTTTCGAAGTGCCCAGCTTCTCATCAGACCCATTCTCGGACACTGAGATACGAACCCAAGTGTCTGCACCAAAGCCGCTGTTAGAGTACTCTAACAACTAAGCTATGATACCCTGTAGCGACAAGATGCATTTTTCCTCTAATGTGCCATTTGCTGATTCCTTTTATACATTCTTTGGTACATATATTTTATATGTCAACTCAAGGAAAGTGGAATATTTTTAGGCGCGTTCATAGAACAGTTTTAGATACAGAAGGGCTTTTTTGCATATTATCATTTATTTTTTTAATAATCATTTTTAATTAATTATTAAAAGTCTCCTAATTGAATGGAGTAGGAAAAATGTTTAGAGACATCCGCCATAGGTTTTTCTATAGATCCATTTCGGAAGCTGCCAAGCTTCTTCATCAGAGAAATTTTGGCACGCATTGCTAATCATTAAGCTAACAATACGCTGGTTTTGATAACATCTAAACTTCTAGTTTTATTCTTCTTTACCATATGCATGAACCACTTCCGGTGAAACCGGCCCTTAATGTCTTTGCCCGTCTGTATGAAACATGCCCAGTAACGTAATTTTTGACTTTTGTGATTGTTCACGTGTGTTTACATATTTTTCTTTGATTTCTTATTAAGCGTTTTTATTACACGATAGAACATTTTGGTTTTTTTTTCGTATATTTAGTTTTTTTTCGGTTATTTTAACAGTTAACGATGTCCCGTTAAATTTTTTTTTGGATTTATTTTTTCATACACGCATTTTTATGTAGTCTTGATCTGACGACACTGAAAGAGAACTGGATATAATTCTTACAATATAAAATCAGATGTAACAGTGAAAGCGGACGTCGTGTGGAAAGTGTGGTGAATTCCCAATGTGTCAAAGGGATATAGGTTAATACTTTACATCCAACGTCAACTGCAAGAACTGCACTAAAATGTCGGTATTGGTACCCAGAGACGCGTTTCGGTCCCAGGAACCCTAATCCGGTGGGGGAAATCCATTATTTTTAGTAATTTAAAAGTTATTAGCAAAAAACCAAAAAATTACCTAGGTTCGATCCGAAAGGGGGGCCTATTCCAAAGTATTTATTGGCAGAACACCTTTATGCGTAGGCGGCCCTTAACCCTTGGCCGAGCCAACACCGGCTACGCGACCCCTAGTATTTCTGCGTAGAACACACTTTCACTTTTCAGAACACCCTATATCCTTGTCTACAGCAACCACATGAAAATGACAGAAAATTGTTAACTTTGCTTGAAAATATCTTGCAAACTACTAAAAAATATTGAGTTCCCCCCACCAGATTAGGGTTCCTGTGACCGAAACGCGTCTCTGGGTACCAATATCGACATTTTTAGTGCAGTTTTTACAGTTGACGTTGGATGTAAAGTATTACCGGATATAGTTTTACATCCCCCTTTCACACAACATTGGAGGTTTTAATAAACTGCTTATTCATATGGTATGGTAGCACAAAAAGGTCAGGTAAAAAGATATCGAACGAGACAACGAAACGAAAAACGGGAAGAATTCGCAACATTGCAAGATTTTTATTTGATAGGAATCGAGTGTCGGCGAAAAAAGAATAAATTTACGAAAAATTAAGAATTTAATGCAATTGCTGCAATAGTTCAATGAAAACATTATGTGAAGAAGTGCTATATGTAACCAGGGAGTGATGTTTTAAACCATATAACCAAATTAGGAAAATAGTGACGATTGGAATCTTGTGCAGCTAGCCCACACGAAACGAGGTAGAAGGGCAATCAAAGAAAAAAAGAAAACGTGAACGAAGCCGCGCAAATTCCAAATTTGGGAAAATCTCAAGAGGTTTACGACATCAACAATTAAAAAATATCAACAGAGGAACAACGACAAGATAGAAGTATAGTTTAATATTTCCATACTAAACATTTGCTAACAAACGAAAAAATCGAAGCCGAATTGTCCCAGGTCAAAAGACCTCTGAGCATTTTATACCTCCGTACAAACGATATAAAACGAATAAAAGTTTAAGAATGGCCAAGAAGCCCATATTTAAGATTCATATACAAAAGGAGCCAGAGCCGGAAATGTATGTACATATATCCCACTAGTATTCAATAGATATATTAAAACAATACATATTTCAACCATTTGTAGTGTGCCACCACGAAATCTAGATTCTAGTACTACGATTAAAATAGGCGATCGGACATTCGAAATAAATGCAGACAGTTTAGAAAAGATTGCCGATTTGGGTCGTGGGGCGTATGGTGTAGTAGAGAAAATGCGGCATGAACAAACTGGCACCGTAATGGCTGTAAAACGCATAACAGCAACGGTAAATCGTAAAGAACAAAAGCGTTTACTAATGGATTTGGATATTTCAATGCGTTCTAGCGATTGTCCTTATACAGTGCATTTTTATGGTGCGTTATTTCGTGAAGGTGATGTTTGGATATGTATGGAAGTCATGGATACGAGTTTAGATAAGTTTTATCCGAAGGTGTTCAAAAATAATTTAACAATGGAAGAAACTGTATTGGGAAAGGTACGGCATTACATACATAAATTATTTTATTATAATATAGTCTAATAAATGAAAGTATTTAACATTGTCCATAATAGATTGCCATGTCAGTGGTGAATGCATTGCACTACCTCCACGCACAACTCAAAGTTATTCATCGCGATGTGAAACCTTCAAATATTTTGATCAATCGCAGTGGCGAGGTGAAGATGTGCGATTTTGGTATTTCCGGTAAATTTTTTATTTATTTATTGCAGTCTTTGGACTTAGATTACATCTTTGAGATCGAAAATTATAACATTTATAGAACATCTAAATATTATCTAATAGGTAGAGTCTTACCCTAATCCCTGCGAGTTAGGCGTTAAGAATACGCACAAGGTAGGCATACCGGTCGTAAGAGGCGACTAATATGCACAAAGGTAATGACGTGCAACTCGATGGTTAATCTACGGATATGATGCCCCTCACCTCTCATTACCCATCTTATCCTTCCTTACGGAAGGAGGGGTGACATGACCTAGAAGGTTTCACTGGTCATAAATCGCTACCACGACAGTCGGGCAGTACCCCAAGGGAGTACCGGATCGTACCGAGTTCAAATCCGGCAAAGGACTGTTAATTCGACAACACTCCCCAAAACCTTCCGGGAGTGTTTGTCGTTACCACAACAACAACAACAATAAGTAAATAATAATTTTTTAAATTTTAAAATATTACAGTCTTTGATATCACTTGGTAGATCATTATATTCTCTTATTCCCTCACAAAAGACGCTTTTTTCACAAAGGCATATGAAAGTCGTTCATATTTCGAGTTTGATAACTATGAATGCCATTATTACATCTCACACCGGCTTTGTTTTAGTACAGTTACTGTTAATCTCCCAGGATGTATTTTTTTTATTTTAACATTTCTAAATATTTTATCCTACGTCAATCTAACCTAACCATTTGCTGTTTAAATTTTGCACATCTGCAGGTTACTTAGTTGATTCAGTTGCTAAGACTATTGATGCTGGTTGCAAACCTTACATGGCACCAGAACGCATTGACCCATCAGGTAATCCTGCTCAATATGATATACGATCGGATGTCTGGTCACTGGGTATTAGTATGATTGAAATGGCCACAGGAAGATTTCCATATAATTCGTGGAAAACGCCATTTGAGCAGTTAAAACAAGTACATTATTTTAAAAAATAAATTACACTTAAAATTTAATTTCATTCCGCTTTATTTATAGGTTGTTAATGAGAGTCCGCCACGCCTTGAACCTGGCAAATTTTCCCCCGAATTCGAAGACTTCATTACTATGTGCTTGCAGAAACACTACACAGCGCGTCCTAATTATGAACAATTATTAAAGCATGCATTCATTGTTGAGCACATTGGACGTGATACAGATATTTCAGAATTTGTGTCGAGAGTATTGGATTTACCAGAATAGTGTATTCGCACACATACTCACACTGAGGCGTCTGAACTGTAAAAACAATAATAAAATGGAAAACTAAACTAGTTATTAAGTAAACGATGTAAAAAACTCAAAAAAAAAAAAAAACCGTTAACGTTTTTGGCAGATAAAAGTTAAAAAAACAAAGAAATGTTCAAAGCGTTTAAATTTCGAAAGTAAAATGTATACTTATTATTATGCCTTAACACCAATCCTAACTGGAGCTTACTACATAAGTTGCCTTACTAAGGTGAATGATTTATGGATGTTTAAAAAACCGCCAACACTCAGTGATAAGAAAAACTAAAAATTGTAAGTCATAGAATTGCAAAAAAAAATATATATATATATATGTAAATCCTACAAAAATGAAAGAAATTTAATGCTAAAAGTGTTAGAAATTAGAAACAAAAAATTTTTTGAAATTGTAGCATCATATCCATATTACACACATACATATTTACAAAACGAAGATAATACTAAAAGCAGAGTTGAAGAGAAATTAAAATAAAATATTAAGTGCTAATTGCCATGCAACTGTAGACGTTCTTGTTTTTAGTGTTGTAACAATTATGGCACGTTTATATAAATCTTTTGTAATTTATCGAACAGTTCCATTATAAAAGCAAAGCTTGGTCAGTCGATAAATTGAGTATAGTTCATCGCCCTGTTTGCTATATCGTAAAATACCCAAAATAACTTATATACATACGTTCGTAACATTCTCTGGTCTGTCATGGCGAAACCATATCATATAGTTGCACCATGACACAAAAGCAAATTGAGAGGTTCTCAATGAGAGCACAGTACTTTGACTTGAGTTTATTGGGGTTGCCAAAGTAGTTGGCAAACAAAAATTGCATCGGCGCACTGCATTATCCATTCCCTTTATATCGTCCTGCAGGCACGGCGGTCATTACGCTGCATAAAAAAGTATTTACAAGAACGCACAAAATCTCTTCAATTAAAAACTGTCATTCCATTGTATTTTAAGCGTAAAAATCATTGATGATGTAGAGTGCCGCTCTGCAACGAAAAGAAAGGGCGAAGCCCACAAAGCAACGCTGAGATCGAATGCAACGAGTGTGTGTGAACACTACCGTGAGTTGAAGGGGGAAGGGAGGCGGTTTTTCCAGGCGAAAAAAAGAGAGGCAGAAAAGCGTGAAATAAAGGAGCTTGAGATGCTGGCCAACGGGAATAACGCCTGAAAATTCTATCAAAAAATTCCGCGAATGACAGAGGTTTTAAACCCGGGGAAAACTCCTGTAAGAATAAGAACGGCGACCTGGTGGCCGATGTTCAGAGAGCACTCACAATATGGAGGGATCATTTCTCTGCACTTTTAAATGGAGAAACTGAGCAAGAAACCAGAGAAGATGCCGAACCCGAGCCCACAATCGAAGATGGTGGCATTGACGTTCCACAACCCGACTATAATGAGGTGCGAATAGCAATATCCTGATCAAAGAACAATAAAGCAGCTGGCGCTGATGGTTTGCCTGCTGAGGTATTCAAACACGGAGGCGAGGAGCTGGTAAGGCGCATGCATCAGCTTCTATGCAGAATATGGTCGGATGAATATCATGCCTGAAGATTGGAATATAAGTATTCTCTGCCCAATCCACAAGAATGGCGATCCTGCAAACTGCGCCAACTATCGCGGAAACAGCGGAATCTCAATCGTATTGTGCGAAAGACTGAAGCCTGATGTGAACAGATTGAACCTTATCAGACGCAATACTCCAAATCTTGGAAAAACCAGTGAGAAGCGGAAAAAATGGGGTTGGTGTTGAACAATGGGAAAACGAAGTACCTTCTGTCATCATGCAAAGAGTCAGTGCATTCGCGCCTTGGCAACCACGCCACTGTTGGCAGCAATAATTTCGAAGTAGTAAAGGAATTCGTTTACCTGGGAACCAGCATTAACACCAACAATAATGTTAGCCTAGAAATCCGACGAAGAATTACTCTTGCAAACAAATGCTACTTCGGCAATTGAAAAGTAAAGTCCCCTCTCGACGAACGAAAATAACACTCTATAAGTCACTCATCGCACCCGTCCTGCTATATGGTGCAGAAGCGTGGACACTAACAACATCTGATGAGGCGGCTCTGGGAGTATTCGAAAAAGGTTCTTCGAAAAATTTGTGGACCTCTACGCGTTGGCGACGACGAGTACCGAAGAAGATTTAATGATGAGCTGTATGAACTTTACGCAGGCGCCGACATAGTTCAGGGAATAAAAACACAGCGGCTTCGCTGGCTAGGCCACGTTTTGCGAATGAGTGAAGATGCTCCAGCCCAGAAGGTATTCTTATTGGCACCCGCCGGTGGAAGCAGAGAAAGAGGGAGACCAGCACTCCGATGAAAGGACCAAGTGGATACCGATTTGCGCTCCCGCGGTGTTTCCAATTGGCGCCAGTTGGCGCAACGAAGAAGATGACCATTTAAATAAGAAGAATGCCGTGTAGCAATATTCTGGAAACAGTCCTCCATGACCTGCCTTTAGCTGTGTAAATGATATAGCTGAAAATCGAGTTGAAGTCTGGAACGCTTAAGAGGCTAGTCAGAAAATTCAAATTATCAGCCATAGTGTAATAATGTGATTCCACTATGATTACACTAAGTAACAAAAAAAAAAAATGTCTCAGTCCTTGGGATGTAATTGTTATTTCCTAGTCTGTTATGCCTTAAAAGTATGGAAACCACCTAATATTCCTCGGAAACTTTGCTTTTGTGACCAGGACAATGTGATTCATTAAAATATGCTAAAATTATGAGAAAAACGTGTTTGAGTCTTTCACTACAGAGAAAATCATACAGAACAGCACATATAAATTAAAACTAAAATGCATCGTGACGCTAAAGGGCATCATAGCTTAGTTGTTAGAGTACTCTAACAGCGGCTTTGGTCCAGACACTTGGGTTCGTATCTCAGTGTCCGAGAAGGGGTCTGATGAGAAGCTGGGCACTTCGAAACATGTCATCCCATACCAACGCTGTGCATAACGTTGTAATTTTTCCTCTAATATCAATTAACAAACAAACATAAAAATTTGAGCTTTGCTCCAACAACAATCACCAAAACTAAATTTTATTAAAACTTCAGAAAACCAAAAACATAAAAGTAAATCAGAAGCGGGTGGTTTTTCGACATTTGCGTTTAAACTGCGAGTCACTTTCTCTAATCAATCCCCAAATGTAATCTCCCATCATGTTCTCATTGTATTGTCCTTGGTCCCTTGGTCTGACATGTGACTAACACTAGGATCCAGCAAATTCCACTGCATCAGTCTGGACGTCAAAAGTTCAGCATTGGACTTGGTTAGACCAAGATCTCTGATCAAATCATTCATGTCCTTTTGGTTGGCATAGTATGGGTTTTTGTTATCAGCTAGTAAATTAAATCCTTCACCTTCATTGTCTTCCACACTCATGGAATCAGGGCTCTCACAGGAAGACATCTGCTCTTTCTCTGGAGGAGTAGGAACGGGGAGGCCAGAGCTGTGTGGAACTGGAGCCATGGATGAAGGAATGTCAGGATACATGATTTGACTTGCTTTTTTGCCAGTCCGACGTTTGGAAGGGTCCACCATGCAGAAAAAGCAGTTGCTTGAATGGTCAGTGGGTTCTCTCCAAACTCTTGGCACAGCAAACTTCATAGCTCTCTTTACCCCTCTGTACCATCCTGAAAAAAAAAATTAGAAAAGAAAAGTACTGTCTAATAAAAAAGTTAATAGAAACATTTATTTTACCCATAACAAAGCAATATAGTTTTAAAATGTCTTACCTTCCAAAGCCCTTTTGCAGTTTTCACACGCGAAATGAGGTGCCCAGGATTTGTCTTGATCACCCACAGGCATGCCGAAATAAGCATTGTAAGCTTCGCACATTTTAAAACCTGTTTCCAAAGAGTACTTATTCGCTCTTGTTTTGATAAAATATCCGCAGACATAACAAAATGCATCTGCAGGATACTTGCAGCCTCGTGAAGCCATGTTTGAACGAATTTATCTGTAATAAAATAAGAAACAACTCTCAATAAATCACAAAAATGTTGCAAAATTTATTGCGACGACTTTGTTGTTTTAACTAGTGTTGGGCAGTATCGAGTACTTTTGTGTATTTACTACTTTTCAGCATCGAGTACTGAGTACTTTTGGAATCGATACTGCCCAACACTAGTTTTAACACACACAAATGTAGAGAAAACAAGTTGTATGCGCCCGTGTATCAGTTTTCAACAAAGAAGCATAAAAATAAACGCAGATAAGCGCTGCCATGGGCACAAAAGCAAAGTTATCTTGCGACAATAGCTGTTTTCTATACTTTTGGGACCTAACTGACTAGGAAATAACAATTACAACCCAGGGACAAAAACCTTGTTACATAGTGTTATCAGCAAAAGCCAGTGTTGCTGCAATTCTTTTTGTATTGAGATTTTGGGTTTTTAGTACAATTTTCAGACGTTATTGAAAAGAAGCAACACAGTCTATGAATGCCAATCAGTAGCGCGATTCACTAACTTTTTTAACACAATTTGTCAACGATAAATTAACTTTAACAACAATTTTAACAAACTATGCTATTCACCAACTTTTTGTCTACTTTAAATTCGATAATTTATCGTTGTCAATTGGTAAATTGTTATTTTATCACAGATTCTTTTTGTGCTGTTAAAGTTTTGTTTACTAAAATACAATAAATGGTAATTGTTTCCTTTAGGAGACAACTGCTAAAACACGTCCGAAATTATCGGGAAAAGTATCAAACGACGGGTTTAACCTTCGTATCAATAATCCGGACCGCGCAGCCGGTATTGGACCGGCTAAGAGTTATTTTTTTGGAGCGCGGCCGAAGGCCGCCTACGCAGGAAGGTGTTGTGCACATAAATACCTTGGATCAAGCCCCCTATGTGGGATCGGACCTAGGCCATTTTTGGGTTTTTTGCTAATAACTTTTCACTGAAACAAAAAATTTTAAATCCGCTTTCGGATTGTTGATAGCGAAGTCAAAACGCGTTGATTGATACCTCTCCCGATATTTTTGGGCATGTTTTAGCAGTTGTCCTACTTCCCTTTGCTGAAATATCTGCACAAAAAATCGGCGCGAACAATTATTTTTGTTCTATTCCTCTTTGAAGTTTTCGTAAATTTTGACATTTAAGTATCAGTGATGCCCCTTTTTCTCAAATTGAAAACATTGATAACAAGTGTTGCTAAATCTGAGATAGTGAATCGCACAATCGTTAATGAAAGCAATATACGTTTGCGGTAAAAATCTCGATTGCCGAAACGTTAAAAGTTAGTGAATCGCGCTACAGATGACATTGAATAAGGGAGCGTCAAGTCGCAAAATTGTCAAAAACGTCAATGGCTGACAAACCTTGTATAATTAAACAATGGTAAAAATATCCTTATTTTTCAATACAATTATTTTCGAAAAAACTTCACGTGTCAAAGGAAATCCAATAAGAACTATGAATTTTGCTGGACGTGTGCAGTTCCGGCGTTTGATGTGTTTAATCGTGCGTCAAAATTTTAATAGCGAATGTGAAAAAGCAATAAACAAGCAAATACATTTGGAGCTAAAATCTAGCTATGATTACTTAGCGATGGTATTTTTAATAATATTTACATATAAATTATTTTAATATTAAGGCAATCGTCTACTATTGCAGGCCTACAATTTCGATCGCTCTGATGTGGCTCTACCTGGTTTGTATGGATTTTTCAAAACCGCCAGTGCTGAGGAGCGTGAACACGCTGCAAAACTTATGGAATATATGAACAAAAGAGGTGGAGAAATTTGTTTGGAAGCACTGCCAGCACCCATTTTCAAATTCAGCACACCTAAAGCAGCACTCGTAGAGGCGTTGGATATGGAGAAACGCATTAATGAGGTGGAAAAATGGGGCGAGGGATTTTACACACACATTCGCTTATGATTTTTCTATTTTCTTAACGTTTAGTCCTTGCTAGAGTTACACGCTTTGGCCAGTCAGCATAATGATCCACAACTATGTGACTTTTTGGAAACAAACTTCCTGCCGGAGCAAGTGGATGCACAAAAGCAATTAGCCGATTATATAAGGCAAATCGAAAGATGCGAGGAAGAATTGGGCGTACATATATTTGATAATGATATTAAAGGAAAGGATATGCATAAGTAGGCGACAAATTGAAGGAAAAAGAATGAAGAAACTGCAACTATCCTAGATTAATATGCATTTATGTTTCAAATATGAAAACTCCTAGGTGCATAATTATGTTCTACAAATGTATGCACAATCTTGGCTGTGCACATAAATATCAAAATGAATGTCAATTAGCTTTAGTTTGTTATGCTGTCACAAATTGGGGAAAGCGCTTCTTGGTAATTCTATACGACAGCACGTAACTGCTAATATACGTCCAAAAATCTCGGGAAAGGTATCAAACGACGCGTTTTGATCTCTGTATCAATAATCCGAAAGCGGAAATTAAATAAATTGTTTCAGTGAAAAGTTATTAGCAAAAAACCCAAAAATTGCCTAGGTCCGATCCCAAACAACACCTTTATGCGTAGGCGGCCTTTGGCCGCGCTTCAAAAAAATAACCCTTAGCCGGTCCAACACCAGCTACGCGGTCCACAGTATTTCTGCGCAGAACAAACTTTTTGCACTTTTCGGTCCACCCTAATCAGTGATTACAACAACCACATGAAAATGACAGAAAATTTTCAACTTTGATTGCAAATATCTCTGAACATACATAAAATATCGAATTTCCGCTTTCGGATTATTGATACGAAGGTTAAAACCCGTCGTTTGATGCCTTTCCCGATATTTTTGGGCCTATATTAGCAGTTACGTGCTGTCGTATAGAATTACCCGCTTCTTTAAAGAATTGTAAGTAAAAGTTAAAATGATATTGTTAAATTTTATTGCTGTTAGACCGTAAGGATGGAGGAATGTTTATAAAGGAATAAAACTCATGCAAATTTAATAAGGAAAAACTAGTATTTTCTTTCAAGCCCAACCTTTTCCAGACTCGGAGCGATGCCTCATAACTTTAGAAGACGTGGGATAGCAGTGAAACTTAAACTATATCTTACGTTCTTTGATGATAGGGGTTTACCCATGGTTGTATCATTTCATCAGCTGATTCAATTTGTTTGAACACACTGGCGTATAGATTGTCAGAAGAAGATGTAAAAAAGCAGAATGTTAAGAGGAAAACGTAAACATGCGTGATTTGCATTTGCTATTTTGTGTTTTTTTCTAGTGCTCCTGCTAAAAAAAAATTGCAAATATTGCAATATTATTCAATAATAATCAGTTTCAGCCACGCTTGCAACATATAATTTCTCAAAAATTAATATATTCCTATTTTCTGTTCGGTTCATTCGCTAACACCAGCCAGTTGCTTTTGACAATCTTTACGCCAGTATGTTGTTGCTGTAGAGTTGACTTTACCTTGTTATTGCACCATGGGCTTACCCAAGGCGAATTCAATATAAGGTGGAAGCAAGACGAATTACAAACTTACAGACACACATTTTCCATGTATTTTGTTTTTGTAATTAATGGATCTAATGTCAAAAGCGTATGCGGTGAAGTTTGTAGTGTCAAAATTCGAGAAAAAAATAGCTATCAGCTGGTTGGAGAATGCCACCTTGTACTAAATCCGCCTTGGGTATCCCAGTTTATTTTAAGGTACATTTAACTTTTCAACTTACTTTAAATTTCTAACAGTGATACCAGCACATCTGAAAATCAAGGTGAAATCGTGAAAGCCTAGAAAGCCAATAGACTAGTTGTGTAGTGGAGTTTAAAGACAGAACTCTGGGCGTTGTAGAACTTCCCCTGGTATGTGGTGAAGTTGTACTCATACACAGCTAAGAAACGTGGTGAAGTTCCACACCACTTGAAATACCAACTAAAATAAGTATAAGGTGAATTTCTACAATAAACAGAACATTTTCTACTGGTTCCGGAGAAGGTTGACCAACAACAATACCCTTTAACGAATGAATTGGACTTCACCACTGTACCTAAAAAAAATATTGCGTTATAAATTTAATAAATTCAATATTCATAGTTCCTGAAAAAATTTAAATACTCAAATAAGTAATAAAAAATTGAAATTTCGTCCGCTTTGTGCGCTGTCAAAAGTCAAAACATGCATTTGGGATCACACTGTGTTTGTTTTTCCTGCCGACCACTTCGATACCGACAGCGTCAATCGGTTCTTTTCTTATCAGAAAACAACAATAACAGCTGATACATTTACTTCAACTTTATTAAAAGCTACAATTGGCTACAATTGTTTTTAGTTCGATCGATGGTAAATTTTATCTCAAATAGTCGCTTTTATGACACTTATTATAACCTATAATTTTGTGATTACCGTAAGAGAAAAGGGTAATTGTTTCCTTTAGGAGACAACTGCTAAAACACGTCCAAAAATATCGAGAGGTATCAAACAACGCGTTTTCACTTCGGTATCAACAATCCGGAAGCGGATTTTCAATTTTTTGTTTCCGTGAAAAGTTATTCGCAAAAAACCCAAAAATGACCCAGGTCCGATCCGAAACAGGGGGCTTGATCCAAGGTATTTATGTGCAGAACACTTTTCTGCGTAGGCGGCCTTCGGCCGCGCTTCAAAAAAATAACCCTTAGCCGGTCTAACACCGGCTACGCGGTCCACAGTATTTCTGCGCAGAACACACTTTTTGCACTTTTTGATCCACCCTAATCTGTGATTACAACAACCAAATGAAAATGACAGAAAATTTTCAACTTTGATGGCAAATATCTCTTCACTGAAACGAAAACTCGAAAATTCGCTTCCGGATTATTGTTACCGAGGTCAAAACGCGTCTTTTGATACCTTTCCCGATAATTTCGGACGTGTTTTAGCAGTTGTCTCCTAGAGGAAACAATTACCGAGAAAAGCAACACTTGTTAATAGCAGTTGGAGAGTAGATATCATCAACACATTAAACCCTTAAAAAATTCTACAGGAAAAATGTCGAAGCGCTCAATTTTCTTACTTTCCTCTTCTCGTGTCCATGGCTATAATTTTTTGGAACACGCCAAAGAGCATTTGAAAGATTTCCTTTCAAAGTAAGTTACACTCGCCTAGTACAAAGTAAAATACTCTTAAACAAATGCAATTTTATTTAGACGCAATGTTAAAACGGTGCTCTTCATACCCTACGCTCAAAAGAACCACAATGAATATACCGAACTTGTAGCCAAGACACTCTCACCTTGGGGTTATAAAGTTGAAGGAGTGCATGCTAAGCACAATCCTATACAGGCTGTGCTTGAGGCAGAGGCCATTTTCATTGGTGGCGGTAATACTTTTGCATTATTGAAATTGCTCTACGATGAAAATCTGATACCTGTCATACGTGAACGTGTGTTGAGAAAAGGTGTTCCTTATATTGGTTCCAGCGCTGGCACAAATGTAGCAACACTTTCTATACATACAACGAATGATATGCCAGTCACATATCCGCCATCATTTGAAGCTTTGCGTTTGGTGCCATTCAATATTAATCCACATTACTTCGATCCAGATGCCTCGACACAGCACAAGGGTGAGACGCGTGATCAGCGTATAAATGAATTTATAGATTATCACAAACTACCGGTGTTGGGATTACGCGAAGGTACAGCATTGTTGGTGGAAGGCAATAAGGCCACATTGGTGGGAGATCGAAATGCGAAATTGTTTATGCCGTGAGTTAATTTTTTTGCTTTTATTATTATACAGTGTTGCAGCATTTTTGTGGAGCGGAGTGATTTCAACTCAGGAAGACCTTTATACACACCTCTTTGCATTTACAGGTCAGCAATGTTTTTTATTTTGTGGTCTCATTCTGTTTCTTAGTGTTTTTGCCTGAGAAAAATCACCTCTTTCGGGACAGCAAATTTTCCACCAGGAGGCGGTTTAAAGTTTATTGAAGGCTGTTAACGTTACAGTTAAACCAGAGTACGTAGGTTTTTTTTTTAATTTGGTTAAAAGCAGACCTATTAAATTTGATTAGTAATCAATTAATTAGACGGCCTTTTTAATTGGTCATGATTATTTTAATTGGGTTTCAAGGAATTATTAATTGATTACGATTAGAAAAAAAAAAATAATAATAATTTAATTATGGTTTAAAATAGTTGTTTTTATTATTTCTTTTTTTTTATATTATTGTGCTTCTACAACAATAATGAAAAAAATCAAAAGTAATCAAAACAACTTTTTTTTGATTATCATTGATTTTTTTTTGATTATTTCTCTTAATTAATTGGAAAATAATCACTAAAAATTGTTGGTATAAAAAAGCAAATCAACAAAAATTGTTGGTATAAAAAAGCAACGGTAATTAATCATTAAATGGATTCTCCAGAAAATAATTAATCAAAGCTTAAATCATTACGATTAGTTATCATTATTTAACAGGTCTGGTTGAAAGTATATTTGTCCTAATGGGTTCCTTGCGTTGAAATCGAAAACTGATTTCAAATTTTGCGGCAACGTTGGATGTACCTGCGGGGGTTTTATTGGCAAACTTCGGGTTTCTCTATGTTCATATTTTAAACTTTCTAGATAATGGCCGTATGCTGCCGACATTACAAGAGCTAAATTTATTCATTAAGTTCCCTTCATTTTGATAACCCGATGCAATCTTATTGTTTTCGTTGTAAGCTTATAATCTCAACGAAAGCGAAACTAGGCATTGAAAATGGCAGAACGCCGAAACCGGTTTGTCACAAAACCAAACTTGACAAGGGATGACGGAAAATCGTTCCAACAAAAATCAACTTATAATCTCCAGTAGTCCGAGATCGGAGGAACTGTTAGTTACTTACGTTTGTCTGTGATCTCAAAGAATTTAAATATTGAAAGATTTGTAGGTTTCACTATTCAAAGTATAGGTCTTTCAAGTTAAGTTGGAGTCCATCCCTCTACAGATGATTCCCCTAAAATTATTTCAGATTATTAAAATACAACCTAGTTGCCTTTATATAATGTGGCTCTCTTGTTTATTTTTATTCCAGCGACAAACAACAAGTGGAATTTACTCCCAACTCGGATCTTAGTTTTCTATTAAATAAGGATTAATTCATTTTTAATGTCATGTTTACTACGAATAGCAAAGTTTATTTTCTTAAATTTACAACAATAGTATTCTATTGCAAATTAAAACTAAGAACTTAAAAATTTTTAAACGTTTCCATTTAAAATTATTTACATACCAAATTTCTTGTTTGCTTTGTGAGTTTGAGTATATCGATGGTCAAATATGCGCAACTAGAACCAGTAATGTGATTGTCGAATTAGGACGACTCGGTCGAAAATGAAGTACATTCCTCTGGCAAAATTTATCAAAATTACGATTCTTGTTTTCAACCTTATTTGCGATCTAATAACTAAAACTGTCATGGATTCTTAATTTAAAATTTCAGTCGAATAGAATTATTATTGTGTCGAATTTCGCCAGAAAAATTTTGCCGTTTCTACACCTAAACTCATTCGAGAATACATAAGAATGAAACCGAAATTTATGTCCTTTGTTATAAGTTTGTCAATGTTCGACAATCGATATGTTAGTAAAATTTTAGAAACAATAACGGTAATGTCAACTTACTTTAAAAGTATGTAATACATATATACTGATCTGTATCGCTTTTATTACAAAATATAATTATTGTTACTGGCTAATTAAAATTAAAAAAAAAATATTAAACTAAGAATTTTACGCATTCATATTTTTAAAAATATTTTTAATTTATTTAAAATATAAGTTGGAAGCTGCGCTTGTTTTTTATCTAACAGCTGCCTTACAACTATATTACGTTAACTTAATACTTTGATACTTTTATTGTTTCGTTGCTCATTTTTTTTAGAAATTTAAAACTTTGGCACTTTTTGTAGTCATGCGACATACGTATATGTACATACATACATAAATATGTTGCATATGTAAACTAAACATTTCTTTTTTGCACATACGAATGCCTACACATAGTATCATTTATCTCTAAAATATTACATATGGAAAATTTGAAAGAGGTAGAAAACTGAAATTCACTTACATTAGGTTGGTTGAATGTTTATTTAGCAACGTTTCATAGATTGTTTTTCTAGTTTGTTTGTTTATTTAAATAACGACAAAAACTGTCCCCTATGGTTTTGGAGTGTTGCAAATATGGCAGGAATTTACCAAATGTCAACCCGGCACCCTCAGAACGCTAGCACCTTCAAGTCGCTCTGAGAATCGTCAACAAGCTCTTGGTGTTAGAAGAGTAGGTTCAGTTGAACAGGTAAAGAGATGTTCAGTACTATGAGGGGACATACCACATGCGGGGCAAGTATTTGGTATGGTCGGGTTGAGCCACTTATTCAGGCAAGAGTTTAACCTATTATAATATCAAAAACGAAGTTGTGCTAACTTAACTCTAGTCCCCCTCGGAAGGACGCCCAGCTCTTCAGGTGTTTGGATGTCGATTCGCGGTTCACAGGCCGAGACCTGGGCCATCTGTCTACCGACTCGGTGTGGAGGTCATTTAGAGCCCGCCTATGGTTACGCAGATCAAACGGCAGGGAAATGTTATGTTTCTAGGGTGCGTATCTTGGTGCCTTCTTCCGACTTGCACTCGCTAGACATTCGGCTGCCAAATACGAGTTGGAGAAACTTTTGAAAATGTCAGTATGTGTTTTTTTTTTTAATTCAATTTCAGACTAAATTTGATAATATATTTTGACAGGAGTATTAAGGTTTGCCTCGCAGCCGGTATTCGAATAAACTTGGTTGAAATGGCATGGAAAATTCCATATTGCAGTGGATGGAATTGTTATGTCGTAAAATTAAAATTACAGAAGAATTACCGCCGTACTCATAAAAAATAAGAAGAAAGCTTTTCAAAATGAGATTTCGAGACAAATATTCAATTATAAGAGCTTTATTTAATTTTTAATAAATTGGTGGGTTAATATTTTCTTACCAACGTCAAGTAGATATTATCCAGAAATTTCGTGACAGCGGCTTTTATGGCTAAGACTTCTGTATATGGATGAAACTATCTACATATCTCTGAATAAAACAGCGGAAATCGAAAGTCCGGCATAACCCCTTTATAACTACATAATAAAGTACTGAAGCATTGTCGTTACAAAACAAACAAACAAAATACTGAAACATAAGAGTGCCTTACAAAAAAAAGTGTGTTTTTTCACTTCAATTTTACAATTATTAGAATATTAATAAGATTTATTTGACCTGAACCAGCTTAAGCTTAACTGATCCAAATTTGATCGATTTAAAATTTTAAGGTATCAAAGAAAGATAATTTACTTCCCATTACTGAGAAAGCTGACTCTGTAAAATTTTGATTTCAGAACTACTTATTTCGAGTATATGAAATTAATTCTATTTTGTTTTGTCTTTGTATTTCTCACAAACATGCCTGTGTCGTTCATCCAAGGTGGTTATAAAAGAATCCTAAAATACTTTTAGTTATTTATTAAAACACTGTTGGCATCATTTTTAATAAGGTTTAAACCCTCGTAAATTTTATCTTTTATATAATATTTTGACAGTAGTGTTAGATACTGTATAATTCCGGTGAAAGTAGACAATATTTTTTAATGAGACACTGCTGTGACTAGTTAGAAAGTAGTTATGTATATTACTAAAAAAAGCAACGGAATCTAAGAGGCACATCACGACCCTGTTTTTTTAATTAAGAAATTAAATTCATTTATGTATGTTTACACTATAGACTTATATGTATGTACATTAGGGTATAGATTTGCTTTGCTTAGATAAGAGGTGCAACTTTTACTTTTTGAATGTTGACGTTTCCGAGAGAGTAAAAATGTGATTTATTTTGGAACGACTTTTCGTCAGACGTTGCCAATTTTGGCTTCGTTACTTTTAGTTAAGCAAATAAAATTTTCATGAGAGTAAATTTCTATATATTCAACTGCTTGCTAACTATTAGAAAACTCAAGATGTTACCTCTTTTGTCATGTTACCTACTTCACTTAGCTCTTTTCAGCTATGTAAATGAAGCAGCTGTCCAAAGAGGTGAAATCTTGAAAAGTTATTGTGAAGTTCTGGCTTAAACTCCACTACCAGGCTCAGCATTTTTTCGGTCTAACCTTATACTTATACTTATACATACACACATAAATAGTTACCATGCTTATTATATGTATCTTTTAATTATATTATTTTTACAAACTTTGAATACTTGGCAGTCATGGAGAGATGAATTCGTATTCTAATACATACATACCTACTTAGTAAATTACTAATAATGGGATTCTGTTTTGTGATATACTTACAAAGGAAGGTGTATGTACATATATACATAATTTACATACATTTGTCGCCAATATGTTAAAAATACTTAAAACGTAAATAGATAGTAACTAGATACCAAATTATTTAAAAGCTGCCTACTTATGTTTAACATTAGTGTGTGGGGTCGTTTCATGTCAAATTGACCTGGGGTTGGTAGAGTTTCTTTCGGGTTGCATAACTTTATTTTAACTATGAATGAAGCTCTGGAAAAGATAAAAAATTTCAATTAAATTTTTTGATAAGTTTTTTCTTTTGTAAATTAAAATTTTTTTCAGTTAAAAAATGTCATTTTGAGAAATAAAAATTTTTTTGAGATGGGAAGAAAATTAGACAAATATTTTGAGCCACGTTTTAATGCCACCACTAAGTACAGAATAAAATATTTTCATTCAGTAAAAGTGGTCCTAAACTTTATTCTATACGGTGGTTATTAAGTGATGCACAAACAAACACATACAGATATACAAAAATCTTTAAACTGTTGTTTCGACTGCAATTACTCTGATAACTCCCCCCCCCCCCCCCCGAAATTTTTCTTTAATGTATATAATGTACAGTCATCGCCCTGATCGAGTTATATGTTAAAATGAACTGAAAATACTACTTGTAGAAGAAAGTAAGAACGTTTCAATATCGAACAAAATTTTTGAATGAAAAGAAAAAAAACACCTAACCGAGAGGATCACTTGCAACCGCTGATCGATTTGACATGGAATAATCCTATTAATAGTAAATTCATATCTTCTTGAAACTACTTATTTATGTACATACGACAAGTTTGGGCATTTCTAAAGCGTTGACCTAGATAAAATATTTAACAGCCATATTACGTAAAAAAAAATATTACTACAATCAAATTGAGTTCTCATCCTACTCCACTTACAACTACATAAAAAATATGCTAGGACTATTATTCATTTACATAAAAAGTCATTTCGTTACATTTAATTGATAGGAATCAACTGCAGCTCAGCCATCTTAATACTAACGAAAAATAATAATAAATTAATTACATTGAAAGCACACAAGCAGCACGCACATAAATTCAATACACTTACATACAAGCATTTTTACAAAAACAAAAAAAGTTTTAGGCATAATAAACTAAAACTTTCGTAATTTAACTAATATTTACAACATCATGCAAAATTTGAGCATTCAAGAATTGAATTAGGCAAGGCACTTAATATGAGGTCGTTATGCTTCGATCAATTCACCAATCATTTGTGTAAAATACTTCGATCTTCGTAACGTATTATTGCATCACCAATTTGTTTCCTCGACGCTAAATGTATGCATTTTCGTTTGCTCCAACTACTAACGTCTTCGTGGTCGTCGTTTGGCGTTGTTCGCTCACTTTCAGGTCGTAACGCATCATAACGTTGTGGTATCGCATCATTTACTGTGTTGACATCAAGTCGCACCGCTGGACATTTTAACAAATTTCCACCGTTATTAAAGTGATTTCTAATTGCATTACCATAGCGCAAATTTGGTTCTGTACCGCGTAGTATATGCAGGGGTAGCTGTGATGCAACAAACATTTCCAATATAGTTGTGATCGTGTGATCTGTGCGCGTGACCAGCTGTTCAATATCGTTGTCAGTACGTGTGATTGGTAGTCTTGCTTCAATCATTTTACGTGCTGAAATTATAGATGGAAAAGTTGTGATTTGAAAGAATATGTAGACTATGTAAAATTATCATGTGATCCCACATCATGCGATATTGTCATGTTATGTAACATCATGAGGTATTTGTATGTGATGCCACATATTGTGTTACTAGTATTGTCATACTACATCAGGCGATGCTGTCATGTGATGTCACATCATGTGATGCTAAGCAGAAGTTATATCGTTTACATAAAATGGTATCCAAGTAAGTATAAATACACAGGAAATAATCGAATGTCAGTAGCTGTCACATCATGGTATACATATGTATTATTTATAATGCTTAATAATGATGCTCAGGTGGTGTCAGATTATGATTAGTTATCAAATCATATCATTCGTATGATGTGTTATATCATCAAAAAAGACTTGCTGCTGGAGGAACTGTCGTGAGTCATACTAAATCAAATCACACATGAAACCACGACAGATAATCAATATTGTGCTATGCACTTACATCACATCATGCGATATTCACATCACATCGAATTAATAGAATTTCGAAGTAGTATCAATAAGGAAGCATATTAAGCATTTCAAATTATTTCAAAATGTTCAAGCTGCATGATGCGAAATTCAAATTCAACATGATATGATGTCACACAGTCAGAATATTCAATATAAAAAACATTTACAGCCTTATACATACATACATACCTTGCACATAATCACGACTATAAAATGATGTTAAATCATAATTCCATTTATCAAAATAACCGCTGCCTTGGCTCACATCACAAGTTTCACATTCTTTGCAAAAGTAAGCCAATCTACATGGATACATCATAAAACCGATTGGCGAATAGATTTGAAAACCCTGAATGGTATTCATGCGAACCTTAAGAAAGAAAAAAAACAATTGAGTAAAATATGTTTAATAATATCAAATGTGGTCTATTTCAGCTTTACTTACCCTATTTAAAAAATCAGCTTTAAAACTAATATCTGTGGACGCCATTAACACAAGACTATCCAGTCCAATTTTCGGCAGTGCTAAATCAGCTACAGAAACACTCAAAATTTCTTTGTGACCATATATGGAATTGAGCATAATATCTTCAGTTGCAGGGATGTCACTCAGTATTGATGGTAGACGTATGGATACCCAAGCTATGCGTGAGCCATCGTTCTTGTATTTGGTTGATAAATCTAAAGCTAGAGTTTTGAGACTTTTAAATGGATCATTTTCACCTTTGCTCATGGAGTCGTAGCGATATAGAAAGATCTAAAATTGAAAAGGGTTTTAAATTAATTGTTTCCCTCTTGTATATAACTTTGGCAGGGCTGGGACTGCTTAGATATCGGATATTCATTCGGTTCATTTTAAATATATGGAAGCCAGCATGTGAACTCATTGAATTTTCCTCTCTTTCTTTAGCTACCCTAGGCTCACATTCCTCTTCTCTACTCTCCTTCTATCCTTTTTGCTCTACCTCCACCAATAGAAAAATATGACTTTTTTTCGCTAGCCCAGCCCTATTTTTTACAAACAAAAAACCAACATACCATTAACAAAAATGTATTATCCTGATTTTGCATGCACACACGTTCATAATTAGCGACAAAGCTAATGCCATTATCTAGTTGATGTTCAAATGTTGGCACCATAATGGCAATACGTGTGCTTTCCGTGACGTATGGTGATGGTATGACCTCAACTCTTCCCAATGGCTTAACAACTTGAAAACTTTTCGTCACCAAATCACCATCCAACGCACGTTGTGTATCAAGTAAATTCATATGAAATTGATAGTCCATACCACGTGTCGCATCAAATTTCCTATAGACTGTATGTAAATTAACAAATTGCAAATGTGCATGCTTCCGTTTGGCGTAGGCTATCGCAATTTTCAAAACTTTATCAAAATCCATTTTATCGAGGTGGCTTAGTGGTTCAATGATATTTTCGGCATTTGGTAAGAAAATGTGTGTACTATTGACAAGATGCCAGGTTATGATGTCGTGACGCGTTTCGGGTGCTGAGCCAAGTGGCACACCGAGCGGCCAACGTATTTCGAGTATATTATTCGATATTGTACCGTTCGCTATGCGATATGATTTACGTTCCAAATTTAAGCTGCGTTTTTGTACTAATTCTAAATGGTACTTAAAATAAGAGAAAATAAGATGGAATTGAACGAAAGATATGTACGTTTGTATGGTCAGATTTATATGTATATCTTCGTCTGTGTGGAAGACCACTCTAGCTCTACTATCGATTCGAAAACGCCATATTGTAGAATTTTTTTTTCAAAAAGCTCTATTTCAAAGCTCCTTTCAAAAACACCTTATCTTGACATAAATTAAAGACATTTTCAGCTGAGTTGGGCCATTTTCCAAATTAAGTTTGAGTTAGGATGTTCTTCAAAAATATTCTGGGATAAGGTGCTTTCAAATCGGCAAAACAGATAGGATGCTCTTAGCTATTGATATTTAGTTAAATATGTAGACATTACGATTATATTTACCTTCGAAAAATATGCGTGCAAACGATAAAAGTCATCCATGGATGTTACCGGATACACCAAAGTTGCATTCCGGAAAGCCTCTTCTCTGGCAAGAATATTTAAATCTTTAAATAGTTTTATATCGGGTTGCAATGTGTAGACGTTTTTATGTATGCCCTGGAGAGAGAAGAGTTGAGTTGTTGTCAGATGTTAATAGTTATTTAAGAAATTTTTATTCAAAAAGTCATATAGAAGTAAATGGTAGGAGGATTCACTTAGACTGAAAATGTGAGTATGCACAGAAATGCCATTGTCATAGAGTTGTGTTATCATTGCGTATACTTTGTTGTGACTTAACAATAAATAAAAACTCAACACTCCGCGCACGGTTTGCAAGACTTAGTGAATCCACCTGGTACGCAAATATGTGAGAATCATGAGCATTGTTGATTGCCCAAAGGAAACGGAACAAACCCCACAAACATTCCTGGAGTGCTTATAATTTATGAGTCCTATTGTCGTCTTTTATACTCTTGTTATGACTCCTTTTTAATGGCCAAATAGTTTCCTTCAAAATAAATCTTTTTTAATACTAAAAAAAAACAGTTTTTCGAAATTTTTACTTTTTAACATAATTGAAAAATTGTGTATACCAAGAATTCAATTCAATTGTTGTTTTTACGGCCTGTACATTTGCAAAGTACCATGACTATAAACGAGCTCAAGCCCAGTAATAATACTTCTTTTTATTATTTTAAAATTATTATTGTTTTTTTTTTTTTAATGATTTTAATTAAATTTTAAAAGTTTTTATTAGAATAGAATACGAAAATTTTACAGACAACCGTCATAGCTTCTCTTTATAGATCCATTTCGGAAGCTGCTAGACTTCTTCATAAGAGAAATTTTGGCAATAAAATAAAATATGCTTATGTAATTCAAAGAAAAAGGTAATTCATAGCTTTTTTAATAAAAAAAAACAGATTTGATTAGTAATCAATTAAATAGACGGTTTTTTTAATTGGTAATGATTATTTTAATTGTTTTTCAAGAAAAGGCAATTATTAATTGCATACGATTAGAAAAAATCAAATCTGAGATAATCAAAAAAAAGTTGTTCTGGTTACTTTTGATCCTTTTTTTAAAGTTTTTTTTTCTTTGATTATTTTTGATATTTTTCAGTATTGCTGCTGTGTATATTTATGTGCTTCCACAACAATACTGAAAAAAATCAAAAATAATCAAAAAAAAAAGTTAAAAAAATTATAAAAAGTGAGCAAACCAACTTTTTTTGACTATTTTTATTTTATTTTTATTTTTTTAATTATCGTAAAAAACCTGATTTTTTTTTTGATACTTTTTTTGAATTAATTGGAAAATAATTATTAAAAATTTAAAGTAATGCTAATCAATCATTAAATGGATTCTCAAAAAAATAATTAATCAAACCGGTAATCACTACGATAAGTAATCATTATTTAACAGGTATGAAAAAAATAAATATATACATATAAAAAAGTGAAAGTTTTTATGTGTACACAAACAAAATATTGTCTTACTTGTGACAAAATATGACATAAGCTTGCATATTTCAGTGCATTTGAAAATCGTATTTAAAAGAACCCGATAAAAGAAGTAAACAGAGGAACTTAAAATGTAGAAAAGAGAGCGAATATGTTCCCCATAAAGTGTGATAACAATTATTTGACTATGATAACTTTTGTCCACATATGTGGACATTATACCCGATGTGATGAAAATTATGAGCCTCATGCGGAGAGTGTTCATCTAATAGGACAACGTTTGTTTTTGAAAAAAAAAAAAAATTGTTTCCCATTAAAAAAATGTTTATACATATCTTGCTCTTCCTGACGTATATATAAATTTTTGTGGACGCAATATCAAGACATCTGCAATGGAAAAGTGTGTGTTCCATAAAATTGTGACTGTATCGATATGCCGTACTAATGGATTGGTGTCTTTCAGTATGTTTTTTTTTTTTTCAAACACGTGGAAAAGATACAAAGATCAGCCTCTCAAGGGTTCCCTCCCAAACATCTTTTAACAAAATTTTATTAAACATAGTCTCCGACATCATTTGCCAATCAAAATGCCTCAATTTTAGTTTCAAAAAGTATCTTTTAAGGGTCCAAAAAGAGCAGATTGTGAGGGACATAAATCACTCCGAAAAGCTTCGCATAGGAGTCGTTTTGGAATTTAATAAGTGCCAATTATGAGACCAAAATGTGTCATATATGACTCCTATTCAACCTCATATGAAATTAGGTTTATACCGGACGGTCGTCGCAAGTAGGAAAGTACCCTCATTTCGTACTCGTAGATGAGCTCATAAAGAGTATAAACACGCCAATTTAGGACTCCTTTTTGACTCATATGGTTTGCTGGGAATATTCATAAGTCAATGTTTATTTAGTATTTAAAGGGATTCGCTTTACAGGGATTTTCACTGAAATATCTATTACCAATGTGTTTGTAAACATAGCTTGATCCATGTTTACCTCAATTTCAATACCGAATGGTCGTCGAAAAGCCTAAAACGAGTACTAAGCATAGGGTAAAGGTAGGTAATATGGACTACGTTGGTAATATGGTCCACTTGTTTAAAGTTAATAAAACGAATTTGATAGATTATTGCATGTATTTACCGAATTATTTACCGAAAAAAGATTGCTAGTCCATATTTGCTTCAAAAGCTTCGTATTTTTCTTCAATAGGTACAGTTAATGAGGTCAATACGTGTAATTTATGACCTTTACTCAGGTTTATAACTTTAAACAAGTTGTTCTTTTATTTCCGACGTTATCTCGAAGACGTCTCAACCATTTGGATTGAAATTTTGTATATAGTGTACAACCCATGGCATAGTAAAACAGGTAATAGCACGGAGGCCATATTGGAAATTGCTTCTCTAAAACATCAGAACAACACAGCACATGTTAAAATGTAAACACACCGATTGCAGGCAAGTTTGACAGTTTATCAAAAATTAAAATGAAAAAAATCTAATCAGCTGTTGAGACGATATTACCTGTATAGGTACGCCATGGTACAACCCATGGTACAAGAAAATCAAGGTATTTCCACTTTGACGTAAACTGTGTTGGTTGTTATTCGCACCTTTTGTCAGTTGTGCAAAGTGCGTTGCCGCCTCAGAAAAAAAATTTTTTGGTAATTTTTGAAATATTTAAGGGAATGTTTTGAATATAAAAAAATAAAAATACTTACAAAATCGAATCCATACAACTGGTTTAAAATTTGAAAATGGTACAAATTATTTATCTCTGCTTCCAAGTCAACATATATATTTGTATTTCGTTAATACTTAAATAAAAAATTTTCAGGGGTTTTCAACGCAGAGACAACGATTTTCATGTTTTTAAAACGCGATTTTTAGCTTTATTTTCATGGTTCATGTGGTGGAAGCACGCGTTGTGTCAGCGTACAAATAAGTATATCAATGAATGAATAATCAGGAAATATTTGCAAAAACTACGTCAGCAAAAGCGCCAAATAATAGCAATAAAGTAATTTTTTTAGAAATTATGTTGTAATTTTTCCTTTACTTTTTTTTGGATACATTTTCATTCTAATTTATTTTCTGTTCAAATCTCGTGTTCTAAAGTACGTCCTACCCAAAATCAATCTTTTCATAATTTTATTTCTTAATTTACAAAGTTTTAAGCATGAGAAATTAAATTTTCCATATATCCAGGAGAATCGTTCAAATCATTCTTATTGTAATTATTAAAAATAGTGTTTAATGCTTTGCATGAACATTTCTGTGAGTTTCCAAAGGCCCCCACTCAGAAAAAATATCAACATAACTATAATTTTGATTAGACTTTATCGAAAGTTCTGTACCCATAACTTTGTAAATTAATTTTTTTGCGTTGCGGTCCAATTGAGTACATTGGTTCCTCGGCTTACAATCTTCAGCGGAAAAGTGGTTTGAACATCGGGACCGCATCTGCAGTTATCATGCATGCGTTTACTCCCGCACAAATGGTACTGCCGGGAGTCGAAAAAACTTTACTTTGCTTTCTTTGCACGTAGATATGGTAGTTTTGTTTCTTAATATACAGCTCATGTTGCTAAAAATAGATTAAAATAAGTAACAACTTTATTTATGTCCGTGCAAGAAGAAGACCAATATTTTACTTACCTTTCGATTTATTTCACGAACATATAAAAAACTAAATTCAGAAATATCAATTATTTTATTCAATTGCAAAACTGTTTCCGTTTGAAGCAAAAATCAGTTAGCTCATTTTTAAAAGGAAATGTCACAAACACAGTTTATGTCAAATGGTGGCAAGGGGGGAAGAAGAAGAAGTGGAACTACCTCTATATATTTGTACCATGGTACAACCTTTTAACAATTTCTATCTAAGTGTTGCCACTGGAAAGATATTTTAACGCATACTTGATAGAATGATTTAAATTCTTTTCTAATAACCCATTTATACTGATCGTGATTTCAGACATAGTATATCTCTACTAGTAGCGCAACTAACAGCTGATTGCTAAAAACGTATATAAACACACGCACAGTTCTCGACACATTATTTGAAGAAAACTTTAAGATTTTTAAAGCAAAATATTAAAAAGCCATAAACCTAGCATATTTTTGAAGATATAGCCTCTATAATATCCTATTTGTTGTCAAATGAAGAAATTTTTATATTTTAATCACGTTTTTTGTTGTTTCTTTAACTTTAAATTAAAGGTTAAGTCCTTTTTTTTAAAGCATTTTAGTGTATTAAAATACAGCCATGTGCATATGCCTTTTGGCATTGCGTTTTCTTGATATTCGTATTTGCGATGTCATTGTTTCCTAATACGTAAACAAAGTTGTGGCAAGCAGAAATTTTTTTAAATGCAAAATTGTAATTTGTTTATTTAGTGGATTATGTTGTGTGTAAATATAGCAAAAGTAACTCGAGTCAGCACAAAATACAACAAATTCATTCTCAACCTTTTAATAGCAGATATTGCACCATCAGCCATCAAGGAAAATGAAGTGAAAAATTGATGTGGTGAGTACAAAATTCGGTAATTGTTTCCTTTAGGAGACAACTGGTAAAACACGTCCAAAAATGTCGGGAGGGGTATCAAACGATGCGTTATTAACTCAAAAAAATAACCCTTAGCTGATCCAACACTGGCTACGCGATCCACAGTATTTCTGCGCGGAACACACTTTTGCACATTTTGTAACACCCATTATGTGAGATTACAACAACCACATGAGAAAGACAGAAAATTGATAACCCTCCGGACATTTTTGGACGTGTTTTAGCAGTTGACGTTAAATAGAAAGAATTACCAAATGACATTTTTTATGTTATTCATGTATTTTCGTATGACCTTATACCACAACAATTAAATATACGATCATTTTTACTTAACCTAGGCAAAATAAGTAATAAATCAAACACTAGCTGTCAAATTTTACATATATAAAAATTGTATGCTTAGTTAAAATTGGAGCAACATATAGTTACTATTTGCAAATTTCGTACTAAGGTTAACTCCTTTTTTGAATTTTAGGGTTTTGTGCGAGTTCTGTCGAAAGTCCCCGACACTGATCTTTCATTCCACGCAGCCGAGTACCATTATCCACTGCCTTCCACTCAAATTCGCAAAATGGCTGAAAAATTAGATGCCAAACTAGTATAGGTAAACAATGATTTCAGACCAGTAATTCGAATGTGTTTATAATGCATTCGTTCCTTTGTTATAAAGTTTCAATCAATCAGGTTTGACGCGTTCGAAACAAAACTTTTATGTTATCATCGCATTTGCTGTGTAATTTGTTTTGAATGCGTGATTTTGTAAATGCGATTTGTATGGGGAAATGAGCCGCATTTCGATTTTTTCTATGAAAATCACGCATGTCATTCAGTAAAATTCACTGAGAAAAAACTGAAAACAGTAAGGCAGAGGGCCTTTCTATTAATGTTAAAAGCCCATATCTCTAGATAATTTCCTAAAGGGGTCTAGCAATCTAATTTTAAGAGTAAAAAGAAAAAATAAAATATTTAAATTTTCGACTTTATACATGTGTACATATGTTGGTAAAGTTGTTGTTCATATGCTCTTCACCGAAACATTTCTTTTATAATTACGAATTGCGAATTGTCTTATTCTACTTGTTTTATGACTTTTTTATATTTAACCTTCAATTAAATGTTGTGGTAAAATCTTTTTTAATTAAGCCTCATGCCTCAAACGAATTCCAAGAATCCTTCTTTTCTAACATTTTTTTACTTCGCTTTGGCTTTAGCATTTGCTCTTCACAATAATGTATGTACATAGTGTATACCCACTAGGGATGTGGCGAATATTAAAAAATTTAGCGGAGCTTTTTATTAATGGCTTCATTTGACAACTGGACAAAACATTTGCCTAACAATTTTCAATTGGCTTAACCTCTGCAACTATTTTTTAGAAGCTGTTCATATGAGGTAAAGAGGCAAGGGAAAAAGGAGACGAAGGAGGTGAAAAGGCTAAGAACGAGCAATCTAAAGATAAACAAATAATTAATCAAATCGTTGAATAAAAATTATCTCATATTTTTTCAATTTTTTTTTTTTACAGAATACATATTCCACATATACTGAGCGTAAAACAACGTTCAACCCGCCCTACTACCCGCATCGAATATTTCACATTCGCAACATCCCTAGTAGGTATTTGCTATGTACATTCGAGTTTATTAAAAAATCTTCACGCACAATGAGCAATTCCATTTTGCCTTCAACTTCGCATTTTATAATTATTCAGTATTTGTACCTCCAATGTGCATTTCATATTTTATTTTTGCCATAAAGTAAGTAAATCCGCGAAAGATCAAAATATATTTGTTTACAATTCGGGATTTTGCAAGTATGTACGATGAAGTCTGCCGCTAGGTACATACATAAATAAGAGGCCAACATGTGTGCTATTTTGTTGTTAGAATTTGTTCTTCCAAATCCTCAATTTTTTGCATAGAAAGTTCAAGATTTTAGGTTTTTAAAACAAAAACGTTTTATTTTTGTGTGGCGGAAATAATAACGAAACAAAAAACAAGTAAGGAAAGGGCTGTCTTCGACTGTGCCGAAACTTTATACCTTTCATGAATACGCATCACGGTTTTAAGTGTCCGATCCTTACATTTAGTAAAAACTCTGCAAAACAGATCATTTAAAGATACATAGCACAAACCCCATTTATCGGAGCTATCGATTGTATGGGAGCTATATGTTATGATGGTCCGATCAGGGTGATTTTCACTACGCACATAACATAACTAAAAAGTACTAAACCTGCAAAATTTTACGTTCCTAGCTTTTTAATTGCAAAATTTATAGCCCAACCCCCATTTATCGAAACTATCGATTGTATGGGAGCTATGCGTTGTATTGCTCCGATCTTGCTGATTCCGACAGCTGATTAATCTCATACAATGGCGGCCGCATACCAAATTTAGTCAAGATATCTCAAAAACTGAGCGACTAGTTTACGTACAAACAGACAGACGGACAGACGGACGGACATGGCTAAATCAACTCAGCTCATCGCCCTGATCATTTCGGTATACTTATTGGTGGGTCTATCTCTTCTTCTTCTCATACTTACAAACATCGGACCAAAGTTATAATACCATTTCATGTTCATGAAAGGTATAAAAAACAAAAAAAGGATAATTTGGCCACAAGACTTTAATTAAATAAACACCGACATTGAGGTTTTCGGGCACCGAATGACCTGGAATTTAAATTGATTCACCAGGAAGTTTGAGTATTCATGCGCAGAATATTTGTATGTAGCTATATAAAATCCTGAGTCGTCTGCCCGTATCGTTTTGGAAAAGAACTAAGAAATTTTGCCGACAACAAAACTATAAGGCGACTGGTTGTTCGAAAAAAGTCAATCAGCAACAGACACTGGAGATGTTGGAGGCTTTGAGGAGAAACTCGGTATCTTAAATAAAACGATACAAGCCTCTTTCAAAAATATCTTATTGATTGGTTTTTAAACTGCCTGATTTTTGCCTACATTAATTGCAATAGACCTAGAGGTTAGGATATCAGAACTTTCATCGGCTTACAATTTACGCAAATAATGAATGGTCCGAAGGCTTATCGTGGCAAAACAAATCGTTTCCCTGGCAGTTGGGCAGGTTCCAAAAGGTGCTAGGCGAGGCCATTGGTAATACTCCCCTAAATCTTTGGGTAATGTTTTTCACGCTATTAAAACAAATTTTCTATAAAAAAGCCTTTTCACTGAAGCAAAATAAGCCAATGCTATTTAAACAGACTCCATAAAACGTATAACAACAGCTTGGGTTCCGTAAAACTCTTGAGCTACTCAATTAAGTTGCGGGGCTCAAAAAACGTTGCACTGCGAGGGAAGTGTGCTCGTGCCAGTTGACTTGGAAACAACTTCCGAATCCGTATATTCCGCAGCACATCGAACAATCGCATCCTCTCTAAGAGACTAAGAAAGTTACTATCGAACTTCACGAATGACTGTAGACCCCAAGGTACTTCCTGCGTGCTGCAAAATGATAGTGCTGGCCGATATACAAAAAGTTACGCTTTCCATCTCCTACGCTATTTTTAGCCTCACTTTTCGTAACTTTCGTAGTAATGAAACTGGAAATAAAAGAAAAATGTGCACAGGACAACTCTGTACGACCTATGATTTGTAAGCTTAACAAAACTACAATAAAATATCATCACTGAACACTGTGCTTTTGTCTCTAACAACAAACTTCCTTTGATAATGGAGTCAGGATAATAAGTCGATTCATCAAGTTTTGCTCGAAGCAGGCCACCCTAATTACTTTATTTACTTGGGTTTTAAGTTAAGTTAAATTAATTGATTAGTTCACTTCTAGTTCGTTCAATCTATTGAAGTATATAGTAACACAAATATGTTAAAATTTTAATTCTTTTAAGGTTGTACCAATTTTATAAATCACCCTAAATGACCAAACGATTTGCTAGGAGTACATGGTATTTCCACAGTTCTTGCATTTCATTTTCATTGCATCACCACTTTCTTTCAAGTGGTCCATATTGCATTTCCCTTCGGCATCTAAAAGAAAGTATTATACATAAAACATAAAAAAATATAATTTAAGCAATTCTAATCTTACAAAATATGATAAACTTCAAAATTTGGTAAAATTACCGCGAAATTCGATCAGCTGTTTGGATATATGACTACGAAGTGAGTTGCCATACGCTTTAAAATAACTTACATAAATTCTCTTGCAAATTTGCCACAGCAAAATTTAGTTCACTTTGTTGAATGACCTAGGGAACTGGTTCAGTTAAAATGCTTAGTTCATTACTTCAAAAACTACCTAAGACTAATACAAAATATTCTAACATTGCCTGATAGGATTTATTGACTTCTTCTAGACCTCACTGACGATCTTCAGGAGTTGCCAGTCCCCAAAAACTTTATAGATTCGTCACTTCTTTTAATATTACATTTACACTGCACCGCATTTGGAAAATTCAAAAGGATCATTTCACACCCATTTACATTAGCTCATTTGCATTTTGTTTGACATTTTCCTTTAGGCGAAACTTCAAACGCAATGCGTTCTACAAAAATGTCATGTTCTTTCGGCTCAAATGTGATGAAATTAGTCATTTGGGAAATGCGATTTGTATGGGAAATGCGGCGCATTTGGATTTTTTCGCCCATAATTACTCATTTGGTGCAGTGTAAATGTAGTATAAGACTAAAATATATTATTCACAATTCTAGACAGATAATCAGTTATTTTTTTCAATTTCGTTTCAACTTAAGTATATTAATACGAATGTAAATCTCATAAACGTAGCTTAATTAAATCTGGTTCACTGAATGTGGCCCTCACACGCTAAATAAGCAAATGAACCTAAATGATAAATATCAGTGATTACAAAAGTAAGGTTGAGTTGGTGATGAAGTTTTAATTGCTTCAAACGCAGTTTTAAATTCCAAAAAAAAATCATATGAACTGTGATCTCGCGATTTTTTTTACTACCTTTACATTAAGTCACTCCAATTCATCCAAAAAAAAGTGAAATTCGCAGAAAACGACTGTATGTACACTTATGTCCGTCACTGTATATAAATGGAGCAGAAATCAGTAGCCAATTTTTTCAATTCATATAAAAGTAGCCAGAAAATATTCGTTTTTATTTTATTTGTTATAATTGCACTTCCCTTCTGTTAAATCTCCAAAGGCGTAATCTGAATAAAAACAATAAATGTCTAATATAAAATTTAACGACTTAAGTATAATCAAGTTAAATAAATTAAAATTGATTATTCTACTGCTTTTGAAGTGATCTAAACTTGTTTGCAATAAAATACCAATTAAATTAATTTGAAGTTTAAATAAATTGTTCTATAATAAATATTTACATTCGCAACGAATGCATTTCATTGACCTTTGCCAATAATCAGAACGCGCACATTTGCGAAGCGACGAAAAGGAGCTCAAAAGATCACTATCGCTATATCAATTAAGTTTTGCCAGCGTTTTAATTAATGAGCCAGAAGAGAGCCATAAAATGCCAAAGCATTTGCAAAACAGCTACACACTTAACTGTCCATTGCAGTTTCCTAGTGCAATTTTTATTTTTTTAATGTCATACACATATGTATGTATGTATGTAAATGCAATGCTGATACAAATCTAGTGACACGGTTCCATGGAAAAATTTTAGTTCTTTACAATTATTTTAATGTTAGGCCTGATGGTGGTCTTGATAAATTCAGTCAAACTTATTTGCAAACAATTATATATGTGTTGTGGCGAATGTTCTCAAGCATGTACCATGCCTAACTCAATAACACTCCCACCACTAGTTAAACACAACAGAGATAGCGATGGCTATGCTTATGCATGCAAGCGTGTATCAAGCAAGAGGAAGAGAGATGGCGCGAATGTTTGCGAATACAAGGCAAAGAGGAGATGTCAAAAAAGAGCGAACAACCAAGAAACTTCTAGGTGCGTGGGGTACCACCCTGTCCGACTATTTAAGGCGGACTGTTCAGTTTATTTCCAAGTGTTGTAGTAAATAAAACTAGCTATTAGTTACAATATCTGTGCGTGTGTTTATTTGACTTCATAGTGATCGAACTCAAGATTAATAATCGAAGACTCATCGAAATCATCACAATTGGTTTCAGAAGAGGTGTTGTTAAATAAATACCAGTGGTTGCAAGGATAACAAGGACATGGCTAAGTTGAATGAATTAAAGATTCAGCAACTCAAAATTGAGTTGGAACAACGCGGACTTAACACTACAGGCAATAAATCCGAGCTGCAATCACAATTACGACGTTGACGATTATGTGTTTCATCTTGTGGAAGAAGCATCGACAAAAATGGAAGGGGAGTCTACGAGTCTACGGCTGTAGTGACTCAGATGTCGACCAAATTGGAAGAACAGAAAACTTGCATGGCATCTCAGCGAGAACAGGTATCATCACAGATCTCCGCTCAAATGGATGAAAAGAAGGCATATATGTACGAGTATATCTTCGCAGTTGTAAGCACAGGAAGCGAGGATGTCATCTAAACTAGAAGTTAAAGATGCGAAAATTGCACAGCTGCAGGATAATATCTATGCTGAGGTAGATGCACTGAGAGGTTATATCCAGGAATTGATTCTAAATCGTCTATCTGCTTCAGGGAATACTCCCAAGATAAACTCACCTTCTTTGATGGTTCTGGTATTTAAGCTGCAATTTGAGAAGACGGCCGCGCTGAATAGTATCAATATTATCTATTAATATTAGGAAATAATTGGGGAACTGAAGACAAAGTTGCTGCATTGATTAAAAGGACCTGCAGCCGAAATCTTACAGACTATTCCTGAAGGCGAACGAAACAATTATGAGACATTGATGGGAGCAGTTGAGAGACTCTACGGTAGCGAGCATCGAACACAGATATACCAAATAGAGCTACAGAATCGCTTCCAGAAACCTAATGAGACTTTGCAGCAATTTGCATCGGACATTGAAAGTTTTGCCCATCTAGCAAATGCAGACGCACCTGTAGAGTATACGAAGAGGGTAAAAATCCAATGTTTCATAAATGGAATACGTGATGTGGAGACGAAGCGGACCACATATGCAAACCCCAAAAGGACATTCGCTGAAACGGTATCGCATGCTCTCACGCAGGAAACAGCCTCGCTTTTAAGTAAGCCAGCGTACAAAGCTCACCCCGTGAAGGTGCCATTAAATGCTTCAAGTGTGGAAAGCCAGGTCATATAGCTCGTTATTGCGGCTCTGGCTCCAGTAATCCCGCCAATTCAAGTGGACGAAAACGGAAAGCTGAACGAGATGAGCAAGATGAATGCCCCATAATATCTGTGTCACAACTCGGACGGAAAGCGAGTAATGTTACTGTTGAAGGCTACGTGGACGGGAAAGAGCGCATGCTGACTTTGGATACGGGTGCATCACATTCCGTCATTCGGACTGACTTGGTCAGCGGGAAGGTGAGACTATTGCAGAAAGCTAAGTTGTGGACAGTAACTGCTGAAAGAAATCAAAAATAATCAAGAATATTTTGATTACTTCTTGCAATTAAAATTTTTTTTCAGTTTTGTTGATGTGTATATTTATGTGCTTCTACAACAATACTGAAAAAATCAAAAATAATCATAAAAAAAAGTAATCGAAACAACTTTTTTCGATTATTTTGGATTTTTTTTAATAATCGTAAAAATTATGATTTTTTAGATAATTTTTTTAATTAATTGGAAAATAATCATTAAGAATTGTAAGTAATGGTAATCAATCATTAAATGGATCAAGAAAATAATTAATCAAATCGCTAATCATTACGATTAGTAACCATTATTTAACAGGTCTGCTCGCATGTCAGTTATTTCATTCCGCTTTCTTGCTCTAAGAATCCAAACCAAATTTTTTTCCAGATAAATTTGACCATTTTTCGTTTCCCTTTTAAAATATTAACAATTAAACGCTCTAATTGGAGAATATTCATGAATATAGTGTTCCACCCATGAAATTGTTTGAAAAGAAGGCCAACATTTGGGGATTCTCCATTCCCGTAGAAAAATTCTACAACAAAAAATTAAATTTTGATTGATCATCTCTTTGGGCCGATGAGTACGATACCTCTAGGTACATTCGATACTTTTTTGGTATCGAATCCCCATTCCGAAAATTTAAATGAGTTCTGGTATTAAGCACAAGACGGTATCGGAACAACACTACCCGTACTGGGTTCTCTCTGACTACTGAGAACCCAACAAATTACTCTCTTTTAGGTTCAGTCTCAGCCATATGTTACCAGTTTTAGTGAGACGATTTTTGCTGACTTCTGGTATATCTGGTAGCCCCTCAGCAGTGGTCCGCAAATCCTTAGAGTTTATGTATCAAAAAAGTTTCTTAGGAAAATGTTCATTGTTTCAAAGGCTTTCAATAGATGAAGTGAAACAGAAGCAGAGGTTCCCCTACATAAGGCGAATACTCGAAAGGCATGCATTTGGTTATTCATACTCCACACTCGTTGAACATTTATTGCAAAAACTCAAACCCAAATTCATGACCAAAGATACATTTGTTGCGCCAACGGCACAAACGGTCAGCATTGGCCGGCAAGCAATCAAAATTAATTGAAAATGCAAAAACAAAACCAAGAAAGGAAAATTGTAGTAAAAATAAACATCACATGCAAATTTGTTAAGTACACTAACATTTAATTGATCCACCGAAAGCGCAGTGCAGTCGACCTCGACTTAATTCAGCCGTGGATTGCAGCTAAAGTTACAATTATAGATAACTTATCCATAACTCTCTATTCATAAACCATGTCTATTGTCATCGATTGTTATTGCCTCGGTTATATAAATTTAATGAAAAAGAAGGAAATTAAAAAAAATTGCTAACGAACCACATAAATAATTATTAACAAATTCAAAATGTATCGAGATATAACATTAAAAACTGCATAAAATTGTTAAATTCGTCGACTCAAAAACTAATCGGTTATGGGCGTCTCGCAAACCCAAAATTCAACTGGTTGCTTACGATTTGGTTATGACTACGGTGCTAAATATTTGCATTTACTTCTATAGGGTTGGTTGGATCAGCTGTTTTGTACGGTTATGGTTAAGTCACCACTGATAAAGCTTTATAGTTCGACTTGGTTACGGTAATAGTCTGCCTTTGCGTCTGGTAGATGATTGTCTAGTCATCTGAGACGCCATAATCATAGCATAGTGTAGAGCAGGGCATGGGATACGCTGTGCACATTGAGTATTATAATTCGTTGTTAGTGTTGTCACTAGGGGTACAATAACAGCAAAAATACATGCATAATTAGTCACCATTACTGTTATTGAAATGTGAATTAACTTTGTAACCTTACGCCTGTTCAAATTTCTTGATTTTATATTCAGTGTCAGCAATAAACCATTGAACTCGTGTAAATTTTATTGACAAAAATAAAAGTCCCTAAAATTATTTTGTATCCAATAGCCTTGTATGTACATAGGACTGAGGAGTTAAGAAATGTTATAGATACTCGATTGCAATTTTACCAAATTTTCAAAGTAAGCCATACAAAGTTTAAAGTTTGATTACGCTGGAATGGCCCTGACGAAATTTTTGTGAAGAACTTAATTTCCTACAAAACTAAATGCAGCTGAATATTTCCCTTCAATATTTTGGCAGTTTTATTCAAATATTATATAAGCTCTAAAATATTGCTAGAATATACCTCGGGAAACAAATTTTTAAGTCGGTAACTTTACAGTATTTTATTTTCCCTTCTGAAAAATAATATCAATATTTTTGTTTCATTAAAGAATAAACAAAGTTTTTTTTTTGGCCCAGTCCAATGCGCATACATACATACACATGTATGTTAGTTTTATTGTATATACCATTGCAAATCGACGAATTAAACTAAATTTCTGCATAAATTTGCGAATTCGCCATTGATTAAATAACAGTGGAACCGGTGTTAAATGAATAAAACTAATAAAATAAAATAAAAATTAAAAGTAAGGAAATCTAGGTTTGGTTGGAAACCAAATACATAATATACTCAGTGCGCTTTGTCACCAAAGTGGGTAGGAAGTTTTTAGTTGTTGTTGTTGTTTTTAGCGACAAAAAACACTCCATGAATGTTTTGGGGAGTATTCTCGAAAGTGACGGTCCTTTGCCGGATATGAAGGTACGCTCCGGTACTCCCTTGCGGTACATGCCCGACTGTCGTGGGAGCGCTTTAGTGTCACCAGTGAAACCGTCTAGGTCATCTCACCCATCCTTTCGTAAGAAAAAAGAAGGTCGCTAATCAGAGGTGTGAGGTATCACACCCGTAGATTTGTGGATTGTAGTCGCCACTTACGACCGGCATACCTACCTAGTCAACCCCCTAACTTGCAGTTGATTAAGTTAGACAAAATTAAAGAGCCTTACAGGTCAAAATGCGAGCACATAATCAAGTAAAACAAAGGGATAGGTTAGGTAAAAGGGTAAGTATCATTATCATTACAAACAACTAGGTTTTATAAGCTTTCAGACTAAATAGGCATCCTAATAAATAATCATTGTGATAAGAAAGTTTCAATCAAGTTGATTTTTTTTTGTCTTTGGTAAAAATCAATAATGGCACTTATCACCTGATCTTCATCAAACAACGCTTTATAAAAGTATTCCATTAAAACTGGCCGGACACGGTGCAATCGATTACGATTTTTGAAGATGCATTATTATTATTTTTATTTTCATTAAAATTATTTAAATATATTGTTAGTTTTCCAGTACCACCACTCGGGTAATATATTTGATATCTGTTTCACACTTTTACAAATCTTTATACGGATATTATTACATTTTTAAACTCGTATTACTCATATACAACATATTCAGCAGTCCATCATTTGATAATTTTTATCAGAGGATAATTAGCAAATTGTCGCTAATCAGACATCGAGTAAAGGGCCCTTAATCTAGCAAAGCACAACTGATGGTAAGCACAGTTGAGTATAGTGGAACGCATTAACGTACTACATAAAAGCACAGAACATGCGTCCAAACTTCCGATGCCGTCATTATCACAGGCTATTTATATCGTAAATTCGTTTGTATTTCGATCGTTTTCATTGATTAACACTTTTTACTGAAATAGGTGGATTATCACGAAGAAAATACAAGTATATATGTAATATTGTAGAGATGTATATTTGCGAATAATTTATGCATTAACTGTTTGTATTGCACGAAGAATACATTTTTTGAAATATACCGATTGAATATATATTAAGTACATATGTGGAGAGTGGAGAATCAAATAATTACGAATGAGTCGTAAATACAGATGAGAACTGATTTGATGAGAATAGATATAAAGAAATAATTAGGGCTTTAATAAAAGTTTTATTTTCCATATTAATACTTTACTAAGAGCTTTCGGAGCAATGATAGATACGGTGTATCTAAAATCCTGAGTTTAACGATAAGACTTGATATCCATATTTCATGTTAACATTTAAGGATTACCATTTCAACGTTATATAATACATCTGAACTAATTAGCAAACCAGACAGAAACATTGGCCCTTATTCGTTGTTCGATCTTCGCTGGTTATCGAACATCGAATTCTAATTATGAATAGCGCATCGCTATCGAAATTTTCGTTGTGTATCTGCTTTTTGATGGAATAGGATTTTGCTGTTGATGCTCTATCCAATTACAACAATTATTATAAAATTGTTAAAAATGTAAGTTTTTTGTATTTATCTTCTACTTTTTCATTTCCAATACTTATGTTTATCTTTTTGTATCAATTTAATGTAGGTCGTAAGTAAAAAACAACTGCTAGAAACTTCGGTTTCACTAACGCAGCAAAATTTCAATATATCGAAAGGTGTTTGTACAAAAGTCCAGGGTGCAAAAAGTGGGAAGAAATCACTTCCTCGTAGTGGTTTTGTATCTTTCTGGGACAAATAACGTTTTCGTTTGACCGAATCCAAGTGCATTCTGGATCCCAATATCCAGTTTGTGGGATTTAGCTCTTGCAGATTGCGTTAACACCTCCTCTGTACTGGACAACAAATCAATAGACGCTTCTTTTGATAATCTAAAGTTGTATAGAAATCTATAAACATAACTTATAATTTTTACACACTGATTAACTTATAACACTGCGTTACAAAAACGAGCTTTAGTTCTGTCCTATGAACCAAATATACTTTTTCGGAAAGCGGAGAAAAAAAAGATACACGTGTATCGGCGATTTTCATGGACAGGTCAGATTTTTTTTTTTTTTTGCAGTGCTCCGTACTTGGTAGTCAAATTGTTGGCACAGCGTACTTTATTGTTGACCTTCCATCAGTAAACTTGCATAAATTTCTATGGCAATAGTCGCACACGACTAAAAAAAAATTCTGACGTGTGCATGAAAATCGCCGATATACGTGTATTTTTATTTTTTCTTCTCTTTCCGGACTATTTCGGGCAACTTGTTTCCTTCTCTACCTAGATTGTTTTGTGCACCACCATTTAAATAAATACGTTCATAATACCTCGAACGTGAAGTATTTAGTGTATATGCCTACTTATTCAATTTGAGAATAATAAAAAAATCCTTTTTTTTTGTTGAGACCGCTATAATTCACAAGTTAAGGTGGTGTTGAGAAACGGCCTTTGAGTTTTGAGAAGTACGTTAGTTCTCAACTTTAGATGTAATATGACTCAAGCTTAAATGTTTGTTGGGTTTATTCGACTTCTTAAGAAAATCGTACATACATATACATACATATTTATATTCGCTTCTCGCATGCTATTACCTGAAAACTCGCCTGACACCCCGACAAATTGCTGGAATATTTTACACATCGCCCGATATTCACGCTATGCACATTTGTTACGCCGTTACGTACACACCAATCCAAATTATTACGCATTTTACGTATTACACTGCTGCTCATCAAAATGCCACCATTTAAATCACAATAATTACGATCACTTTGACCACCGAGATCATCCACACTATTGGAATTTGCAGCGCGTCCAGCCGCCACATAACCAGCATTTATGCCAAATTCATCGACATTTTGCTCTAAACTTGTACCCATATATAAATCGAATGTTATGCTAATATGATAGAGCATAATTTTCAATTTACGAGCATCCACATATACCGTATCGGGCATTATTAAAAAATAGTCATAATCATCAAGATAATTATCGGCAATATATTTGATCACATGAAATGGACGTAAACTTTCACGTGTATCTGTGAAGCCGACAATATTCTTCAATTTATAGTTTGTTTTCACATTGTCCGCATTAATGAAAAACTTAATTTTATTAACTAAATGCGCTGTTGTGCGATTAATCGCTGTTGCTAATGTATTTATGTTCTCTTGTGATGTCATGACTCCAATAAAGATTTTCTCGCGTATACCCAACTCAGAGGAGTAATAACGTGGACGATTGACGTTTTTTGCCTGAAATAGATGAAAAATTCTATTAAATATATGATAAAGTATTGGATTATAAAGCGGAATATTTGTAGGTAAATAGATGAACTATCGAAATAGCGCTGATTTGTACTTAAGGGCGGTATCCAGGTCATAAGAAAACGCGAAAGACATTTCTTTTACTTTTGAGCTGCAAGCCAAATTTGATGATATTTTCATTTGAAAGTTTGTATATAGCTTTCTCTAAGGATTTTCGTTATAAAATGCCCTTCAATGTGCATCCCGCATAATCATTTTCAAGCCATTCTTTTGACCGGGTACAGCCCTCTAAGAGGAATATGCAGTGCAGTAAACACTTCACCAAGCACTAGGGTTTACTGAAAGTGCAATTCCAATGACTAGCATTTGATTTGTGAGTGGCGCACCATTTTCATTGACGCTCACAATTTTTTTTAATGAAACTAACATTCGATTATCATTCAACGTTTATTGTGAGTGGCGATCCAGTTTCATTACCACTAACATTCATTTTTAGTGGAACTTATTCTCCATTCCCACTGATTTTTATAATTATCGTACTTTTTTTCCACACGAATCTTTTAAGCAATGAAATCAGTAAACAATATATTTTTAGTGAGAGAGTCAGCTCTTTGTACTACTTTGACGTCTTAAATTAACTTGCAATCCATGTTCATTATATAAGACGCAACGTGACGCAACGAGTCACTTCTTCTCGTTTAATGAAACAATTTTATAAATTTTTGTTTTTCTCTTTAGTGACGGTCAGTAAATCGGAGTTAATTCGTGAATTTGTTTGGTATTACATACCGGTGAAGGTGAATGCGAGTGCTTACGACGCGAATTGTCAGCACCTTAATTGAATTCAAAAAAACTACTACTGAAATATTTAAAGGTAGATGGTTACGTAATTTGGGTAGATAGATTTAAGAGTTCCTATGCGTGAGTTCATGAAAATTTAGTTTAAAAATATATTGACCTCTTTTAAAAATAGTTCATCTGAAAATATTTCTAAGAGCGTTTAAATGAACTATAATGGACCGACACACTTAAGCTATGGATGGAACAGATTTCCTCCTTGTTAATTGGTTATGGATATGAAGAACTCAACATTCCAATAACTGATGGACTCCAAGTTCCTGCAACCGACTATGAGGGAGTGAGGGTACAGGCTCAAATATAATCAAGCTCCGGCAAGTGGCAGATTACGCGATGAGATGCTCAAACACGCAGGTGAGGATTTGGTAAAAGGCATGCATAAACTCTTATGCAAATAGCGATCCTCCAAATCGCACCATTTATAGCATAATACTCTCCTCAGTATCGCATATACCGTTCTATTCAGCGTATTGTGAAAAAAACTCAAGCTAGTTGGGCCCTATCAGACCTGATAAGTCCACTATCGACCAGATTTTGACGAAACGCCAAATCCAACCAAAAGAGACATCAAAGATTTACTTGAGCGTTTACCCAAAGCTTGGTTATAATGCCAGCTCTTCACTCTATAAATCTAGCCGAATCTATGAATTCATAATCATTCTCGAAGCTAATATCCCACTTCACTTATAGATTGCACATTCAAACTCTTGAAGAAAATCTGCATATAAAGCTTTGTAATATACTTTTCAATTTATTTCGCAAAAGCCAGCGTGAGTAATTTTATTTATAAACAAAGATAAGATAAAGAATTTGCAAAATTGCCCAGCAAATGTAAATGTGTGTTTCTGGTCAAAATCTTCTTCAAGATGAACTAGTTTCGCAAGAATTTGAAGAAAAATAAAATTATAGGTGTGTGAGTACATGAATAGCCAGCAAAAACTGGCTGCTTTTTGCAGCGGTGAGCGACAGCATCGCTTAAAATACATTGAGGGTAAGCCATACGGTTAATCAGAGGCGATTAAATCCACGGAACGAAGTTTTGATTGGTCAAACAAATCGGTACCGCGCCAGTTGGGCCAGAAGGTGCTGGAGCATGGGTTCACAGTATTTATTCCATCATAGCACATCTATGCCCATACCTTCGCCGACTATAGTGCTGTCACAACTACAAAAACTCCAAAACTCCAACTCTCCAAAATCACAGTCCTGTCTAAAATCTCATTTCATTTCGTAATTCTCGGAGAGGTCAATCCAAGTCCTGACGGAAGTTTTAGTATAGCCAGCTTTCGCGCTGAAGCCGGAGTAATCAGTTCTAATCAACTTGTCGATGAGCTCGCAATTTACGCTAGATAGTACTTTATAAGCGATCTCAATAATTGCTCAGTGAGGACACACCTTTCTTATGGATTGTGCACACTTAAGTGGCCATCGAAAGCCATGTGCTTATTCAGCCATATTTTTCATATTTATATATGGGTCTAATGAACTTTTCTTTAGTACTAAAGTTCCCACGTTATTTAGCAATCGGAAGAAGTGTTGCCTTTAGTTATGTACGTTTGTTGTTATATATTACTAGTAAACCCCGCTCGCTTCGCTGCGTTTCCGAACGAATAATAGACTGAGTCCGATTTTAATCATTATACCCCATAACAGATAATATATGGAACTTAATTACAACGCTTATTGCAGCACTCATTATTACCTTTCGTTTGATACCCATATTGTACTAAATACATTTTTGGTCACAAATCGGTCGATATCTTCTAAACTGGTCGAGCTATATGGAATTTTAAATTTTAAGATAGACGTCTACTAACACAATGGTAAAAGTTTCATTAAATTTCATCCAGTAGTTTTTGCGTGATACGCGTTCAAACATACAGACAGACAGACAATTCTAAAAATAGTTGATTTGGCTTCTATTGGCTCAATAATTATCCCTGTAAGCGATTTTTCTTAAATATCTGCAATGTCCAGACATCGATTATTTATATGTAGAGATACTGTTGTTGTTGTTATTGTCACGACAACAACACTCCCCGCAGGTTTTTGGGAGTGCTGTCGAACTAACAGTCTTTGGCCGGATATGAATCGGGTACTCCCTTGTGGTACTGCGCGACTGTCGTGGTAGCGATTTGGTATGACCAGTGGAACTTTCCAGGTCATGTCACCCCGTTCCGTAAGGAAGGAGAGATGGGTAATGAGAGGTGAGAGGCATCATATCCGTAGATCAACCATGGAGTTGCACGCCATTACCTTTGTGAATGTTAGTCGCCTCTTACGACCGGTATGCCTACCTCGGGCATATTCTAAACCCCTAACCCGCCAGGGTATGTAGCGATACTCCTCGGGTCTTATGTCGTAAGCCTTTTGATCAAATTTAATAAGCCTTATATAAGGTGAAATTTTGTAATGGATATACAACCGGTATTTGGCCTAAAAGATGTTCTATAGATTTTGGCATTACATAGAATTTTGCAAAACACAATTCAAGGTCGAGATAGTAGATTGTGATAAATAAAACACAAGTTACTAATGGGTTAAAAGCAGCAGCAAGAGCAAATACTAAAGTACTTGGACTTTTTTTTTTTCTACTTAACGATTGCATAAATAAACAAAAGTTTATGCAAGCTAACAAATCGATCGCGGAAAATTGTTGAACTCATTTGATTTGAGGTAAATTAATGCAAAAAAAACCAGTGAGGAAAGGGCTGTCTTCGACTGTGCTGAATTAGCACCAACTCTGCAAAACTGTTAATTTGAAGATACATAGCCCAAACTCCATTTATCGGAACAATCGATTGTATGGAAGCTATATGTTATGTTGGTCCGATCTGGGTGATTTTCACTACAGACTTTACATATATAATATGTACTAAAACTGCAAAATTTTACGTTCCTAGCTTTTAATTGCAAAAGTTATAGGCCAAAACCCGTTGCGTTGTATTGGTCCGATGTTGCTGGTTCCGACAAATGATTAATGCTTTACAAAATGGCGGCCCCATACAACATTTCATCAAGATATCTCCAAACTGAGTGCTAAGTTTGCGTTCAAACAGACAGACGGACGGACAGACGGGCATGGCTAAATCAACTCAGCTCATCGCCCTGATCATTTCGGTACACTTATTGGTGGGTATATCTCTTCTTCTTCTCATACTTACAAACATCGGACTAAAGTTATAATACCATTTCATGTTCGTGAAAGGTATAAAAAGAAACATATAAACTTGATAGTACCACGTACCATATACACGATCATATATTGCATTAGGATGGATGGAAATAAACATAGTTTTTCTTCTAAAGGATGGACAAAATTCCGTATATTCAATAATGGTCCGCAATATGGTTATTAAGTTGGTGTAAAAATATCATCAGCCCATTTTATCATCGGAATTTACAGGTTTCTTGTATTTTAAGACTTAAGCCGATATACCTGTATCTATCATCTATAGAAGTGCTGTAAGAAAACAATTATTTTTAAAAACTACGAAAATTCAAGTTTTGGAGGATTTTGCAAAATGGTCCAAATTAGGTAAAATTTAATATATCGTTAGCTTAATTAGAAAATGTGCTAAGTCACTTTTGTTTGAAAACTTAGATTTTAATTTCACAGTTTTGAAAAAAAAGGTTATTTCAACATTTATTCACTTTTTTTCGTCTCCTGTAAAATTCGTAAAAATTGACTTAGCACATTTTCTCATTAAGCTAACGATATGTTCATAATACTTCGACAGCGGTATTACCAAACTGTATTATTCCGATAAAAAGCGAAATTTTTTTCATAAGACACCCTAATGGATGTTTGACAAGGCTAATAACGCGTGTACAACCTACTCAAACTGTTTATGCAATTATGTAATATGTATGTATGAATTTTGGAGATCGCTAGGGGGTTAAAACGCTGAGAAAAGTATTCTCCAATAATTTTCACTAGGGCTGCATGCGAAAAAAAACTTTATGTAAAGAATGTGAAAGACCAGAGAGAATAAAAAAATATTTTTTTAAATTAAAAATTTTGTATTTGATACTTTTTGTAAGCTTGTTCAGTAGCGGTTTGAAATTTAACTAGGGGATCGAATTGTCGCACAGTGGGGTGTTCATTCAATTTAGGTGTCAAAAATGTATTCTTATGAGAAGTATTTGCTAAATTTTATTATCACTCACATCAGACAACATATTAAGCGATACATTATTTCCAGTTTTAGTATTAAAATTAATCTCAAAACGAATCGCATACGGTAAATGTCCCATGTTCCATGGCATTTCGATTTTTTGGGAAAATAAGGAATTGGAATAAATTTTATTCAAACCAAAAATTCTTCTTCAAGATTGATCTTTAGGAAACAAAAATTGTTATTTTTTTTAATTTAAGTAACGCGTCAAGTACTCCAATAAAATTTCTTAAGCCTGTAACATAACGTATACTTTATTTCATAGCTATTCAACATTTATTAATTGTTTTTATAACAAATGTATCAATATTTAATAATTTTATTTTCTTTTAGTTTTTATTTGTGATCCACGGTATATAGTTCATTTCAGGTTTTTTTTTTATTTTTATTAACTTTTTATAAGAAAACCTATATCAATATGTCATTTTATCATTAAATAAAGCCTCTCCGTGGCAGAATTTTACTCACTAATTCGTCATTATTTGTATTGTATATAACGAAATATTGACATTATTGAGTTTTTGTTATTGCGCATGATATTTTAAAATAAAAATTAAGCATTCAACTCCTTTATCATTATTTTGGAATAATAATAAACTTCTTAAATTTTCATTTAAATTTAACATTTTCAATTTTTACTTTACTGTTGAGTTTTTGAATTGAATTTGAATTTTTGCCACGGAATCATGTACTTTTTGAATAGTCACTAATTTTTATATTAGTTGTGATCGTATACCGATGTTTGGATATAAAAATTAAAATTGATCAATTAAATAGAATCAATTATATTTTTAGGGTTCACTTCTTTATTTCAATGTAGGGGGAACACAAAGATATAAAAATCCTACGTACCGAATATGGGCCAATTACCTTAAATAATAGTTATATGTGTGGGGTTATACAAACATTTATTAATATTTATATACTTTAACACTGACTACTTTTAATAATGATAATCGAGTTAGCATCTGAAAAGCAAAGCATTATATGTCAAGATTTTTCTTTTGAGTTGGAGAATCTGTGTATAATTTTGAATTTTATAAATTAATAAATTTGTAAAATCTCAACAACTACATTATTATCTCACATTTGATTTAAAAATTATTTATTGAATTATATCAAGCTGGTTTTGATATGAGGCCAAGAAAAATCCTACTAATAAACTCGGCACTATTTTTACTTATAAAAATTAGGTGCCATAAATTTAAGCATTTTTTGCATATAATTCAAATTCTAGGTATAATACAAGTTTTTGAATTATTTTCGTATTGAAATATCCTTGTTTAGAAAAATTATTGCATACTTCAAGGCGTCAAATTTTTTATTTTTTCCCTATGAACCTTTACGCTTTTAACTAGTAAAGGACATTTACAATTTAAGTCTCTGGTAAAACATAATTTTAGATAAACATGGTAAAGTCATTCAGATTTTACTATATGGGACTGCATCTTTCATTAAGAGTTTCAAGCATTTCAAACCGAACTTTCTCGGAAAGTGTAATTCTTTTGGTATTTTTATTGTGATGAATGTGAGTAAATGCGACACGTATGATGAGAGCGTTTGACATAACTAGCCCCCAACTCCCTTCATTTTATAGTTGTTTTTTACATTGCATAAGAACTTTCAATTCAAAATTTTATCCCGAAAATCCCGACAATGCAAAAGTCGAAAAATAAGGCAAACCTAATATGTACATAAATTCATAAGTGCGCACTTAAGGTTAATTTAAAAAAAAATTATTTAAGTTAAGCAACTTTCACTTGGTTAGACCTATATCAAGTGCTGTCTTTCAGTCCCGTTTTAAGTGACTTGGAATGGCTCGCAGGCTTCAGCTGAAGCACTCCACTTCTCCAACCAACTATGAGTATTTAAGAAAACATATGCCAGAATACATAAAGGTTCCCGTATAATGTGTATGTATGATGTATTTATGTATGTGATGTATGTTCAAAAGCGGTTTGTGTCGGTTATCCATCAATATCGAAATCTATGACAGTAAAAGGTGTGCCATTTTGTTTTACATAAGTACCTTATTTCTAATCCATTTAGCTGAATGAAAGGGAAGCATTAACATACTTGTAAATATGTGGATGTGTACAAACAAACATAAGTACATTTAAATACACTTAAGCACTTAAACAACCAGTCGTAGAGTAGGTAATCAAATGATGCCATATTGGTTTAAGGAAATTTTTAAATCGAAACTAATACAGGGTGTTTTTTTTACAGGTTTGTTTTTCGAATAGAGATAAAACTGGCATTTTGTGGTCAAATCTGGCAACTCTAATGTCATTTATGTTCAGTTTGGTTTGCCATTTCATCATGAACAGGTTGACAAAAGAACAACGCTTGCAAATCGTGCAAATTTATTTCGAAAATAATGGTTCAGTTCGCGAAGTTTACCGTGAGCTCCGTCCATTTTATGGTCGACATAATCGTCCATCAGAGCAATTAATTCGGTTAACCATGGATCGTTTTCGCACTATGTTTACTCTATGTGATAATACGCATCCGCAGAGACGTCGAACAGTGCGCACCGAAGAAACAATTGCCGCTGTAGAGCAAAGTGTTCAAGAGGACCCGAATGAATCGATTCGCCACCGTCCACAGCAATTGGAGCTTTGTCCATCAACTTTATGGAAGATTTTGCGCAAAGATCTTGGCTTGCGACCTTACAAGATCCAGCTTGTGCAAGAATTAAAGCCGCGAGACCATGCAATGCGTCGTGATTTTGGTGTATGGGCCGAAAATGAGATTGATTTCGATGCTGATTTTCATCGCAAAATTTTGTTCAGTGATGAGGCTCATTTTTGGTTGAATGGCTACGTCAACAAGCAAAATTGCCGCATTTGGAGTGAAGAGAATCCACGTGAGACCCTTGAAACGCCATTACATCCACAAAAACTGACTGTTTGGTGTGCTCTATGGGCTGGTGGAGTCATTGGGCCATACTTCTTCCGCAATAATGCTGGAGAGGCAGCTACCGTTAATGGAGACCGGTATAGAGCCATGATAACCGACTATTTTGTTCCCGAATTGGATGGCATGAATGTGGATGAGTTGTGGTTCCAACAAGACGGCGCTACATGCCACACAGCGCACGTCACAATCGATTTATTGAAGGAAACATTCGATGAGCGCATAATTTCGCGGAATGGACCTGTCAATTGGCCACCAAGGTCGTGTGATTTGACACCATTGGATTATTTTCTTTGGGGATATGTGAAGTCGCTCGTCTACACCAACAAACCAGAAACGTTAGGGGAATTGGAAGCCAACATTCGTGGCGTTATTGCCGACATACGGCCCCATATGCTCGAAAAAGTGGTTGAAAACTGGACCTGTAGAATTGGATTTATTCAAGCCAGCCGCGGCGGCCACATGCCCGAAATCATATTTAAACATTAATGGCATAAAATTATCCTTCCAATAAAGCTAAATTGATGGACCTTAAAACGATTTTCTTGTGTTTTATTTCAATTCGAAGTTCTAAACCCCTAAAAAAACACCCTTTACAACTTCGAATACTCGTACCTCTTTAGATTGGGATGCTGAGCTAATTATATAATTTGAAGTACCATTTTTTGTAGCAGGGTTGATCGACTTTCATAATATACAATGCAAAAATGCGCTTAGTATAGAATGAATTCAGGATAAGTTGCAGCGGAGCATGTGTCTAATGCCAGTTTTGGTCTTTTTATATGGGCGTACCTGTTCCCTTTTGTTTAAGTATGCGCTATGAAAAAAGTAATAGTACACTTTATACCCGAACGGATATTGCTGGGAAGGTACTCTTTGTACCCAAAATTACTTATTTATCCCCTGTGATTGCGATCAATTATAGCGCACTGTAGACAAAAGGAACTAATCGCTGGCCATTCTTTTTCTAGATAAGTCTCACTATTTTTTCAGATTAAATATGGATTCAGTCACATGTCAAATATAAATGGCAGCTCCAGATTTGAAACCTTAAAGCATTTTATTTATCAACAAGCTGCACTATGGGCTGGGTAGTAAAGTCCGCTTTCAAAAAACAATAGCCACGTTTTGTAAGCGTCTTTTCAAAACCGTCTTAAAATATGAAATGACCCTTGAGGTATTTGAGAGAAATTTTCTACGGAGGATTTATTAGCGTGTGAGCGGTGTAGACGGTGAGTATAGATAGAGACTGCACGACCGTTAAGAAGGTTTTGACTTAGTTCGAATGTAAAGCTTAGCGACTGAGCTGGCTGAGCCATGTTTGTCAACTGAAGGAAGATGATCCGGGAGAGCAAACATTTTGGGGCGTCTAATATACAAACATTTTGGGGCGTCTAATATACATACCTATTTATTTATACCCCTCAATTATTACTTATATGATTAAATTTTAATTAAGTCTCTAATTACATACTACTTTATTAGTCCAAAGTGTAAACATTTAGCTAGCGCTTTGCGCTTTTGTTCTTAATAAACCATTTAGGCCACTTTTATGGCTTGGATGTATGTACATACACAGTGGCGTAGCTAAGATAATGAGCGCCCGGGCACAGAACATTTTTTTGAATATTACTTACTATACCGGTTTCAGTTGCATCCTGTGAAAGATCATTCCGCAAACTCAAACTAATCAAATCTTACTTGAGATCGACTATGAGTCAAAGTAGATTATCAAATCTTGCTATCCTTTCAATAGAATGTGCAACTGCATCAACGTTAGACTATAAAGATATTATACTTGAATTTGCAGCATGAAAACAAGAAGAGTGCACCTTTAAATTTCTTTATACTGTTCTGAAAAATTATTTAAAGTTTCGATTTTCGAAAACTATTCGAGTGATTTTTTTCGACATTAAGATTATGCCGTGGTGTGAAGGTAGTGTTGCCGGCCTACCACACCGAAGGTCCATGGTTCGAGCCCTGGTACAGGTAACATCAAAAGTGATTTGAAAAAAGTTTTTTCAAAACGGGGTCGCCCCTCGGCAGTGGTTTGGCAAACTCTCCGAGTGTATTTCTGCCATGACAGGCTTCTCAGCAAAATATTCGTCTGCTTTGTAGATGCCGTTCGGAGTCGGCAAAAAACTGTAGGTCCCACCAATTTGTAGGGAAAATTCAAATCGGCACACCACAAATTGGAAGAGAAGCTTGGCGCAAAAATCTCTTAGGAGGTTTATGATGATATACCTGTTGTATATCGCGCCATAGAGAGAAATAGAAAAATGTTTTCATTTAATAAAATATTTGGTCAGAGATGAATTTTTTGAGTATTGTTCTGAAATTCGGAAATCAGTGAGAAGCGTTTTGCCGCCCCCAAGTCGTGGCGCCCGGAGCGACTCCCCTCCGCTCCCCCCTAGCCCCTGTACATACATACATATGTTAAGCTTATCGAACTTTATTGTCAGCCTGCGATATAAAAAATGCTTCCACAAACTTTGCTTCATAAACAATTAAATATTTGTATGAACTATGAATTTAAAATAGTAGTAGGTAAATCGAAGCGAATTGGCATTCATGGCGCGCTTAAGTTTTACAACTACAGTGGTAGCTACATAAATCTGGACAGCAAAATAATTTAAGTGAGCTGAAGTAATTTTAAAATATCTTAAACGTTTTGAAAGGGGTATTCTCAAGTATAATTTGCTAACATTGTCGTTGAGCACTATATTATTACTATTGTAGCAGTATTTCGCACTGCTTGGTAGTAGCGATTTCGTTCACCCCGGAACTGGGATCGCTGTGGATTTTAGTCGCCCTTACGCCTACCTTGGGCATATTGTTTTTATCGTCGTTGGGGATTGGTTGCCAAAGTTTCCTATAACTTATAAATACCATAGCATGAATGAGCATTCTCTAGTCCCTACTCGAAAACTGAATACAATGTTTGAAATATCTGCTAGCATTGCCGATTATGTGCTGGAATGTTTCATGAACATTTTAAGGATTATATTGTATTTCGGAGCATAGCGCAGAACTCTCTAATATCATCTTGTAGATACTCCAGAATTCTCGAGCATGATCATCCTATAGCACAAGTTTACATTGGGTTGGATGTGGAGAGTTAGCGGCAATTCCACAACGTCCATCTTGCTACCCTCATACCAACTTTGATCCTTATGTTTGTGATGGTTGTTCTGCTAGAAAGTCCAAACTCTAAGGCAAATCGAAGACTTTCCCCATCTCCCTTCTTTTCATTCAATACGGCATTTTTTTTTACTATGATCGCCCAGGTCATCCACACGCAAGCGCCAACGAACGGTCTCACTACTTGCAGTCGTATTTAAGGTATCTTTGATCCTATTAGCAGCAAAGTGATTTGAGTATTTGATGATGGTTATTGGTCTCCCTTTGACGATGCAAATAGAAGTTCACACAAATGCAACAAAACAAACAAGTTAACCCTACTAAGTGATTGCATGTTTTGCTGCGCAATTCTGAAACTAACGGATTTTAAGCGACTCGAGTATGCACATGCATGTAATTAAAGATAAATAATACTAAGATTTTGACTGCAACTGTAATTTTTGTTGGTTTTTCTAATTTATAGATTTAATGTCAAAATCACCTTCAGAAATGGGTGTACTATCAAAATTCGAAAAACGAGAAATCAGCTGGTCTAATGCTACGCTCTCCCAGCGTCGGAAATCCGTTATGTGAATGCAATACTTCTCCAACACTTTGCAGACAGTTTCCCTTCAAGAATCAGTTACAGCTAATATTACTTTCTCATAAGCATGGCCGCTTTGTGGACGAACTGATTACATACCTCTTTACTAGAATGAAGCTCAAGTTTTTGGTGCGTTATCGGTTACCTTTTTACAACAGCTTATTCGGCCAACCTTATGAGAAACAATGCAATCGATTATTGGTGCTGTATCGTAATTCCCTATCCGTAAAATAACCTTACCGACCAAGCACATCACCAGTTTTGAGCTTAATTGTGTGTATGTACGGCAATAGAGCAAAGACGAACTTTCACAAAGTTTAAACACTTTACGAATCAGAATTCATAAAAATTCTTTCATTACATGTCAGCATACAATGTAATACAAGGTGGCGCAAAAGTAAGCTTCCGATGTTCAGCATATCGGTTGTGGCACGTGCAGTGTGTGCTGTTGCACCGTCTTGTTGGAACCACATGTTTTCCAATCCCAATTCATCAAGTTGCGGCAAAAAGAACTCGTTGATCATTGCTCTGTAGCGCTCACCATTCACAGTAACCGTTTGACCCCGACCGGTTATTGGTCAAATAAATAGTCAGCAATATTCCGCGTTCTGGAGCAGTGTAGCGTAACATTGTTTATTAACGTGTATTTCGCATGTGTTTACTACACAAATGTCAAAACAGAACTGACTTTGCGCCACCTTGTAGATGGTAATAAGGTACTTGTAAGGGTTTCGTGATGCATTATGTGGATGGACTGCAAACTCACTTCGCCGCTTTGCTGTCTCGAGAGTCTCGATTGTATCTGAAGAGTTGTTTATGGGTTCTTCGCTGATACAGTTCATGGGATAACGACAGTAGAGGAATGAGTCGGATTTTAACCGAGAAAGAGCTGGTTAAAACCCTGTATAATTGGCCTTCATGTATTACCGTGGCAACTGAGGAGAACAAAGTGCTGCTAATAAGAATCACAAGTGCTGTAACGATTAATCGGCATCGTCATTATCGATCTTCGGCCAAAAGAATCGGCATTGACTTCTTTATCGGCATCGGTTACCTTTGGCTGATTCTTCCTACCTCTGCAATAAATGTGTTTCCTGCTTTAAGGTTGGGTATTGGCGCTGATACTCGTACCATAAAACAAGTAGCATAGCCTGTATTAACCCAAGTGCTCTTTCGGCGAGGCTCAATAGTGAAAGAGTTGACAGCCGGAACCTAACCTTTTCTCCCCACGATCAAAAATATTGAATTCGTATATATTAAAGAATGACCAAAACTTACAGCGGTATTGTAGAGAAACTAGAGAAAGTTTTAAGACTTTAGCATTGAATTCCTACAGACTTCGCATGGTAAAACTACCCTGCAAAAAATCGTGAGACTGATCTCCAAAGAGAGTGATCCGGGATCAATCCTTTTCGGCTGCAGTGAGCTACAATTGATCCCAACTATGCCTATAACCTATAAGTCGATTATAATTGGTGTATCCTACTTTTAGGTGTTGAAAGTAAATTTGTTCGCCGTACTGAAAAGGGAACAAAGGGAATCTGTCCGACACTACCCTTTTGGGCATGAAAGGGACCAATTAGTCTCTTCTTAGGGCATGCTGAAACAAAAGGCATCACTTCAACACATGCAAAGAAGTCAACAGTGGCATTGGTCGCATGCTCCTTTGCGACTCATCCCGGATTCATCCTAGACTAAGCGCATTTTTTTGCAGGGTATCGCTACTCTGGTCGCAAATAAATTAAGAGAAAATGTTTGAAATTCTCTAGCCATTCCAATGTGATACAAAGAAGGCAGATAAGAAGGGACCACCATAAGTGAAAAAAATATATTTTTCTACCCACTCTCATGTATACATACACATATATTAATTCCCACGAATTGATAAATCTTTATCAACCTTTGGTCGCGTGCTGAAAATCTACGTGGATTTCAGGTTGCCCACTGTACATTAGCATGGAGAGCGCAAGGTGAAGGTGAATTGCATATAAATGAGCTGCATTCAAATTATTATGATTGTACGGGACATGATCCAACTATAACAGGTCGTCGCAGCTCGACAAACATACAGACACACATGTATTTGTTTTTGTAATTTGTGAGTTTAACGTCAAAATCGTACTGAGTACGAATGAGTGTAATGTCAAAATTAGAGACAAAAGTAAAAATCAGCTGGCCTATTAACACGACCTGTATTATTGGATGATGGTACGGAATATGTACTATACAAACTTACATAACGCATATGTACATACATAGGATACATATAGGAGGCACGAATTTGATTCCGATTGCATACACAAACATATAAACGGAAGCCAAAGACGAGCAAATGAAAAGGGAATGAAAAATGTAGTGCAATTGATAGCAACGCCTTCCGTTGTGTTACAAACACGCGCCACAAGTGATCTGCAATCTACAATACAAATCTTATGCAAATATCAATTATCCGATGCATAGCAATTGGCCCGTCTCCAGAAATAAACAATAAAAATTTTTACGGAATCAAAAAATCCGTGCAACCTGCAAAGCAATCAAATCCAATCTGCGAGAATTGCTTGTAATTGAAAAATTCGAATACTTATTCATAAAAGCAGTGTCGCCGTTGGTAAATGTTACGGCAAGGGTACAAACGTGCTTACCAGCTCAGAAAACAAATTTGTAAGTGATTATGAGAAATAATCAAAAACCGAGAGACCTTATAAGTTAATAGAAACCACTCGAAAAGCGGCGAAAAGAATTTCCAGTTCATGGCATAGTAAAACAGGTAACAGCACGGCGGCCATGTTGGAAATCGCTTCTCTACAACGTCAAAACAGCACAGCAAATGTCAAAATGTAAACAAACAGATTGAAAGCAAGTTTGACAGTTTAGAGAAAATTAAAATGAAAAAAATCTATATATCTTATATTAACTGTATAGGTATGCCATGGTCCAGTTCAGGCTAATTAAATGGATTGACTGCATTGGAACAGAAAACTCTCGGTACACAAAACTGCAAATGTGTGCCTTTATTCGTCATTATTTTTAACGAAACTTTTTTTTGAGAATTTTCTTCGAGCACTCGCAGCTCTATTTGATTTTTCCGATAAATGAGTTTTGTGCCATAGCTCCCAAAAGTCGAATAACGTCGAATTTCGTAACTTTTGCACTTATTACAACAAATCTTATGTCGGACAAATTCCGCACAGTTTGCTTGGTGGTATACAAGAATCTCAGACCACATTTCATCAAATGAAATAAGGCAGTGACTTTTATTTATTGGGCAGTGATAAATGTACCAAGATGCATACTTCTAGCGTACTTCCTTCTTTGCGGAATCAAATACGAGAACTCTGGCATGAATTTGAATGAAAATTATAATGTTTGTGTGCATATAGTCAACGGAATGTTGCAGGTTCTGTTTGAGCTTACACAAACACACACAGCACAATCAATGAAGCTTAGCAAACACTAATCCCGCTGCTGAAATATATATAAGTCGGATGTATGATTTTCCAGTCTGCGGTTAATATCAGCGGTTTCTGTAAATATGCACAAACTTACAAGAAGGCGAAAGGAATAGAAGAAGTATAGACCAACTACTGATTCGACGCCCAGTTGTGAAAGCAGTCTTGTGTGGCTTGTTGGATCGGAGCTTAGTTTAGTGCATAGTTTACTACGACGGAATCTTAGGTTCGAGTCTGCATTTTGTAATACTAAAACTGTGTTTATTAAGTGATCTGCACTTTAAAATATCTACTAAACTCCCTCATTTAACATTAACCTTTAGGAGGAATTTGGAGAGACCAAGGATGTACTATTCCTTCAAAGAAGTTTTAAAAATCGCCGGACAGAAGGTTCTTCTCACAATCTCAGGACACAAAAAAATACCATATAAAAAGTGTTACAAAGCAAGATAACTACCAGCAGACGGTGTTTCTTGGCATACGCAGTAATTATTATCAATACGGCTTCAGTCTAGATAGCTAAGAACTGAACCAGCCACATCTGAGTGGTGTGTCGTTTTGCTTCCAACGACCAGAAGGTAAAGCGAGTGGTCGACAATTCGGTAGGAAAATATACAGATTATTTCCAGTAAAAACAGTAACATTACAGAGTTTAACTACGCAAAATGCAATCGATGCTATTAGCAGTATCTAGAATCGAGCAATCGTCGACTTATTAAACCAGGAAAATTCGAATATTCCCGAACCAAACACATTTGGAGCACAAAAAAAATACTTTGCAGGCAAAAAGTACTAAGTTCCTGGCTAAATATAATCGATACTGATAATACGAGTTGTCTGTGTTAATGCGGCGAATGATCAGGCTCTGGGTGATTTCTTAAGTTTGTGGTATTCCCCGATTCTTTTTACAAATAATGCAGTATGAAATCTCCTCTTTTGTTGAAACATTCCCAAATTGATGATTTTGGTTTTACTATTTTAAAATGACAAAATTAAATCAGCTGTTCGCAAACATTAAAGAGTTGCCAGTTTTTGTGTTATATGTAGAGCTGCCAGGAAAACTGTAAACAAATATAGCATTTTTTTCCGATTCTTGCGGAAGTTTCTAAATGTGTATAGACATTGAGAAGCAGGAATATAAGGACATCGCCCTGTAAACACTTCTGGGACAGTAGGTACAAATTTGCGACAATGTTCGTTGCGATATTATACCTTGTTTATACCTATAAAGAGTCGGTTCTGAAAAAAAGTGCATCAAGGGAACACACATATTTATCACACCTGAATCTATAGCAAAGAAACTGTCAGTTCAGTTCGGAACAGCTGTGAATTTCGTGAAAAGTGTGTATAGAAAACACTTGAATTATTTTGCAAAACTATAAAAACCAAATTAATATATTTAAATACATAAAATATATATAAAATATAAATAAAACAAAAAAAGAAACCGCGTGCTCGCAGTCAGCTGTTTTTCAATTCGCTTGGAATATGTGAGTTTATACACTCTAGAGAGTGACTCTTTCAATGCGTATGGAGATATGAGCGACCGATTTGAAAATTAGTTTAAGTCAAAATACTAATCAGAAAGTTTGTTATTTAAAAACTTAGTTCACTATATTTATTATGTGTCGGCGAGCTAGATAACATCACCCTTTATTTTAAAAGATGACCGATGCTAGTCGGCCATTAATATAGTTCTCAGTCCACCTTTAAAACTAAGGTAGTGCGGCGAAGTATACTTATTTTGTATTCCAAGGATACCTTTGTTGCTGCTCTGACCGCGAGATGTTAGATTCGAGTGCGGGTATAAAATTGTGTGTTTCTACTGTTCTGCACAAGACATTAATTATCCATACAACAAGCGTCGAGTTTTTAAACGTCTCCTCTAAAGGTGGACTTTGTGAAATATTTATTTTTAAGAATGTTTACCTGCATTTGTCTCCGTCCACCATAATCGCAATTTATTTTTCTTGTATCATAATAAAATTTCACTTTTGTTATAGACATCAGTAGCAGAGGTGATATACGATCGTTAGTTAGTTTTATGATTGTTATATTTTTAGCGCTACAGCCATTAAGCCATAGAGGACATAGCTTTTGATATCAACATACATCCATATACATGTGAACGAATATATGTATAATTGTATAAATTACACTGAGTTGCAAATAACTTTATGTCGCTTTATTTAAATTAACTCGCTAATAACGTAGTTAGTTAAATATGGCATTACGTCGCGTGAATTGCAATGGACTTTGACAGACATCACGGAGTGCCGGCGGCAAATGAAGAGATCAGTGGGCAGGGCTGACAGCATAGTTGATTACTTGTAGGCACATGTGAACATGTCAGTATCTAGGTTTCTACTTTCCAAGTACTTTTTATGTAGTTCGTTAAATGAAGCAATCAGACAACACAACACTTAATACAATGAAATTTGAACGATTTGCTCGGCGTGAGTGCGTTTCGGATGAGAGAAAACATTTAAGCTAGGGTTTAGTCACACATGTTAGATTAAGAGTATTTGAACAATGAGGAAAATCTCACTATGAGGTAAATGTCATAGTAATTTAATACAGTCGTGCAGTACGTAACTTGCTCTTGTAATAAGTATTTGTATGTTCAAAGATATTTTAAATTTAGCTTCACTTGGGGAAGATAGAACAAAATAGGTCAAGTGAGCATATTTTAAATTATGCTACAATAGTTTAAGTAAAACTAATTGGCTCTTGGGGATGGTAGGGTCAAAAGAGATACAAAAAACCGGTGTGGAGGATGCAGAGCGACGGTAAAATGGATCCTAAATTAAAAGTTGGACATCTAGTAAAACATCGGTGAAAATTCCATTCAATTTATGGATCGGTTTTTGAGTAATGCGCGAACAAGCATGCAGACAGATAGACAAATATTCTAAAAAATATTGTTTTGGTTTATTTTTACTCAAATATGCTTTTTATTTTATAATGTAAAAACGTCAGCCTTTTAAAATTTAAATTTATGTAGAGATTTCTAAATACTTAAGATCTACTCGGAGACATGTATGTTCATTGTGAATGCCCTCAGTGAGCGCCTGCATATTCGTCCAAACATATATATCGTACCCAATCCGATTTGGACTTGAGTAGGAGTGAAATATCGGAATCCCTTACTTGCTACAGAGTGGACAATCATTCAGGTGGGTGCTTCGTTTCCCTAGCAATGTATTGTTCGACTTTTCGCAGGATATCATCTAAGGGTGGTTGTAAAGAGTTGTCAGGCTCGCTTATATCCATTTCGAATCTTTCTTAGGCCGTATTCATCGCCTTTGAGGACAATGCATGGGTTCGGAAGTCGATAGTATTGCGTGAATTGCAGATGCTTCGAGTATGGCCCTACCTATTTCGTTTTTAAGTTGAGAAGCAGTAAGTATTTAGTAAAGTTTCTAGTACTGTCTAAGGTTTCTTCTCAGAGGATATGATCGTATTTAACATGTGCTACCGACAAATGGTATACATGCTTCAACCTAACCTAACACAGTTTCTCGAGTTATTAGATCATACGCGAAGTCAACTGCAGACCAGACGAACTGGCCAGGAGAGGCACCACCCACTTTATCCTTCCGGGAAATGATTCGGTAGGTATACCCATGGCCACTTTCAGGCTTCCTGTGAACACAAGCACTATAAGAAATGCAAATGGACTATGGTCATCATCTCATCGTGTGAGACATCCAGGCTAACTTGGCCTTCATATGATAAGGGGCGTACAAGGGCGCTTCTGACTCTACACAAATCGGTCCTTTGTCAGTGTCCAGCACTCAGCAGACGGTGGTTGGCCAATATAGGTACACCGTTTTTACACGACCTCACTGTGGTCTCAAGATGTGAAGTCAAGACTTTAGTGAATTTATTAATTCCACGACCTTCGACCCTCCGATTTAGGCATGGAAGGGGTTTATTGAGACCGTATAGGGTATCACAATGGGCCCTTTGGTGACCCTTGCAAACTTACCTAACCTAACCTAGTCCCTGTTCATTCAAGACTGCGTTCGGCATACATGACCTCCAAACTTGCGCTCCTGTCGCCATGGGGTGACTTAACACAATAGCCATCTAACACCCAAAAATGAGTTTGGTTAAGTCTAATTAAAATAAATTATGCCAAGGAGAAAAAATAGAAAAAACTAGGCACACACTGGAAATCCTTAGGATACTGCAACAAAGGGAAGACAACAAACAAGAAGGAAGACACGGACGAAATTGCATCAACATATGTTTTATGCTTACAAAACAAATAATAAATTATCAGTATTGACCAAGCTACCATCGTCAATTGTACTACAAAAATTCGTTAGTTAATTTTAATTCGTTCAATGTAATTATAAATATTGTAAGTCGTTGTTGATGTGTGTTATGTGTCTACATATGTGTATATGTATGTTTTTACAAAGCACTAATTTATATTTATGCTTACATTTATGGTTTTTCTGCAGAAACTAAAATAAAATGCCCCTGAAGAAGCTAAAAAAGTTTTAGCGAAACGACGGGAAAAATAATGAAATGATTACGTTTGCATTAAAAAATAATAAGATCGGACTAGCCTAAAAAACAAGAATAACATTAGGCATAGAATTTCTCAACCGATCGGTTCTCAAATATAAAGAATTGATATATTACGTTGACGTGTCATAATGTCAAGGGAATTATGTGTCAGTGACGCTAATTTTCAAAATAATTTGACACTATGACACGGCACCTATATTCCTGTCAAAAAACTGTAGTGGACTGCACGTGCTTTTGATTACTTACGAGATATCAACTATTGTTAATCTACCTCAAGTCATCTCTCAGTGCCCTCAACCTTAATAATCCATAAACAAATTATTTATTATATTAAGCTTTTATAAATATTCATACTAGCAATTTGTTAATAATAACGAATAATCATAAATTTAGCTAGAACAAACATAAAAGCGATAAGAAGTCTCGATGGATTTCCAATGTATTATTAGGGCAAGGCCGATGTTAGAGATTATTTCGAGTATCGTTGCTTTGGTATAATTTTAATGAACGCATGGAATCGACCATGAACCTTCTTACGTAGAGCGACTGAAAGAGTGGCAGATTTATCTCAGTTATGCTGCCTCTTTGTTGGTCGCATCCGACAACTTATAGGCGGAAATAATATACCGAATCTTCATGGAGTTTAGTCTGGATAGGTAAGAGTTTAACCTATTACATAATCTAAAATTCATAAACTTTGAAGATGACACTTACGTCCGTGTCCTTTTGAGCACTTAGATTTTGGTTCCCTCACAATCACCGAAGAATACGCTGTCTACCCACTGAAACCATAGCTAACATATGACAGTGATGGCCTTTGCGTTTTTGTCCTGAACCACTGCTATATCTTTCTAACTGCCCCTCTTTGTCATATATTTAATGTATCTCTGTCATATGGAACATTTATTGACAGATGGGAGAAATCAGTCCTCACTCCAGTTTTCAAATCGGGGGACACAAATGACGCTGCTAATTAAAGGCCAATATTGCTAAACTTACTGTCTGTGCCCAGCTTTTCGAAAAGATTATAAAGGAAAAACTGTCTCTCGTTGTCAAGGGAATCGTTAAGGAACCCTAGCACGGGTTCTCTGGCTTCTGCGTCTCTGCTTTCAAGGACAGCTCTCAGGTTGATACTATATACACCGACTTCTTGAAGGCTTTCGATAAAGTCTCTCAGAAAATTTTATTCGTAAACTCGATCGTCTTGGTTTCCCCTCAGTATGTTTAATCTGGCTGAAATATTACTTCTCAAATGAAACCTTGTGTGTGGTAATAGAACGCTACCTTTTCCACACTATTATAGCAACCTCGGTAGTGCCTCAGTAATGATATTGGTTCCTGCTTTCAATTTTCTAATGTTCTCTAGTCTAGCCTTCTCTACGCTGACGATCTTGAATTGTATCGTAGAATAAATGGTCCGTCAGATACTGTACTGCGGCAATATGACTCAAATAATCTTGTTGATTGGTGTCTCGCAAATAATCTCTACCTTGGTGTTGAAAAAATTTCTACTTTTTTAGGTAATGTGCTGGTGCATAGGCGTCGCTTATTTCAGACATGATGTATCAATTGATAATAGCAATTAGAGAAAAGTCAAATAGCAATATCACCATCATCTTCTAAACTGGTGCTTTCGTTTTTGATGTACATATGTGTCAGCGAATGCCTCAATGGGGCCAAACTTTTCATGCAACCATTTTGGTTGATCCGCTTTAATCGACAAAATCAAAGAACAAAGGAGTCGGGAAACTTTGCAATAAACAAATTTTCAACAAAAACATGAGCACATTTATCGATACTGCACGTAATGGTATTACAAAAAAAGAAACCAAAAATGAATGAAGAGAGCAAAAATACAACAAAGACTAGCGAAAAATTCAAAGAAAAGTGTTAACGTGTTCAGCAGGCGAATTGAGTTGGAAAGGGAAATTTGTTGAATATGTTTGTATGTATGTATAAATTAAATAAATGTATACACAATCCTATATTTATGTAGGCATAAGGGTCATTCCACAGTATTCAAGCCTATATTGTCGGCAAAAAGCACTCGCATTTCTTCGGTTTCGACTGAACCTTGCCGCCGAAGGCTATAGATTTTTTCGTTAGCCTTCGTCGGATTGGAGTGTGGCCAACAATTCGCCAGCACCAGCAAAGATGTTGCAAGACCTTAAGTGCTCCTCCCACAAAGCGAGTTGTGCTGATCCACCAACAGTCTGATTTCTGGATTTCCGCATTGAGATCCTTGATTTGGAGTGATCCGTCGGGTTGGAGTGACGCATGGGATCACGGTCGGTTGCCAGGGCCGGTGTCTGCGGGGAAATTCTGGCAAATTTCCCTTATTCTCTCAGACGGAATGTATTGGACTGAGGTCAAGTAAATGATCATTCGTTCATTCATTTCATTTTCTTACGTCAGTCGTGGTGGAAAGAGCAGCAAAGGAGCTCTCTGTGAGCTCTTGAAAACCGCTACAATCAGCCTTGTTGAAGTTGATATAGATCCGGTTTTCTGAAGTGACAAAGTCGACGGGGTGATGGATAGAGAGAAAAATAGGGAAATGCAGTCGACGGAGGTTATAACGCCTGCGCTGAGGATGATAATGTCAGGCAAGCAGCTACAATTTACCTCTTCTCTTGTGGGGGCATCCCAGTGCAAAGTGCAGTATGCCGAATCTCCTATTTGCTTGCAAAGTGTTATCACATCCGCGACAGTTCCATTTAGAGCGTATAGGTTATTGTCAAAATGTCGGGTAAGCAACGCTGCCGTGCATGGTTTAGCTATACAATGAGCTATTTAATTTAATTATAGAAGGGAATTAAGGAAGGTGACATGGTATAAAAAATAAGTAGTGAATAATTTGGTTTCCCTGAGTGCTCGTCACGCCCAACCTAACCTGAAATATAGTTTCAAAGATTTCCTTTTATAATTTCAGAACTAAATCTCAAAAGGTCGGTTGAAATGTCACAGTCGTCGCCGTGGAATGCACCACATACAACGCGTGCTAACGAAATTGCAATAAAACTAAAAAAGGAAAATGTGGTGTGACGTGTTCAATAAGACAGATAAGGGGAAGGTCAAAAAAACTGTTAACGTTACCAATAGTGTCATATATATATGCACACAGTCGTACATATCAACTGTACGAATCGTTCCAATTATAATGTCATAAGTCGATAATTGTAAACTTAGCTGACCCTACTTAGACGGGTCAGGTTGTTAGATAGCGCGTTTGGCGGGAATAGCTAGGTAACTGTGAACTTAACAAGTGCTTTTTAAGTCAAAATCCATATATATTGAAACAATGTTTTACGTACATATACAGATCTGAATATATTTTCATGCATTGACCATCAAGAAGAGTTAACTGACCAACCAACAAGATCGTGCGCGTATATAGATGTTATGAATGTAAACAAACAGAGTGAGGAAGAACAAGTGGCAGTGCGGCATGACTTGGATGTATAAGTTTACTACGTTCTCGTACTAGTGCTCCTCGTACCTACATATATTTCGACTTTGGTTTCCCTGTAAAAAATGTTGGACCATCAGAGTACTCCAACACTTATCCTCATTCATATAAAAAAGGTGGTCCAGTTTACATAGGGATGTCCGATATTGGATCACCTAATCCTATTCGGAGTACTTTGAAAATGCTGCCAAAAGATTACTCTATAGAGTATTCTAGACGAAAGCGAGGAGGGAGTATGTGTTCTTTTGAGGACCACCTACTCCCGCTCTCGCTTTGCTATTGAATACTCTATAGAGTAATCCCATGGGAGTATTTTGAGAGTACTCTCAGGTAGGTGGTCTATAGAGTATTCAAAAGCAAAGAAACGGAGTACTCCGAGATGGATTAGGTGATCCAATCACCGGACATTGCCATGTAAATTAGACCACCTTTTTTATATGAATGAGGATATGTGTTGGAGTACTCTGATACTCCTTTAGGAGTATTCTATGGAGTATGAAACGGAGTATTTCCGTTTTTTGCAGGGTTGTAACAAAAGCACATGGCGGCGAGCAAACAAAAATCGAAACAATTAGAAAAGTACACAAATGAGAAATTCAATAGTGCAAATAGGGATATTGCGTCTAATCTATGTGCATAGTATATTTATTTTTATATATATATATTTTTTTTATATTTCTGGTGAAGTGTCCATTCAACATTTTCGATAGAGTCAAGGCAAAACTAATTCATTTGGCTCTTTAAGGGCACGAGAAAGAAGCTGAACTTGATTTTTACAGGTCGGTTTTAATGGCCTAGAAGGTTCACACGTCCATCGGGCTAGTAGCTCAGGTAGCCCATTGATATTCGGCAAGAAATCCCAAAATATTAGGGAAAACCCCGCAAGCTGATATCACTGTCTACATTTCTACATTTTCACGGGATAAGTCAGAAGTTTATTTGTTCGAACATGTGACAGATCGCAGAAGCGGAAACGGTGAGCGTATCACTTTGGCTCTAATTTTATTCCATTCGCCAACAAAGCGTTTCCGAATATTTTGAACTAAAATCACGCATAAACTGTCAGATCATGAGACAGATCGGGTTGAGTCAATTCCATATTACCCATGATTGAGTAACACCCGGTTTATTTTTGCGATCATTTTATTAATTGTACCCAAAATATGAACAATTCCTGAATTTTCCGCACTTGGTAACAGATTTGTCTCTCAAACGTTGAGATACATTATGTTGTCTATCAAGTTACCCAAGGTAGCTATTGGCAAACAAGTTCATAATGTGCACACCACTAGCTCGGTATTTGGCTTCCTATACAGCGATGGGCCATCGGAGCTTACAATTAAATTGTTCCAGAAACTGTAATTCTTATGAAGGTGTTATTATGCAAAGTTTAGACGAGTTTGTTGGTTTCTTGACGACGAATGTTTTTGTATACTATTCTGTCATGAAATAAGCTGCTAGCCAATAATGAAAACCTGTATTTAAACCTTCTGTATTTTTATCCTGGTATTTCTAACAACTACACCGGATTCGCAAGATGTACATGCTTTCCTGTTTCCATTACGTTTGAATTCGTTTTACAAATACTGCAGTGCGCTAAATCTTCACTTTTGTTGAAATATTTCCAAACTGATGACTTTGATTTCATTATGTTAAAATGGCATAATTACATCGGCTGTTCCTAAAAATTAAAGAGTTACAAGATATTTAAAACTAGCCGATTCTTGAAACTATCGATGTACAAATACTAGAAGCCTAAAACTACACAATACTGTCCAACATTGCGAAGGGCGTGCATAAGGCACAACTTCTTGACTAGACTCTTGGGTGTTTCTGGCATTCTAGACTTGACGCCGTTTTTAGCTGTGTAAATGATATAGCTTATAAATGAGGTGAAGACCTAAAACAATTAAGGGCCTAGTTCCGATGTTCTGTTTACTCGTTGTAGAATTTTATCTACTCAATTTTAACAGCAAAACATCGAGGTGGAAATCTGCAAAGCCAAGAGACTAGTTGTGGAGTTGCAGCTTAACCCTAGACACGTAACCTTCGTCGATTCGACGAATACGCTATTGAAAATTGTGCGTCTCTTTTTAATACTGCCTTTCTAAAAGACTTAAAAAAATATATCAATACTGTTCCAAAATAATAAAAAAATGTTTTATTTCAAGGATTAAAACTGGTACACATATGCGTACAAAAAATTAAATAACTATATTAGAAATAAGTATTTCAAAGAATGTTCGTCGGATCTACGAATGGTTAGGTTTTATAGGGAGTGAGCGAAGGTTAGCCGCCGTGGTGTGAAGGTAGTGTTGCCGGCCTACCACACCGAAGGTCCATGGTTCGAGCCCTGGTACAGGTAACATCAAAAGTGATTTGAAAAAAGTTTTTCAAAACGGGGTCGCCCCTCGGCAGTGGTTTGGCAAACTCTCCGAGTGTATTTCTGCCATGACAGGCTTCTCAGCAAAAATTCGTCTCCTTTGTAGATGCCGTTCGGAGTCGGCAAAAAACTGTAGGTCCCACCAATTTGTAGGGAAAATTCAAATCGGCACACCACAAATTGGAAGAGAAGCTTGGCGCAAAAATCTCTTAGGAGGTTTATGATGATATACCTGTTGTATATCGCGCCATAGAGAGAGAGAGCGAAGGTTAGCTTTCTAGGGTTAACCTATTTACAATTTTCAAAACTTAATCACAGGTTTTTACCCTCATTTATGCCCCGACTATTTTGGTCTTCACTTCTTTAACTCCAGCACCTTATTTCGACTTACCGGTTTCTTAGCAGCCAAAGGTTTGCTTATCAAATTCAAATGTGGCTCAAAATCTTGTCCAAACTTCTCAATTAAAATATTTTCAGCAGCCTCTTGAGGGCATTCCTCCTGTTGCACCAGATCCCAAACATCCTCTGGCAAATATAGACTCAATGCCAACCCAACGAGGATCCCAAACACAAAATAGTGATTTCGACTAAGCGCAGATCTTCGCATGATCAATTTGTGGAATTCCAAAAATTCAATTAGAAGTCGACAATGCTTGTGGTGAAGAATGCGAACTGGTTAACGAAACACCAAAATGGTGATAACTACCGATGAGCGTCGTTTTGAAGCAGCCAATAAGTAATAGCTACTTGGTATTGCGAATAACAATAGCAATACAGAGTTTGGCACGTCTGCCACTTCCAGCTGCCATTAAACTTGTAGAAAGAACATCACGGCAGACAGGTAAAAATTAAAAGCATTTGTGAAGTAGTTAAATAAATTTGTATTGGTTTTGTTGATTGTTGTATTGTTAGCGTGCTATCGCACTTGATGCTGTTGGTTGGTTACTAGCCGGCAATGCAACATTTGCCTTCGCTGCAGATCCGTGTCTTCGCCACCTTTGGCTATAGAGCTTGAAACCACTTACTCTGCAATATACACGCACACCCTTGCAATTATAATGCCACAACACAAACACACGGGCATGCAAAACACGCGCGTACATGAACGCAACAGGCGGATGACAAATCTTTAACCGGCAGACGATAAACAAACGGTTGGTTGGCAAAACAGCACACAGAAAAACCAACAAACTCTATTAAAGAGAAACAATTGGACGCGCAACTAAAGTGACTTTTTTACTTATTTCCTCTTAGCACTTTTTTACTTTCTTTCTGTTATTTAAAATAAAAATTAATTTGCTTTTAACAACACTTCCCCTCTTTTTTATTTCAATTTCTTGAATTGATTCTTTTCCCTTTTTTTTGTATTGTTGCTTGCAGGAATCGCTAGCCATTCATTTCTTTTATTATTTAATTTGCATTCTTCTTCATTTTTGGCATTATCACATTGTATTTGGCAAATCACATTTCATTGGTTGGTAAACTCACTCATTTCCTACACTTTTATATCACTTTATTTCAATTTCATGGCAAGCAAATAGCACTTGATTAATTTAAATTTATGAATGGAAAAAAAAATTAGCATTAATTAAAAAACCAAATAGACCACCGAAGCAACAATAGGGACAGCAGCAGCACAAACAAACATTATTTTTTTTAGCTACGATAATAAAGCGACAAGCCGACACTAGCAAAGCACTACCGTACTCGGCAACAGAATTAACAAATCTATTCACCAGTGAGGTGAATAATACTCAACGCCACTGCTATCGCGGCATTTTGCAGCCAGCTGGCCGAGTAATGCGGCATCTGGCGGTAGCGCGATTGAAATACAATTATTAAGTGATCTTGCCCATGGATGAAATAGATAGTCCGTGTTCAAACACAGATACAAATTGACGTCAATTAGTTGCGTTTTTGCTTTTTGTGGGAGAGAGGGCGACGATGGAAGGGGACGGGTACCGAGTTGCTTGTGCTCGCGAAACACGCTTTGTGTTGCCGTTCGTCTCAATTATGTTATGTTGGCCGCAGATTAATTTTGACATTTTCCTTCATACCTCTTTTTACATTCGCATGCACACATATTAATAAACGACATAAAAGTAATTATATCAACAGATTATCAAAGTTTATTTCCAAGAAAATAATACAATTATAATAATTTGAGCGAAAACACATTTTTTTATTCAAAATATTCATACAACGCAGTAAAGAAATTCTTAGTACATACATATGTATGTATTGCGAGAATGTCAGTACAAAACATAATCAACCAAAGCAATTCCTTTCCGTGTTTGAACAACATGGGAAACACTTGAGCAACACCAAAAGAGAATTGCCGATAAAAGCAACTCCGAGTTTCTCTGTTTGAACACGGACATAGATGTATAATTCGTTCATGGATCTTGCCCATGATTAAATAACTTATATGGTTGTCGCCGATGACATAGCGTCTTCTTCTTCCTCATCCACACCTTGTGTCAAACTATCATATCTTTGTTTTTTGTTTACATTCTTTGTATACAGTTCTTGGAAAAGCTATTGAGTTCGCTTCGTGTTTTATTTATTTTTAATAAAAATTCACTGTGAATTCATATTTGAGTGCATTGTGATAACATTTTAGGAAATTTTGTGATTTATGTGTGTGTTATAGGTGGAAAGCTTAGAAAATAGGCGGATAGTTATTGCGCGTTCCCTCACATGTGCCTTTTGACAAAAGGGCAATACGTTGCCAAACGGTAATTACGTGTTGTTGGCCGGTTGCGGCAACCATATATAATTTAATCATGATCTTCGCCAGAGAAGGTTGAAGTATAGAGAAGGTACAATACGAGTTTGGGTGGGAATTGAAATTTTAATTATGAACATCTTTTTCCTCCCCTATTTAATCATTTTACAAAATACAAAAACACAAGAACACATCAGGACTATAAAATTTTTATTCATCAGCCCAAGCCATTTATACACTCAACTTACTTTCAAAAATTTTCTACTAAAATTCCAGGTCCAGATTCGTATAAATCTTCTAAACCTTATGGGCATCTTAGAAAGTTCAAAAAAGTTTTCAAAACTTTTCAAAAAACTTTGAAGTGTTTTAAATCAGAAAACCTTAAGTATAGTTTTGAAGCCTACTAAAAGCTTTAAAAATCGTTTTGAGTTTTTAAATTTCATTTCTGAAGTCATCTTCCGATTTTTCCAGATAATAATAAACGTATTCATGAAACGAGCTCAAGGCCAAGAATAATAATTTTTCACTTTTTTTTATAAAAATTCATACTTGAAAATGTACAGGCCGTAAATCAACAAAAATGTTTGGCATAAAAAAGTGACAAAACCGGGAGCACACGGTAAGGCAGTTCTGATGATAAAACAGATCTGTCAAAAATCCATCATGATCACACTATTAACTGTCAAATAGCGGAAGTGGTTCATGCATATGGTAAAAAGAAGAATAGAACTAGGAGTTTAGATGACATCAAAACCAGCGTATTGTTAGCTTAATGGTTAGCAGTGCGTGCCAAAATTTCTCTCATAAGTGAAGTCTAGCAGCTTCCGAAATGGATCTATAAGAAAAGCTATGGCAGTTGTCTCTAAATATTTTTCCTACTCTATTCAATCAAAAAACTTTTAATAATTAATTAAAATGATTATTAACAAATAAAAACAATAATAATTTTCATAAAAATTCAAAAAAGTGAAAAATTATTATTCTTGGCCTTAAGCGCGTTTCATGAATACTTTGTGCATATCTTTAAAAAATTTAATTTCGAGGGTGCTATAGGTATGAAACGCACTATTCATATCACGTATATACAGCTTAAAATAACGGTATAAATAGAATACGAACGGAAGTACAAATACTTAAACAAACTGTACTTAGTCAAGACAAGAAATCGTTTACCGTACCATCTATGGGAATATTTTCTGACGTTGCTAAAAGGCGACATCTGGGGTGGCTTCGGCATGAACTAATTTGGCAGCACTACTTTGTTGTTATCATCTGCAAAGAGCAAAGAGGGCTTTGAATTGAACTGTCGAAAGTGGAAGGCGCATAAAAGGAGTGGATCAATTTTTTTGTTATATTAAAAATTAATATTACAATTATCTAAGTAGATTAGCTTACTTTTAATTGCGAAAAGGAGAATTTAAGATAAGAACTAATAAATATAAGAAAGAAAAAGAATTTCTAAACATACAAAATCAATCTGAGCTGTAACATTTCCTAACCTTAAATTTGGTGTAAAATTGTGAAAAATTGTGATAAATTGTCAAAATAACAAAGAAAAGTGAGGTAATTAATGTTAAATTAAAGTATTTAAGACTTGAAGACAGTGTTGTGCGTACAAAGGTATTTTAGCTTGTTTGTATTTACAAAAAGTGGTGTACGTGGTTTGTGCGTTTGGCGGCTTCTGTGTTTAGAAAAGTGTCCAATTGTGCATTGATGTGCCAGTAACTTATTGAAAAAGGGCAAAAGTTATTAATAACAATTCGGATATGCATTTCATATATTATTTGCAGTAGTATTACTAAAATCTCTGCAATTTTGTATGCATGCATAAATGTTTTGTTGACATCATAAAAAGGTGAGATGAGTGAAAACATATAACTGTTCCAGGAATAAATGTCCAGTTAATCCTCTCATGCAAATGCTCCAAAATTGGCAAAAATGAAGCTAAACCTTCAATATCTTAAAGCTTTCGTGGCGACAAGAAGCTTTTAGATATTTTACATAGTAATTGGCGATTAATACAACAAATTGTTTTTTTCAAAACAATAATCATAATAAACATTTAATTAATAATGCCGGCGTTTCGAAAGTGTTGCGTTTCGGGTTGCGCCAAAAATACGCGCTCCAATCGCGGTTTTTCTTTTTTTTCAGTGCCAAGTAATCAGCGGCTCGCTTCCAAATGGAAGGATAACCTACGGATCGAGAACTTCGAGCGGAAGAAGAATTACGTGTGCGCTACGCACTTTCAGAAGGAAGCTGTGGGCGGCGGGCGCCTGAAGGACAATGCAGTGCCAACATTGCAGTTAGGTGAGTACAGATTTTGTTGAAGTGATAAGTGTGAATATATGTACATATATATGTGGAATAAATCCGTCGTGAATCCAACTGGAGCAAGTGATATGATGAATTTGTTGACCGGCAGGTGTGCACATATACAATGAGGTGCAAAATTGAGTCAATGAGAAAAAAAAATTACTATTTAGGAAAAAACTTAAGCTGTCGAATTTTTTTAAGCGATGTTTTTACGTTGTTTTTTAGAATATAGTTTAAGCTACTTGAATCCACCACAAAAATTTTAAAATTGCGCACAGGTATGCAATTTTCATTAATTTTTGTAAATTATATCATTGACTCAATTTTGCACCCACCTAAATTCAATAAAAGAAAATCAGGTTTATTTAGTATTTTAGCCAAAATCCTTTATTTTTTTTTTAATTCAACTGTCCTTTTTGGCATACTTTTGTATAATTTTGAAACAAACTCGGGTGGTATGTCATACCATTCTTCCTCCACTGCGCACCAGAGGTCATTTTGCCCTTTGGGAATCGATCGTTTCGCCATTTGTCTTTTTAGGTAAGCCCAAAGATTTTCGAGCAGGCCACTGCATTACATGCCATTGGTTGTCAGTGGCTAGGAATAATCGGAAATGAAACATCGAGAGGCAAGTACCATGATTCAATTAACAGGTCGTGGCATTAGGCCAGCTGATCGAAACTTTTTTTTGGAATTTTGACAGCACGCTCACTTCTCAGTACATTTTTGACACTAAGCTCGCGAATTACAACAACAAAATACATGAAAAATGCATGATCCAACTACAACAGGTCGTAGCAGCTTGACAAACATACAGACACACAAAAATTGTCCATGTATTTTGTTTTTGCAATTTGTGAGTTTAACGTCAAAATCGTACTGAGAAATTAGTGTAATGTTAAAATTCGAGACAAAAGTAAAAATCTGCTGGTCTACTAAAACGACCTGTATTATTGGATCATGGGAAAATATATGTGTGGATGCGTTCAGCTTATTGGTTGCACCATGGCAAAGAGGATAGATATGTCTATAGAAATATCTATCCTCTTTGACCATGGCAAGTACCCTTACGCCAGGTATCGATGAAATGCATGGTGGAATTATAGAGGTGAAATACTAAGTAACGTATCCTCACATTTATCTAAATTGTGTATACATATTGTATTGTATATACGAGTATGACATATGCTTTAAAGGTACTGAGTAGGACTTTTTTTGGTCCGATTTTAATCCCTTTTTAGTACTATATCTTAAATACATACAATAATGCTCCTCTGTGCAATTGAATATATTTCTTATTTTGGGAACAAGTGCAGAATACATACATTTGTCAAATTTTAAAATAAAAAATTGGACTTTATACAGGTCGTATGCCGATTCTAACAGTATCTTTTTTTGGTAATTGTTTCGTTTAGGAGACAACTGCTAAAACACGTCCAAAAATATATATATCAGTGAAAAGTTGTTCGCAAAAAACCCAAAAATTACACAAGTCCGATCCCAAATAGGGGGCTTGATCCAAGGTATTTATGTGCAGAACACCTTTCTGCGTAGGCGGCTTTCGCCCGCGCTTCAAAAAAATAACCCTTAGCCGGTCCAACACCGGCTACGCGGTCCACAGTATTTCTGCGCATAACACACTTTTGCACTTTTCGGTACACCCTAATCTGTGTTCACAACCACCACATGAAAATGACAGAAAATTTCCAACTTTGATTGCAAATATCTCTTCACTGAAACAAAAACTCGAAAATCCGCTTCCGGATTATTGTTACCGAGGTCAAAACGCGTCTTTTGATACCCCGATAATTTCGGACGTGTTTTAGCAGTTGTCTAAAGGAAACAATTACCCTTTTTTTGGTGCAACGAAAGGGTCGAAGATATATTCAAGGTCAAAGGTCAAACTATGATATTTTCAATTCAAAATATCTTACAATCTATTGAACGGCTTTTTTAAACATCTAAGATCTATAAATAGCTTATAAAAATACCTTTCATTGAATGATTAGTTTGTTAACCCTTTGGGTCCACATGTACTAAAAATGCACAAAAAACAATATTTTGTAAACATTCTATGAAATATTTATTTTTCTTGTAATGTGGATATCTTCCGTTGTAAATACTTATTTATATAATACATATATTAATCGGAAGTAAGCCATTGAATATCCAACACCGGCTACGCTATCAACAGTACTTCTGCACAGAACACTCTTATATGTAGGCGGCCCTCGGCCGCCCTTCAACAAGTAACCCTGCGCCGATCCAACACCGGCTACGCCATCCACAATATGCAATATTCAGAAAAAAAATTTCACTCACCCTTTAATTGTGGAATTGACAAAGTATCAAAATTAAATGTAACTGTACCATCTACAAAATTTTAATATTTAATAATACCATTAATAAGGCATTTTTGCTTTATAAAGAGTTTCATTCATTTTGGTTAAATTTTTTCCATTAAAACATAGTTTTCTTATAAATAGTTAACATAAAGATACGAGATATGCACACCAAATGAAAGCTATTTTTACTACCTACTTATCGGCATCAGAGATTTTTAAATTCTCCCATTAGTTTTGAAAACATTTTGATTTTAAAAAATTCAAAATTTACCTTTTGACATGGAATAACCCCAAAAGTTTTTATTTGCACAAAAAAAAATAAAATACGCAGCTCAAACCACCACAAGTACTGCTGTCGATTCCTGTATAAGTTTTTTTAATTTGCGAAATGTATGTATTCTGCACTTAAGCGCTTAAAATTAGCCGGCGAACACTTGAGTCAAGTTTTTACTCTGTCCGTTTAATTTAATGAAATTACATTTCAACCAATAAACTCAAAATCGGAAAAAATGCACATTCATTATTCTGACAAGAAGAATAGAAAATATCATTATAAATTTTCCGCCACTTTCGGTCTCTGATTTCCTACCCGTTTCAATTCATTTCACTTGTTACTCGTTACACGTTACACTTTAACATCTGCTCGTTGTTTCTCAGTGAGATTTTAGTTAGTTTTTCTTTCACATCATTTTGTAGCGGACGGGAAGATTTTCGTGCGCTGTGTTTAATTGATGGTTTTTTGTTTTGAAAAATTCTAATTGGAATCTAATAAGAACTAAATAAAACTCTTAAAACAGTGTTGAATGTGAGTACAAAAGTTATTGGAAGTGTATTTAACACTAAATGCATACTGTTTTTGAAGAAAATGTAAGGAAAGGAAATTTATGACCAGGCTCCAGTAAAATTTAACTGAGAGCTGAAGTTCGAAAAAAAAGCAACGGTGCACGAGAAGAAACAGAAAATATACATTTATGGGGTAGGAGAAAGATTTTTCCTTTGCCTTCGACACGGTGGTGCGAAGGAATAATTTCGAAAATTACATACAGCGCCTACTAATCGACGGTTGGTGAAAGGAGGGTGGTTAACTTACTGACTGACTGACTGGACGGACGGTTGACTGGCTGGCTGGCGGACTGGTCGACTGCTAGCCAATGGTATTTATTATGTATGCATAGGTTTACGTTGCTCCGCTATTCCTCCATCAGCGAAGTTTGGCAAAAAGAAAAAAAAAAGTATCAAAGTCACCCGATAAACTGCGTGCGGTGGGTCGTGTAAAAAGCTGAGTTTAGTTAGACAGGGAATATTTTTCAATGCTTCCCAATTTTGTGTGCGCATACCCAGTGAGCGCAAGGATTAAAATTGCACTCGCGCAATGCAGTGACCTGGATGTGGATGTTGTGTGCCAATTAGGAGTAAAAGAGGAAATGAGTGAGAGTCATTAGGGTGGGGGTAGAGGAGGTCGACGATGATGTGCGCACAAAATTACCGTTGCTTTTGCTTTTAATTTTACTTGTTACTTAAATACATACATACATACATATTTGCAGTGCCTTGTTATTGTTTACGAATACAAGCACGCACAACATTTTTGCAAGAAAAAAAGGGAAAAGTTAAGTAAAATAAAAATTATAAAACGAAAATTCGAACAAAAAAGAAAAAAACACTGAGCTAACCGCATATACAGTATGGATATAACACTGAAAAACGAAGTGAAGCGATATCGACCAGCAGGTAACAGGTAATACCGTTTAAGCTCTTGTTCAATCAGCCGAAAGGGGAGAAAGGACACGAGTTTATTTTTTTTCACGTGAGTGTGTGTTTCATTTTTTATTTTATGTGTACTTGGGCTTACTGCATAGTTGCCAAATCGCTTGATGGTTAGTGACGAGTTTTTTTTAAGCGTGGCACGTTCACACACATTCTTCCATACGAACCACTTACCTACATATAAGAACTTTAATAACGAATTTTTTCTGTTGCGAAAAAGTGGCTGCCACCCGAAAGTGCCTAGACGAAATTTGTTGGTAAAGTATGTAATACTTTTACGGTACTATGCCATGAATATATACATTAATACATGGGATCGAGAGTGTGTACGTGCAAGTGTATGTGTGTAATTAAAAATAATAAAAAATAAATAAAAATTACCTATAAAGGTGTTATGTACACATGCACTGCACATATGGTTACTTATGAAATTAGTACATACTTAGATATGCACAAATGTATTTACTTACGAAAATTCCCACAAAGAAATAGTGTAGCAACGGTTGATAGTTTACGACAGGACAAATTTGGCATTTAAAGTTCAGTTAAAAGTGATATACCTATAAAACAGCTGATCCAACGAAACTTATGGAAATCAATGTAATCGATTAATAAAAAGTTTTTTGGAAACATCGATAATTTTTTGGATGTTTGCGGATGATGCATTGCTAACTATTTATAAGCTGTCCCTCTATAGCTGAAGCTATATCCAAAGTACAAGCAGACTTAAATTCTAGGTAATTCTATACGACAGCACGTAACTGCTAATATACGTCCAAAAATCTCGGGAAAGGTATTAAACGAAGCGTTTTGATCTCTGTATCAGAAATCCGAAAGCGGAAATTAAATAATTTGTTTCAGTGAAAAGTTATTAGCAAAAAACCCAAAAATGGCCTAGGTCCGATCCCAAATAGGGGGTCTGATCCAAGGTATTTATGTGCAGAACACTTTTCTGCGTAGGCGGCCTTCGGCCGCGCTTCAAAAAAATAACCCTTAGCCGGTCCAACACCGGCTACGCGGTCCACAATATTTCTGCGCAGAACACATTTCTGTACTTTTCGGTACACTCTAATCTGTGATTACAACAACCACATGAAAATGACAGAAAATTTTCAACTTTGATTGCAAATATCTCTGAACAGACATAAAATATCGAATTTCCGCTTTCGGATTTCCCGAGATTTTTGGACGTATATCAGCAGTTACGTGCTGTCGTATAGAATTACCAAATTCTATATATACAGAAGTGGTTATGCAAAAATAAGGTCAAAATTAATACAGAGAAACCCAACTGGATCATTATGAGGAAACAACCTACCGAAGTTCATAAAATAAAATATTTGGGAGTAACAGACTAAAGTTTGATGAATATTTGAAATATATAGAGACAGGTTTTATGTTTCGATCATGCAAACACGCCAGCAATGGCTTATAGGTCAATTGTAATACCTCATAATGTAAATAAATAAATAGTTCAATTCCGGCTATTTTATTTTAACAAGCTGATACTAAAATCTATAACAGGTTTGCTTTCAAGAAAAATAATAATTTTTTAATAGTTGAGCAAGTAAGGAGTGCACCATCTGTGCCGAAGGTTTTATACCTTTCGTGAAAAATCACTACGGTTTCTAGTGTCCGATCCTTATTCACAGTAAGCACAAACTGAGCAAAAATTTGACGTGCTTAACCTGTTAATTTAAGATATATAGCCCAAAACTAGTTGATCGAAAAATGGGTTGTATTCGGCTACCTGAAATATTAGGCCAATCTTACTAATTTTCGCTTAACGCTATTGCATATTTAATAAGTACAAAAGCTGCAAAATTTTACGGTTTTAGCTATTTGATTGCAAGAGTTATGGCCCAAAATCCGTTCATCGATTGCATGAGGGATATGCGTTGTATTGGTCCGATCTGATTGGTTCCGACAAATGATAAATATATTAGAAAATGGCGGCCACATATCAAATTTCAACGATATCTGAGGGACTAGTTTAGTTCAAATCGTAGCCTTGATCGTTTCGGTATACTTATTGGGTCTATCTCTTCTTCTCATACTTACAAACATCGGACCAAAGTTATAATACCATTTCATGGTCATGAAAAGTATAAAACTGACAAGACGACACAAAATGATGTATTTTAAAAACATTTTTCAATGCTTCGTTTTGAATTTGTTATACCTTTTTAAGCTCAGTATCTAAAATTATGTTTTTCAGAAATATGTTTCAGTCCTTTTTAGCTTTTACCAACACTCGATCTTTGTGATATGTCCAAATAATGGAGTTTTTAGAAGAGCTCTTGATAATCGATTAGTCGATTTATCGATTTACATCCAGATCGATAGCTTTAGTAGCTAGTGCCTTTAGTTAACATGGTGTAATTATTTATAATTATACTTAGTTCGTGTAAATAAATAAAAATCGATAAATAATAGTTTGTTTTTAAAAAATAGTCGATTATTATTAATCGACTTGTTGTTGTTGTTGTTGTTGTTAACAGTGAATCGTTATCGACTTGTTTCCATTCGACTATTATTTTACTAATTTTATTTTGTATTCCTTTTTCTTACATCTAATGCAATAGAAGGTAATAATGGATGCTTTATTCGCATGGAGCCGACCTCCATCGTCTTAATAAACTCGCAGAGTCCATGCGTTGCAGCTATAGAAATTTAGAAGTTTATTTTTTTAATTATAAAAATTCTATTTATCAAAACTTGATTCTTCGGAAAGTGACTCGAATTTGAATATTTGCTATTCGATTTTCAAACAGCTCAATAGTTGCTATTCAAGTACTCGACTAATGGTTTGATCGCTCTAGCAGTCACCTTTGCTGAAAAATTGTATTTTGAGGAAAATTTTTCCAAATTTCTATATAGTAAACCGTCACAGAATATATGTCAAAGGTATAAGCCACCTTTCACTTTGGACATTTTCCATGCCGCCAACGGGCAGGCCCGGAGTTCCCGAAGAGGCCCGTACTTTTCAAGAAATTGAGTGAGTAGTTAAATGAGAATGCTTTTGATTGTCGATTAACTCAGATTATTATCGACGCATTCGCTGCCGCCAAAGCTCGAAAAGCTCACTTCTAAGTTCCAAATAATTGAAGATTGGAGGATTCTAAATTGCATGTTCGAAAACTTAGTCATGATAGTCAACAGACTTCGGAAGAACTGTTTTTTAATTCATCAGATCGATAAATAAATGTTTGACCAAGATGTTTCTGTCTTCTTATTAACTGTCAAGTCCTGCTATTCCTATATTCGTATATTCCGATGTAATCTGAATAAATATTTCTGACCAAAAGTCTATATATTTAAACTGATTAATACATTCTATTGATTTGCGAAATCGTACAAAAAAAATTTGTTTCGCCCAACATCAACTATAAAGCAAATTCAATACAGATGTGATGAACTGATGAGAGCAAAAAACGTCGTATTTGACTTATTCTTTAAAAACATTAAAGTGGTAAGTAGAAAGATAGTTGATGAAATTGATGCAGTATTTGAAACCTTCATGTAGAAAGGGCGCCCCACCTTTTTACCCCTGGGCCCGGATTTTCTCTCCGCGGCCCTGCCAACGGGTCACTCTAATGCACATATGTATGTACATACAAATGTAAATGTGCTCAAAATTTTGGCAAGAAAACAATTGTGCCGCTGTACATAGGCATTGGCCAACTGAAAGTAAGCAAAGCGAATCGTAAAATAATTGAACAAAATCACAACACCAAAAAAGAAGAAAACAAAAACCAGAACATGCATAGAATTTCGAAAACTAAACTAAAATACTTGTGAAAATTTTAAAACAAGACAACACACAAGTGAACTTTTTTTCTTCAAATTTTACTGCGCCGCTGCCGACACACTGTTGCTGCTACAAACTGCTGCTAAAAATAGCTCTGAAACATTAGTAAACGAAGCACCACAATTAGGCTCGTATTAAATAATGTTGAATCTACTGTGTTAAGGAAGTGTCGAAAGCTCTTTGAGCAAGTTCGCATTGAGTCTAGTTATTCAGGACAAAAAAATTCGATTCAACTGCAGTTTCCAACATAAGGAAATGGACGGGGTATTATTTTTATCAGAGCACATTGTATAGTTGTCCAGGTAAGAGGGAAGAGATCAACACGCTAATACGAGTGTGTTATTGGGACTTCAAAGTGCATCGCTACCTATTGCACGCAAATTTGTTTGCTGACCGCATATGAGAAGACCTGGTCAAACAAATAGGCAAAGTGACATTCATCGCGGTAATAGAACGCAACCCCACCTGATACCACCTAAGTCTCGTATCAGGCCGCCTACCTTTACTGCTCTCAGTCTAACTGTATTTCTCAGAATGTTGAACGTACATCAATTTTCTGGAGTTCTGCTTTCCTAAAATTTCTGAACTTTTGTCCGTTCTAAGTGATTGCCCTCATCTATTTCTTCCATGAAAATCTTCTGAGCTAATATTCCTCTAACTTAGTAGTTGCCATTTAGTGTCGCATAATACAGAAACTTACGTCCCGAAAAATTTTTGTAGGGTAAGAAATCTGAAGCAGCATACCACAAAGTTCAGCTTCTGCTCGCTTTATCGGTTCGAAAATCGTAAAATCTTTGGATAGCGGCTTCTTCTGAAAGCATTGTAGGTACTTGCTCTCTAAGCAAAATCCACATTTACTCTAAAGAAGTGAAATTGTTTAGGATTAAATAGTCGTGCAAACCCCGGCGTGTGTGTGAGACTAATAATACTGCTATAGCTATGCAAATAACGAAATTATTTGCAAAAGCCTGACGCGAATGTTAAAAAAATGTACGTACGTGCCTTCATTAGACCGTTTCAAAAAACGCTGTTTGTTCTTCAAATCAGTCACAAAATATAGGGAAATAAGATTGCTGATGAGCTGTATTGACCTTCTTGAATACCTTAGCCTTATCATATATGTAATTTATTTATGAATCATGTCCAAATTTTTTGTTAACAGGGGCCTTAGCTCTAAGTACTGGCTGATGTCTGTATCCATCATACAACGAAGTACGATCCACAATAGGTTAGAAGGGACACATTCAGATTAGTTGGTGTACTCTACGCACGGTAAGGTCGAAACAAAATAACTCATATTGCAGCTGCAATCTCCCGGGGTGGGAATAAATAGCAGAGCACCTGCAGAGCACCTGCACGGCGGCCGCCGTGGTGTGAAGGTAGTGTTGCCGGCCTACCACACCGAAGGTCCATGGTTCGAGCCCTGGTACAGGTAACATCAAAAGTGATTTGAAACAAGTTTTTCAAAAACGGGGTCGCCCCTCGGCAGTGGTTTGGCAAACTCTCCGAGTGTATTTCTGCCATGACAGGCTTCTCAGCAAAAATTCGTCTCCTTTGTAGATGCCGTTCGGAGTCGGCAAAAAACTGTAGGTCCCACCAATTTGTAGGGAAAAATTCAAATCGGCACACCACAAATTGGAAGAGAAGCTTGGCGCAAAAATCTCTTAGGAGGTTTATGATGATATACCTGTTGTATATCGCGCCATAGAGATAGAGAGACCTGCTGAGAGATTGTTCAGAGCACTGCCGTACGAGAAAGAAACTTCTAGGAACACAAGGAGCTTCTTGAATATGCTTTTAATTGGTTAATTTGCAAAACTGTGGCACGAAAACGGTGGATTCGGTCTAATTGGAGTCAGAGGGGACTCACTACCCCCACAATTTGACGGTTAAGAATATACCCGTGCAAGTTCTGCGGTACTAAATCTACGACCAGAAAGTTCTAGGATTCTTTCCGGCAGATAACTTACATTTCGAAAACCCTCCACAAAACCTTTGGGGATATTTTTGCGGTAGCAACAACAAACAAACTAACCAACTATGCGGACTCTTATTAATATAACATCGTTCACACGACACTCGGGCAGCACTTTTAACTCCGGAGAGGGCTTACTACAATTTCGAGACAGTCCATAAAACTTTCTCCAAGTATTTTCACCGCTGCATCGGCAAAACAAACAATTACATTTTTATTCTCAAAGAAAGCTTTTGTTGCAACTCGATGACAGATCTATGGATATCACGCCTTTCACCTCCTACTATCAATATCCGGCGTTCCTTCACGCCACGTTGCACTTTTAACTCAAAACTTCTCTCCGTGAGAAGACTAGCAAGGTCACAAGGTCAGACGACTCGCAGGTTCTATCAGCTCAAAATCAAATTCTTCCCTAGACCATGGGTATGTTACCAGAAGGTGCTACTACCTGAACGCACGCATCCATATTCAGCGCAGGGTTATTAATATCGTTAGTACTCTCCTAAAGCTACGGTCGATATTTTATTGTTAAGAAAGAAATGTGTATAATTAAATTTTTTAAACGGTCTAATGTTCGTTACTTACTTTGTATGGCATATGTATATTGTCTTTCAAGTATTTGATAATAAATATCTATGAGTACATACTAGGGTGAGGAAATAGATCAAAAACCTATCATCGCTTGTCCTGCAATGCCTCGCTGCCGCAAAAGGGCAATTACCCCTACATCCCAAGACTGGAATATGTCAGTATAAATACCTGTCTATGTTACATAAGTTTTAAGGGGTCACTAAGGGGATTAGTAAGCCGCATTGAAGTAACAAAATCTTATTATGGCATATCCAGGTCCGATTCAAAGTCGGGCTTTCTTAATTAAATTTCCAGTTTATAACTCTGGAAATTAGTGCTTGAACCAACCTAATATATGTACAAATATACAGAGGTGCGTATGCACACACTTTTTTATACAATTGCTTTTTATAAAAAATATGAAAAAATCATGTAGCTTGTTGAAATTTCAAGAATTCAGCTATGTCGGTAGTTTTTTGATAAAAACCGGTTTATCACATTAACAAAATTACCTGAAACCTTGAACAGATCTTTTGGTTTTTGTTTTGTCATAAAATATGATTATTTTAAGCAACTTTGACCCAAACAGAAATAGGCGCTTGTCAACCAAAATATAACAACAAAAGTGTTTGTTCAAGTAAATATTGAAACTAGTTTCTTCCGCACTTATTTTCACATATAACTATGCTTACATTCATACACATTAGAGCGGCTCTTACTTTCAATATATTTTACTTCATTTCAATTAATTTAATTTAATTTAATTTTGTTTTCCTTTATTTTATTTTTTTTTGCTTTGTTGTTTTTTATTTTATTTTGTTTTGTTTTATTTCTTTTTGTTTTTTTATTTTTTATTTTATTTATTGCATTTGATAAAAATTTTGTTTATTTTATTTTATTTTATTTTAAAGTACCATGACTATAAACGAGCTCAAGGTCAATAACAACAATTTTATTTCATTATTTTATTTAATTTAATTTTATTTTGTTTTATTTGATTTAATTTTATTTATTTTATTTTATTTTATTTTATTTTATTTCAAAGCACCATGACTATAAACGAGCGCAAGGTTAATAATAATAAATTTATTTCATTCTTTTATTTAATTTTACTTTATTCTGTCTTATTTTATTTTTTTTCAGTTTGTTTTGTTTTATTTTATTTTATTCTATTTTATTTTATTTTATTTTATTTTATTTTATTTTACTTTTTTGTTTTGTTTTATTTTGTTTTATTTTGTTTAATTTTGTTTAATTTTATTTTATTCTATTTTATTTCATTTTATTTTATTTTATTTTTTTGTTTTGTTTTATTTTATTTTATTATATTTTCTTTTAATAAAAAAAAAAATAACACTATAAATAATTTTTATTCTGTTTAAGCTAAATTTGAAAGAGTTTTTTCTTGAATTGAACTTCAAAGTAATCCCAGGGGCGATGTCAAAAAAGACTCCCTTAAATTAAGTTTCTCTATTTGCATCTGGTTTTTCTGGAGGCTTACTAGACTTGATGGATTGGGTCGAAACTTTGATGGAATTCTCACACTCAAGTTTCCAATTTTAAAAAATAAGGGCCACTCTAATATACACTAGACCAAGCCAAAATCTAGACTAGCAATGATAGGCCTCTAGATATGAATATTAAGGTCTTTAACAGTGTATGTTTTTTCGCCATTTTGGTAAATGTTATAAAAATAATTTTCAAAAATGAAAATGTTTTTTTATTTGGCCCAGTCTAATACACATATTTTGACATTTCCATGCTTACATATTTATGCAAGTTTCAAAGTTTATTTACATTGTTATTTCCTTAACTAAATGTTTAGTGCGTCTTTTTGAAATATTGAATTCTATAAATTTTGCGGTGCTCAGCATTAATGCCCTCTTTATTGTCAATCTATTGCTAAATGTTACCAACAATGTTTCTTTTCTTGTTTGTTTGAAATCTACATACATACGTACATAATAGGGATGTTGCGAGTGTCAAGTTTTTTTAAGAAATAAATTTGTTTAGAGTGAGGATCTTTTGCTTTTTCCTCGCACTATGGGGCAGGTTGGAAATGAAATTTCTCAGCAACATTAAAAGCTAGGGCATCCAGCAAAAAGGACCTGTAAGTTGAACTATTTTCAGATATAAGAAAAATATTATATGCATTGGTAAAAGTTTTGAATCCAAGTATTGAACAACGCTTTTAAAAAACATAATTTCTGTTATCGAAAAAAACAAAAAAAAAGCTTTTTCTCAAAAATCAATCCTGTATATATATATTGATGGCTGAGCGAAAGATCACCCGATTTAAAAATATTTTTAAAAAACGCGCTACTTCAGAATTTTTTTCAAAACCTTTCTATTTCAAAATTTGGTTGAAGAACACTTTATCTCAAAACTTTTCCAATGACGCCCAATTTCCAAATTCGATTCAGAAATGCACTATCTCAGCTGAATATGATGCGTTTTTGAAACTCATTTTTAGATAGGGCGTTCTTCAAACGGATTTTGAAAAATTCTGAAGCAGGGATATTAAAAAAAAATTCTGAAATAGGGTGTTTTTAAAAATATTTTGAAGTAGGGTGATCTTCCGCCCAGCCGTCGATATGAAAAAATACAGGTTACAAAAGAAATTTTCCCTTTAACCAGATAGTTTTTCAGACAATTTTTACACTTTTCATGATTCAAACTTAGAGAGTATCTATAATTTTTGTCATTATCTCTGATCCTTAGCTCAGATATACTTTGAAGCCTTAAATCACCGTGAGGCATGAAAAGTTCTCATTACAGCTCTTTAACCGACATAAACCGGCAGTTTACTTTATTTATTGATCGCTATTCTTAGCGTGGTGTCAGGTCCTTAGGGTATCGAATCGCATATGACTTAATGCTTCACAACTGAGATAGCCCTCATATTTTTCCTAAAGTTCATTGCAAGCGCTGAAAGCACGCTCGCTTCTAAATGAGAGAGTTTTTTTCAGTGTAAAAAATGGCCAAGTTTCTGGATTGCATATGCGTATACCCGTAACATCCCTAATATATAGTATGTACACATGTTTGTAAGCTCAGAACGTGTCAACGGCTTTTGTTATTATTTTAAAAATAAATGTATGCCTCAATGAAAAAGTACGTGCACATAATAACAACCACCGACACAGCAACAAAACTAAAAACTAACATAATCCAATAGCCCTACACGCCCTCACCCAACAGTGTGATCTCGTCGCCTCTCTACTCTCCACTCTCGATTAAGGCGCCACTGTCAAACAAACGATATGTTTACATACAGACATAGGTGTTAGAAACAGAAAATGCTTATTCGTACTTATGTATTTACATTCTTACATATCTAGACATAGTAGAGATGCCAATTTTTTGATCTTTACACACCGATATTTCGGGATATGTGAGCTCGGGATTAGTTGCGGGATTTCTGCATTCGTTATTATTTGTCTTGACATTTTTTCACTGTTCGATTCGTACATTCAATAAGTACAAACTATTCAAAACTGTACATTATTACTTTGTTAATTGAAAGATATATAGCCCAAACCCCGTTTATCGAAACAATCGATTGTTTGGTGGCTACGTGTTGTATTCGTTCGGTCACCGCCCTAATCATTTCGGTATGCTAATTGGTTGGTCCATTTCGTTTTCTTCTCGTACTTACAAACATCGGACTAAAGTTATAATACCATTTTATGTTCATGAAAGGAAAATTTTATTTTTGGAACAAAAGGTGTCGGGTGCTTTTTAAGAATTGATATATATAGCTTTCCGCCATTTTTAATATTAATATTTATTTTTCATTAATATAAATTTTTGCTTTTGCTAAAAACCCTTAAGCCTAGCGATTCTAATCAGGGCATTTAATCAACTTTAACTTATCAATTTGTTGTATTAATAGCTGGCATTGATAGATTTAAAATGTTTTTGTCATCAGCTCTTGATAGGCCATTAACATTTCAATTAAATTTTTGTGGGCAAGTATTAGTCTTCGGATTTGAACATTTTTTTAATAATTTAGATTTCGGTTAACTGAAATATTTCTAAGCAATGGGAATTATCGACTTTCTTTCCTATAAGCAAGACAATTAAAAGGGGAATGAATCCATAATCATACCACAAGCCTTATTAATTTATCATAAAAGCAAGTAAGCTAAATCCCGGAATTTTCAACAAAGAAGTCTCTAGACCTTCGGCACTTAAAAATGTACGGGATACCGGGATTGGTATCCCTAATACATTCAAACATTTGTATACTAGACAATAATCGTACAAGTGGCTGCAGAATTTTCAAATACTTTCTACACACATACATTTCATTGTACCGAATATCTAACGTTAACAGCTGAGACGGGCGCATGTTGCAACAGCCTATCGGCAAGCGGCAGTTCACTTCAAAACCGATAAAATTAGACAAAGTGTCTGTCTGGTTGCTTGTGCTGCCTACGGCTTTCGGCCAATTGCTTCGGATTTCATGCGTACGCACATATTTGTCTGTCTTTCTGGTACAGTGTTCGCTCACCTTTTGATGCACCTGTTAAGCAGCAAGTGTTGGCAAGTTGTTGTTCACGTTTTTTTTCTTATTTTCATTTGCATTGCAACAAACAAGCAACAACAACAAACATAGAATGGCTCACATACAAGTTGCAACAGCAATATTTTTTTTTTTTTTTCTTTTGGGGTTTTGTTTGTTACCAAATCGGATTGTGTGAAGTAATTGGAAATAAGTGCTGTTCGCACTCACCTCGATATTCAGTTAAATTTGTATTTGGGCCGTACGAAAATAAATGAAATTTTAGTTTTCTTTTTATTGGTTAGCAGAAAGTTAATACTTGAGGATTACAAAGGAGGATTACACAAACACAAGATTATTTATTTACTTTTAATACTGTGACAGGCCAAACTTTGGTGTGCCTTCAAATAAATTTGAACAAATTTCCTCTCACACTTCTTGTTCCTCATCCTCAAAATTTGAATAAATTTAACCCTTTCACCCCCTTCACGCCTTCTCTCCTGCTCCCTCTCACACTTATTTTACCACTTCCTTTTTTTGATCCCCATCCTCATCCTCATCCTCATCCTCCTCCTACTCCTCATCCTCATCCTCATCCCCATCCTCATCATCATCCTCATCCTCATCCTTTTCCTCATCCTTTTCCTCATCCTTTTCCTCATCCTCATGCTCATCCTTTTCCTCATCCTCATCCTCATCCTTTTCCTCATCCTTATCCTCATCCTTTTCCTCATCCTTATCCTCATTCCCAATCTCATCCTCATCCTCATCCTCATCCTCATCCTCATCCTCATCCTCATCCTCATCCTCATCGTCATCCGCATCCTCATCCTTTTCCTCATCCTCATGCTCATCCTTTTCCTCATCCTCATGCTCATCCTTTTCCTCATCCTTATCCTCATTCTCAACCTCATCCTCATCCTCATCCCCATCCTCATCCTTATCCTCATCCCCGTCCTAATCCTTATCCTTATCCCTATCCTTGTCCTTATCCTTATCCTTATCTTTATCCTTATCCTTATCCTTATCCTTATCCTTATCCTCATCCTCATCCCCATCCTCATCCTTATCCTCATGCCCGTCCTTATCCTTATCCCTATCCCTATCCTTATCCCTATCCCTATCCCTATCCCTATCCCTATCCCTATCCCTATCCCTATCCCTATCCCTATCCCTATCCCTATCCCTATCCCTATCCCTATCCCTATCCCTATCCCTATCCCTATCCCTATCCCTATCCCTATCCCTATCCCTATCCCTATCCCTATCCCTATCCCTATCCCTATCCCTATCCCTATCCCTATCCCTATCCCTATCCGTATCCCTATCCCTATCCCTATCCCTATCCCTATCCCTATCCCTATCCCTATCCTTATCCTTATTCCTATCCTTATCCCTATCCTTAGCCTTATCCCTATCCTTTTCCCTATCCCTTCCCTTTTCCTTACCTTTCTCCTTGTTCTCATTCTCTTTCCCCTATGCCACTACATTTCAGTCTCCCTATCGCTCTCGCCCTCGCTCCCACTTTCACTCTTCCTCTACTAACACACCCTCTTTTCTGTGTAGTGGTCAGATGATGTAAGTGAAATTAGTGTTTATTTTAGTATTCTGACCGACTTTAGCTAATTCGACAATTTGAATATTCTGCGGCACACATGTGCTGATCATTTTCAGATGAACTAGAAAAGTAAGGAAATGCCAAGCTGGTGACCAATTGTGTACAAAACAAAAAGGAAATAAACACACAAAACACTGCAAATTGAAAAACAAAGCAGAAATTGCAGGTGTTGATATGAGAGCTAAACAATAAGGTGTCGGTACGCGTATAAATTTACATGTATATACCCTGTAGGAAATGCTAACAATATAACGGTACAGATTTTCTCTTGACTTAATCACCAGTCCTACTACCCATTTGCACGCCAGGCAGCGGTCTCTGCTAGAGACATTTGCCTTGTGGTTGTCATTGAAAATCGAACATTAGGCTTAGATCTGCGCAATTCAGGGCTTTTGGAACCACTTGAAGACTAGTTATTCACTATTGCCTGTCTAGTCCTTATCGAAGTGAACACTTTGTTGACAATGTTGCCAAATACCCCCATAAATAATTGAATTAGAGTCATATTTCTTACAAGGTACATTGACTCAAACATCCACAAACATATATACGAACTTACTAGTTATGCATTAGGTGGGACAACATTTTTTGTTTATTTTTTTTTTCCAAAGACCTAGATATCAATTTTTAATGGTCTAGTACACATATTTTAGGAATAAATTAATCTTGCTTTACAACTGCTACATTATTGCGGTTAAAAATTTAACGGCATAGAGGTCTGTAAGAAATTGAATTCCTTATAAAAGCAAGACTCTGTATTTATATTTTTTCTTTATTGATTTTAACAAGAAAAAACTTTTTTTTGGGAAATTTAATTTCCTGTAAAACGATATGCAGATAAACTTTTTTACTTACTTCACAGGTTCAGCAAAACTAGCAAATTTTAAACCTCTGAAATTAATATTAAAGTTTGATACTTTTCCATTATTTTTTCGTGATTTTGAAAAATATCAACATAATTACAAAAAAAGGCGTTTTTGTTGGGCCGGTCTAATGTACATATTTATAGTATCAATTAAGCCGTGCAATAGTTTCACAGAATCATAAATAATTTTGTGCTTCTGCTTCTCACATGTGTGTACAAGTAATTATAGTTCAAACGAGTACATGTGCAAATATACATACATACATACATATAAATATGTATATACGCCTATATGTGTAACAATTTATAAATAAACTGTATATTAACCGTTCTGTGATGCTGCTTCGCGAAAGACAGTAACTGAACGTGGTCGGCGATGATGTGCTCCAACGATGTGCATAGATTGCATTTGTGACTCCAATAGGCACTTTTGTCTATACGTATATACATCATGTTGGGTTATATATTATATTTACAAGAGGGTGTAAAATTATTTTGCCCTCCGGATCAGATGACAATTTTAAGTCGTAGAAAGGCGGTGAAAATCACTCATACCACACGTACCCCAGAACACAAAAACTTTTTTTCTAGAAACTTGGTGCATAAAAAGGGAGGTGTCTGTCTAATGGATGTGTACGTTAGGGGCGATTCCTGTATAATAACGATGGCAAAGTATATAACAGCAAATTATTTTGAACCGTCTTAATATTCCACAGGATGTTTATCTTTGTTCTAAAAAGCAACCCAAATAGCCATTGATAGTGTCCTTAAACTATATGCTAAGTTTTTCAGTTATTCCGAGCTGGGTAGTAGTCATTACTTGAGGAAACAAATTACACTCAATTCACAATTACACATAATTTTAAAAGCAATCAATTACTTAGCCCCACACAAAAGGAATCAAGGTAATTTCAAAGTTCTCATACCTCAAAGGAACTGCATAACTCATTAAAACCTCATGAACTTTCATTAGCGTATAAAATTTCTTTGCGATTGAAGGTGTGGTGGCGTCTGGCCACTCCCCCTTTTCTGTGTTATGGTTATGATCTGACATCTTCCTTGGGATAGTTATTATTATTTTATTATTATTTATTCATTTAAAATCGAAAATCAAATACGGTCGACTAACAAATCGCACAAAGTAATGCAACTTAGAAATAACTACAAAATAAAATTGACACCACCTAACATGTGTATCTAATATAAAGATTGTTTCTGAACTGACTCGATTCGCTTTATATGACTGTTATATCCTGGACACCAGACACACGAACAATACTCAAGTATTGGACAGACCAACGACGTGTATAGGATCTTGGTGAGATAAAGATCATAAAACTCTCTAGCCCAACGTTTGACGAAACCGAGAATACCCATTGCTTTATTTATAATTAAAAAACTATGCGAATTAAAGCTCAGTTTCGAATCAAACAGAACATCTAAGTCACAAACCGCGGAAATATGCTCAACAGAAATAGAGCATAGTTCCTCTGCACTTGACATTTTCAACGAATATGTCGATTCAGCCTATCATGCAAGAAAAGAAAGCTTTATATTGGCGTTCTTCAAAGAATATCGAAAGTTTTGCTCTCGTATGTGATTCTCACACCTCCGCCTTCCAGAGAATCAGCGCTGCGCCTGGCTGCAGATGAATATAAAGAAGTAATAATAACTTAATCTTCGCAGAGTAGGACGTTCTTGTGGATATAGATACCAGATATTTGTTTTAAAAGTTATTGCAACAAAAACTTAGATAATTGTGCGAACCCACTAAAGAAGGTCGCAACATTAAATCTTATACAATGCTCCAGCCTCATTCAGGTATGGTAAGAAATTGTTTTGTTCTAGAATGTCGGAGCTAATTATAAATACCATCCATCACAACGTCATCAATTTGCTCAGAATCCAGTCATACAGCTTTGTAGATGTTTTTATGCTGCAAACTGGTATCACACGCGACCATTTCTTTTCATCGGGAGCTTCTATGTCATGGAGGCTGAATTTTTACTATAGAAACAAAATCTTCTTTGTCTACCCTGGTGTTGGATCGCCAAACAAAATTTCGATATTAAAGAAAGAGTGCTTATCGTCGTATTTTTTCTATTCCATTAGCGCTTGGACGCAGATAACCCTTATATTGACGAATCTCGTTTTTATGATAACTTGGGCGGATATTTAACTTTTTTTGCGGATTTTTGAATTGTTCAGCTCACTTAAAACTTTAAATTTATTAAACTACTAGCGGACCTGGCAGACGTTGTCCCCACTTGGCTCTTCTTCTACGTTTATCCTTATATCTTCCTTTTTTTCTACTTTTGCTTTTTCCCATCCCCATATACCGTCACTCTTCTTTACCCTCTTCATTTTCCTCTAGCACCATCTCTATGTGTCAAATTTCTATTCCTAATCGTCTTCTGCTCCCATTTCCTCTGTGGGTACTGATATGTACATAGTTTCGAAGATATAGCGAACTAACTTTTATTTGATCCTGGTAATGCTTTCTGTTTCCAAGGTTTTTTGATATATAGAACACATATCTACATATAAAATATCATTAACTTTAACCAAATAAATTCCTAGTAATGCAGAATTGCTCCTTTTCCAAAAGCTATATATGGCCTGTGTCGTCCCCATCGAACTCCTGAACCCATTGTAAACATTTCATTGATAGCAACAATAAACTTTGTACATGAATGAAAGACGAACACAACACAAAAGTGTGCGGGCGTGGCACAACCCACATTTCCAAAATTATGGAAAACTTGACTAAAGGACACCTATATCCAAATATCATTAATTTTGACCAATTAAGTTCAGAGGTATGACGAATTTAAATTGTATATAGCCTATTGGCGTGTCACCGCAAACTTTTCAAAAACTATATATAGCCTATGCTGTAACCAGTTATCCAAAGAATATACTGTGAAAATTTTATAAAAATCGGTTAAGTACTTTGGTCGCCTATAAAGGACACACAGACAGACATTTAGAAGATTTCGGATTTACCTACCTACTAATCCTAAAAAATATCAAACTGTATGATTCCGATAAAATTGCCGAAGCACCCTAATGTATGCAAATGATAAGCATTGCACATATAACACATCAAACTATTGCAATGACAAATTGATTGTGCATATTTTTAATTAATTCAATTTGAAACTTTTGTACTCTGATAAAAATTGTACTCGTTTCAATTTGTTTGCTGAAGAAAAATAATTGATTAAATTTTATAGACAATTATTTGTTTGGAATGCTGGAAAATTTAAATTATATTTTCCACACAGAAAACGCCCCTGCATTCAGAAGCAAAAATTAATTTTTTAACATGAAAAAAGCATTTATTTGTTACTATATTTCTGTATTGTTTTTCATTAAAACAAAAGCATCCGCACCACCATAAAAAGTGTCTCCACCATTGCATTTATTTTTATGCACGAGTTTTGTTGTTTTTAGCGTGTTTGTACGTTTGCTTTGTTTTTTCGCAAAGCAAAAATAAATTAGGGGCAAATATTTATTTTGCACCTTTTATGTCTCCGCAACAGTTATGTATACAAAGTATCACATACACATGCATGTATGGAGGGTGTAACAAAAGTTTGGCGAATTAATTGCATTTGGTGCGGTTAAAATAATATTATTTTCGATCTGAATTTTATGAAGTTTGTATGAATCTTGTTTCCTGACTTATAAAGTAAAAAAATATAAATATCTCATCTCAAAAAAATGCTGAAATAAAACAGTATCTTAAAAGTTTTGAGATGAAAATTAGAAAAAATGTTTTTCTGTTTTTGATTATTATAAAAATCCCACCTTTATGCGTTTTAATTTATAATCTATTATGTGCAGACATTGGATTGCTAAAATTCCACTATATGAAATGGGATCTGAACATTAAGTTTATTATCTAGCAATATTTTATTGGTAACTGCATTCAATTTTATCCATCGGTTTCTAACTGATGCGCCAACAAACATACTGACAGAGAAACAAAAAAATTTAAAACTGTTGTTTTGGCTTCTATTACTATACGAGTATACTTTTATGCATTTTGCTTTCATAACTATATTACACTTACATACATCAGCCTGCTCGAATTCCACTATACATATGTACCTGAAAATATTTTGAGCCAACTTTTATGGTCATCACTTTGTACAGCTGAAATAAAACATTTAAATGCAGTAAAATGTGTCCTAAACTTTAAGCTGGATATCTAGTAATCCTTTGGTGAAAATTCCATTCAATTATATTCAACGGCTTCACAGTGAACATACAGACAAACAACAATTTTTTAATTTTTTTTGTCTTCTATTGCTCCCGTAAGCATTTTTCTTTAATATCTATAATTTACAGACATTGGTCTGTTAGAATAATAGTATGTTCGTATGTAAAAATATAACCTATCGAAATTTCCTTAGTCCCCACTAACTTACACATAATGCAGTGTAGTATATTTATAGCGACTCTACTTCATTTTTTCGCCTTTAAGATTATTTTAAACATTTAATAAAGGTGTTTTAGAGTAGCTAAGATTTAAATAAAAGTAATGAGATAACAGCGACCAAACAATAGGTGATACCACCGACACATTTACTTGTGTACATGTTCAGTTCATCAGCGAGACACATGTCGTATGAGTAATATTTTATGGTACATATGGTGCATACACACACATACATTCATATGTCTATTAAATGCGGGTGCAAATAAAATCGTTGCCAAAAACATCATTGCTTATATATACCAACGTATGTACATATACATGTGTGTACATTTGGTAGCAGCGCATTTTTATTTGTCAACAACCTAGTAATATACAAGTGCGTGTTCGCGTGTGTGAGCGAGTCTGCACCACATTGCACGCGCAAATCGTTCGCTCATTACATTGCAAACTAATTGAAATCGTTTACTTTGGCTTTGGTAAATGCGATTCATCTTAGTGTGGCTCGCTTCGCACTATGTATAAATGCGATTACAAATTTTAAAGAGGATTTGAGGGATTAAAATGCAATCGCCTATGACACCATAGACATTGAAAGTAAACAGTTTTCGTTGAATGGAGGGTTTGCAATGCAAAAGACAAACATTTAATGAGACAATTGCAAATTTGTAAATATGCCTGTATGTATATGCATTAATGATTTATTTTACAAGCATTCTCAACTAACTAATTGCCTGCGGATTTATTAAACAATGCATACAATTATATTCGTATGTGTATATATTTTTAGATTTTAATTAAATTAATTTTTAAAATGAATAAATTGCAGTTTTATCCTTACTCTTGAAATATTTAGTTAGTCAGCTGATGTGCAGACATACATACTAGATGTGCGCGGTTGGCCGAGGCTTCGCCAGAAAACCTGTATTTACAACAGCAACGACAAAATGTGTCCTATATTTCAATATTCAACTTTATTCTGCGTGGAAAAAATAACTGATTGCACTAAGAAGTATACTAAACTTAATTTAGATACCTAGCAATGCTTTGGTGGAAACTGCATTTAATTATCTGCAGCAGTTTTAGAGTGATGAGCGTACAAACATGCAAACAGACAGACAAAAATTCTAAAAAATGTTAGTTTGGCTACTGTTGCTTTCACAAATACCCCAGGCATGCAATTTTCATTTTTATATATATTGTTAAGTTGTATATATGTATGTACTATATGTATATACACAAGTCAGAATTTAGGTGACCAAATTTTTTTTTACTAGGTTGGGTTAAAAACTTTGTTTGGCTTAGCACAGGGGAGAATTTGTGCTTTATAAACAAACATTTAAAAAAACCAATTATTTTTTTTACACCCCCCTACTATTTATAGAACTTCGCTGAAGGTTATGCTGTCGTCAAGCTGAATCAGTTAATGAAGGGTAAAGAGGAGACTGTCCCAAAACCTTCGGGGAGTGGTTTTGTCGTTACAAACATAAAACAACAGGAGACTACCGCTTCAATTTCATGGGATACAGCCACTCCCATCTGCGATTGCACAAATAAGCTTTATTTTCGGTGTATTTCACAACCTAAAAATGAGCTGCAAACAATTTTTAATTTAATTAAATTTCATATCAAAAACTTTCTATATATTTACCAACAAAACATACAAATTATAGCAATTAAGAAATTTATAAATTTCTTTGTCTGCTCTCTTCTAGGCAAGCTCTACATTACCACTGCTAGCAACGGCCCAAAGTAGCCGCAACGCAGATACTTTCTGGCACAAATAATCATCATAAAAATCCACCCAGTGCGGAACCAAAAAAAAAAAGAATTTAAATCAAATTTGTAACAGCATGTCTTCGGCTACACAACATACTACGGGCAATCAACCGGTGGCACAACAAAATGGTAAACAACAAACCACAAGTGCTGGTGCTGTCGCCACCAACAATAACACATATGAGAAAACGAGTGGCGGTGGCAATGGCACGACGGGTAATGGCACCGGCGCCACAACAAACTCAAATACACAATCTCAACAAAGTCCCACCAAAAAGACAGGTCTATCGACCAAGGAACGCGTAATTGATAGCGTACCATTTCCGCCGAGTCGTAAGCTAACAGTAGCCGATATATTTGATGCACGTACTGGCAAACCACAGCATGACGTACTTAAGCAACACTTCATACTCGAGGGACGCATCGAAGAGGCTGCCGCTTTACGTATAATACAAGAGGGTGCTACATTGTTACGTCAAGAAAAGACCATGATTGATATTGAGGCACCAGTGACAGTTTGTGGTGATATACATGGACAATTTTATGATCTGATGAAACTTTTCGAAATTGGCGGCTCACCCGCATCCACAAAATATCTCTTCCTTGGCGATTATGTGGATCGAGGTTACTTTAGTATTGAATGTGTTTTATATTTGTGGTCATTGAAGATCACCTATCCAAATACTTTATTTTTACTGCGTGGCAATCATGAATGCCGTCACTTAACAGAGTACTTCACCTTCAAACAAGAATGTAAAATCAAATATTCCGAACGTGTTTATGATGCTTGCATGGACGCTTTCGATTGTTTACCGCTGGCGGCACTAATGAACCAGCAATTCTTATGTGTCCACGGTGGCTTATCACCCGAAATACACGAATTGGAAGATATCAGACGTTTAGATAGATTTAAAGAACCACCAGCATTTGGACCAATGTGTGATTTGTTATGGTCAGATCCATTAGAAGATTTTGGCAATGAGAAAAATTCAGACTTTTATTCGCACAATTCGGTACGTGGCTGTTCATATTTCTATAGTTATGCAGCATGTTGTGACTTTTTGCAAAATAACAATCTCTTATCGATAATACGTGCGCACGAGGCGCAGGACGCTGGTTATCGCATGTATCGTAAAAGTCAAACCACTGGATTTCCCTCGCTAATTACCATTTTTTCGGCACCAAATTACTTGGATGTGTACAACAATAAAGCGGCTGTGCTGAAGTATGAGAATAATGTCATGAATATAAGACAATTCAATTGTTCACCACATCCATATTGGCTTCCGAATTTCATGGACGTATTCACTTGGTCATTACCATTTGTGGGCGAGAAGGTGACCGAAATGTTGATGAACGTATTGAATATTTGCTCGGACGATGAACTTATGACCGAGGAGAGCGAAGAACCACTGTCTGATGATGAGGCGGCGTTACGTAAAGAAGTCATACGTAATAAGATACGTGCTATAGGTAAAATGGCGCGTGTATTCTCAGTGTTACGCGAGGAATCGGAATCTGTATTGCAATTGAAGGGTCTGACACCCACTGGTGCACTGCCATTAGGTGCACTCTCTGGTGGTAAACAATCATTAAATAATGCTATGCAAGGCTTCTCACCCAATCACAAGATAGCTTCATTTGCCGAGGCCAAGGGTTTGGATGCTGTCAATGAACGTATGCCACCGCGACGTGATTCAACACCGTCACCAGCTGAGGAGGGACAAAAATCATTATCAGCTGCTGCTGCTGCAGCGGCGAATGCCAATGCCAGTGCTAACTCCAATTCGAACTCAATCAATGGATAATTCTAAGTGCACACAGTTAGTTTTTTTAGTAGATATGTATGTATGTAAGTGTAGGCCATGTGGTCGCACTCAACGCGTTACGTTTCATCAAAACATTGTATTTGTATTACGGGTAAATGGAAGCAGCAGGCAGAACAGACACTTTGGATAGATTGCAAATGAAAAAAAAGAAAACAGAGTATGAAACGTAACCTTTAAGTTAAGCAACAATTGAAATGGTTAGGAAAACTATAAAAAATGTAAATTGGAGGAATCATGAACATAGAAAACCAGAAAGTTGTACCCTGCGCCGTTTTTCTGCATTTAATGCGTGAAAGCTTCAAGCGTTTAAACTAATTTCTTCTAGTCAAATCCAGGAAACCACAAAGTAAATAAGAAAGCTATAAGAGCAGGCGAGAATCCGAAAAAGTAGTCCACTACATAGTAAAGCTCTGAACTTCAAGCATCTGCTTTTGTGATTGCACATGAATTATATAGCATAAGAGGTAGAGGGACATAAGCAGAGAAGTAGAGGCCGAGCGTACGGTTTTTAGCTTCGTTTATAGAGAGAAAAAGCACGATTTTGCTATTTTTATAGTATGAGTTCTTTCACACTTATTGCTGATCATTGAACCTTTATCTTCATATTGTTGTTTGCATAGTAAAACACTCCATAAAAGTTTTCAATTAAGGCAAACTATATGCTGTTTAATGTAATAGCTTTTATGAGCAGAAATCGGCCTGTTCCAATTTCACTATAAGTATAAAATTATTTTGAGCCAACTTTTATTGCCACCACTGTACACAGCAAGGAATAAAATATTTCCGTGGTGTAAAAAGTGTTCCGAAGTTTGAGTTGTAGATCGAGCAATACAATGTTAAAAATTGCATTAAATTTAAATCAACGATTTTCCAGTGATGCGCGAACAAACATATAGACAGACAGACAAAAGTTACAAAACTGTTGTTTTGACTTCTATTACTATAGTAAAGCATTTTTATTTATTATCTATGGTGTATAGACAGTGGGCTGTTACAATTGTATAATATACATATATGTTGGTGCCTTACAAATATTGCTTACTCCTACTAGTTTGGCATCTTGTGCGCCAATCGGAGTGGAAGGCAGTGGGTGAGGGCAGTCGAAGTGAGTGTATGAAGAAAATCACGTTCAGAGTTGATTGAAAGTAAAAATTACAATTTATATCTTAATTTCAAACTGAAATTTTCATTCTAGAGTAACTGATAAGGTGTTGAAATTGATTTATGTTAAATAATTTGTGAGTTGTATGTCTTCAGATTAAATATTACATTATTTAAATTTGTTTGTTTTAATATTTAGTGACCCTGTGTTGTTTTGTGTGTGTGTGCAGATTCGGAGTAAATTGCATTTACCTGGTAGTAAAACTTTGTTGCGCCTCCACACTTTGCTTTTTCCACGCATACAAGCCGAACGTCAAAAAAAAAGAGCGCCAGCGCATCAAATGTTGTTTACTATTTCAAGCAAGTATTTGAACGAAGCATTTTCATGTCGCAATTGCTGTGCGCAATAAATATACTGAGCATAAGCGAACTTTGTTTTTATTTCTTGATGAGTGCAATACTACCAAAACATACTAATTTTTCGCACACCAAGCTAATATATGCTCAGACTGAGGTCCCTCTTTTTGCCGAACACTGTTATAAAACACGACAGTCCACACCATTTTGGTTTTCTATGTTCTCCGAGAAAGTGAAAACAGTAACAGAGCCAACAAGACAAAACAAAAAGTATAATGGAAACAAAAAAACCAAAACTAAAAATTAATTAAAATGCATAGTAAAATATTAAATAAATATCTCGTCGTTGTTTTTTATCATCTCGTCCTACTTTTGATGCACGGTCGTATGCATTTTTATCTGTTGTTTTGTTATTTAAAAACATACATAACTGTAAGTGCTATTGTGATCCGGATACGAACAGTTTAAGAAATGTAAAATGGGAAAATATGACATGAGAGATTAAGTTCACGCAATGCTGGCATAAACGCCATGCACAACACTCAACTGGTGATCGTTTTGTGGTCTTATACGTGCCATCATCATTATAGTCATAATAAATATTGTATGTAATTGCTGCCTTTATTTCTATTCGCTCGGTCGTTGACTTTTACTTAAATTATATACATATATACTACTATGCATTATTAACCATGCTAAGTTGTTTAAATATCTAAGTAAAACGATTCTTGTAAAAACTAATCAAATTAAAAAAAACAACATACTTATATAAGATTCAAATATGTTTTACATCCTAAATCTTTCAGGGATGCTAAAGTAAGTATGAAGTATCTATAAGATAATTACATACCAACACTTTTTTCTAGCGAAAGAGGCGTAAAAAATGTATACTTTTGATATAAGAAATTTTTCGAAACACACATTATTAAATAGTGTCGAACTCCAACTATCTCTAGCTCTCTATTTCCACCCTGTCTCTATGTCTTCTTCTCTCTATCTCTATCTATCTCTCTCTTCACTAGCTATCGTTAAACCTAACTACTTCAATTAGTACTTTTACCGAACAGCAGAAGAATCTCGTAGTAATCATACAAGAAAAAAAGCTTAGAATTTTTATTTTGGTATTTTTATATAATTATTATGTATGTATGTATAATCTATTCATCTACAAATATTTACAAATATGCATATATCTAGAATGCATGATTGTTAATCAATTTGTGTGAAGCAGTTGACCGCATCCAAATGTTTTAGTTACTAATTGTTAATCAATTATTAGTATATTTTCTTTTTTTGTTTATTTCGTTTATTATTATAGGCGATATGTAAACTATGTATCTAAATAATAAAAAGTTTTACAGATTTTTTCTTAAATATAATATATATAAAACTGGAATGTGAATTTACAATTAAGATTAAAACTAAATAAAGGAATAAATAAGTTAAGCATACTATTTGCAAAAACAAAAAGAAAAAGAAAATATCAAAAAAACCAACAAAAAAAATTCTGTTGAAACTATCAACGCAATCAGCAAAGCAAACGCAAATTTAATATAATTAAAATAAAGCAAAACATGCATACAACCTTTTTCATTAATTCATAACTCTTAAATATAATAAAAAAAAACAAATTAAAAACAAAAACTTATAGCAATTTGAAGTACTTTACATTATAGAAATACGTACATGCATACACACATATAACTTAAAATAACGCCCAAATTACAGCAAAAATTTACAGTTAAAAACATTGCACAATTACACAAAATTATATAGTGAATACAAAAAATTAAAAGAACATGGCGCTGCTAAGCACAGAGGTTTTGAAATGCTCCACAATTTACCGAAATCTTTAAAAACAAAGTATAATTTTATAGTAATTTAATTTTGCTTCAATTCATATTTTTATTTAATTCATCCAATTTTACCAGCACTGAAACCCGCTTTTTCTATAGCGTTGGAGTGAAAAGCAACAAATCTTCTGGCGGAAGGAAGCAAGTCGCAAGATAAAATGAAAAAATTTTACATATACGGGTTGCATGCCCTTTGGAAACCGCAACTCAAATCGATATCCAAATTTAACCTTCTCTACAGATTTTTATGAGGAAACTGCCTTAAGGTTCCTATGTTCTGAAGTTGATGTCGATGTATGGAGTAACGTGGTTTTATTACATGTTTGGTGTTTTAACGGCTGAAAAGGCTGCCAGCACGCTTAGTTACTAGCACTTTCGAGTTGATTGGACCACTTTAAACCCTTAAGGATGTCTCACAACCTGCTTCTCTACCGAACTTACGGTCAACAGAACGTCATCTGCTATTGTGTATGGTTTTGACTTTGTGTTAGCGGAACAGTGCCGAGTTTAAATTTTACAATAAGTAATACTAGGTTATGAGTTTTTTTGTTTCTTCACGTAGTTTAAGTTTACTTTTTCCCCTCATATCTATAACATGTCTTCCTCTTTTACCCTATAGACACAAAATTAGCACTTTTTTCCTACAACTTTTAGATTTCACTAAACTGTAAGATATTCTGCAAAGTTACCTTTACTGTAATAGTTCATTTCATAGCGCAACCATGGCAATTAGTTGAATCGTGGTGAATTTTTATATTGCTTTAAAAAAGTGGATTGCATAAGGAGAGGGCAAGAAATCTCAGTTTTCAAAAACCAAAGAGAGCGTATAGTGTTTCGTTATATGAAAATCAACCACAAATTCAAATAATATCAAAATATAAGCTAACAAATAAATATAAATATTAGGAAATTATTATGAAAAAGTGTGAATTCGCCAAAGAATGTTGCGATAAATAGTCGCCCGTTACAGAAAGTGAAAGAAACTCAAAACACAATAGATATAATAAAACAAAAACAAACAAAAGAAAGAGTTGGGAAGAGAGTTCATATTATAATAACAAATACATAATGCAGAGAATGCCATACATTAATAATTACAAAGAGTAGCAAAAGAGCACATCTTCATTTCTAGATAAATCTAAACAATTTTCAATTTTATTATAAAAGTTACATATTAATTACGTATATCATATATAAGAAAAGCGAATTGAAATCCAAAGCAAATTGCAAAGCATCAAAAAAAAATAATTGATATGATTATTATTAAAAAAACAACAAAAATACAAAAAAAAAAAACAAAATGCTAAAAGTAATTTACCTTTCAAATGGTAATCTAAACTTAATGCAATCCCTTAATAAATTTTTAAAAATTTAAGTAACAAAACAAAAATTATCAATGTTATTTAAATATACATACATAATAAAAAGCAACCAAAAGTTTACAGACTACAAAATATGAAATAATTTAAAAAAAGAAACAAAAACAAAATATAAGTACCTATCCTCAAAATAAAATGCGCACATTTATTTATTTCCTTTCAAAATATTTGTTTCATCTCAAAACGAATTATAAGGGGCTAATTATGTAAGTCACCGTGATCGTATAAGACTCATTCCCCAATATTTCATACCAAATAAATTAACTTTGTCAGTCGCTGAATTTTACGCGTAGATCAAAAACAAATACTCGATGCGTTGAGTTGAGTTGAGTTGTTTTACACAATAGCTGCGTTCCAATCAGCTATCCAGATCAGTATCACGATCAAGATCTGATGGGAACGATTCGGATCAGTTGTATGAGAGTTGTTTGTGTATATGTGTGTGTCTGTGCTAACAAGCAAATAAGGGTTGGTCGTCAAAAAATCTACTACAAAAACTAAACGAACAGAGCTTCTATACGGATCCGAAATTGATCCAGATAAATATCAATATCACAACGTTATTGTTGCATTTACATGCAAAATTTCCATCTGGATCTCTATCCCTACTGATTGAAACACGCCTCATGAGTCAGTAAGTGGAAATTAGCTGTGTTCGGTGACAAAACTTGCAAACACTTGCAAAGAACTGTCAGTAAAGTGAGAATGACGTACAACTCGAGTTTTCGAGAGATCTCTTGAAACGCCAAAAGTAAAATGTTTTCGATTTTTTTTTTTTTTTTATACCAACAATTTTGTTGATTTACGGCCTGTACATTTTTGAAGTATTCATGAAACGAATAATAATTTTTCACTTTTTTGAATTTTTATGAAAATTATTATTGTTTTTACTTATTAATATTATTCTTGGCCTTGAGCTCATGAATACTTGAAAAATGTTTTCGCCGAACAGGATTCAGTAAAAACTTGCTGTTGCTTTTTTGATTGGTTAATAGTTCAAATTTTTTAATTTTTTTTGTTGCTTTCCTATGTCACGATCAGCTGTTTTTCACTTACAAGTTTTACTGAGTGAATTTCCCCCAGCAGAAACTTGCAACTCTCTCTCTCAATGAATTTCAAAATTCGCTCTCTTGCTGCAAATGTTTTGTGTTACCGAACACTTTCCAGTAAACAAATTTTATCCTCACCGAACACAACTATTATCTATACCATCCATCTTGTGTTAAGGCAGCAGAAGATCCCTCACGGGATACAGAGTAATTGCCTTGAATGTAGGATAGTTGTAACTGAAGTAAGGTACCTGGGAGTAATTTTTCTATCCAAGCTATTATGGAAGAAGCATGCTGACAAGATGTCTCAACAGCCGTAATGGTATACCCATAGTAGGGAAATCCTGAGGATTTAGACCCAAGATACTGAGTTAGATGTACGTCTTGCTAGTTCAACCCTTTATTTTGTGTGGAAAATTAGACATCTCCACCAACTCGAATGACTACATAAATCAATCAATTTGTTTGGCATGCGGTTGCCTAAAGACTGGGATGGAAATGCTGTTCGAGAGATCTAAAACACAGTTGGGAACGGTCACATGGGACGTCTCAATAGCCGAGAATTTCCACCGCATAATTAACATTTCGTCACCTTTTTCTGTAGTTTCTAGTCCTGGTTTCATAATAGAAGTCCAAACCTGACTAGGAGAAAGCTAAACTATCTCGCATGCAGAAATTGCAGCTGTGCCCCTGCATGCAACACTCAGGCGTCATCTTGAACATGAGTATACGGCACAATATTAAATTACTTAAGTCAATATCTAGTTAATTACCTTTTTACAATAATCTTTAAAAGCTTTCTTTTGACCGCATTATCTAAAACCCATTTAACCGCTTTATAAATTTTTTTAGAATGATCGTAAATGGAACAGTTTTTGTTTATATTAGACTTAGCGCTAGCTCATTAAAAACAATAATAACAAACCCGAACAGGTTAAGAGACATTAATACGAGCTTTATCAGTTGTGCAAATATTTATTAAACTGAGTCATATTTATGTCGCATTTCTACCTCGGTATCGAAAATATTTTAAGTTAAGATACAAATGCTCCAATGCTGAAAACGTATGTATGTACGCACACAACAGTTGGAAGCCTCAACATATATGCTAGTTCCATGGTCCAATTAACAGGTCGTGTCATTAGACCAGCTGATTTCTACTTCTTTCTCGAATTTTGACAGTACACTCATTTCTCAGTGCAATTTTGACATTGAACTAATGAATTACAAAAACAAAATACATGGAAAATGTTTGTGTGTCTGTATGCTTGTCGAGCTGCTACGACCTGTTAGTTGGACCATGGCTAGTTCAATATAACATGGGCGTCGGCCTTTTTTTTAAGGATTTATTCTTCTAAGCCCCTGTAATAAATGCGTTGAAAATGTTGCTTTGTTTCTGCTTTGTTTTGATTATTCCCCTGATCCTGATGTAAAGTAGTGTTTTCGCGTAGAATACTTCCTAATACCATATTGGTGGTGGAGCAGGGTATGAGACACCAACAAAAGTTGATTCATGCCACTAGAAAAAAGTGGCAGCCGAAACCTAACTTTTTATCCGTTCAAAAATAATAAGCAAAAAATATTTGGTCCAAAAATAAAGCAGTTTGGGAGACACCATCGAGCACTAACAGAAAGGGATGAGAGGATGGGGTATCGACAAACGTAAATGAATTTATATGCATTAAGGCGGCCGCCGTGGTGTGGTGGTAGTTTTGCTCGCCTACCACACCGAAGTTTCCAAGGTTCGACTAGGTAAAATTAGAAGCAGCACAACACAAATTGGTAGAGAAGCCTTAATCTCCTCGTGGATATATCGCGCCAAATATATATATTTGTTTAAGGTGGCTTTGTTAAGAAATCGGCATCGATATCAGCCGATTAATGGCCCGCGGGCCGATAACGCCGGATCGGCATCAGCAAAAACTTAGGTGTCGGTATAGTCAAATGCATACAACTTATAGTATCACATCACTACATTTGTCATTTGTAGTAAATATTACTTCAAAGTTCCATATTGTCAGTTGCCGTAGAGGGAGTTGAACTCGTTGGGGATATTCAGGATGGTGGAAATATTTCTGTGGCATGACGACTAATAAGGGAACTAGAAGATCACTATCTAAATCGAAATCGTTACCACGGCAATTAGGCTGGTGCCGCAAGATGTTTGTACTGCAGCGTACTGTTTGATCCGTCAAGTCCCTTTCCATGAATGGATGCGCCGACTAAGAAGGGCGAAGTACTGGCTGTATTTCCAGACTGAAATCTTGCGAGGGTTGTGACAAATTCAAACTTAGTTCATTTTTGCACCTGACTTAAACTAGCATTCAAATAAGTCTTTCAATAGTCTTAAAAATAGTCTTTCGGTTCTCCTCGTCGACTTCATATCCAGTAATTGGCATACGAGGAACGACTTTAAGAGAAGGAAAGTTTATCCCCCCTTACCCTCCATTTCAATCGTTGGCTTCTCACCTTCCAATCGATCTACAACCAACTGGTTGTCGACTTACGAACAGAAACTTCGGACGTACGAAAAGTTCGATAGTTTCAAAATGCAGCTGCACGTTTCGTATGCTATGCTATGTTACTTTCGCGAAATAGAATTTTCTCGTGATGGCCAACATTTTTCGATTTTGTTCGTTGTTGTTGTTGTTGTTGTAGCGATTATTTAACCTGCCTAAAATATCACCGCCCTTACCCAACATTGTCATCAAGCTCTTCTAACGGGAGTCCCAGAAACCTCGCGGCTTCAACAGGGTTGGACCAAAGTGATATTGCTGTTAGAAGAGTAGGCTCAGTTGAGCAGATGAACAGATGGTTAGTATTATGGGGAGACACGCCGCATGCCGGGCAGACATTTGGCATGTCAGGATTCAGCCTGGATAGGTAAGAGTTTAATCTGTTACAGTATCCAGAACGAAGTTGGGCCAGCATGACCCTTGTCTCCCTAGGCAGTTCGCGTTCCTCTTCGGCTACAGGTGGAGCTTGTGCCTGTAGGAGTTTACCGACTCTGTGTGGAAGAGATTGAGGGCCCGCGGATGCACCATTGGATCAAACGGCGAGAAAATATGATGCCGGATCCTATCATAGTGATTGTGGAGATGACTCCTTATTCTCCTGAGAGGGCGATTTTCATTGAGCAGGCTCCTGTTCGGATGCTGCAGTTTATAGCAGTTGAACAAAAGTTGCCTGGTCAGCATTTCGCTATGCTCTTTTACTCCGAGCATTTTTGCCTCACTATGGAGATGATGTTGGCAGGCCTGCAACCTCTTCTAGTGTGCGCCTGCTAGCCCCGGCGACCACATAGGCGTCGCGTACCTCAGAACCGGCTGGCCAATTGCCTTGTACGTTGCCAGTAACGTTTCTTTATATTTTCCCCAAGTGCTGCCAGCTAGTGACTTGAGGATTTTGGTGAGGCTTTGTACTTTGGTGGCAATCGCGACTACATGAGTACCGCAGTTGAACATGTTATCAAACGTGGCTTCTAAGATTTTGGGATGTGTCACAGTCGGCAGCTTAATGCCGTCGACGGAGACGCTTAATTCCATGTTCACCTGCGCTGGCCACTTCGTAAATAAGGTGGCTGAGGACTTGGTCGGTGACGCTGTCTCCATTTTTTTTGGAAAGACAAAGGTGGTCATGAACAGATTGAAGGCTGTTGTAAGGTGCCTTACTCCCTCTTCGCCGAGATGTTCTAGCATGAGCATGGATCTACCGGCCGATTGATTTGGAGCCTTTAGACCCCCGTATGACCTCCTGAACCTCCGTGGTGGTGATGGCAATGGGCGCTTGACTATTTTTACGTTTGTGCGCTTCCCTAGTGGCTCGTCTCTATTTTTTTCGTCGCATTCAACGAGTGAACTTTATTTCCATACGTCAATCATGCAAACGCATCACGCATGCAACCCTGTAGTGGACTGTCAAATTGGAAAGAGAACGAAAAATTTTCACCAAGTAGAAATCAGGCAAATTATACAAAAGTTGTTAAGAAAAACGTTTGCAGAATTATATAAAAGTGCGAAAAATCATAAAATAAACATTGCAATAATGAATATATCCTAAGCGACTGCAGTTTTTAAAAAGCAAGTGAGAATAGTGAAATTTTTAGAAAACTGGCAGTGGGCAGAGTGCAATAAAAATATAGGTAAAAAAAGGAAGGCAAAGACCACCAGTCAGTAGTGCAGTGTCAAGCATAAGTGGAAAAGGCAATACGGTATACAAGAGCAGTGCATGAAAGGAGAAAAGGAAAGTGTGTGAAAAGAGAAACTAGTAACGAAAAGCAAAGAAAAAATGAAACATCAATAAAACTGTGCAGATATAAACGAAATATCACGAAAAAAACAACCTAAATTACGCAGACATAGTAAATTGTCAGCCAAAACAAAATCATAAGCCAGAGTAAACAAAATCACATTATTGAGGTATTCCCATCCCCCAACTGGTTGAGCTTCTAAGAGACTTGCTCAGATCTTGAGCAGTTTGAGTTTTCAGAAACATTGCAAGTTGAGTGGCACAGTTGTGTTGTAGAACCAAGAAAAGGATGTCTTCGAATAATCAATCTAACGCCACTCAGGGTGGTGCTGGAAAACCTAACTCAAATTCTGCAAATGCCACCGTAACTGCTAGTGGGTCAACAAGTGCAGTTTCAGATCACCAACGCAATGATCCAACAGAAGTTCAAACGCCTACAGGGGCCGCCAGTACAACCAACGTAGCCAGTGGCGGTCCGACAGATAGTCCAGTACGTGTACCAAAAGCACCTGCTGTTAACACAAAAGAACGTGTAATTGATAACGTTCCTTTTCCACCAAGTCATAAATTAACTGCGGCTGAAGTGTTCGATCTGCGTACGGGTAAACCCAATCATGACGTATTGAAACAACATTTCATACTTGAAGGTCGCATAGAGGAGGCACCCGCATTACGAATTATACAAGAAGGTGCAGCTTTGCTGCGTCAAGAAAAAACAATGATAGATATTGAAGCGCCCGTAACAGTTTGCGGCGATATACATGGACAATTTTATGACCTCATGAAATTATTTGAAGTCGGCGGCTCACCAGCATCTACAAAATATCTCTTCCTTGGCGATTATGTGGATCGAGGTTACTTTAGTATTGAATGTGTTTTATATTTGTGGTCATTGAAGATCACCTATCCAAATACTTTATTTTTACTGCGTGGCAATCATGAATGCCGTCACTTAACAGAGTACTTCACCTTCAAACAAGAATGTAAAATCAAATATTCCGAACGTGTTTATGATGCTTGCATGGACGCTTTCGATTGTTTACCGCTGGCGGCACTAATGAACCAGCAATTCTTATGTGTCCACGGTGGCTTATCACCCGAAATACACGAATTGGAAGATATAAGACGGTTAGATAGATTTAAAGAACCACCGGCATTTGGACCAATGTGTGATTTGTTATGGTCAGATCCATTAGAAGATTTTGGCAATGAGAAAAACCAAGACTTTTATTCGCACAATTCTGTACGTGGCTGTTCATATTTCTATAGTTATGCAGCATGTTGTGACTTTTTGCAAAATAACAATCTCTTATCGATTATACGTGCGCACGAGGCGCAGGACGCTGGTTATCGCATGTATCGTAAAAGTCAAACCACTGGATTTCCCTCGCTAATTACCATTTTTTCGGCACCAAATTACTTGGATGTGTACAACAATAAAGCGGCTGTGCTGAAGTATGAAAATAATGTCATGAATATAAGACAATTCAATTGTTCACCACATCCATATTGGCTTCCGAATTTCATGGACGTATTCACTTGGTCATTACCATTTGTGGGCGAGAAGGTGACCGAAATGTTGGTGAATGTATTGAATATTTGCTCGGACGATGAACTTATGACCGAAGAGAGCGAAGAACCACTGTCCGATGATGAGGCGGCGTTACGTAAAGAAGTCATACGTAATAAGATACGTGCTATAGGTAAAATGGCGCGTGTATTCTCAGTGTTGCGCGAGGAATCTGAATCTGTATTGCAACTGAAGGGTCTGACACCAACTGGTGCCCTGCCATTAGGTGCACTCTCTGGTGGTAAACAGTCATTGAAAAATGCAATGCAAGGCTTCTCACCCAATCACAAGATCACTTCATTTGCCGAGGCCAAAGGTTTGGATGCTGTTAATGAACGTATGCCACCACGACGTGATCAACCGCCAACACCCAGTGATGACCAACATGTTAATAGTCAAGGAGGAACAACTGCTCATAATGGGTAATTTAGCTTAAGGCGTGTGTAAGTACTTGAATTATATTTAAAATTATCATATGCAATAGTTAAAATGAGATTGGATAGAGAGGGACAGGGGGGCAAAAGTAAAGTGGGGGTGGGCGGGTGCCAGAGTTGGTCCATTTTTAAACAAATATTCAAATAAAAAAATTATAATTTCATTCATTTGCCAAGTTTTGGTTGATTAACTATATTTTGTCCTTTTAAACACTCTTGAGTGACGAGTATCTTATTAAAGAAAACTTGACTAACAATAAAATATTTAGGGCCGTTTTCTAAAGTAAACTTAAAAATGTATCTGTCTGGTAAAAAAACATTTTTGGTACATGTCGCCAATTATGTTTTTGTTCCGATCCTTGCGCCAGATTTGTTTATAAGTTTTCCTGAAACAGTTCGAAAGCAAGTCCGAACGATTCGAAAACAATATCAAACGGTTCGAGAAACATTTCTAAAACTAACCCAAAGTGGTCTCGAAATAGTCCCGCAAGGTTCCCTAAATTATGCTTTTAAGTCACTAGTTCAGAATTTACTTCTTGCTTGATTCAAAAGTAAAATTGAATAACTGCTCGTTACTCGTCACTTACTTGAACAATAAGTGAAAATGTATTCATCACTAAACATTTGTGCATAATAAAAAAAATAATATTTATTTTTTTCGTCACTCAATTACTATTTTCTCTGCCTTCCCTGGGGAAAACATTAAAAATTGCAATTGTATGTTCAAATGTGGAATGCAATTAAATTATGCAACATGTTAAATAAAATATTAATTATAATTATAAATAAGTTGAAAGTTGATGAAGGAAATGCAGAGAAACAAAAACGATGTTGATTAAGCATAATAATAACAGTAAAGTAATAATTATAATTAATGCAAAATTCAACAAAATATTTAATAATATTGCAAAAAATCACGTTTTTAGTTGTAAGAACTTATGATCAGTTTGCCGCGTAAGTTAAAAAAAAAAAACAAAATATGTTTAAGCTGTAAACAAAAGCCAGTCAATAATATTTTCTATAACTCTTTATACTAGAATTTAGTTAAGACTTAACGTTCTCCGTTTACAAAAACAATTTTTATGTGCAAATTTTAAATATATACATAAATGTTATGTTATTTCTGACGATCCTGTGGAGCTCGCTAAGTTTTATTAATAAAAAACATTTTAGTTTATTTAAATTGTACTTGGTTAAGGAATTTTTCATAAATTTTTTAATATTATTTACTTAATACTTTGTGTTGAAAAAGATTTAAGTCAGAGGGATTTGTTTTTAAAGCTTCTTAAAATTTTATTTAAACAAATATCTCAATAGGGTATTTCGGGAAATGATAATGAGTGATTGAGTCAAGTTTTCTTCCTATATACATTTCGCAAAAACAATAATTCAAAATCTGGGCCCTTACCCTGTAAGAAATTTTCGACAAGAAACCATTCGATGTTCGAGTTCAATTCTGTTCCCTTCAGATTTTATTTATCCACCTTTCTATTGTAGAAAACAGCAATTTAGCAAACGGAAATCCGCAAAAATTTATTTTCTTATGATTATAATAAAACAATTAGTGTTTTTTTTTTAAATAATTTTTAACGAAGAAAGAGCTGTTGTTGTTGTAACGACAAAAACACTCCCCGAAGGTTTTGGGAGTTGCTGTCGAACTGACAGTCCTTGGCCGGATATGAACCCGGTACGCTCCGGTACTCCCTTGCGGTACTGCCCGACTGTCGTGGTAGAGATTTGGTATGACCAGTGGAACCTTCTAGGTCATGTCACCCCTCCTTCCGTAAGGAAGCAGAGATGGGTAATGAGAGGTGAGAGGCATCATATCCGTAGATCAACCATCGAGTTAAGCAATCGCTGTTGACAGAATGTAATTGAAGAATGTTAGGTAAAAAATTGGTAAAATTAAAAAAAAAGTATTGATGAGATTAGAAGTATTTATATATGTACATAAAAATTTTTATTTTATTTAATAAAAATAAAATAAAAAAGTAAAAGTTAATTGTCCGAGGACCTACGTTCCAACCTGCTACCGCAGGCGTAGCAGTCAGTTGCGCTACTGTGACATGTAGAGCAGCGCTGTCTAATACTGCACTTGCAACTTTGTATATTGCTTTGCGTTTTAAATTTGTAAACCAGTGATGCCTACTATTATCGAATATCTTCTATCTTCTGAAGTAAATTCGAACGAACTACAGAGTACCGATGTGTATTAGAGTCGATTTTTGCTTTTGAGTAGAACAGCCTTTCGAATGGAAGTACAGGGTAAGGGCCCTGAAGTAGGTAGATAATTTTATGCGGTTTTTAACGGAGTTCATATTAAATATGAAAAGAAAGTCAATTTATCTTCTTCATAAAGCACATTGAATATAATGTGAGCCTTAAACGTAAATGTACTTTAAGCAAAGGTTGCCAACCCAAAATTACATCATAAACTTCAGATGTATAAGGACGCTGTTATATACTCACTTGTTTAATGTTTTGATTAAAAAAAGTGAAACTCTTGTTCCTATGTGACAGTTTTCATTTGCGCCAAATATACTGATATTAATTTTTTTAATTGCGAAATGTACATATGTATTTAGGACTTATACCACACTTTAACTCTAATTCGTGCAATTTCTTTCATCAAAATGAGTGCAATAATTAATATTAAATAATGATAGAGTCAAAATCAAATTCATTAAATGTAACTGATCTACTTTTATATTTTTATTACAAGTGTAATTCTTCTTTACTTTAAGCGCTGCATTTGAACAAGTGAGAACATCATTGTTTTTCTACAGACCCACCTTACTACCTTTCTGAAATGCTCTAAGCTTTAAAGTATCTATAATCTGTGTCAACTATACTTAGATTGATTATAAGGCATAAAACAAAAATTAATAAGAATTATGTGTAAAAATAGTATATGCAGCCTATAAAAAAAAAACAAATAATTTTCTCTTGTATTTAAACTTGGGTATAATAATGGTAATTAAAAGTTATAGCACACAAAAAGGAATTACCATTTCTCCATCGTCTCAAGAAAAAGCGTTTCAAATCATTGAACAAAATTCTTAATTGATCCTGTTTTCAAAACGAATTTTTGCTAAGTATTTTTTTAAAAGACAAAATACATAATTGAAAAATCATATTTGTTAAGTTAGATAAAAAAAAATTATTAATATAAAAAAAAAAATAAACCATAATGTAACAATTATTATAAAGTAATAAAAAAAAGCCCAGTCTAATGGTTAGCAACGAGTTAAAAGTTTTGAATTACTATTTTCTGACAACATTCGAAATCAAAAAGCACGCCATACTTTCTTAATATAGGATTACTTTTACTTCTTTCTAGCTTTTCAGTGTCAGTGAGTATAAACTAAAGTTAAGCTAATGTAAGTTTAAACCTACCACTTTTGACCGCTGACTTGTCTGTTTATCTTTGTTTAAATGGCCAAAACTAAACTTAGTTCGTCTGTCTTTATATACCCCGTAACTTGTTCAGATTCCGATTATCAGGAATCAACTTTCATGGCCGTTTTCACCATTCCTGGTTATCGCCAACTAGCACTTTATTTGCCAAATAATCGAATGACTTCTGTCAAAGAACGTATAACCATAGTGGGAAACACTAAACCATCAATTCGCGGGTAGATAATTCACTACGGAGAAATTTGCTATTAAAAGCTATTAACACACTTATTTTTAAATAACATTCACAATTAAACGTTTTTGTAACTCCAACTATAATTTTTTGTGTAAACATTCAGTTAAAACAGTGAATTGAAGCATTTTACATGCATGCACAGTGGTGAATTACCTACCATCGATTTGACAGCTGCCACTTGCATTCGTTGTTGGACCTTCTTATGGTTGTTATACGTTCTTTCCTTTTGTCTATTTGTTATTGTTTTTAACTTCTGTCAAAAAAACTATCATGCATAACCTAGATGGAGGCTTCAGACTTTTGCAAGTTGTGATCTTTGACTTGAGCCAGCTGTAACTCTCACTTATCCTGCGTGGTTATTCCACCGTGGTTGTTATTTGGGCGTTGGATTTATGAGCATCCTTTACAGTTAATAATATGCAATATGGCTGACAGTGAGGATTATTAATATCTAAGGGTCAATTCTGGTTTGTCTTTACCGTGAAGTGAAAAGTAAATACGTAAATTCGCCACGATTTTCGATTCTCGTTTTACTTTAAATTTTCGATTTGAAATGAAGGCCGTGTGCTAATCGGAAACATTTCACTCAGAGGAAAAATGAGGTGAACAAATTTTCTATGGTATAAAAATATTTTCCATTTCGCTGTGCCAAATAAAATGGTAAATTTTGACAGTTGTAAATTTTGACATCTGAAAAAATCACGTGCGAAAGCAAATAGTCTGCGAATAAATTTTAAATGTACGTATTTTTTCTGCCATTATATTTCGTATCTTTTGCGTTAAATTATATTTTATCGTTTAATAACGTATTGGCATATAAATTGATTTGAAATAATATGATTGGCAATACCGAATGCATATATGTGTACACATTCGAAGTTGTCAAAATTTTACCTAGCCCCATTAGCTAGGGTAAATTCTGACGTTCATATTCACCGCGATAAATGTCAGAATTTTCTTTCGCTCTGCCAAAATTTACAATTTTCAACCGATTGGCACAGGGCCGAAGTAAAAAAAAGTTCACGCCAATATAAATTTTGTGTTAACGTCAAAATTTCAGAAAATTCAAACATCGCATTTTTTACAAATTTTAATTCAAAATTTCTATAAGAAACTATCATTTAACAAGAACAAATTGTGTCATAGCAATTCGAAATGTTCTTTAGCAAACAGTTTTCACCGCACCTATCAGAATCGCATTTTAGAGCTCAGTGAAGTGAAGAAGAGAAAACGTCAAGTGATAACTAAAGTGAAAAGATTTTTTTCACTTCACGATAACGCAAAACCAGAATTGATCCCCAGATTGAAGTAATATATGTACTTATCGCTAGCAAATTAGAAATAGAATTTTGTACTTAGAAAGTATTGAGCCTGGACGATTTATTTATCATATAAATACTTTTTCGTGGAAGCTTTACCCCATATAAAATATGTTAAAGAAATTAAAGAATGCTCTGGCATAAAAACTAAAATCAGTGATAGAAATAACAAAGGCAACCACATTTTGTTGGAGATCACAAATATTTTTGCAAACCGAAACAGAAGGCTTTGTCTGAGGAATTGACATTAGTTTTTAATCATTATCGAAAATATTACTACTGGAGTTCTCTTATATCTTTCCCGACTCGACGATTATGCTAGTTATTGTTGATGAATTGATTAGGCGATCTTGGTGCGTAAAGCTGGCTACAGATATACGCCACTCGGCCTTGTGTAATGTAACATGATTTGCGAGCGTGTTGGGTGGCTCGCTAGCATTGCATTGAAAGCAACAACAAAATCTCATTTTGTGTTGACGCTTGACTAGTAAACATGGCGAAGAAGACGAGCCAAAAGCTACCTTAGACATAAAAAGCATAAAAATCGCAGTCAAAACAATGCCATCATCCGCGCCAATGGCATCATTAAGTTGCCAACCCTACACTCAGAGCAGAAATTCATATGAGCCATTCGCTAGTTAATATGCAAGGTATCCTCGAGCTTGTTCCTCATGTAGCCTGCGCAGATACAACTCTGGCAGAACCCTGCAGACACCACAATCTCGTGTAGTAGTTTATCATAAAATACTTAAACAGAGTGTTCTTGTGGGAACGGTGAAAGTTAAAATACTCGCATTGCCAAATAGCTCAAATCTCGAATTGCGCACCACCTGAGAGTGTATAAATGCATGAACCGCCAATGATAAGCTACTCACTCAGGAATTCGGATTCGACGATCTATTAACCCGAAGAATCGCTGCGAAAATATCGGGGTAATATCGGGCTATTCCGACGGAACTGCGGACAGGGGAAATGTGATAGATCATGAGAGAATTCAATCCATTTAATCGGAAACTCGTAATGAATTCCGATAAAGTCGATAGAGATCACAAAACTCTATTACATTATTCCCCGCGGCAGTTCCGCCGGAAAAGCTGATAGCACCCATTCTCAGAGAATATCAGCAACATACTCCAGTGTATTTCCGATGCGTATGTGGTGGTTTAAATACAATTTCTATTCAGCAACTATTCTAAACTTTTTCTAATTTCCCCACGCTGAAAAATATTGAGAATGTACAAAACGCTATCTACACCAAATTTATTTGGAATAGTTTTTCTAGTGTTTTACTAGCAAGATAAAACATGCAAGGGGCGCTGTCTATTGAACTCTTACAACCCGCAACTTTGCAAATAGATCCGCCTTGAGCAAAATCGGTGTGTCTACTATTTTGGTTATTACTTTAACGTCATACCTACAAATATAAATAAATTAATATTTGAATAAAATAAAGAAAACTAATTATAAGATTGTGTATTTTTGTTGTTTGTAAAAAAACATACCTACTTACATAAGTGAAAGCAAACATGGCAAATTAGAGAAATATTATAATTAAAAATTATGAAAATCAAATTAGGTAAATTTATGTAAATGTATAGTGAATAATTAATTATATTATTATTAGTATTTGAGAGCATTTACTTTTCAAAACAACAATAAAAATATAAAGTATTGAATTAATTAGCTGAATAAACAAAAAAAAAATATTTTAGCTAAAACTAAATGAAAAGAAGGAAAAAGTTTAATAAACAATTAACATTTTTAATGTTGTAAGTTAAGGTTAAGTTTCTCAGCACCTTTTTTTAACACTAATTTCTTGTACATACAAATTATATAAAAACATGTCATTTTCTGAGGGAAAGGGATTAAAAAAAATACATAAACTGTTATAAATTTCTTGATCGTTTCTTTTAAATTTTCCATAATAAAATTATCTTTCTTATTTTCTGTTTATTAAGTAATTTGAACCTGCTTGTTTAATAGAAAATATAAAATACTTACATAAAATGAAGTAACTAGAAGTTATACGTGAATTTCAAAAAAAAAATTAAAAAAAACGATTGCTGATTTTCAATATACCTATATAACTAACTTCTGGTATCTCCGTAGAGTCGTCTTTAAAAAGTAGTTGTGTCGACTATCCGCTGTCACATCAAAAATGTTAGCCTACATGTCGATTGCTCAAAGTTGACTACAGAAAAGTCGATGGTCAAATAGGTCGATTACCGACAGTAGTGATAGGGTCGAATATAAAATAAAAGAAATTCATAGCGTTAGTTCCAGAGTGTTAAGGACAAGGTTAGTTTGGTATAAAATGGTACTCTTAATAATATGGGGCATAGTCATAGTAAAATTTAGGTATGACTTAAATTTAGTTGTAGCTATTTGACATAATTTTATATGGGCTATCTGTCAAATAAGCTTGATCTAAATATAAGTCTTGCTTAACTTTGACTATGACTATGGCCCTATGTGTATATCGAAGCCCTCGTGATGAACGCTTCGCTGCAAATCATTAATAAGTGAGGTGATCGAAAGCCGCGAGTCACTATAAGTAGGCAGTGGCTTGAAGCCGTGTGTAAAAGTCCAAACAATCGCCATTCACGAGGAAATGGGCAGAACGGTTTTTTTTGCAAGCGTTTAAAGCAGCGAATTTCAACACTACGGAATTCACCGCAGTATGATTTTGACGTGAAGCCTGGAAAATGTATGTATGAATGTGTGTATTTCGATTTGCGTCCACCTCGCATAGACTCGCCTTGGGCAGGCAGGTGCACATCCCAGGGACATCAAAAATTTTTCAGAAACAGTTTTTCAAACAGTAAAAAGTTTGCTTAGATCATGGAAAATGATTGTCAGTCTTTTCCACTCTTGTATATATTATTAGTGTAGTTATAACATAAAAAATCAGAAAAAAAACATCAAAATTGTTTAAAATTAGTATGCAGTAAAAGTGTACTAATAAATATTTAGGGAGTTTGAGTAGTTTGTGGCAAATAAATAAGAAAAATTAGATAGCGGAAATTAATAAATTTTTTTTAATTTTTGACTAACATTGTCGTGTAGCGCTGCTGTCGCCGTGTGTGCATTGCTCCATAAGAATACATGCAGAGCATATTTTGTCGTGTTGTGTCGCGTCGCGTGGTATCGCTAGGTGTGTCCTTATCTTTACAGCCGGTTTCACAAAAAAAATTTAAACCAAACGTATTTTTTTTACTTCAATTTTATATGAAAGCTGACAGCAAAAGAAAAATATTTTTCACTTAAATAGTATCTGTGAAACTGGCTGTTAATCTTTTTATTTTATTTTTTTAACTGAAGTTCTCTACAAAAATTGTTTAAAGTTAATTCATGGTTTTCACATGATTTAAGTTCCAGCTTTACCGAAACACAGAAAATCATATGATCCCTGCTAAAGGCACTTTTTCACTTATTTTCACAAGCACTTCCTTTTTTTGGCCAACGGTCTATTTTCCGTTTCTAGCACCTAACTAGTAGAACAATGTCGCAGAATAGTTCTTTGCTACATGACACGGTCCATATGAATAGCATGTTGAATACTAGATAGAACTTATTGCAGGTGAAGATAGTATGTAAGAGATTCACCTTGCTCAATTTTACGCCTTAAACTCTGTATCTACTTCTTAAGAAAATATGTTTTTGGCTGATTTATGAAGTGTGAATTTGAGTGGATTATAATAAGTTTTTTTTTTTTAAGTTTGAAAAATATTCTTATTTTGTTATTCCTTTTTCCACTACTTGATTTTCTCTGAATTTATATTTAATACAAAATCTATATTTTCTTATTATGACCAAAATTAATTTTATAAATGTTTTCACTGTTTGTACAACATCAGTGATATGGCTTAAAACTTTCTTTACAAAAAATAAATTTCTACATCAAACGATATAGTGTGTAGAAGGGAATCTTAAAACTTTTGAAAATATTGTTGCGGAAAATGAATCAAATAAATACTAAATTGCACTTAGCATTTTTGCAATCTTGAACTAAATAACTAAGACAAATACATTTAAAACACAATTATGAAGAATAAATAGCTTAAAGTCACATATGAAAATTACAATTTAAAAAAAATATGTTCCCATTTATAGGATATAATGATAAAAATAATCATTGTAAACGTTTAGGAAGCACATCTAATTCTAAAAAGAAAAATTATCACAATCACAATAATGATATATACTTACATATACACATATAAATGTTTAATTATATAGTATGTACATAGATATAAAAAGATATTTGTATATACTATTTATATTAGTTAATCTAAAATTTTAAAACTTGATCTAAAGCTGCATAGAAGAACTATTCGTATTACTGTACTTCTCACATTCTGCTCTTAACCAAAGTATGAAATCGCGGATCCAAGGATTATATTTTTAATTTTTTTTTTAAGTATACCATTATGGAAAAACACTTTTCATTTCTTTAAATTTGCTGTTAATTTTTAGAGTAATATACATTACAACTTACTCTAAATAGCGACTTAAATTCCATTATGAATACATGCCATTAGCCGGCATCCCTTGAGTTATAGAGCTCCGTTTCCAGCTGAATTCATTTCTTAGGCCCGGTTTTTCAGTCATTGGTTAAGCTCAGTTTAAACTAAGTTTGCTTAATTCGGCATAAATTTAAACTCCAGTTAAACTGCAGAGCGGGTTTTCAGTGAGAGTTTAAGGTCGCTTTTAAGATTTGCTTTTTATACGGCAACATTGGTTTTTTTTTATCTAGATACGGCAACAGATAATATTTGTTTACATATTCAACGCCATTGCTTCTCCTCAGTATTGTAATAGTTAGGATTTCGATAATTTCTGCATCACTATAATCACTTTCGTCAGATGATATATCCAGTATTTAATTAAATATAAAAATATCGTCCTTTTTTAATTGCGTTCAGTTTATTGTTTCACAACCAAAACCATCAAATATGCAAACAGCTGACAGATCAACTAGAGTTAAACCCTGCCAAATTGGCCGCTTAAACTACGTTTAAACTTCGTTTAAAGTTGACTGAAAAACTGCGTTACAAGTTTAAGCTTAGTTTAACTGACAAATTGAGTTCAACTTGCACTGAAAAACCGGGCCTTAGTGGTCGTGAAATGTAAACGCAACAACAACGATGTAAGCAGATAGATCCATTCTTATCTTTAGTATGGACACACTACGTTTTGAACAAATAAATTTTCCAATAACAGATGCCGCTGGTGCGCTATGATTAATATGCTTCTATGCGGAGTATTCAGATTGAGGTATTTTCTTTGGATTTCATGAAGTTGTGTTGTGGATTATTGAATTTGTGTCGTACCGTTCTCTGGTCGTACCTATGAACATAGACATGTTCAATTTACGTATTTTTACTTTGAATATATATACATATATATTATTTCAATTGTGCATCCTTAAAATTAATTTCTTGAATTTTGGTACTAAACAAAAATGAAATAAATTTTTTTTTAACAATATGGATACCTGGATCTGCATGAAAAGAAAAGCAAGCACGCTCACATCTGATTCTTAAGTCTAGTAATGAGTATTGCAGTACGGAGCTCTATAACCCACCGAATGTCGGCTATTACTGCGATCCGTAGAAATTTGAAAACTGACATACATATGTATATGTACGACGTTTCTACAGTTACGAGGCATTCACACGAATCAGGGCGAATTCAGTAGAAGATGAAAATATGTAATCAGCTGATACCTACTTTTTTCTCGAATTTTGACGCTACAAATTTCACCGCCGTACGATTTTGACATTAACCCTACGAATTACAAAAACAAAGTAAATTGAAAATGTATGTATGTGTGTCTGTAATTCGCCTTGCTTCCACCTTGTATTAATTCGCCTTGACACGAATATCCTGAGTATTAACTGATTTTTTGGGTAGGAGCCAGTATTGTCATCGCTTGACAATAATTTCGAACTTTTGTTATTCAAAAGAAGTTCACTTATTATGATATTTAAAATGCGGTGCGTATAAAATTTTACAATACTTAAGGCTGTTACACCATCTTCGGTTAACGCTGACCGTCAGCTTACTTGACAGATAACCGAACGGTTTCCGTCAATTGAACAGCCGGTCAGTGCGAAGGATTGCCCTAGCTTGAGTATAGGTCCAAAAACGTATTTTCTGTGAAGTTTGAACAAATTTTAAAAGGTTCGTGAAGCAGTAATTGTTAGTTTTTCTGGTTCTAGAAAACTTTATCTGAAGGTTGTTTTATTATTAATTTATTTTCTTTTTTTAATACTAAGTTTTATTATAAAGTTTTATTTCATCTAAAGCTTTCTTGTTCTTATCGCCTTTTTTAAGCCATAACATAGTCAATCTTTCATAACATTCGTTTCTTCCAACTACATACCCTTGCAAGATATGAAAGTTATGTTTGGGATAGCATTCGCCTACTACAGCAATTCTGAAGGTATAAAAAAATACCTTAACAATAATAGTGAAAAATTGTATTTGATAATAAAATAACATATATATAAGTGTCTATAGATTAAGAAAGCTAATAATAAAGCTATCATTGCGATTAAATGCGTGCATCTATACTTACAACAACTGCAACCACATTAATATCACCAGTTACAAGCACATAATCAGCATTTGCATCCAAAAGTATTAAACACAAAAACATATGATAACTGTTATTGTAAGATACTCGTATAAAGATTAAATCTGTGGTGACAGAGCATACCGCCATAGCCATGACTATAAACATACGAGGTGTGTTCAAAAAGTATCGCGAATTTTGAATTTTCGCTGGTTACGTATATTCGAATTTCGAATTTTTTGTGGCGTTATGTTGGTACTCATGTCTCTCACTTATGCCGACAACATTGTTTACCCGTACTAGTTTGGCATCTTCGTTTGCGGATCGGAGTGGAAGGCAGTGGATGAATGTACTCCGAGAGAGTGTAATGAAGGAAATCGCGTTCAGAGTTGTTTTAAAGTAAAAACTGCAACTAAAAACTTCAATTTAAACTGAAATATACATTCTATAGTAACTGATACCGTGTTATAACTGCTTTATATTCAATAATTTGGGAGTTTCAAGTCTTCATGTTCAATATTGCGGTATTTGAATTTGTTTGTTTTATTATTGCATACAACGCACCCTGTGTGGTTTGTGTGTGTGTGCAGATTCGGAGTAAGTTGCGCTACTAGTAGACATATACTATGGCCGACAAGCTCGGCCATTTTGAATGTTCAGTTAATTGTTGACAGCTGCTTTGCTTGCACGTGTTTTGGATCGTCTTCGATTTTTACCTATTTTTTTACCAAAATTGCTCAATTGTGACCAAAAACAGCATCGCATGAACATTGCTAATGAGATGTTAAACTCTGTCCGCGACGACCCAAATTTGCTCCAGAGGGTCATAACTGGTGACGAATCGTGGGTTTATGGTTATGACGTGGAAACCAAAGCTCAATCATCTCAATGGAAGCTGCCGCACGAACCAAGACCGAAAAAAGCGCGCCTAGTTCGGTCGAATGTGAAAGTTTTGCTGACAGTTTTCTTCGATTGCAGGGGCGTGGTGCATCATGAGTTCTTGCCACAGGGAAGAACGGTCAATAAGGAATATTACCTGCAAGTTATGCGCAATTTGCGCAAAGCAATCCGCCAGAAACGCCCGGATTTGTGGAAGAACAAAAATTGGCTTTTGCACCACGATAACGCCCCTGCTCACCCATCGTTGCTTGTGCGCGACTTTTTGGCCAAAAACAACACACTAATGATGCCGCAGCCACCGTATTCCCCAGATCTGGCCCCCTGTGACTTTTTCTTGTTCCCTAAACTGAAGAGGCCAATGAAAGGACGACGTTACGCTTCTCTTGACGAGAGAAAGACGGCATCGAAGGAGGAGCTGAACAAGATACAAAAAAATGATTTTTTGAAGTGCTTCAAAGATTGGAAAAACCGTTGGCACAAGTGTATAATATCTCATGGGGATTACTTTGAAGGGGACAAAATAGATATTCATGAATAAATAAATAATTTTTTGAAAAAACACAAAATTCGCGATACTTTTTGAACACACCTCGTACATACGTATCCACTGTCATCGATAATTGGTGCCATAAATAAAGCTAAGTAAAACGTTATAATATAAAAGTAAGCCAAGCTCAGTCGACTTAAGCGGTTACGATTATTTTTACGGTGTCGTGTCAGCCCAGCATGGTAGCATAAGTAAATCCATATAAAACAGTTGATCCAACCTACCTTAGAGAAGTCAATGTAATCGGTTATTGGTGCCACAACATAACGTCGTTGTCATTAGCATACCATAACCAAGCAATTGTATTTTGGTTTGCCGCCACATATAAAATCTATCGATTTTTAAGTTGGCGAAGGTATTCACTTTTTGGATTTTTTACTTTTCATATTATATGACGTATGATTTCTTGAGTTATTAGTTGTGTAATTCGGCACCATTTTTTTTTTTATTCAGATATTTAAAAAAAACCACTAAGATCATTTATTCGAAATATTCTACCACTCCCCAATTTATTCTCATTATTCTATTACGTCACTCGCAAAAGGTGGTTTATAAGAGATTGTATGACAAAACATCGGTTAAGAAATCATAGAACTAAATATGAAGAATTGCATCATTCTATTTATTCATTCTGCATTGGGGCTTTAATAAAATTTAATTGAATACATATTAACAAAAAACACTAAAATTAAAGTCACATCATAACAAAAAAATATTCAAACTGATATAAATTGTATTATGAGATGAATGCATAAGTATATATATATAGGAGTATATATGTATATGTATGAAATCATACTTATCATTAAACATCATTAAAATAAAACGGCATTGCTAAGAGGAATATTAAATAAATGATAATGAACCTAGTTACATTTCTACTAAACTAACTAACTTAACTAAACTATATTGTATGTTAACTTACTAAAGTAAAATTATAAAAATAAAAGAACACAACAACAAAAAAACATAATGGAATGTTGAAAAAATACCAACTATGAAAACGCTATGTGGAACACATTTTTTACTTATACATCTACTTATATTTTAAACTTAATATTCAATTTTATGAATTTAAATTATATACAAAACAAAAATAGTCAACAACAAAACAAGATATTAATATGAAAATTCGAAATAAAGATGATACAAATAAATATTTTACGTAGTTTTTTACTGAAGAAGGCTAGTTAATACGCTTATGCACTGCTCCGGTCGCATTTGGGAAATTTAAATGGGTGGTTTCCAAACCATTTACATTTGCTAATTTGCATTTTGTTTGACATTTCCCTTGTCCGAAACTTCAAAAGCAATGCGTTCGAAAAAAATTTTATGTTGTAGCGGGCCAAATGCTAGCGAATGCGATGAAATCAGTCATTTGTGAAATGCGATTTGTATGGGGAAATGCGACGCATTTGGAAGGTTTTGCGGAGTGTTGTCGAATTAACAGTCCTTGGCCGGATTTGAGCGCGGCACGCTCCGGTACTTCCTTGCGGTACTGCCCGAATTTGAAACCTTCTAGGTCATGTCACCCCTCCTTCCGTAAGGAAGGATAAGATGGGTAATGAGAGGTGAGAGGCATCATATCTTTCGACCGGTATGCCTACCTCGGGCATATTCTAAACCCCTAACCCGCAAGGGCGTAGTATAAGAGTTTCTTCAAGGTCAATAGACAATATTATCCCAAAATTACGTGTAGCTTCACTTCTCCAGTGCATTTGCGATAATAAGGTTTATTTTTACATGTTCTTTCGATGAATTGGTGCCATATGTAGGTTGGTTTTTCTCTGTCGCATTTGACTCGAAAGTTGCCGCAAATTATTTCGGTCACCACAAAATTCATTAAAAATCTGGTAACACTAAACAGCTGTTCCAAATTCGTATTGCAAAAAACAAATCTGGCAGTCCTGTGTACAGATAACTGCTGTTTGAAGTGCTACCAGTTTGCCAAACAAAATTTTTGCGTAATTTTTGGACGATAATTTTTATAAGGCTATCGCAGGAAGTAATTGCAGACGTATCCGTATTCGAACAATTCAACTTTTGCCGCAACAAAAAAAACACGCACAATCTAATCTGCTGTCAATTTTTTGACGCACATTGGACCACCTTTTATTATATGAATGAGGATAAGCGTTGGAGTACTCTGATACTCCTTAAGGAGTATTCCTTAAGTGATGGAACGGAGTATTTCCGCTTTTTGCAGTGAAACTGGCCGAAGAAAGGAAATTTATTAACTTTCACAAACCCCGGTTAAGCCTAATCGGCCGTTAATTTAAAAAAGAGAAGAGATTAAAAAAATAAGATTTGTTACTAATTTTAGATTTTAGAGCAAAGTTTTTCGAGAGCTGGTAACACTGCATACAGAGGGCGCCTCATACGAGATTATCTTTGGTGTAGATAACTTATTTAGTAAACAATTTTATGACAATTTCTTTATCACCTTTTTGCTGAGTATACTGTAACTCAAAGTATTTCGCGCATAATTTCTAAATTTTTACAATAAAAAGCCTACCTATGAAAAACATGCCGTGTTGGTATTACGATAAAAAGGATTTGCGTGACACACCTTCCATACAGGATGGCATATCATTTGAGACGGAGCGGCGTTATCGGAAAGAAGGTGCGCGTTTCATTATGAATTGTGGTACACAAATGGGACTAGGTCACAATACAATGGCTACTGGCGTTGTATATTTTCATCGATTTTATATGTTTCACTCGTTTAAAAGTTTTCCACGTTATGTGACTGCATGTTGTTGCCTTTTCCTTGCCGGGAAAGTCGAAGAAACTCCCAAGAAATGTCGCGATATAATAAAAATTGCAAGGACACTGCTGACGGATACTTATTTCTACTCATTTGGAGATGATCCAAAGGAGGTAAGACATTAAATTAATATTAATATATTATTTTTATATTTTCTATTTAATCACATTGCATCTCTGTTGTGCTCTAAAAAGTGAATGGAGTTATATCCATCTGCGCGTATGATATGTTGATAAGGCCACAAAACAGCCAAGGCATCAGTGTCAATCCTCAATACAATATTGTGTGAGCAAGGTATTCCGCTGAAGTTTTGGAGAGTTTTGGCCACTGTTAGTACAAAAGTTGTGACATAAGCACATGTTGTATTTGTTGTAACAGCACTGCTCCCAGCTTATCGGCACGTTCATTTGCGGAATGTTGTTGTTGTTGTTGTTAACAGTGCTTCGCCCTGCCCAATGGGCTCGATCACTCTAAATTGTCATCAGGCTCTTCTAACGGAAGTCCGAGGAAATGCGCAGTTTCCACAGGGTTGGACCAGAGTGATGTGGGTGTTAGAAAAGTGGGTTCAACTGAACAGGAAAAGAGATGTATGGTATCATGAGGGGTCATACCACATGCAGGGCATGTATTTGGTATGTTGGGGTTCAGTCTGCATAAGTAAGAGTTTAACCTATTACAATATCCAGAGCGAAGTTGTGCTAGTATGACTCTAGTCTCCCTCGGAAGTACACGCTCCTCCTCAGCCAATTCAGGTGGTTGAGTATTAATAACGGGATTCACAGGCCGAGATCTGAGGGATCTGTCTACCGACTCAGTGTGGAGGTCATTTAGAGCCCGTCTATGGTTCCGCAGATCAAACGGCAAAGAGATATGATGCCGGATCTCATCGTAATGCTTACGGAGATGTCTCCTTATGTCTCTGGGGGGCGGTGCTACATCCAAAAGATGTCGGTTTGGATGACTAGGTTTGTGACAGTTCAGAAGGAACTGTCTACTCAAGAGTTCCGCGTGCTCTTGAACATAAAGCAATTTCGCCTCTTGATGGAGGTGAGACTCAGATGACATAAGCAGGCATCCCGTGGCAGTTCTGATGGCGGTGTTTTGGCAGACTTGCAATTTCCTCCAATTGGTGTCAGAAAGGTTGGGCGACCATATAGGCGCAGCATAGTCAATAACCGGCCGGCCAATAGCCTTATATGTAGCAAGCAATGTTTCTTTGTCTTTTCCCCAAGTACTGCCGGCCAGTGACTTGAGGATCTTATTGCGGCTCTGTACCTTTGAGGCTATTGCGGTGGCATGACCAGCGAAGGTGAGGCCGTTGTCAAATGTCACGCCCAAGATTTTTGGGTGGTTGACAGTAGGTAGAGGTACTCCATCTACGTGGACATTTAACTCTTGCCCCATCTGCGCATTCCATGTGGTAAACAGGGTCGCCGTAGATTTAGTCGGAGACAGGGTCAGATTACGCTCGGTGAAGAAGCTGGAAAGGTCATGGAGGTAACTGTTGATTCTTATACAGAGTTCATCAATGGAGGGACCCTTGCCCGAGGCCATTATCGTGCAGTCGTCAGCGTAGGAAACAATGGAGACTCCCTCTGGTGGGGGGGGAAGTCTCGAAATATAGAAATTAAACAAGAGGGGAGAGAGAACACCACCTTGCGGCACCCCTTGTTTTATTCTTCGTGGTCTAGATTTCTTGTTCCTAAATTTGACTGTTGCCTGTCGACCATTGAGGTAATTAGCGGTCCACCTCTTAAGGCCGGCAGGGAGCGGTGTCTCATCCAGGTCTCCATTTGCGGAATCGCCATATCTGGTTGCGGAATGGCAGTTTTTAAATATATACTGATACGACCACATTGAATCTACTATCTAAGTGCATTTCTCCATAACCCACTATATCTATCTATATGATAAGTACTGCCAACAATGACACTACATATTTTTTCCCATACACTGCCACTTATATCGCAGGAGTTCCGTCTTAATGGCAGCTGTTATTTTATTCTCTATACATTTTAAAAGTAATGAGATAGGAAATTTGCTTATTAATAATAAAAAAATTATTTTTTTCTCACTACTTTTAGGAGGTTATGACGTTGGAGCGTATTTTGCTGCAAACCATCAAATTCGACTTACAAGTGGAGCATCCTTATACGTTTTTGTTGAAATATGCGAAATGCTTTCGCGGCGATCAAGTTAAGTTACAAAAAATGGTACAAATGGCTTGGAATTTCGTGAATGATTCGCTCAGTACGGTTGTATGTTTGCAATGGGAACCAGAGATAATTGCCGTAGCGTTAATACATCTTGCTAGTAAACTGAGTAAATTCACTGTCGTTGATTGGATTGGTAGACAGCCGAATCATAATCGTTGGTGGGATATGTTCGTATCAGATGTCACAATGGAAATACTCGAAGACATATGTCATCAAGTGTTAGACTTATATCAACCTAGTCAGAAAGAAACACCCGAAACGAATAGCCCACCACAAAAACCACCTAGTCGTGCTGATAGTCCAACACCAACGAAACCAGTGTTACCTACGTCGAGTACTGGTTCACCAGCTGCTAAAGTAAAACCAACACCACCTGTAACATTTAACGCGGCGACAGCTGTCCCCGCATCCGCAGCAATACCAACCGTTGGAGAGCTTAGTAATATACAGACTATCAAATCTCTGGCGAATTCAGGCCCTATTGGACCCACAGCTACAGAACCCACTACAGCCGCCGCAATACCAACCGTTGGTATGTCGTCGTCAAATTATCACAATATTTATCCTCCATCGTCATCAGCTACGCACCCAATGCATTCACTGTATAACTCTTCAACTCCTGCACCTCCACAACCACCTCATAGCTACATCGGTCCTACGGGGCCATCAAATATTGTGCCACCGCCAATTCCACCATTAATGGGTGGTACTTATGGTATGGCACCGGGTGGTGGACCTTGGGCAGGACCAACGCTAAACTCTAATTCGCATTATTCGTCAAATGTGCCTCAGCCCATGGCGCCAGGTGGAGGTAGCGGTGGTGCAGGTCCACCTCAGCATGGTTACCAGGGATCGTCGCAATATTCAAGACGTAGTTATATGTGATTATAAAAAAAATTACTTAAGTCATTAGAAAAATAAAACGTTTTAATATTTGATGTAACATTTACAATTAAGCCAACACGGTTAAGCCGTTTTAGAAATTCGCATAAGATTGTGCAAATATGTTTTCAATAATATGAGAATAAAAATGTGTTGAAATCTATTGAGAGTATTGTAGGTTGGATAACTGTTTAGTCGCCAGTGCAAAATGATAGTTCGCCAGATTGATATTATTATTTTAGCACCCTACTCTTTATCCCGACCATGGAAATAGCGGAATCCACTCCGATTTTCAATTGTATACCTAAGAGAGTAAAACCTATTAATCTTGCAAAGCGACATAAAATATCGGATAAGTAGCGGGTGTAGCCAAAGAACTCACTGGATTTGTTGTACTGTTTAGTCCAAAACACTTCGCAAAAGTTTGGGAAAGTCTTACCGGCATTGAATGTCCTTTTTCTGATATAGATTCGTACTAGCCCCTTTAAGTAAGAGTCTAAAAATGTTTGGGATTATGGAAGTCACCTTACGTGGAAGAAAAGTAGGGAGGATTGATAGTGTTGTGTCATATCTGTTTTCACTCGTTAGAAACGGCCCTTTCCCAGGGACATACGGAGGTACATCCATGAATGATGGTATTCGTACCGTAAATTAGTAGAAGCGGGCCACTCGAGGTAGGTTAAAAGGGTTGTTTAGCGTAGCACATATGTAGTTTCATTTATCAACTTTTCGAATGGGTGAAAAAAAATGGTTCCTGGAACAGTCGGTCTAGTACAGGATAGTAGTTGATCCATATCCAACAAAGGACTGTCGATATCGCAACTGCTTGGGCAGTATTGGTGCTCAGATATTTCTTTCAAATCTCATTATCAATCTGCGGATTTTCCTTAAAGTTAGTTGACACATTCTACTACAAACACTGGATAACAGCAGTCTCACAACAGTCGGTTCTATCGTATCGGAATGACCCTGGTTTTTTACCCGGCCAAGGGCTGTTATTTCAGTGTAACCCTGTCTAATCTGTCATGTGTTCCCACTGGATAGCAGATAATCAAGGTTTCAAGTCAAATCAGTCACATGACGCTGGGCTAACATGGGCTAGAGCTAATTAAGAAGTCAAAAGACCTACTATGATACTAATAATAAATAATCAACAAATTTTTAGAACACCCCTCGTATGAAAAGAAAGAGGTAAACTCCCAATATTGTACCCTATACTAGGGGGTCAATTCTGGTTTTGCGTTATCGTGAAGCGAAAAGTAAATGCTTCAATTCACAACGATTTTTGACTCTCGTTTTACTTTAAATTTGCGATGTGAAGTGAAAAAAGTTAACGCCAATATGAACTTGGCGTTAACGTCAATATTGCGAAAAATTCAAAAATCGGATTTTTTACAAATTTTAATGTTTTAATTGATAAATATTACTTTTATTCTTACAAATCTATAATAAGCAGGAACAACTTATGTCAACGCAATTCAAAATGTTCTTCTGCAAACAGTTTTCATCGCACATAGCAGAATTGCTTTTTAGAGCTCAGTGAAGTGAAGAACGGAAAACGTCAAGTGATAACTACAGTGAAAAGATTTTTTTCACTTTTATTACATGTACCAATAGCAGCCGATAGACTTGATAATACCCATAAATCCGTATTGCTTTCAGTACCGCTCATTTGCGAATCTGAGCTATATTGTTCAGCTCTCGTAAAATTCATCAGCGCAAGGTTTGTTGCATTCCATAATTTATTACAGAAGAAACAATAGCCTTGTACGCCATTAAAAGCAAAGCGTAAAGCGTCAGACCAATTCGGAAAGTCTTGCTTTTGTCCCGCTTTCTTTTTCAATTTTACGCGAATCCAAATTAGAATCATACAATTTTAATTCGCCATTTTCGCATCTGGTAGCTCTCATGTGATTGTGATCACTGTTTACAAGCATTGTTGCTGTTTTGGTTATTTTTAACCAAAATTGGTAATTTTCCTCACTTTAAAACGGTTTTGGTAATTTGGTAATTTTTTCGATTTCTTGCGGCCAATATAAAGTTTTAGGTAAAATATCCCGCAAAACACTGGAAGAATGGCTTTTCAAAAAAAGCTTAAGTTATGACAGAAAAATTAATTGTTTTTTTCTTAAAAAATGTACAGTGGTTTAAGAAAACGTATAACTTTTGAAGCATATTTAGTTAAAGAGGTTTTGTTGATTTTTCTCTTCACAATTCCATCTAAGATGCAATATTTTTATATTATTTGATTTAATTATGTACGTACCTGTAATTTCAAATAAACCTGTATTAGTTCGTTTGGTAATTGTTTCCTTTAGGAGACAACTGCTAAAACACCTCTGAAACAACAAATTTTAAATCCGCTTTCGGATTGTTGATACCCAAGTTAAAACGCGTTGTTTATATTTTTGGACGTGTTTTAGCAGTTGTCTCCTAAAGGGAACAATTACCGTTCGTTTTTATAAATTGGTAGTTTTTTGTAATTAATTTTTTAATTTATGGGTACATATTTTTTATTCTCTGCTAGGCAACGCTGTTTTGGTGGCAATATTATTTTTGTTGCTTAAAAAGGTGAATAATTGTGGAAAAATTGCTAAAGAATTCGTGAAAAACAAATGTGTTCAAAATCCAGTGTCAGCAAGGAATAGGTATGAGTAATTCCCATTAAAAGGAGGTGTGACTCTTTAACAAATTGAAGTGCACATCCGCAATCTGTTTTCCTTAAGAACAATCTCTTCGTGGCAGTTCTTTCATTACAAATCAATATAACTATATAAGAAATTAAAAAGCAAACCATTTTACGGCGCTTCTATCCAATTATCATTCTCCATATTTGAGAATACTAAATTATCCAGATTTCTATACCGGCAGTGTTGTGAAATATTGAGCACCAATGACTGTGTCCAATTGTGGTACTATTTAAAAAGCGTGGTGGTAGTGGGAACCAGTAAAAATATGGAAATAAAAAAAAATTTTAAATAGTTGCATGCAACCAAGTGCATAAGTAATTTGGGTAATTGTTTCCTTTAGGAGCCAACTGCTAAAACACGGAAAGCGGATTTTTTAGTTTTTTGTTTCAGTGAAAAGATACTCGAAAAAAAAGCAAAAAAATTACCCGGGTCCGATCCCAAAAAGAGGACGTGATCCAAGGTATTCCTAAAGGAAACAATTACCGTAAATTGAAGGCTTCAACATTACAGCAATTAGGCAAATCATATTTATTTATCAATACGATGGTGTCAATAAAAATGAGGTAACTTTGAGGTGCATAATGCATGTTGTTGTTGTTGTAGCGACTACTTAACCTGCCTAGGATGTCACCACCCCATCCAACACTGTCATCAGGCTCTTCTAACGGAAGTCCAAGAAACCTCGCGGCTTCAACAGGGGTGGACCAGAGTGAAATTGGGGTTAGAAGAGTTGGCTCAGTTGAGCAGATGAACAGGTGGTTAGTATCGTGGGGAGAAACCCCTGCGGGTTAGGGGCTTAGAATATGCCCGAGGTAGGCATACCGGTCGTAAGAGGCGACTAATATGCACAAAGGTAATGACGTGCAACTCGATGGTTGATCTACGGATATGATGCCTCTCACCTCTCATTACCCATCTCTCTTTCCTTACGGAAGGAGGGGTGACATGACCTAGAAGGTTCCACTGGTCATAAATCGCTACCACGACAGTCGGGCAGTACCGCAAGGGAGTACCGGAGCGTACCGGATTCATATCCGGCCAAGGACTGTCAGTTCGACAGCACTCCCCAAAACCTTCGGGGAGTGTTTTTGTCGTTACAACAACAACAACAACAACATCGTGGGGAGACACGCCGCATGCCGGGCAGACATTTGGCATGTCAGGGTTCAGTCTGGATAGGTAAGAGTTTAGTCTGTTACAGTATCCAGAACGAAGTTGAGCCAGCGTGACTCTTGTCTCCCTGGGCAGTTCGCGTTCCTCGTCGGCAACAGGTGAAGCTTGTGCCTGTAGGACTGCATTCACTGGACGTGACCTGACAAAGGAGTTTACCGACTCCGTGTGGATGAGGTTGAGGGCCCGCCGGTGCACCTTTGGATCAAACGGCGAGAAAATGTGGTGCCGGATCTCGTCATAGTGCTTACGGAGGTGACTCCTTATTCTCCTGGGAGGCGGATTTTCGTTGAGCAGGTTCCTGTTCGGGTGCTGCGGTTTATGGCAGTTGAACAGGAATTGTCTGGTCAACATCTCGCAGTGCTCTTTGACATCGAGCATTTTTGCCTCATTATGAAGATGGTGCTCAGGAGACATAAGGAGGCACCCCGTAGCAGTTCTGAGTGCGGTGTTTTGGCAGGCCTGCAACCTCCTCCAATGTGTGTGCCGGTTCGACGTACCGGAATGACTCGGATTTTTACATCCGACCAAGGGCTGTTATTTCGACTCTACCCCTGTGCATAATGCATAACTTGAATTACCGAGTTCTTAGCAAATGTGTCATCTCCTAAATGAAAACAAACAGCGCCATATAATTGTGTCATACAACAACAGTGGCCCGCTAGAAGGGGCCATTTCTTATAACATGCGATTTTATTTTTACTACCATGCAATTTTCTGTAGTGGCCTAAATGATGCCCAGGTTGGGCGTTAATCAATTAAACTTTTAATAGATTTAATGATTAAGAAATTAATTGCAATTAAAGTAACTCCAATTAAACAAATTGTTTTAAAATTAATTGAATTTAAATTAAAATTGCGTGTTGCAATTAAATTATTTAAAATTAAATTAATTACAATTGAAAAAATTATAATAAATTTTTTAATTGTACTATGGAGCAATTAATAATAAAAACTAACAATTTCTTACAATTACTCGGGTAATTCTTATTTGATTTCTTTCAAATATTCAATACAATTTATCAGGGGCACAGAACTTTCACGAAAGTAGAAGTTCGTCGCAATACAACATAATAGTTTCCGGGTAATATTTTACCAGATTATGCTCGCGTAGCTTGTTAACTGTTGTTAAATTCATAAAAAAAAGTTTAATTAATAAATTGTTAATCATAGAGGTACACAATCATTTATTAATTGTTAATTTCGAGCTTTGCAATTGATTAATTGTAACTTTTAATAATTACAATTTGGGCACTAAATTTTTCTGGTGGGAAATTTCTGGGCCTTTGTATTTGGTGAATACAATTTCTAAAGAAAAAATATGCTATCTGTAAAACATAAGCTTCTCCGTTGGCTGGGTTAGGAGAGAATGACGTCAAAACTTTCTCGAAGAGAAAAAGTAAAAAGTTTCCGCTGAACAGGAACTTATGAAAACTTGCAAGCATAACAGCTGTTACTGGTTTTATTGGTTATTAATTAAAAATTTTAGGTGTTTGTTGTTGTTTTGCTATGTTACGATCAGCTGTTTTCTACTTGCAAATCTTAATAAGTGCGACTGTTAACAGCAGTGTTCGGTAACAAAACTTGAAAAATACTAGCAAAGAATTGTCGGTAAAGTGAGAATGACGTAAAAACTTTCTCGAAGAGGAAAAAGTAAAAAGTTTCCGCCAAACAGGTCTCAGTAAAAACTTGCAAGCCAAACAGCTATTGCTTTTTTGATTGGTTACTAGCAAATTTTTAATTCTTTGTTATTGCTTTCCTGTGGCACGATCAGCTGTTTTTCACTTGCAAGTTTTGCTGAAATTTCCCCAGCAGAAACTTGCAACTCTCTCTCTCAATGAAATGTCAAAATGCGCTCTCTCCCTGCAAATGTTTTATGTCACCGAACAATTTCCAGAAATTTTTTTTTTAAATTGTGTTTCCACAGAACACAGCTAATATTGAGAACTTATTAAATTTCTTTTTGTGTTTAAAATCAACAAGATTCTTTTATTACAAACTTACGTTTTCCACCCTGTAAGAAACTGCAAAGTTTTTGAAAATGCCTTCAAAATTATTATTATTAGTAGAATAATTCAGTCCACTACGAGATTTACTTTTCCATCTTTCAATTTATGGGAAAATTACCGACTGACTAATTTTTCATTCGAAAAAATTTATAAAAAAAACGCAAAACATTTAGAAATGTAAAAATTCAGGTGAAAATATGCATTTTTTTTTTAAAGTTTGTTTTTAAAAGTGTCGTTTTCTAAAAAAATCTAAGCTTTTAGAACAAATTCAAATTGTTAAACAAAAGCTCTGCTATTGTATCGAATTGTAACGTTAAAGCATAAATACTTGACTACAATATTTCTGTTTACATTTGTGTTTATTAAAGCATTAGTATTTAATATTTTCAAATACTATATTAACTTTTTAGCGCAACTGAATTTCAAAACTTTCTTGCTTTGCGCATTGCAGGTAAATACATACATGACATTTTATGGATCGATATTCCGAATACAAAGCGTAAGAACAAGCAGCTACCCTTATTTTCCCTGGATTTTTTCACCAACACAGCAGTTGCATTAGATACTTTGGCAAATAAGGAATATATTAAGTAGATAACTGTGCTATTTTGCACTTTGTGAAATAGCAAAATGTCCTATGTAAGTAGAAATTATATTTATTTCTTTTAAATATTAAATATCTTTATTAATTATATATTTATATAAATTTTACAGCGTTTAAAAGCAACGAAATGTCCAACAGACGAATTGTCTGTGACCAACAAGGCCATCGTTAATATCAACGATTTTCCAGAAGATGTTAAGTACGTAATACAAGAAAAAAGTGGGTGGGAGGTGGTGTGTTGAAAGAAAAAAGAAATGAAAACTTTCTAAATTAACTAATTACCACTTACAATTTGTAATCACTTTTTTTTTTTACATATTTATTGTATATTAGAAAAACATTAACGGACTAATTGAAAATTTTTTTAAGGTATGCTGACATCTCACCTGGTCCTGGCCAGCATTATATATTTGCTCTTCAGCATACCAATGAAGTGGCACGGGGTCATGTTGGTTTTTCCTTGGTACAACGTAAATGGGCAACTCTTTCGATTAATCAGGATATTGATGTGAGACCATATCGCTTCGATGCCAATTCCGATGTCATAACACTTGTCTCCTTTGAGACAGATTTCTTACAAAAGAAAATGTAAGACACTAAAAGTTGCCAAAATAACAGTATTGATTTTTCATACTTAAAATTAATTTGCTTCTCTTTGAAAAATTTAAATTATTTTAATCAAAATTTACTGCATTTATAGCACTTCACAGGAGCCCTACGATTCTGATCAAATGGCAAAGGAGTTTTTAATGCAATTTGCTGGTATGCCATTGACAGTTGGACAGACCTTGGTATTTGATTTTCAAGGCAAAAAGTTATTAGGACTTGCAGTGAAAACTTTGGAAGGTGAGTTTGGAAACTACGAGCAGATTCAATTGAAACATCAGTTTCTAAAATTACATTTCTGTGGGCTTATGTAATAACCGCTTAAGTTGACATAAGTTATATTTAAGTAATACAATTTTTTTTTGGACGCAAAAAATAGCTTAAATTTGCTTTTTAGTGTGCATATTTGAATTCTTATATTAGGAGTTTTTGAAACAAATTCTAACGTAAGTCGTTCTTCAAATAGATTCCGCTTTATTTGTGGAGTTTTGTAAACTCCAATTGTAATTTAGGTCTGAAACTAGTTAGTACATCTACACTTTATCCAAACAGAGGTTTGAAAATTTTAAAAACTAAACAAAAAATTCTCCTCCCACTTTACAGCTGTAGATCCTAAGTCGCTTGGGGAAGGCAAAGAAACGACCACCAAAAATGTACGATTTGGCCGCATACTTGGAAATACCATGGTACAGTTTGAAAAAGCTGAAAATTCCTCGTTGAATCTGCAAGGCAAGTCAAAGGGAAAAGTTGTACGTCAGTCTATCATAAATCCTGATTGGGATTTCGGCAAGATGGGTATCGGTGGTTTAGATAAGGAATTCAATGCAATTTTCCGACGAGCTTTTGCATCGCGTGTCTTTCCACCAGAACTTGTTGAACAACTTGGCTGCAAACACGTCAAGGGTATACTGTTGTATGGGCCACCAGGTACTGGTAAAACATTAATGGCGCGACAAATTGGTAACATGTTAAATGCACGTGAACCTAAAATTGTTAACGGACCACAAATTTTGGATAAATATGTGGGTGAATCAGAAGCCAATATTAGACGTCTGTTTGCAGATGCCGAGGAGGAGGAAAAGAGGGTGAGCTAAACCGAAAAATAAACTGTTAATTGGTGGACTTGTTGAGTAACTATTATCTAATTTTTGTTCCTTTTTTGTAGTGCGGTCCCAATAGCGGTTTGCATATAATAATTTTCGATGAAATTGATGCCATATGCAAAGCACGTGGTTCAGTAGCTGGCAATAGCGGTGTTCACGATACAGTGGTTAATCAATTGTTAGCTAAAATTGATGGTGTAGAACAATTGAACAACATTCTGGTTATTGGCATGACAAATAGGCGTGACATGATTGATGAAGCTTTATTGCGACCTGGTCGCTTAGAGGTGCAAATGGAGATTAGTTTGCCAAATGAAGAGGGACGCGTACAAATTTTGAATATCCATACCAAACGTATGCGTGACTTTAATAAGATTGCGCCAGATGTGGACAATATAGAGATTGCCTCATTGACAAAGAACTTTAGTGGCGCTGAGATAGAGGGTTTAGTACGTGCAGCGCAATCCACCGCAATGAATCGTTTGATTAAAGCTGATACCAAGGTACATGTTGATCCACAAGCAATGGAGAAGCTTAAGGTTACACGTTCCGACTTTATCCATGCATTAGAGTATGATATAAAACCGGTAAGTTGGTATGGGCTAAGCGCCGCATTTTTTTTCTTAAATATTTTGTAACAGTGGTGCCTAAAATGTTTGGCACCATCTATTATAATATTAATGTTCCTAACTAAAACATTTATTTTAACTAGGCATTTGGCACCGCACAAGAATTATTGGATAATATGCTCTCACGGGGCATTATAAATTGGGGTCAACCGGTTTGCAGTTTACTTGAGGATGGCATGTTGTATGTACAGCAAGCAAAGGCTACAGAGTGTTCTGGTTTGGTATCGGTACTTATTGAGGGCGCACCCAATTCTGGCAAAACAGCGCTGGCTGCTAAATTAGCAAAAATGTCAGACTTTCCATTTGTTAAAGTATGCTCACCGGAAGATATGGTCGGTTATACAGAATCAGCTAAATGCTTACACATTCGTAAGGTAGGGGTTTGAGCTGTTTTATTTTGTTTTGTTGTTTTTCCGACAAGGTGAATAATTGATGTATATTGAAACGATTGTCCGTCATCCCTTGTCAGCTGCTTTATTTTGCTACAAAACAGATTCTGTTTTACTTTTGTTTCCTTTTTTCACCTAAATTTCAGATATTCGATGATGCTTATCGCTCCACATTGAGTTGCATTGTAGTGGATAATGTTGAACGTTTACTGGATTATGGTTCTATTGGGCCACGTTATTCCAATTTAACATTACAAGCCCTGTTGGTTTTGTTGAAGAAACAACCACCGAAGGGTCGAAAATTGCTCATTTTGGTAACATCAAGCCGACGGTAAGATAATAACAAACTGTAAGCTTTCCTGCGTCAATCTCTAAATTTATCAGAACAGTAAACCAGTTGAGGGAAAGAGCTAATTCGTTGCACATAGTTTTGAACTTAGAGGCATAACTGGGGTAGTAAACAACGCTCCACGACCAATAATCTTCGCGCTCACAATATGCTTACTTGATTTCAGTTACTTTTCTGATACTTAGTTTATAACAGGAGCTTATTTCCTTTTCTGATGCTTGAACCAATATCTTTTAGTTCTAGACATGTAGTGTGTGATTATTTTTTAATTCCTACGCCAGAAAACGTTTTGCTGCTGCATAGTTCTCTGCGCACACATCCATATCTTTGTGATTAATTCAAGTTTATCCTTTATTTATTCGTCTAACAATATTTTAAAATCAATATAAGTATACGCTTGTTATCGGAAACCAAAGTATGATGCTGTTATAACTTAAAGAACTCCGGGGGATTGTTTTTATCTTGGTAGAAAAGAATTTGTTGGTTTTTTAGACGAGTAGTTATTTGTTTATATATTTTTATATTTCACTTTGTTCGATATATTTTTAGTGCGGTGTTGGAGGAAATGGAAATGTTGTCAGCTTTCACATCCATTTTACACGTACCGAATCTTTCAAGTCCCGAGCATGTGCTAGCGGTGTTAGAACATTCAGAAATATTTAACAAGGGCGAATTGCAGGCACTTGGCAAGAAAATGGCTGGAAAAAGGTATGGCAGTGGAGTGTATAAATTTTTGCAATTACACCCAGTGAAAAAGAAATCGCAGTGAGTTTTTTACAATATTCCATTTTTTTTACTTTGATAAAAAAATTTCCATATACTCTTTTTTATAAAAAACGTGGTTTATATAATTTTTTCTCAAGAGTTCTCTTTACATTCTCCTATACAAGTCGAGTTTTTTTATCATGAAAAAATTGTGAATATTGTAGAACACTAACACCAATCCTTTTCTTTCGCTGGATTTACATATAACATTTTCGAATTTTAATTTTACAGAGTATTTATTGGTATCAAAACATTGCTTGGACTTATTGATATGGCGCGACAAACAGATCCTCAACATCGTGCCATCAAATTCTTATCAAAAATGGAAGAAGAAAATTTTTTAGGCATGAGTCATAAGGATCAGTAACTATATCGTAGAGAATTTAATATGTCAATAGTGGAGTTAAAAGATGTTTTTTGAATGCATATTAATATGTGGAGGGCACATCATTATGTTACAAATATTTAACACATATGTACACTAGCTAAATACATAAATATATAAGCATGCAAAGGGATGTTAAGTTACAAAAATTAATAACTATTAAAGTTTAAATGAAATTAATATAAACATATATACATAATAACACATAAAATATTCGCTTAAATTTGAAGTTTTGCTACTAAGCGCTGAAATTTATGGTATTTAATATTTTTATTTATTGCACATCTTATTTGAATCAACTTTATTTGAGCCATATTTTGTATGCACAGCGCAGAACTGTGATGAGCGGTTTGTACTCAAATTGTTAAAAAGAGAAATTAAAGTAAATAGAATACTTCATAAGCACGATTAATATAGTTTTACAAAGACCGAAATTTGTTGAGGTGGTAGCAAAGAAATTAAAATAATAATAACAGATTTTAGCACCGAATTTTGCCAAAATATTACAATTTATAATTTACATAAGAGTTCATGATTGGTGATATTGTGATAATTAACTGGAAATTAAATTAAAATATTTACATGCACGTATAAAAACGAAAAGGAAGAAAGAAAGTAAAATGTATGGTCATGGAAGCTATTGGACTATTACTTTAGATAATAGTTAACGCCACTCAAGCACGCTTAACTTTGCTTTACTTTGCGTTACACTCTTACTGTCTAATGGCATCAAAATTAAAAGACTTTCGTATCAATAAATTCATAGCCATATGCGTCCCATACATTTAAATTTCTTCAGCACATACATTCCAAGTCATGCAAGCTATTTAATTATTGGGGTTGTTACTTTCGGCTATTCCACCAAGTTACAAGCTTTGCTCTTGCATCAAACTTTACGCACAAAGTTAAAGATATTGTAGTGTATGACACTCAGTTTCTGTGTAGCTGGTCAAAAACTATATGCTTCTATTTTTATCAAAAATCTGTGTATAACCAAAGCAAGGGTCATTGTTTCATGTGCATGCCCTCATCTCAAAAACGTGACGTAATATTCCATATCAAAAATATAGTTCCACATAGACATATGCTTCCGAAACGCTACCATTAAACAATACTTAAGTATCACAAAATGTGAACAAGATATTCCACTTCTGAATTTCATATCCAATACAATTACCTCTTAAGTGTTTCTCAGTCATTCTCGTTACTGTTAGGTTACAGCTATCCCTGTTTTACCAATGGCATATACCGTTTAACAATTTTCAGGCAACCGACCTAAAAATGGAACTTTCCAGAGAAGGTAACTGGTGAACAACTGTTGAAAATTACTTACTAATTATATGCCAATTTATTTAGTTGCTATTATGTTAAAATTATAGCCTAATTAAAAATAACGAATGCTTTTAAAAAGTAAATTAAAAAATTTTAAAACATTATAAGTGTCTATATATGGTTTAGGAAACGAAGAGACCGATTCTCAATAAATAGCTATAATATATCTAATTATTTATAGTCAATTTCACTCTAATGCTATACAATTTGTAAATACATATAGAAATTTAAATTGTATATGCTTGTGCAAATGTTATGTTGGAAAAATAGGCTGCGAATACTACGAATTCAGAAAGCGAAACAATTGGTATTTCGGTAGTAAAAAAGGTGGGCAAGTATTCTTTTTCAGGAAAATGTCAATTAGATTTAAAAGTCAATAATCCCCACATTTTTTCATTTACTTTATTGTGGTTAACATTCGAAAAAACGAAGAAGTATTAACTGCCTTTTCAAGTCGTAATCTCAGCACGTTTTTCTAACATATTACCAATTGAATATGTAAATACATATTTATTTTCAATGCTTTAAAAGATGAATGCATTTTTGAACGAATATGTTTGACAGAAAAGATCCTAAACCCCCTTGACGAATTAATAAAAATGTTTAAAAAGGAGTTATCTAAAATAGTTATAGTTATAAACATTCTTGACCTTCCTTCCATCCGAGATAAATTATTAAATTATTTCCAAATATAAATGAAAATTAACAATTAACGTATAACGAAATGCTAATGCAATATACAATAAAGAAAACTGAAAAATAAAATTAAATAAACTTACTTTTTGTATATGCAAGGTTTGTAATGCATAAGTTTTTATATAGAAAACTGCAATTTTGAAATCAGCATTCATTATCACTATCCCCTTGCATTCGGTAGGCCCAAAATCCATTTAGCTGTCAACCATTTGTTTGTCAATTTTTATTTGCTAATAATTAAATTTACTAGAGAAATATATTTATTTATGTGCATCTATGCAATAAAAGTTCTATTCATCTTTTAGCTTTTTTAACGTCGCTTTTGGCCTCTTTGTTTACTTATTGCTCCAGTTCTTATTGATGTGGTCCATAATTTAAATAACCGTCTTACTGTGATTCAACGATAATCTGCCAGTGCGAACACGTCGTTGCAAACGCTGAAAAGAAGATCAAATTGTTGAGTAACAAAACTCTAGGAGATTGTTTTGTCATGAAAACTAATTTTAGAGTGGCGTTTATGGATACCGGGTTTAAAAATATAAGGATATGGGCGTGATGGGAATTGAGTGTAAAGACCGTAATTAGAGTGCAAAGACCCCTGCGTGTTAGGGGTTTAGAATATGGCCGAGGTAGGCATACCAGTCGTAAGAAGCGACTAATATGCACAAAGGTAATGACGTGCAACTCGATGGTTGAACTACAGATATGATGCCTCTCGCCTCTCATTACCCATCTTCTCCTTCCTTAGGGAAGGAGGGATGACATGATCTAGAAGGTTGAACTGGTCATACCAAATCGCCACCACGACAGTCGGGCAGTACCGCAACACTCCCTAAAACCTTCGTTCCAAACAACAACAACAACAACCGTACATATATATTATAAAGAGAGGCCTCGGAGGAGATCTAAGACTTATGATTTGGGCTTCGGAAATTTTCTGCCGGTTTCCGACCATTAACATTCAACTACCACAATGTTCCTCAACTAAGTAAAAATACAAAAATTGGTGTACCTGATTGAAAATATCTCTAATCATGCGATTTCCATGTCGACGGCGCTCTTCACGTGCACGCTCTTGTTCCTTTACAACCTCTGGCAAGTTTTCAAAATGTCGTTGTGTCATTGCCTTCATTTCTTTCGTAGCAAAAATACGTAAACGCTCTAAAAATGTAAAGGAAGATAAATTATTAATAATACAGCCATTTATGTAAATAAGTGTTGAACGAGCTTTTACTTGTTGCAGGCGGTGGCAGGCGTTGTAAGCGTGTATCCAATGAATTTTCACTTGCATTCTCAATTATATCGCGCAACTCTTTACCACGTTCCAGACGCAGCGCTTGTATTTCATTAAGTATAGCTTTGCGTTCTTTTGTATGAGCAACAAACTGCGGTTTGGCACGTTCTAAGTAATCTTGTAGGACACATGGTTGTTTTGGTACATCATCTCTCATTTCTTGAGTTACATTGTCGATTTTCGAAAGTGAAGAGTTACTTCCTGTTGATGTCGTCGTAGTCGTGCTAATAGTGGTCGACGTTGTTTTTTTCTTATCGAATTGTATAACATATGCTATTGATTTTGGTTTTACTTGCACGCTAATCGATTGACCAGAACAAATTGGCTGTGGATTATATGTGGCATAATTTGGCATATTTCTGCCTTGCGCGCAATCGTACACCAAACGCCTACCAAAAATCGGTTGAGTCCGTCGCAAGGAAGCTCCAGTTTGCACGCCAATACCTGCTGTTGTAATCGAGCGATATATTGCTGGAACATCATCATACTGATGTGTAGTTGTTGTTGTGGAACTAGTTGTACTACTTGAACCCATTGGAATTGAAACTTCTGATGAAATGCAAAATATTGATGAGGTGGATTGTTCACTGTGTATGGTTTCTGTTTTATGTTGTGCGCAAGCGATGCTAGCAGTAGCTGTGTGAGATTGCGGTAAGCGTGATGCGCGTGGTCGGTGTGGTGGGCATGGAATGTACGGCCGAGCATGTGGTTGCATTGGTGGACCTTGGCGATTTACATGTGGCTGTGGTGGTCTTAAATCTACACATGGTTGCTGAAAATATGATTGTTGATATGGTTGTTGCTGCTGCTGTGCAGCACATCCACAAAAGCCAGTATCGGGTATGTTAAGCGGTAAAGAAAAGTGCCCATGTATTGGTCGTGCATTATTTTGGTGCGTTACTGTATTACAGCGCTGATGTAGTTCTTGTATAAGATGTTGCTGTTGCTGTATTAACAATTGTTGTTGCTGATGCAACAGCGATTCATAGTGTATACGTTTTTTATTACGATATTGTTCTAGAAATTCACGTTTGCGCTGTTTAGCGAATGAACCCACGCTCTCGACGCCATCATTGCTATCAGCTGAAGGTGTATCAATTTTCGAGCGCTGCTGCTGTCGTTTAGTATCGGTTGGTAATTGCTTTGGTGATGGCGCTGGTAATCGTGTTGATGAGTTTGTTGCGGTTTCAAGCGGCAGTATTTGTTCTTCATTAGTGGTAATAATTTCAGTCATTGTACGAAAACGAGCTCTACCTGCTGCTAAGTTATCATATCCATTTCCAACGTCGTTAGGTTTATCGTAAACAATTTGTGTCTCGCGTTTACGTTGTTTTGAACGTTTAATTCTCTCATCTAATTCAACGACATCCTCATTTGATTCTTCGATTATTACTTCGATTTCTTGTACAGGCTTACCATCATCAGCACAACTGCTATGTGCGCTGGATATCGTCGTTGCCTTGTTTATTGATTCTCTGTTTAGCTCTGTAAATACTGTATCGTATAAATTTTCAATTTCATGCATATCTAAATCAGTATCTATCTTATGATCAACAGTATCATTATTAGCGCTTTCAACATTCGTCTTTAATAGCAGACAGCGTAGCGTTTCTAAACGTTGAATCTCTGCTTGAATCCATTTCAGTTGCGTTTTTCTTTCAGTATCGAAATTTTCATTATCTATGCAATTCTTTATTTTGTCTGTTTTGTCAGCATTACGCGCAAACTCTAATTTTTTTTCTTCATAATCAATTTCAGATTGCGTCATTGGATTCAACCATTCGCGCATAGTTGAATGTGCTGCTATGTCTGACACTGTGTCGGATGTTCCAGCAGTTTCTATGTTAAATAGAGCTTTTTGTGTGGTAACTTCTTTAGATGTTGTGCTAGCTTTCGATGCAGAAGAATCTTTGTTTGTATTATTATTTAATTTCAATTGCTCATTTGTTTGTGCTTTCCCAGGATCATTTAAGTTTTCCGTCTGTTTCATGATATTGTCATTTGCAGTATACTTCAGCTTTGACTCATCCTTACCTTTTTCTAAAGTTTCAGCTTTTTTTTGTTTGGTGGTAAAGTTTTGAAGCTTCATAGATTTTTCTTCTGCAAGCTTCGCCGCTGCATTAGCAGAAGTTGTTGGCGGTGAGGGTTTTTGAAAAACTTAAAATAAAGATTGCATTATTTACAGATATGAAAAAGTAGAGATGTGTACACACTAGGCGAAAGAAATTAGACTTCATAGAAAAAAAGTTGAAAGCAAATGTTTGTTATGCGGACCGCTGCAGTGAGAATGTTCTAAAGTCTGTTATTGAACTACTATTTGTTTTATTCTACAAGAAGTTTCTCTTCAAAATACAGTAATAAACACATATCTTTAAATAATAAAAAGTACAAGTTATATAATACATATTTTATTAAGCTTACCATCAACCTGCAGTAATTCCTCAAAACTGGTACTACTAGTACTTGAGGGTAAATCTCGAGCTAAATCACTCATATCCATCGAAGTCTTCGCTGTTCTCGCTACCTTAACTGTCGACGTACTTTTCAGTGATGCCTCCACGGTTTGTTGTTCTACCCTATACACGGCTCTTGTACTTAATTGTGGTGTTGATAAATTATCATCACAAGCTCCGATCTTGGTCGCTCCTATATTCCCACGATCCTCCGTATTAAGTGTGGTAATGCGTTTAACTATATCACGCACCAGCTTTTTCTTTTGTATCTGACTTAAGCTGCGTGCATCTATTAGTGAACATAGTAATTGTATCCCTAAATCTAACTGTGGAGAATTTAGCATATTTAAGGTTGAAGTGCTGTTTTTTTTATTATCATTAAGTATTTTCTGCAGCGTGTCATTTACTTGTTGCACACTTGTAGTGGTATCATTTTTTACGCTATCGGGCTTGGCTGATTCAATTGCTTTGTGCGATTCTAGCATTTTATTCAGGCCAGCCACAAAGGGATATACTTGGTTTGACCGCTGACTTGATTTTGATAGTTTTGTGTTGCCTTTTGTTGGTGGCAATTTTTTTACGCCAAGTTGACCATCCGTTGTGGAATTGGTAGAACGCGAAGAATAGTAATCAAAACTGCTCGGTGTAGCTGTACCAGCAGCATTTGAAGATGTTACAGATGTTGCAGATGATAGTGCTACTTGTACCTCGCGCGATGTAACTTGTGGGAATCGCTGAATTGATGTTTGTGCACATTGATCGTGACGTTTATGTAGTGACATGGACGTGCTTCTTGATATTAGTTTTGGACGTGAACCGATGGGAATATTTTCTTTTTCGGTTTCCTTGCCCATCATGGTGCTAGAAGCTAGCGGAGGTGTGTTATTTACAGTTGGTGGTTCCTTTGCCAATTTTTTCGAAATTTGTCTTTCTTTAAGTTGTTCAGAATTTCTATTTAATTTATTTTCCTTACTGTCGACTACTTGCTGTTCCTTTCTTGTATTGCTAGTAGTTGTAAATTCTTCAAAATATTCCTTTAGCACGGAACGTTCCAGAATGCTGATGTTGCTGGTAGACAAAGATTTCCTATATCCAACATCTCCCAATGAATCCCATTCAAGGCGTCTATGTGACTTGGCTATTGATTCAGGTGTCTGCGTTTGCTTCGCATCAGTTTCTTTATGGTTCTTTGCAGGCGGGGTGTGTAAGTCCGGAGCAGATGATGTGCACTAGATGCAAAACAAATATACATGAACTAGTAATATCTTTAACTTTTATTTTCAACTCACCTCATCTCCCTTTGGTTTCTTAACATTCTTCGACATTTTATCTTTTTGATGATCTATTGGCATAATTAATTCCCTTGCATCAGTATCACTTTCTGTGGTTACCTCAGTTTCATGCTGAAACAAGTGTCTTAAAACGCGTCCTTCGTCCACACTCTGGCAGCTGCTTATTGTAGTTGTTGAACTGTGACTCCGCTCGCTTGGCGAATATAAGCGCATATACTTTACCAAGTCACGTTCTTGTCCAAATTTCATGTAATATTCGATTATTTTTTCGTTGACGCGAGATGTACGTGGAAGCTGCGTTCTTTTGCGCATTTTTGTTTACGTTTTATGGACCGCCATTGAGCGCGTTAAAAAAAGTTTAAAATAAATTTTACTTTTTTCTTCTTCTTTATAAAACTAAATAAACAATTCACAATAGATATTGCACAATACAATTGACTGCAATCGAATATGTAGTAGAATACGCAATGTTTTCTTGACCAAAATAACAGCGTGGGTAATCTACAGGGTGTTTTTTTTACAGGTTTGTTTTTCGAATAGAGATAAAACTGGCATTTTGTGGTCAAATCTGGCAACTCTAATGTCATTTATGTTCAGTTTAGTTTGCCATTTCATCATAAACAGGTTGACAAAAGAACAACGCTTGCAAATCGTGCAAATTTATTTCGAAAATAATGGTTCAGTTCGCGAAGTTTACCGTGAGCTCCGTCCATTTTATGGTCGACATAATCGTCCATCAGAGCAACTAATTCGGTTAACCATGGATCGTTTTCGCACTACGTTTACTCCGCAGAGACGTCGAACAGTGCGCACCGAAGAAACAATTGCCGCTGTAGAGCAAAGTGTTGCTTTGCAAAGTGTTGACATTCCCACAACAGCCGGTTCTATCGCACCGGAATGACCCGGGTTTTTTCACCCGGCCAAGGGCTGTTATTTCAGTGTAACCCTGTCCAATCTGGGGCAGGGCGAAGCACTGTTAACAACAACAACAACAACAGCAAAGTGTTGAAGAGGACCCGAATGAATCGATTCGCCACCGTGCACAGCAATTGGAGCTTTGTCCATCAACTTTATGGAAGATTTTGCGCAAAGATCTTGGCTTGCGACCTTACAAGATCCAGCTTGTGCAAGAATTAAAGCCGCGAGACCATGCAATGCGTCGTGATTTTGGTGTATGGGCCGAAAATGAGATTGATTTCGATGCTGATTTTCATCGCAAAATTTTGTTCAGTGATGAGGCTCATTTTTGGTTGAATGGCTACGTCAACAAGCAAAATTGCCGCATTTGGAGTGAAGAGAATCCACATGAGACCCTTGAAACGCCATTACATCCACAAAAACTGACTGTTTGGTGTGCTCTATGGGCTGGTGGAGTCATTGGGCCATACTTCTTCCGCAATAATGCTGGAGAGGCAGCTACCGTTAATGGAGCCGGTATAGAGCCATGATAACCGACTATTTTGTTCCCGAATTGGATGGCATGAATGTGGATGAGTTGTGGTTCCAACATTTCGGCGCTACATGCCACACAGCGCACGTCACAATCGATTTATTGAAGGAAACATTCGATGAGCGCATAATTTCGCGGAATGGACCTGTCAATTGGCCACCAAGGTCGTGTGATTTGACACCATTGGATTATTTTCTTTGGGGATATGTGAAGTCGCTCGTCTACACCAACAAACCAGAAACGTTAGGGGAATTGGAAGCCAACATTCGTGGCGTTATTGCCGACATACGGCCCCATATGCTCGAAAAAGTGGTTGAAAATTGGACCTGTAGAATTGGCTTTATTCGAGCCAGCCGCGGCGGCCACATGCCCAAAATCATATTTAAACATTAATGGCATAAAACTATCCTTCCAATAAAGCCAAATTGATGGACCTTAAAACGATTTTCTTGTGTTTTATTTCAATTCGAAGTTCTATACCCCTAAAAAAAACACCCTTTATATCGTGAAACCATTGGCCCATAATCATAGTCAAATTAAAATAGAGTTTTATCAACTTAAACACGATTCTATAATAAACATGATTTCATATCTGTCATAGTCAACTTAAAATAACGAAAGTTTCATTTTAACATTTTAAGATCACAGTTTGTGTCTACGGTTGTGATTGTGACATCGCTTACTCTAAATTTGAGTTTGGCTTTTTTCGCTTGTTGCTAAAGATATGATATGGTTTGTGAATTAAATAGCTGACACAGGGGACCCTGTTACTTTTCATTTTAGCTAAAATCCTTGTTTAGTATGACTATGATTGACCAACATTTTAAATGTCTTTTTAAGTTTAAAGATTTTAGCTAAAATGCGTGTTAAGCAACGACTGTGATTATGGGCCATTATAACCTAATAATTGAAACTGCTCTCCTGATAGAACAGAACCATATAACTAATTTTTGAAAATTCTAATATTTTATTTATATTAAAGATTTGAGCATATCCATGGCCTATTACGAAAATGTTAGTTTATTTATAAGCAAAACTATAGAGTAAAAACTATAGAGTAAAAACTGCTTAACACCAATAATAATGTTAGCCTAGAAGTCCGACGAAGAATTACTCTTGCAAACAAATGCTACTTTGGACTGAGTAGGCAATTGAAAAGTAAAGTCCTCTTTTGACGAACGAAAATAGCACTCTACTAGCTGGACCCGTGCTACTAGTTGGACCCTTGCGCAAAAAAAAAAAAATGGTTTGAAATGTTTTATTAGTCCAGGTCCAGGATTTTTCAAACCTTTTTCTCAAATTATAAAAAAAGATTTTCAGCTACACTTGTTGTGAGACCACAAAAAATTATACAAATATGCGCAAACAGCTATTTGAAACTCCAGCACTTATATTACATTCACATTGAGCAATAAACTTGAGTTGATTGACAACATCAATATGAATTAACTCAAAAAATGTCCCTTTAACTCGACTTTTATACACTTAAACAAAAGCACTCCGCTAATTAAAACATGGTTTTGCATGTAGAGCTAACCCCCACCTTTAAAACGATACCTTATTTATTAATATTGGTTCCAAATGAGAGCAGAAAATTAGGAAATAACACAAAAAGACCTTACAGAAATATTATATATGATGATAAGTCACGCATGGCACCCGTCCTGCTATATGGTGCAGAAGCGTGGACACTAACAACATCTGATGAGGCCGCTCTGGAAGTATTCGAGAGAAAGGTTCTTCGAAAGATTTGTGGACCTCTACGCGTTGGCGACGGCAAGTACCGTAGAAGATTTAATGCTGAGCTGTATGAGCTCTACGCAGACGCCGACATAGTTTAGCGAATTACACAGCGGCTTCTCTGGCTTAGCAACGTTGTGCGAAGATCATCTAGCCCAGAAGGTATTCTTATCGGCACCTGTCGGTGGAAGCAGGGGAAGAGGGAGACCACCACTCCGATTGAGCAGCTGGCTCAACGAAGAAACGACTGGCGAGCTATGTTAGACGGTCAAAATCGCCCAGGCGGTTAGATGACCATTTAAAGAAAGAAGAAAAACTGCTGTTCCACATGACTAGAAAATCTTAGAACTTGAAAATTTTGATTTAGGAGAAACGCACTTGTGAAAGTGAGCATTTTCTGAATCAATTTTAATTTGAAATTCTTGTCTGAGTTTTTATTTTCAACTTTTGCGTAAAACATTTTACAGTTAAATAACGCGTTGGCATTTAAATTAATTTGAGATATTAGAAGTGTCAATATCACATGCATGTACACATTCGCAGCTGTCAAAATTTGGCCTAGCCCCATAAGCTAGGGAAGATACTGAGCAGTGTTTTCCACCATGAATGTCAGAATTTCCTGATTTGATATTTTTCAACCATTTGGCACACGGAAAAACACACTACCATAAAATTTCAAGACCTTTCTTAAGTGCACAAGAGGTAAGTAAAATATTTAAATATCTCTCCAATATATATATGTTATAAATTTTTCATGTATTTAAATATATTAGTTTTGTTGTTTATAATTTTGCAAAATAATTCACGAGTTTTCTATACACACTTTTCACGAAATTCACAGTTGTTTCCAGCTGTCAGTTCAGACGATTTCTTTGCTATCGATTTAGGTCCGTTCGTATAACCACTTGATTAATATGTGTGTTCAGTAAATGTGTTTTTTTCAGAACCGTTTCTTTATAGGTATAAACAAGGTATAATACTTAAGTCTCACCATCATTAGCAACACAGTCTGATTAACTTTTCGACCGAAGCTGTTTTTTTTTTATTTTAAGTTTTTTTTACTCATCTCCTTGTCGCAATTCTCTTTATGGGCGATTTGAACAAAATATTGCGCAATACTCTGATCATAATTTGATTTATTCAACTGTAACCAAATTCTGTAACAAAATTGCTCCATCTGGCACCACCCTAAAATCCAGGTAAAACAAAAAATTTCAGCTGTGAAAATATATACATAAATTATTTAATTGTTTAAAAAATACATTTTAAATGCACAATATTTTAAAATTCAGTAAATAGATGCACTTTAAATGAAAAGAAAATTTGCCACTCGACAAAATCTCTTCAAATGCATTTGATTTATAAAATTGTGTTTTGTTACTTGTTTTCTTGGCATTAACTTGGCCAAATTCGTATGTATATAAGTAGCTTAAGCCGCGGTTATTAATACGACACGTCGACAGATTCGCATCTCTGCTACCTCTGGAATTGTTAAAGTTTAATATTTATAGAATTGGTTTAAAATCCGAAATTTAGTGTAAAAATGCGTGTAAGTAATATTCGTGGTGGACGGTTGTGCCGCATTATATTTTGTTGTTGCATTATTTTGCCATTGATATATCTGTTGGCTACATGGAATGACACCAAGCGTGGCCTAAATAGTTATCAAAGCAAATTGGCTCGTTTTAACCATCAGAGATTGGAGGGCAGACCGCGTGAAGTGCCCAAACTGGTTGAAGGCAAGTAAAATTGAAGTTTTGTTTATACCTACATTAGTTGTATACAAGTTTAAATCATCTCATTATAGCCGGCATTTTTTAAAGTTCATTAACTGACTTTGACCTTGCTTAGACTGTTGAGCACACAATGACATTCACTAATATGTTCGAGACAAAAGAAGAGACATATACGAATAAATCAATCGCGGCTTATTCCAAATGTGGACGTTGAATGCAAAATCTTTTATTTTAACGACTCTGTACAGTTTGAAAGTAGGGTTACCAATATGTTTTGTGCTCCCATAAGTTTAAGTACTGGATCAACTTAGCGTTTATGGCTCCAAGAAATATGGTTTCTTTTAAAATTATTTTAAAGGCAAAAGCAGACCCCAAAAGATCAGCTTCAGGCCCCGTCTTTTTTTAATTCCAAATCCATTTATTCTGAAAGCAAAAATTCATGTTAATATACGCAATGGCTGAGTTTTTGAAAAATTCTTTATCCATTTTACGGCTGTTACTATCTTTTTGGCTCTCGTCGATGAAAAAATTATCTTCCGCTAATGCAATTCAAAGAAAAATTCCCCCAGGTTGGAGCTTAAAATATGTTGTAAAAGGCGACTAAAATCCAACCCCTGCGGGTAAGGGGCTTAGAATATGCCTGAGGGAGGCATACCGGTCGTAAGAGGCGACTAATATGCACAAAGGTAATGACGGCTCTCACCTCTCATTACCCATCTCATCTTTTCTTATGGAAGGAGGGGTGACATGACCTAGAAGGTTTCACTGGTCATAAATCTCTACCAAGATAGTTGGGCAGTACCGCAGGGAGTACCGGAGCGTGCCGGGTTCAAATCTGGCCAAGGACTGTTAATTCGGCAACACTCCCTAAAACCATCGGGGAGTTTTTTTGTCGTTACCACAACAACAACCCGAAGGTATCCTGGGATCAATCAAATCCATCCCAAGACAGTCGAGCTTGTCACAGAAGGTGCTATTATCGAGGCGTTCAGGATCCATAGGCAAAGGACTGTTCACACCGGTACCACTTCCTTAAATCTTCGGGAGGTGTATTTGCCGCAATACAAACAAACAAGAGCGCCTTTCAGAGCTTTGCTCTGGGCAAAAACTGATAGTCCTTGGGTAGATATAAATATATTGAACTGCTAGAGTAAATATTTTGGTTCTGGCGAAAAGTGATATATGAAATTCGAGGGATCTCCAACTTCCGGCCAATTTATGCCCTTCCACACTGGGTGAGTAGAAATATCTATATGTTGACCCCGTTGTTGTTTTGAAAGCGATGCTTCGCCCTGTCCAGTCCTCACTTTCCTTACCTAGCACTGTCATCAAGCTTTAATACCGGAAGTCGCAGAAACCTCGCGGCTTCAAAAAGGGTGGACCAGAGTGAAGTTGGTGCTAAAAGAGTCGGATCAGTTGAGCAGATAAATAGATGGTTAGTGTCATGGGGAGACACTGCATGCCGGTTCAGTCTGGATAGGTAAGAGTTTAATCTGTTATACTATCCAGATCGAAGCTGGGCCAGCATGACTATTGTCTCACTAGGCAGTTTGCGTTACTTTCCGGCAACAGGTGGGTATTGTGCCTGAATGACGGCATTCACTGGGTGATATTGAGAATCGAAGGAATCAAGCGGTTGAAGACTTTAATTTATATTCGCTTGTTGGTCGTTAAGCATGTTTACTACGTTACCAATTCTTGTAACACATTTTCTCTAATCAATTTACAGGCTTGGGGAATTTCGAACCGAAAAATGTTGAACCACGTTCCGGACCTGGCGAGAATGGTGAAGCTCATCAACTTTCCGCTGATAAAAAACATCGCGCCGATGAATCCGAAATGGAGTATGGCATGAATATTGCATGTTCCGATGATATATCAATGCATCGTTCTGTACGCGATACACGCTTAGAAGAATGCAAACACTGGGACTATCCATATGATCTACCAAAAACAAGCGTAATTATTGTTTTCCACAATGAAGGATTCTCAGTGCTTATGCGCACAGTGCATTCAGTAATTGATCGTTCCCCAAAACATATTTTACACGAAATCATATTGGTTGATGATTACTCAGACAAAAAAGATTTGCGTGAAAAGCTGGAAAAATATTTGGAGCAATTCGGAGGATTGGTTAAACTTATACGTAATGGGGAGCGGGAAGGATTGATACGTACGCGTTCTAGAGGTGCACAAGAAGCAAGTGGTAAATAACGATAATACGTAAATACATTCTTTGTATATAAAATAATAAAAATTTTTGTTTGTTTGCAGGTGAAGCAATAGTTTTCCTTGATGCGCATTGTGAAGTAAACACCAATTGGCTGCCACCGCTGTTAGCGCCCATCTATCGTGATCGCACTGTAATGACAGTGCCTATAATTGATGGTATCGATCATAAAACATTTGAATATCGTCCCGTTTATGGCAGTGATGCACATTTCCGTGGCATTTTTGAATGGGGTATGCTGTATAAGGAAAACGAAGTACCCAAACGTGAGCAACGTCGACGTGCACACAATTCGGAACCATATCGTAGTCCAACACATGCTGGCGGTCTATTTGCCATTAATCGTGAATACTTTTTGGAATTGGGCGCATACGATTCGGGTCTATTAGTATGGGGTGGCGAAAACTTTGAGCTGAGTTTCAAGATATGGCAATGTGGTGGCAGTATTGAATGGGTACCATGCTCGCGGGTCGGACACGTCTATCGTGGTTTTATGCCATACAATTTTGGCAAATTGGCTCAAGCCAAGAAAGGTCCATTAATCACAATCAATTATAAGCGTGTTATTGAAACTTGGTTCGATGATACACATAAAGAATATTTCTATACACGTGAACCGTTGGCGCGTTATCTCGATATGGGTGATATTAGCGAACAATTGGCTTTGAAAAAACGTTTAAATTGTAAATCCTTCCAATGGTTTATGGACAATATCGCCTATGATGTGTATGATAAATTTCCAGCACTGCCAGCTAATTTACATTGGGGTGAACTGCGTTCTGTGGCTACAGATGGTTGTCTCGATTCGATGGGACATCAGCCGCCCGCAATTATGGGTTTGTCACATTGTCATGGTGGTGGTAATAATCAGTTGTTACGTTTGAATGCTGCAGGGCAGTTGGCTGTGGGAGAACGCTGTGTGGAAGCGGATCGTCAAGGCATTAAATTAGCGGTATGTCGTTTGGGTACGGTGGATGGTCCATGGAATTATGATGAAAATACAAAACACTTGTTGCATCGTACACATAAAAAATGTATGGCGGTACATCCAACATCACAGCAGTTATTTTTAGCTCATTGTGATGTAAACGATGGCTATCAACAATGGTGGTTTAAAGCAATCAAGCCAAGGTGGTGAAGAGCTGCGAAAAGTAATAGGATTGCATCGTAGCACGGGTTTCAAGAACATTTGCATATCGCAAATTTGAGCGATGACAGGGAAATATGTATGTAATTGTTAAATCTTTAAAGAAATTTTAAACGATGGATTGGTTTTGATGGATTAGTAAAAAGAGATGTGTTTTTTTGCCGTTGAATCGCTTTTTACAAAAGGTACGAATATGAGAATAATATAAACATCGTTTATACGTTAGAATACTAAAATCAAAAGATTACAATGTAAGATTAGAAACGTTCCGCTATAAGCAAATACAATCACTTAGATCATAAGAAGGTAAATAACAATCTTAATTCTTATGGTTTGAAGTGATCAACTCTTACTGAGCATTATAAAGCAATAACTATGTTGTGAAGTAAAACAAATAATAGTATAACGAAACAAATATTTTATTAAATCGATGACCGTTCCAAGAGTGTAAAAGCACAACTTTTTATAATTAAATGAAGTTGAGGTGTGGATTTTAAATTTAACTTAAACGAACACACTAACTTTTAGGATATTTAAAATATTTCCTAACATTTTTATATGTACGATCTATGTACTATTACATGTATGTAGAATGTAATGCTTCAACATTGCCAATTATTCATAGGAAAATTGAAATTAAAAAAAAAAATATGTTTCTTACTCAATAATTGTTTTAATTTATTATAATTATTAGTATATTTATAAGTACACTCGTTTCTTTTAACTTTCGCTCACTCATTTTTTTTATCTTTATATTTTATATGTATTTCTTTATTGCATCTGTGCCCTTTTACTGTGTCTATATTACTATTGTACTATACTTTTTTATATGTGATACATAGCTAACGTTTTCTTGTCGTTTGTGAATCTTTTTTTTAATCATAACATGCATACTATGCCAATCTATATACATTTTATTGATATTACACATTCCCAAATTTAATTTATTACATATTTTTAATGGAATTGAAACAATAGAACTAAGTCTGATAAATATGCAATAAATGATTTTAATAAAAAATAGATATGTGTACATGCTTACTAGGGCTCTTGTTTACAATCGATTATCCGACTAATCGATTATTCGAATAGCAACTATTGAGCTGTTTTAAAATCGAATAACAAATTTTCGGTTTCGCCTAATCCCTGCGGGTTAGGGGTTTAGAATATGCCCGAGGTAGGCATACCGGTCTTAAGAGGCGACTAATATGCACAAAGGTAATGACGTGCAACTCGATGGTTGATCTACGGATATGATAGCTCTCACCTCTCATTACCCATCTTATCCTTCCTTACGGAAGAAGGGGTGACATGACCTAGAAGGTTTCACTGGTCATAAATCGCTACCACGACAGTAGGGCAGTACCGTGTTCAAATCCGGCCAAGGACTGTTGATTCGCCAACATTCCCCAAAACATTCGGGAAATGCTTTTGTCGTTACCACAACAACAACAACAACATGATTGATAAATAAAATTTTTAAAATAAAAATAAAAAAATCAACATTTTCTATAGTTGCAAGCATGTTTATGAAGGTGATGGAACTCAGTTCCATGCGAATAGAGCATCCATTGTCAATAAAAAACACAACTAGTCGAATGCAGTGATAATCGATTACTTTTTCAAACAACTACTTCAAATCTATTAATCGACTATTCGATTAGCCGATTATCAAGAGCTCTAATGCTTACCTCTATTTTACTTCGCAGCAGGGATAATTTCCAAATTTATTATGTTTCAAAACACTCTAAGAGAAAATGGAAGAATATTTGTTAGTCTTCGATATAACAATCGCTCCGTAAGAGGCCATCGGTTGAACATTGTATTTGTATTTATTTATTAAATCTAGCAAAATGTTATAACCAAGAGTGCTAATATTGAGAAGTTTATTGTGTTTCAAAATAATTGCATCAAAAACAAGCAAAATAATAGGACACCGTGATATGATGGATTCAAAAACTGAAATGAAAAGGTAGTAATAACATGTATACATTCTTAGACACTCGGTCTTTTTTAAAGCAGCTTTGACTGAATTAGGTTTCCCTACAGAACGTATGCGGATGGCAATTTACCTTGAGTAACACCTACTCTCCTTGAGTAACACCTACTCTTCTTGAATAACACGACTTCTTATTCTGGATAATGAGGAGAAAAAAGTGGAAGTGGAGTAAAAGAAGACTAGACAAAGCAATTGCTGTTGTCAAAGAAAAAATAGGAGTACTTTCGGCTTGGCGGTCACCTGAGTAGGCAATTGATATGTTGCTTTATTCTTCCCGTTTCTGTATATAGGCTGCACGCAATCGTAGACGCTTTCACCAGAAGAGACGACTTTTGCATTATTCGAGAGAAAGTTCCTGCGAAAGGTAAGAGACGAAAGGGTATACGAAAATTGATAACTAATTAAAAAAATTTAATAAAATAAAAAATAAATAAAAAATGCTCAGGCCTTTAATGACTCATTTAAAGAAATTGGTAGCACGTAAGCGCGAATAATTGGCAATGTTAATAGTCAATACGATATTCTTAGAACTCCGCAAATGGGTCATATCAAATGATTACCGGTAAGCTGCTTCGTAAAAGGAGTAAGTACCCTGAAGAAAGCATGGTGTGACTGTCTTTAAGTCACAACTGTATTCGCCGAATGTGGTGAATTACTGTATGAAACTGTCAATGAGGCGTATACTCTTTGGCATTGCATTGCAAAATTGGTGCGCGTAAATCGTCTTGATTTGATTGAATAAAATTAAAAAAATAAGTAAGGCCACACTTATGTGTAGAAATGTAAGTTTTTCTTTGGAGTATTATTTCTTGAAGGAAATGTCAACTGCAAATCAATAGAAATCTCAGGATTCACCAGTATCTGTATGGTGCCAAAGTCTCCAAGTGGTAGTTTTAAGCCAGTAGTTCTAAGGAGACTGGTGGACTTCCAACGACAAGCACATGTTAAATGTCTACAGCCAATTTAATTTGAGATATAATTGGTCAGTATAGGTCTTGACATGGTCAGATAAAAATCTACTTATTTGCAGTTGACGTATCCTACAGGGTGGTTATTTTTATAATTTCTAAACATTTCTAGCGAAGTGTCGAAGGAGGTGTTTATCTTTTGCTATTGCCCATTTCGTTATCTAGAAGTATCCACAAATTAGTCAATTCTCAGTTATGATAACGGTTTAATAAGTAGACAAGTTAACGGTAATCAACATATATTTGATTCTGTACTATAAAATAATAATAAAAATGGATAAATTGGCTATTTGCCACAATATATTTGACATTTATAACCTTATTCTGACCGCAAGTGTCTATTTCGTAATTGGGGGATTATGTGACCGGAAATTGTTAGGCGCGCTTATGGCATGGTGGCACCGTCATAAAAGAAAACTTCGCATAGTCGGTTAAGCGCCAATTAATGAATGAACGAATGAGATTTCCGTGGTTGTGCGAGGCCTCGACACACATCGAAGTAAATTGGATGAAATTTGTTTAACTTCCAAAATAATTGATACAAATAAGAATATTTGGGATGCACTTAAATGTAATTTCAGCCCCCCATTATTTTTTAGAGATACTTTCTCAGATCAATTTAAATTGAATTTTATTATTTACGGTTTATTCGCCGTTTATCAGTACGATAGGTAAGTTCATTTTGTGATTTTTAAATTTTCAACTACTGTTCAATGGTTCTTGTTGTTTTTATTTTACCTTTTTATCAATACCTAATGAAATTATTGTTTTTTGTTTTTATTGCTTGCTAATGATAAGGAGCCACTGATTTCTAATTGCTTTTTTTTGTTCGATTTTTTTTTCTGCTAATTGCTCGTGGCTTTGATATAAATAGTTGTCTGCGCTGTAAATCGTTGTCATTCAGTTTTTATAACAGTTCGTAACATTACTATTTCCGGTCGAAGAAAATCACTCTAAACAAAATGCATTCACGCACAAACTCTATAGCTTCCATAGCTCTTTTTGCCGTTTTGACAGTGGGTATCGTAGATGGTGGCGCTATGAGGAAATCTAACATTATGGTTGTTAAGGATATGGGCGAATTCAAAAAAACTCATCCCGAGTTGCGTTTGTTGCCATTGACGAAGGATACGGGCAAGGCGAGAACACAGTCGGTGCGTTATACTCTGGGCGGACGTATTGCAGGTAAAACATTACGAGTAGAATTGCAGTTCAGTGAAGTTGAGTGAATTGTAGGCATCATAAAAGCTTTGTGGACTCTGAAAAGATTAACCACGCCTAGATAACTAAACCTTAAATAATGGCTGATTGTACCTAAGCAAATAATTCGCTGGATTAACAGCAGGAATAAGCAGATCTGCTTAAAAGAAATACTTTAAAGCTGTTGAAGTAAACTTTGGTTCTGGGTTCTATATCCTCCTCGTCTCTACAGATGCGACAGGGCTCGTTTGTTCGGGCCTCCCGATAGTATCCCTAGCTCAGTCACATGTGGATTCCAGAGTATTGTCACATTATCTTTCTGATGTAATCAGACAAACCAATATTTGCACCTCCAAGCAGATTTCCTTCCACTAGTACCTACCAGGGATTTTTTAGCAGAATTTGTAATCCAGAGAGAGCAGAGGAGTAGCATGACCTACTTGAAGCAGATTTGCAGTAGGATATTTTAGTACAGAAGAAAAGGGAAAATTATTCGGTATTTGAGCGTTCTCTAATATGGTCCTCATTCATCTAAAGAAGAACTAATGAAGTAGATCCCCAGCGGGTTCGCGGCCTTTAATATACCAGCGGTAGGCGTAAGAGGCGCCTAAAATACAAGAACCGAAGGTTCTAGGGGTCAAACAAATCGTTCCCGTGGAAGTCGGACTGGTACAAGAAGGTGCTAGTGCTGGATCGTACACAATTAATTACGGCAAAGGACTGTTCACATTCCCCAAACCTTCGGAAAGTGTTCTTCGGTTCCATCATTAAAACTCTTTTTGAGCACCCGAATTTGTATGTGTAGTGCATTTCTGACTTCAACGTCTTAGGAGGCTTAGAAAAAATATGCGGTAAGATATGCCTGTCGTAAGTGGTTACTAATATCCCCGGCTCCGAAAGTTTAACCCGGCTAAACAAATCATTCCCACAGCAGTAAGGGTGGTGCCAGAGGTTGCTAGTACAGGAGACTATCGGAACTATTACGGCAAAGGACTACCATTATCCGCAGCAAACCTCCAGTGAGTCTGGGAATGTAAGAATTATTTTAAAGAGGGGTGAATCAACCCTCTGAGAGTATTTCTGCCGTTCGGACGCGAAATTAGCACCGTAAATACCCTAAATTTGTGGGATGATCGGATCAAAAGGGGCAAACTTATGGTACTAAAGGAGCAATTACGGGACAGTGTGATATTGCACGGTTTCACAGCGAACATAAAATTCCAATGGGCTTGCGCTGCAGAAGTTGCCTGGAAGCTGGGTCTAAGTACAGGAATGGCCCATATTAATATGCGACCAAACACTGTCATTGTTTGGAGCCCAAGTTTCAATTAAGAGAAGTCTATCGAGAGGATGTACCACACTTCTTGCCTGAGCGGAGTTTGTTTCGTTTTATTGTCGTTGTTGTTTGTGTTATAACATTGATTCTAAGTTTACGAGATAACTAGAGTAACCTTATTTATATATTCTAACTTACCTCCTTACTCACCCTTTACTCTTTGTATTTTGTAGGCGATCACTTGGTTGCACAAGCTGCCGATGTCTACAACTATCAAGTTGAGAAAGATGTAACAGTTCAGCTGTCTTATCCGAAATCGGGCACTGGCAGCATCATCACTTATGTGGAAATCGTTTGCGAGCAGGCCAGCAATGATGGCAATGCTTATGTAGTTTCTGGTGGTATTGGACAACGCTTAATCTCCATTGTAGTCGATGCAAGTGAGACGCAGTACTTCTCATACAATATACAATACTTTGGTTCAGATTAAATGAATTTGTGGAGTAATCCTAAGTAGTACCTGTTTTTAACCGCCTACCAAATACAATTTTCTCATGGTTAAAAAGTTAAAAAAAAAATGTTTCCTAAGTGAAAGAAGGTCGGTCAAGTCTTCTTGTTGATGTCTAGGTTGCGTAGATAATTCGTCAACATAGGGCACACATGGACTGCTTTTGTGTTGGGCTCTTTAATATTCCAACGGTATTTTGTCATCATGAAAAGACATCCTTTACCAGTTCGATCGATGATTAGCTCACACAATGTCTCTTTGTTTGTCCCACCAGTACAGACTGCGAATGATTTGCGGGTATGGTTAAAGCTTTATACTATGGTGAGAGTCGTTGTTACGCCAGCTTCTGCAGTTGGGGAAAGAAGGTTTGAAGTGTAGAAAAAAATGCAGTAGTGCCATTGATTAAGTGAAGTTAGGTTTCATCCTGGTCTTGGAGGTGTGTGATATGGTTGACCGTGCTATGAGGATAGCTTTGGCTTAGCCCCATTTTATCTGAGCGTTAATGGTGTGGTGGCCATATGCATAGACGCAGTTTGATGTGTAATACAGGAGCGGGGTAACACGACAGTGGCATAATTTCAAGTAAAAACAAGTAAGGAGAGGGCTGTCTTCGTCTATGCCGAATACTTTATACCTTTCATGAATACGCATCACGGATATAAGTGACCGATCCTTACTCACAATTAGTATAAACTCTGCAAAACTGTTAATTTAAAGATACATAGCCTAAGCCCCATTTATCGAAACAATCGATTGTATGGGAGCTATATGTTATGTTGGTCTGATCTGGGTGATTTTTCACTACTAGTTTGCTTTCAAACAGACATACGGACAAATGTACATGGCTTAATCGACTCAGCTCATCGCCCTGATCATTTCGGTATACTTATTGGTGAGTCTATCTCATCTTCTTCTCATACTTACAAACATCGCACCAAAGTTATAATACCATTTCATGTTCATGAAAGGTATACAAATTGGGATTGTGACACTCCCCCTCAATAGTTTTTATTCACAGAATCTACTTCTGTGTAGGCGGTGTTTGCCCGCTTTTATAAAACATAACTCTTAGCCAATCCAACACTCGCTTCGCAATCCACAGTTTTTCTGCACAGAAGCTACCTTATAGCAAGGAATGACGTACTAGCCTGAAAGTATGCTTCGATTTATAATCTCTATCTCTATGGCGCGATATACAACAGGTATATCATCATAAACCTCCTAAGAGATTTTTGCGCCAAGCTTCTCTTCCAATTTGTGGTGTGCCGATTTGAATTTTCCCTACAAATTGGTGGGACCTACAGTTTTTTGCCGACTCCGAACGGCATCTACAAAGGAGACGAATTTTTGCTGAGAAGCCTGTCATGGCAGAAATACACTCGGAGAGTTTGCCAAACTACTGCCGAGGGGCGACCCCGTTTTGAAAAACTTTTTTCAAATCACTTTTGATGTTACCTGTACCAGGGCTCGAACCATGGACCTTCGGTGTGGTAGGCCGGCAACACTACCTTCACACCACGGCGGCCGCCTTATATATTATTTAGTAGATTTATTTGTAGACTAGAAAATCCTGCCAAGCTCTGCTGCGTCTCAGAACTTATACCCAGCCAACCAGCAACGGATAAAAATCTGGATAAACAGTGAGTCCTACATACAAAAAAAAAAGGTTCCCTTTTTCACTATGTTGAAAATGTTTTTTTCAGTGCACGTGTGAGGTCTAAGGGACGGCATACTTTTAGGCACTTGTTGTTTTCCATACAATTTCCAAAAATACGGGTTGGTGTTAGTAAAAATTTGTGAATTTGTGAAATCAGAGTTTCAACACGGTTAGCCATGGTTGGAAGGGTAATAGACTGAGTTCGATTTTAATCATTATATCTCTAAAACCAGCTGGGATATAGAAATTAATCACACCGCTTTTTGTAGCACTCATTCGCACCTTTCGTTTAAAACCCATATTGTATTAACACATTTTGGGTCACATACTGGTCGATGACTCCGAAAACTGTCGAGTTATTTCTTTATTTTAGGTTAGACGTCTAGCAATGCAATGCTGAAAGTTGCGTTCAATTCTATTCAGCAGTTTTTGAGTGATACGCGCCCAAACAAACAGCCAGACAGATAAACAAACAAAAATTCTAAAAACTGTTGAATTGTATTCTGTCGGACACCCCTTGCGGGTCTGGGGTCTAGAATATCCCCTAAACCGTGTTTTTGTCGTTAATGCCAACAATAACAATTTATTGGATTAATAGTGATCCTCCTGTATATTTTGCTTGAACATCTGCAATGTACAGATATGGACCTGTTATGTGTAGAGTTTGGAATTATAGCTTAACCCTTTAAAGTTCATTTTTATGCAATCAATATCCCAATGAATGTGTCGTCTAATCGGGTAAAATCTGAAAGAAAAAAAACATGGATTACTTCTAGTTGTTTTGTTTCAATGCGGAAGCCTAATGGATATTTAAATTTTGTACACATTTATCTGGATTTTATTGTAATGGCAAAACACTCTTCAAATGGGAAGTCCTGATGAAATGACTATCTTTGGATGAATATGCATGTGACCGCAATGGAAAACATCCTCCTATCTACATTATTCTGAACGGCGAATTGTCTAACTATTCCGAAATAGTTGGGAAAAGTGCCAAAAAGTAGCAATATTTACAATTACTTATTCAAATGGTTTATGCAATTTCCGTTTCGCTATAAAAAACATGGAAGACTTAAAAAAATTATTATTTTTTGAGACTTTTAAAAAATAAATTACACAATAAGCCTCCAACTTCCACATTTCAAAATTTTGAAACCTTTTGAAGTATTTTTTTATTCTGAACCAAGAAAAAAAATTTTTACGGGCGATAAAAGTCTTTCAACAATTAAGAAAAAAAAAAATAACTGAAAATGTTCTTTTTTTGAAACTTTATTTTAAAAGTTAGAAAAAAGCTCTATCGATTTCTTTTCAGGTACTGATAATTTAAATATAAGCACGTTTGAATCTATTTGCGAGATTTAGGGACTAGAATTCGACCACAAGATCGCCTATATATATATTGCAAAGCTACAAAATCGCTTTTTCATTCTGGGGCAACATTTTTTTAACTAATATGCCCCTTCTGAAACTTAAATTTTTTGAGTACTTTTGGTAAATTGAAGAATATAGGGTTAACATTAATATAGTAAAATTTCAGAAGAAACCATTTTCCTACCAATCCCCGCGAAACATTTTTTTGGAACAAGCCTTTTAAAATTGTGTATTCGGAATCGTTAGAGGGTTAAAATGGCGTAGAAAATTATTTATTGAAAAATTTCACTGAAAAATTCGTTTCACACAGAACGCAGAACACCACAGTAGAACACAAAACAAAATTTCCAACACAATTTTATTTTTCAACAAAAACTATTTCACACATAATAATTTTTTGCCGTGTATGTGGTACTTTCAATATCCGTAAACAAATATTTCAAATTCAGCATAATAAGTCTTATCGAATGTAAAAAGTATTTGGCAAAAAGCTTTCCTAATTCCACCATCAATGAAATGTACGTTCGCGTATTTGGAGGAGACTGCAGCATAGATTTCCACTCGCGTGATTACATTCTCCCATTTGTGTTCATCTGAAAAGCTTAGTCGAGCTTCAAGATCTGCGATAGTGGTGTGTTCGGTTGAATCATAAAAATTTAGCATCAACCGATCGCCTGTAGGAAAAAATTAGATTTAATGTTTGTACAAATATTTAAGAATTTCTAGCATCTTGCCGAACTTTCTGTGGAGAATTTGAGCTAATTCTCACATCACTGAACTGCTCTTCAAGCAATGGTGTCTGTTATTGAGAATGCGGCGCACTGAGAGCTCGGTAGTTTATATTTACTTGACAATTAGGCCCTTGAGCTTAACAACAGTGCGATCAGGGTTGGTCCAAGAAACCCTTTCTTCGAGTACTTGGAACTTTATCTGGGCATACTCTGATGGTATACCTTCTCTCGAAGCAATAAAGGTCAACCCATCTGCTTTTGACTTCAGTAATGATTCTGAATCAGTCAAAATTATCACCTGCATCATCGGGGTAAAAAATACTCTGAGAAATTTAGATCTTATAATATGTGTCGGTTTGTCTTTATGTTTGTTCGAGCATCACTTAAAAACCGTTGTACAGAATTCAGGCAATTTGTGTTTGTATGCACATCACTAAATATCTACATCATGGAATTGCATCGTTTTCTCACCAATGTATTGATGGGTGTCCAGCTTGAAATATAGAACATATCTTTCCACTGTTCTCTAGACACTTAAAGAAAAGATCAAGTTAACACTATCGAAGAAGGTGCAAATTTTGATATCGAAATGGCTATCAGACCGTCTGCATGTTTTCCGAAAGCACTTACTTGCTCCAAGCAGACCTTTTAACTCGTAGCAAGTAGCGCATCAGTTGTGAGAGTCACTTGCCAGGATTAAAAAATTTGCTCGATAATTACTACACCTTCGACCCTGCTCTATAACAAACTATCGGTTAGAAAGCCTCGGATTGACAACAACAAACTCACCTGAAATTCTTTTGCCCAAACTGAATAACGATAATCCACCACGGTAAAAGATCTTATCGAAAGTCTTCAACTTGGTCTCTGGATGTAAGACGGTGTAACGCGAATTATCGGTAACTGTATCTAGTCCCGAATATTTAAGATCATGCGCTACGGCGAAAGTCACAAGGGTGAACGCGAAAATAGATTTTTGTGCAAGCCTTTCCATACTTTTTTTTGTTGATTTGCTAACACTTATTTCATTAAAACCGTGTACACCATAGACCAAGTCACATGGAACGCTTGCTGTTGACTAAACAATATATAGGTATAACGTTCGCCCTAGTCGCCGAAAAGTAGACATATAAGTTTATTTCAATATTTATTTAATTTAAAAGTTTCAGTAAATTAGATTTGGTGCGGTGCCGCTTAGACGATTTTAACCGTTTCTCAACAAAGCAGAACTTCCAAACTCTAAGGAGAACCCTTACCTCTGCTGACAGGTTCGGCTGTCGAAGGGAAACCTTTTTAGACCGGACTGTATTTATACATTTGATAATAAGCTTTTTATGAAGAGTAACTTTCTTCAAATCGAATAGATAAATACAATCTTTGAGAGCTACATTCAGGAATTGCAAATAAAATAATATTTCGCTGAAAGTACTCACCTAGAAAGTAGACATTTAATAAACAGAAGTATAATTAAGTACGTATACCACATTTTATATACAAATTAAATATTCATATAGGTGTGAATAAAGTATGTCCCAGCAAACCAGCAGAGTCTGCACAAGTAGGACCCCTTGAGCTTATTCTCCCAGCTTCTCAGAAAGGACAAGTAAAATTTTATAATAAAAATAATAATAAACTTACCAAATAGAATATAATAATATTATATTATATAATATAATATAATATAATATAATATAATATAATATAATATAATATAATATAATATAATATAATATAATATAATATAATATAATATAATATAATATAATATAATATAATATAATATAATATATTATAATATAATATAATATAATATAATATAATATAATATAATATAATATAATATAATATAATATAATATAATATAATATAATATAATATAATATAATATAATATAATAGAATAGAATAGAATAGAATAGAATAGAATAGAATAGAATAGAATATAATAGAATATAAAAGATAGGAATAATATAATAGAATAGAATAGAATAGAATAGAATAGAATAGAATAGAATAGAATAGAATAGAATAGAATAGAATAGAATAGAATAGAATAGAATCAAATAGAATAGAATAGAATGAATTTAACTCTACCTTTCTGCTCATGGGTTAATATCAGCTTTATGTTATGCCTTTATATATATTATATAATATAATATAATATAATATAATATAATATAATATAATATAATATAATATAATATAATATAATATAATATAATATAATATAATATAATATAATATAATATAATATAATATATTATAATATAATATAATATAATATAATATAATATAATATAATATAATATAATATATTATAATATAATATAATATAATATAATATAATATAATATAATATAATATAATATAATATAATATAATATAATATAATATAATATAATATAATATAATAGAATAGAATAGAATAGAATAGAATAGAATATAAAAGATAGGAATAATATAATAGAATAGAATAGAATAGAATAAAATAGAATAGAATAGCATAGAATAGAATAGAATAGAATAGAATAGAATAGAATAGAATAGAATAGAATAGAATAGAATAGAATAGAATAGAATAGAATAGAATAGAATAGAATCAAATAGAATAGAATGAATTTAACTCTACCTTTCTGCTCATGGGTTAATATCAGCTTTATGTTATGCCTTTGATGGAACACCAAAAGAAATGTAACAAAAACAAAATATTGATACATATTATTGAATAAGTACAGAAAAGTTAAGCCGATTATGGAATAAAATATCAGACATCAGGCTCTTGTTTACAATAAATTATCCCGCTAGTCGATTAGTCGCGTATTCGAATGGCAAACTATTGAGCTGTTTGAAAATCGAAAAGCAAATATTCGATTTCAAGTAATCGACAAACTGTCACTATTCGAATATTGACAGTTTTATAAATACAGTTTTTATAATTAAAAATTTAAAAGTTTTCTATAGTTACAACGCATGGACTCTACGAGTTTATGAAGGTGATGGAGGGAATAGAGCATCCATTATCACTTTGAATTGTATTTGAAAGTAAAAACAAGCGACACAAAATAAAATTAGTCAAAGAATACAACCAACTAGTCTATTAGTGATAATCGATTATTTTTTTAAAAACAATTATTGTAAATCGATTCATCGACTAATAGTCGACTACATAATACTTATATATGTGTACCCAACTGTTTTCAGAGTTACATCCCAAATAGCTGATTAACGTTTTTAAAGTTATGAGAACATCTCTGCTTTCATAGACCCTAATGCGGCTGCAAATCTATACTAATTTCATATGGTCTCGATATATTGTAAAAAAGAAGTGAAAGGGTTAACTATAAATAAAACCAAGTAAGGAAAGGCCTGTCTTCGACTGTGCCGAAGACTTTATACCTTTCATGAATACGGATCACGGTTTTAAGTGTCCGATCCTAACTTAGTAAAAACTCTGCAAAACTGATAATTTAAAGATACATAGCCCAAACCCCATTTATCGGAACAAGATCCTAGCTTTTTAATTGCAAAATTTACAGCCCAAAAGCCATTTATCGAAACTATCGATTGCATGGGAGCTATGCGTTGTATTGCTCCGATATTGCTGGTTCCGAGAAATGATGATTGTTTTACAAAATGGCGGCCCCTTAGCAAATAACATCGAGATATCTCAAAAACTGAAGGACTAGTTTGCGCTCAAACAGACAGACGGACAGACGGACATGGCTAAATGGACTCAGCTCATCTCCCTGATCATTTCGGTTTACTTATTGGTGGTTCTATCTCTTTTTCTTTTCATACTTACAAGCATCGGACCAAAGTTATAATACCATTTCATGTTCATGAAAGGTATAAAAAAAGTCAAACAGTACCACCATACGAAAACTAGCACTAGCATTTTTGTGTCTGACGAAAAGTAGCACTTTCATTTTCTGAATGACGAAAACTAGCACTTAAATTGAGTTTGTTATTTTTTTAAAGGGTGTTGGCTCGGTAACAAAATTTTTGTTTATAATATAAATTAAAATAGGAATTAGATATGCAGATGGATTTTGAACATGTGAGTTGAATTCAAAGTTAGCATGCCGATTTCATTGCTCTTGCAGCTAAATGCGGCTTGAGTGTTTTTGTGAACGAATCACGAACACGTGCTCACCGAAAATGTGGGGCTTATTTGAAATGGCAGGGATTGCATAATATTAAAGTAAATATAATAAGAACAAGTAAGGAAGTTTAAGTTAGAGTGGAACCGAACATTAAATACCCAGCTTTGTAAAAGTGGTCGTGGTAAATTGTTATGGAGTTATGACCTGTAGAGGGTTTCAACTTTTTCTACTACCATGTGGGCAATACCAGGCTCATTCTTTTTAGCTACATTTCCATCTTATAACTAAAAACGAACTTGATCTGTGTGCCTGGAGTCCTAAGTACTCAACCGATCTTTATGCAATTTTCACAGATTTTTTTTATTTATATAATTTTGGAATATAAAATTACAATTCCTCATAACAATGAATGTACTTGGTTTAAATTAATGATATTTGGAGGTATGTGTCCTTCAATCAATATTTATTTGATTCCAGATAATATTTTATATAAACGTGTCCTATATAAAAAAAAAAACTTTGGAGAAAGTGATCGGTACTAACTGTTCATTTATGAGTGGGCGGTGCCACACCCATTTCACAAATAATATATCACATTATCAGGTAATTGTAACTACCAAGTTCTAGCATTCTATCTGCATCAGTCTAGTAGATTTGGCATGTTTCGGTTTCCTACCTCTCTTTTAGAAAGCTTTAGCAAAAAGTGGTCGTGGTCGTTCACCGATTTTGCTTATTTTTCGTGGGCGTGCTCTGCATGTCCATAGTATACCTCTTACCAAAGAAAAAAAAACCTGTGTGCTGAATTTCATTCTATTAGTTTAGCTCATGGATATCACGACAGCAGTGGCACTCTTGCGGGTTAGGGGTTAAGAATATGCCCGAGGTAGGCAAACCGGTCGTAAGAGACGACAATATGCACAAAGGTAATGACATGCAACTCGATGGTTGATCTACGGATATGATGCCTGCCACCTCTCATTACCCATCTTATCCTTCCTTACGGAAGGAGGGGTGACATGACCTAGAAGGTTTCACTGGTCAGTAATCGCTACCACGGCAGTCGGGCAGTACCGGAGCGTACCGGGTTCAAATCCGGCCAAGGACTGTTAATTCGACAACACTCCCCAAAACCTTCGGGGAGTGTTTTTGTCGTTACCACAACAACAACAACAACGACAGCAGTGGCTTTATTAATTTTTCAATTGTGGTCATTTCGATACTTATATATACAAAAAATAATAATAATGGACAAGTAAACCCCCAAGGAGGTTAACACCGAACTTCCCTATCAGTTTTTGATTTCCTGCTTGAAGTTTTATCATACAAATTGGTGGGCCCTACATATTCTATGGCATTTACTAAGGCAGACAAGACGCTTTCCATGACAGGAATACACCCGAAGTGTGGGCGACCTCCGGTGTAGTAGGCCAGCTAGACTGCTACCACACCACATCTCAATTTATGTCAGCCCTTTTAATATTAAAAACCAAAACCTCTTAAACGAATCTAGACCCTGTAAATAAGCAAAAAAACAAAGTGCTAGTTTTCGTCAACCATAAGTCGAAAGTGTTAGTTTCCGTCAACTACAAGTCAAAAGTGTTAGTTTTCGTAAGAAATTTTGAAAGTGTTAGTTTTCGTATGGCACGTCGATAGGTGAAATGAACCTTTTTTTTTTTAAATATTTTTGAGTTCTTTTCATTTCTAAATATTTTTTTAAATAACAATTTTTGATCAACAAAAACTATTTTAAACCTATATTATTTACAGTGTATTAATAACCGTAAATGAATATCTCGAACTCCACATAGTTTGTCTTATTGTAAGCAAAAAGTATGTGACAATAAGATTTATTAATTCCACCTTCGACGAAATGTGTATCTGCTTGTTCTGACGAAATTGCTGCAAATATTTCCACTCTTGTGATTATATTAGAATCCTGACCCTGGGATGGGTAGCGTAGTAGAGCTTCAACATCTTCGGCGCTGGTGAATTGATTTTTGTCCTCGAAGTTTAATAACAAGCGATCGCCTATAGGTAAAGAAAAAAATATATATTTCGTTAAACTGTAAGCTTTTGAAAATCATATTTTATTTGCAATTTGTTTTAAATTTATCATGAATCTCCTTTGTAGATTCTAGAGTTTTTATTACCTTATCGGGACTACAAACAGTTGTTTGCTTAAAAGTTACTGACGTTTGGGTCAAACTTCTCTTTGGACTCGTTGACTTCATACCTTGGATTTAAGCCTTATACATCGAAAAAATTGGCAGAATTTCGATTACTTTTGAGATCATTCTTACTTAAGTTTTGATTGTTTTAGAACCACATTGGGATAATCTTTCAGACTTTCTCGAGTTCACTTCAAGTTCTTTTCGGTGTGACTTCTGAACTGCTTTAATATCAAAGTCATTGTAGACATAGCATAACCATTTCATTGTTTATTCTGATATAAAAGCTAAAGCTAAATAAATATTGGCACAGTTTGTTTTTAGGATTGTTTTCAAAAAGCTTTTAAACGAAAGTAGTACTGCAATCATATCAACAATATTCCAAAATAGTGCGGAAATGTTTGAAATATGCCTACAGATACAGTTATGCTAGATCTTCTTCTTTAAATGGTCATCTAGTTGGTCGATTGGGCGATCTTGACCGTCCAACATAGCTCGGCAGTAATTTCTTTGTTGCGCCAAATGGCGCCAATTTGAAACATCGCGGGATCTCAAATCGGTATCCACTTGGTCCTTCCATCGGAGTGGTGGTCTCCCTCTTCCCCTGCTTTCACCGACAGGTGCCGATAAGAATACCTTCTGGGCTAGAGGATCTTCGCTCCTTCGCACAACGTTGCTAAGCCAGAGAAGCCGCTGTGTAATTCGCTAAACTATGTCGGCGTCTGCGTAAAGCTCATACAGCTCAGCATTAAATCTTCTGCGGTACTTGCCGTCGCCAACGCGTAGAGGCCCACAAATCTTTTGAAGAACCTTTTACTCGAATACTCCCAGAGCCGCCTCATCAGATGACGGGTGCGATGAGTGACTTAATGACTGTTATTTTCGTTCGTCGAGAGAGGACTTTACTTTTTAATTTCCTACACATTCCGAAGTAGTATTAGTTTGCAAGAGTCATTCTTCGTCGGATTTCTAGGCTAACATTGTTGTTGGTGTTCATGCTAGTTCCCAGGTAAACGACGTACTTTACTATTTCGAAATTATGGGTCTAGGTCAGCAATATCCGGCTCAAATGAAATCCGCAGTTTTTAGTCATCAGTGTAGTCCTTAGGAGGGTTATACAGCATTAACAATCCTTGGTTGGGTAAAACAAGAGTCATTCCGGTGCTTGGAGACGGGTATCTACCCTTATTGAACTTTTAATGTTTGACTAAATCATCTCTGGTAAACTGGGAGATCTCTTAGTCTCTCAAAGTTTAGCAGGATATCACTTAACCTCTTCGAAATATACTCTCTACTATATTCACTAAGGCAAGCTTAGCAGTACATTCTGTCTCTCCTATGACCTTTCTTAACTTCCGGTGCAAGATTTCCTAAAACGCAATTCACATACTAAAAGCAATGTATCAACTCTTTAGCTCCGACAAATTGCTACTCGACGCTAATATTATCAAATTTAAAACTTATCTCATTTCCTTTACGACCTTTCACTCGTTATGACATAAACCTCTAGCTCGGTATATAAAAACCATAAATACACTCACCTGAAATTCTTTTGCCCATAGTAAATACATATTGGCCACCGACATAATGGGTCTTATCGAAAGTCGTCAAGTCCACTTCTGGATGCAAGACTGTGAAACGGGAGTCATTGGTAACGGTGTCGATTCCTGAATACTTAAGATCGGCCGCTAATGCAATATTCACAAGGGTTAGAGCTATAAAGCATTTTTCTGCAATTCCAAACATTATTCTTTCTTCTATTGTTTGTTTTTATTTTGGTCTCTTTTGGCACTTTCACTCAAATTTATTAAATGAAAATTTGATTGGCGCTAACGTACAATAGTCTCTAATTCACAAATGCGACTGTTGTTGACTAAACGATTTTTAAATAAATAAACTATTGAGTGGACTCAAAAGAGTTTTTATAGAGACGCGTGTTTTGGCTATCCGATAGAACCTAACACGATTTTGCAAATGATTTAACTCTTCAATGAAATGATTTAGTGAGAAGTTATACATTAATTATTCAATACATACGTAAATTTAAAATATTCATACAGGTGTGAGTACCTTCTAGGTGTGCCACCTCGATAAAGTTCAGTATTAAATAGAATGCCCAAAAACACCAAAATTAATGGCTGACATTTGCGTACTCTAGTAAAATTTTTGCTCTCGTTTCATCAATTGTTTTGACATTTCCTTTGGTTGGGCGCGTGTTTACTTTGTGCCCATTTAAAGTTTTTGAGACTATTTATTAGGGATGTGTGTGACAAAAATGCACCGACATATTTATTTGATGCGGTTTATCGATATTTTGGTTCACATCGGAAGGCATGCATCGCTGAATCGATATATGTACATAGGATTTTCTTGATATTATAAAATGTTAAGTTTTGTCATGAAATATTCTTAGAAAAATAAATGCCGTTCGAAGTCAGCATAAAATATTCAGGGTCCTCAAATTTTAGAAAAAAAATTAGAAGCATCACACTACAAATTTTAACAGAAATCGCGGTCTTAATCTACTCATAGGTGTATCGCTATAGATAATTATTATTAGAGTATACAAAGTTATTGAAACCAGTTTTCTAATTTAAATAGGTTGGGTTGCACTATAGACACTCTCTGAAATGCCAAGACTTACACATGCTCTTAGAGATTTTGCAAACCCCATGTTTCTAGGGCCAACTTTGTTGGAGAAAAAGAAATGGCGTGTTTTTTTTGGAAACTTTATAGGTCTATGATCTCGCTAGCAAAAGATTTTAGCTCCGACAACGGCATTTTCCGAAAGAGTAGATATGTTAAAACCGCGATGTATATAAAGCCGTAGTATGTATACACTTCGAAGCAGTCAAATAAAGATGCATTACTACTACAAAATGGCTAAGACGTTCCCAAAAAAGTTTCTAGTTTCTAATTTAAAAAAATTAATTCTTTCTTCGTGAATTTCCCCAACCAACCTAATACGGAGCGTTCCGAATAGGGGGCGAAAAGGGGCTCCATCAACATTTCCTTCAAGGAAAGCTCCGAATAAGGAGCGAAGAAGGAGTACTAAAAAAACACCGCAACAATCTCATAACACTCCGTTTTCGGTTACCTTCGGATGAAAGCACCTTTAAGGCGTACTTAAGGAACATACAGGGTGGCTGATGAAAGCCGCTACCAAAAAAAAATTAAATAACTTTTTTTCTGTTTTATTTTGTTTTGTTGTTTTTCCGACAGGGTGAATGATTGATGTATATTGGAACGAAAAATCGTTCCAATATACATCAACTTTTTTTCTATTTAATGAATCTGGTTAATTTTTTTTTTATTTTGCAGATTGACTTTTACATTTAACAAAAATGGATAACTGGGACACTGAAACAAGAATTTGGATTGTCCGCCGCTATCACGCACTGGAGTTCGTAGTTTCGGTTCAAAGAGAGTATAGGCGCACGTTTGGCGGCAATCCTCCAAGCAGATGGACGATTATAAGACTTACCGAGCATGGGACAGTCAACAGAAGACCTTACCATCGAAACCCTTCAGTTCGAACGGAGGAAACAATCGCTGCTGTAGCTGCTGCCATACAAAACAATCCACGTGTTTCGACAAGAAGCTTATCTGCTCAAATGGGTGTAAGCAGACAGTCATTACAGTCAATTATGCACAAAGATTTGGACTTATTCCCATATAAAATTCAAATGGCCAACAATCTGAACGCTGCAGACTTGCCGATTCGCTTGGAATTTTTCCAGAAGATGCTTCAAATGGTGGAAGAGGATGGAAACATGTTGAACTGTCTTTTCATGTCTGACGAGGCCCATTTCGATTTAAACGGCAACATAAACAAACAAAATTGTCGAATATGGAGTGCTTCCAACCCACAGATACTCCATGAGACGGAATTGCATCCACTTCGTGTCACAGTGTGGTGTGCAGTTTCATCACGCTGTATTGTCGGGCCCTACTTCTTCGAAGAAAACGGTCACACCGTTACGGTTACTGGGAACCGTTACTTGAGCATGTTGAGAGAGTTTTTCTATCCAGAATTACGCGGAATGAGAATTTCTTTCAACTCTGTGTGGTTTCAGCAAGATGGTGCAGCTCCTCATATAGCCCAACCTGTTATGACAGAATTGCGACGAAAATTTCCCAATAAGCTGATATCCAGAAACTCCACATTCCGTTGGCCACCCAGGTCGCCTGACCATACTGCACCTGACTTTTTCTTGTGGGGTTATTGCAAACAGGAAGTCTTCAAAGCAAAACCAACAAATTTGAATGAACTAAGGCAATCCATTCGAGAAACAATTGCGGCTATTCCTGTCTCAACTCTCCAAGCAGTAATGAACAACTTTTTGGTAAGATGCCGCACATGCATTGACGAGCAGGGGGGGCATTTAAATTCCATTATTTTTAAAACTAATTAAGCTATATTTAATAAAATTTAATGAGCTTTAACATGAATAAAAGAAAAATGAATTCCGTACACTGCAAAAAAAATTATTTGAGTTTCTTAATGTAGCAAAATTCATCAGCCACCCTGTACATTTTAGAATAAATTTTTTTCGGCGAATACGCTCCTCTTTGCAGAGTAAATGCACGACATAGGGAGTTCCAATGGAGCACCTAGCGAGCTCTTCTGGTTTGCTGGGTCACCCTAAATTATTTTCAAAATCATTGAAGCGTAAATATTTTTAAAACGGTTCTTTTCCCTTCGAAACAGTTGGCATCTCTAAAGTACCCAAAACATACACTCAAACTACGAAATTCTCCGATTTCCACTCCCTAGTCGCGTCAACACACAACTTAATAATCTAGGTGATAACAGGTATACATACGCCTTCAGGTGTTATCATTGCAAAAAATATTTATGTTTGTAGTACATAACGCTCACAAAGTTATCAAAATTTGGTACTAAATATTTACAAAAATACACTACATAAGTATTGTACACTAGAGTGCGTCAGTTTCTATACATACAAAAATAAATTTTTTTTCTTTCAACGGAATTACAAAATTTGTTGTAATTTATATGGATACGGCTCATAAAAGCTTAAATCACCAATCCCGATTTTGATAAAACTACGTTTATCTTGTCTTTCTATCTCTGGCCAACATAAATCTGCGCTGGATTTTAAAAACATTGTCAATTTTGAGGCAATGTCAAAATGCTTCAGTTGATATGTATTGACTGACGTCTTAGAACATACAGAAGCTTGCAATCCCGTTGAAAAAAGCGGAACCAGGTGAAGCACCCTAATGTACATACCTTGTCTTGGGTTAGTAAAGATAAACCTGCTTCTATGATAAAAGAGTTTTATTGCGATAAGGGAGAAATGTGAAATGATTTTAATTCGAAAATTGGGCACGTACTAAGTTACTAACGGATTTTAATTTTTTTGAACTGTAAGTTGAAGTGCCTGTTTGTCTGTCTGATCACGTCACTTTTCTCCAATATATGGTGAAATAAATGAGGAAAGTTTCCGTGTACGCTCATTTCGCTATAACTACCTCTTATGGGGATAACAACAATGGACGTCAGTAGCCCGATTCTGTAACTTTTAACCACTCGCCGAGCGTTAAGCTTATCGCCAAATTTTGGCGTTTGTTCTTACGAAAATGCGATTCTGTAACTCTCCTTTAACGCCGCTAAACAGCTGACTCTTGATAGTGATAAAATATGGAAATACTGGTGCTCAGACGTATTTAGCCCTAAATTACATGTAAAAAACTCAAAACTAATTTTTTTACTTTTTCCAAACGCTAAAACACTTGTAAATATATTAACGCGATCGTTAACACCTCGAAAATAATTGGCGACAGCTAACCACACAAAAAGTGTTAGCTAAAGTTAGCGAATAGGGAAAATGGTGTTAAGCGAAGTTAACGCTAACACCTGGCGTTAAAATAGTTACAGAATCGACTTACAGTAACCATAGTTTTCTTTCTTTCCCAATATTCTTTATCAAGCGAAAGATGTTAACGAGTGTTTTAATATATGTGACCTGGTCTACGAAAAGGGAGCTAACGTGCGAAAACTAGTTTTCTGGGAAACAGCTGTTAAAAATAAACAACTCGTTTCGTCAGTTTCTCGTTATCTCATTAATTGTTCTTTCCAGAGGCTTCAAGGACGTCCAGTAAGTGTTGTTTTTGGTCGGAATATTATTATAGTTCATCGTGTAAGTTGCTAGTGTGGAACATTTAAAAAAGTAACACTGAAGAAGTGACGTTTACTCTAATACTGCGCAGCTGCTGTTGTCTTGTTTTCATTCGTCTCTCTTTCCGGAGGGAACTTTCAAACAAGTTTTGACTTTTTGGATTCTACCACGTGAAAAAGCATCTCATCTTCCATCCGAATCAACTAAAAAGTGAAAATTGATTTTTTGACACCTAAGCTCCCTTTCCGTAGACCAGGTCACATATTAATTTAATTCGTTGTATGACTTCTGAAAATAAAAACGGTGAGGTATAGCCTCAGGGAGAGGCCAGGCAAATGAACAATCCCTTAGTCAGAGAGCTAAAAAGACAGAAAAATCGGTTAAGAACAGCACACACAAATTAGTTATTAGGTTTACGATCAAGACTTTGGACATAATCTATTAAATTTTTTATTCATAATATTCAATATCTTATCGAAAGTTGAAAACACTTTTGCTATTTTTAGTGCCCTTTAAATGTCTAATATTTATATTAATTTAAGCAATTAAAAAAATTAAAAAAAAAAATTGTTTCTTTGGTAATACTCTTAGATATGTACTTATGTATGTAAAAATATAAAAAAAGGAAGTGAACATTAAAATTGAGGAAATATTTTTTAATTAAGTCTTACAACCAAATTTTTGTTTCCAAAGAGTTTAGGATGCGCAACAAATATTTAATATACTTTTCTTACATTTTTTAATTAAAAGATAATTTTAAAAATTGTTGGTATAGAAGATAATTTAAAAATTTTTTGATATACAAAATGTATTATTCATTGATCATTTTACTCCGGACTATCTTGCTTTAAGCAGTAAAATAACGTAACTCTGAATATCTGAAGTAGCGATTTACCTAGAAGTATGCACATAAATAAGTATATATATTTGTACTTATGTATTTTCTGGTGTCCGACCGAAGCTGGAATTCTGATCGAAGCTGAAGCCTTACCCAAATATTAGGAACCATAGCACGAACGAAGTATAGCAGCGTCCACTGCGCTTCTGGATAGTTGATTCATATTTTTTTCAAGTTTTTTTATTTGCTGTTAAAAATTTATATTTTTTAAAAAAGTCATCCTTGTACAGAATATTCCAACAAGATGGCTGAGTTTTTTATAAGTACTTAAAACATTTTCGTTAGTGAAGATAGATTTGAAGTCATACATCCAAAAGGGTTTATAATTTTGCTTCCCACCCTGCCTCTAGCCGGACTTGCCTGAATGCTGCCCACTCCACCTTTAGGCGGATAAAATATTTGGCGAAGATTATTTAACTCCGCCTAAAGGCGGTCCTGCCGGTTAGAGGGTTAAACATTGGAGTATTGGTTTTTGTTGTTTATTGGAATTAACAGATTTTTATCTAGCCATATATGAAGAACCGATTCACTTAATTGAAGTGCCTTGATACGCGTTTACTCAACTGCGCCTTATTAAATTTCTAAAGAAATTTATTTATAAGTGAAAAGCCGAACCTTTCTTTAATTTGGCAACAAGGGTTTCAAAATTGTTTACTATTTGCGAATATGAAATTTCTGTTGCTTTCTAATGCTATTCCAAGAGATAATATACGAGTACTCATATATTAACGTAAAGATAGCGATCGCACTCCCTTTTTTTTATGATTCTCAAATGAAAGGTGATTAGCACGTCGAAAGTAGTCACACACATGCTCTGCCTAAATAAATAATAAATTAATAAACTAATTTCAAATATTGTGAAGTGAAGATTAAATAGTGTCAATTGACGGTAGTATTTTAGTTAGCACGACAGAAAACAAAAACAATCTGATTATTTGGTATCTTTGGTTACGTTTTGGCTATCGACATTTCTCTTCTTCATAAGCAACAGGGTGTCACGGGTGCGCAATAAATTAAATGTTATTCCGTCTAGCTCAAATGAGGTAAGATTATTGGAAACTTTATGAATTTAGGTTAATATGATATTCTTTAAAGACAGTTTTGCTCAACGTCCGCCAATTAATTCTAGCTTCTGCGAGGATTTTGAAAAATAAATACGCGATTTTACTTCGATAGCCCTCAGTCAATCCAGAGAAGAGAAGAGATTTCACTTTCTTTACTCCACATTAATTCCTCAATTCGAGTTGAGTCTAACAGTCGCACATCTACCACCGGTATCGGGAGTGAAAACTAGTCAGGTAAGGTGAAAATGAAAATCAGAGGCGGTACACATTTTACCGGTGCTTGTGCTTCGGTAAACTTTGAATGAGATATCGGTTGCTTATGTTTGTTTGTTTGAGTTGTGGTTAAAATGCTCCATGAAAGTGTATATATAAGTCAAGAGCCCTTAATAGCTGTTTGTTTAACCGTCTAAACGATTTTGACCTTCCAACAAAACGCGCCACCTGACTATCCTTTGCCAGCAGACGCCAATTGATCGCAGATCGATCTCCCCTTGGTCTTTCCAAAGGAGTGGGGGCATTTCTCTTTCTCTTATTCCATAGGTGGGTTCCGACAAGAATATCTTCTAGGCGGAAGCATCTTCTTTCATTCGAATTACATGGCCAAGCGAATGAAGCCACTGAGTTTTAATTCTTTGGACTATATTGATGCCTGGGTAGAGCTCATACAACTCATCCGTAAATCTTCTTCGGTAAACACCATCAGCATCGCTTTGAGGCACATAAATACTTCGAAGAACATTGCTCTCGAACACTACAAGGGCCGATTTATCAGCGGTTGTCATCGTCCATTCTTCTGCTCCATATTGCAGGCGGCTTGTAAAGCATGTATTTTTGTTCGTCTAGAGAAAACTTTGCTTCTCAATTGCCTACTCAGTTCGAAGTAACATTTTTTGAAAAGGGTAACATTATTGTTGATGTTAATGCTGGCTCCCCGCAAAAGTCTACAGTTATTGTATGCTTTTTTAGACAAAAAATTAAAAAAAACGCGTCGACAATCACTTGCTTTTTAGCTGCTGAACAATACCCCGTATAAATTAAAAAAATCGGTAAAGTTTTGTGCCCTCTAGGTGGTTTTGAACCTCACGAGACCACTGTGCAACGACTCGGCAATATCTATACTCGTATATACGATATATAAAAAAAAAGAGCCGTGCGTTATGCGGATGCGCCCCTCGTGTCAGTTGGGCGGGATGGTGGGTTATCCGTTGGGAATTATTATTATTATTATTATTGTCACCATAGATTCTAATGCCTTAAAAGCAGCTTGGCTGTCAACGAAGATCGTTGCATTGGTCGCTGATACTATATTCTCATGTAGCAACTCAGCTGCTCTTTTTATGGCATAGCTTTTCGTATGGAAAACAGCACAAGTCAGGGAGTCGATATGACTTTTTGGCTTGCAACAGTATACATTGTAATCTCTCTTCTTTACCTTCTGCGCCCCGAAGTCAATAACTGACGTGATTTGTCTGTTTCGACACCATTTAGTCACTTTGCCATGCCACCTAGTATTGTCGCGCGCCCATAGTTGGCTGGCTTCCAAATGTTAGATACCCTCAGTTTGAGACCACTATTAGTTAGTATACCTCGGCATTGGAAGCTACAGAATATGTGTAGGAATCGGTGAGCAAATAAGCTCTGAAGAGATAGTCTTTGGTCTCAAACCAGATGTAGTTTGCACTTTATTTCCACCACTGACGAACTTCTAGAAGGGGCGACTGACTAGTTCTAGTAGTATAGAAACATGAAAACCCGTAATTGCTCTTTATATTGTTAGGCATCCGATATTCTTAAATCCATACTTTTCATCCGATATCGTGTTTCTTTTGACCAGTAAAGTCAATTTTGGTGCACCCGCTAGGCCTTTTAAAGGGATACTTTTTATAGCCGATTTACAGAGAAATTATTTTGACACCCAAAGGCTCCCATTTAATAATTGCTTCCTTAGGCAGTCGTAAGGTGAACATTAGTGGCAAGAGACGTATCTGTAGTTCTAGGTCATGAAGTTAACAGTCGCTGCAGGATTCCTATATCAACTTCACATCTTACTCTTCTTGCAAAGGTGTTTCGAGATATTTATGGTTGGACTTAAGATGCCGAATCGTCGTATTTAAGAATGTCGTCGTTACGTGATAAAGTTCTCGTACGTGCTGACCTTGTAACATCAAACATACCGTCTTTTCTTTTATATAATTGCGAGAGAGAGAGAGCAGTCTGACGCTTGTTTTGTAAAAAACATAAAAACTTTTATTCACACAAAAACGATCTCGAATCTGGATTTTCTTGATTTCATAAATTTTTCCAAACAATATCTTCAATAAAGTCCAAATATGCCGCTACACGCGTATACAAACTTGGCGCGACGCTAGCACAGCCATTACCAGCCGAGACAATGCCTATAACACGCATTTTCCGAGTACTTTCGTCGATGATGAGATTGAGCGGCCCACCAGAGTCACCCCAGCAGGCATCGCTGGTAAAATCTGGATCACGCGTACACATTTGTGTTGATAATATACCGCGACTTGGTAAGATGCCTTGGCTTGCATAGGACGCATTACAATTTGGCACAGAAAATATTTTGACACGCGCTGTTAGTAGAACGTCAGATTTCGCGCGAGCTTGATTCAGTGGTAAAAAAAGAAAGAAGTTCAAAGTAGCTTTCAATAAAAACAATTCTAAAAATTACTTGTCAAATTGGTTGTGCCCCAACCGGTGACATTTAGCTGTGCACTCGCCGCTGGATCAGCCAATTCAGTATGCAGACAAGCCGGAAATACTAGAGAAGAGTATTCAATTGGACGCTTCAGCTCGATTATAGCAATGTCGTCATACTTTTGCAGGCTATCGTAGTCCTTGTGAATGTGTACGGTCTGTGAAAGTTTTTTTTTATTTTTATTAAATATAGGCACGGGTTTTGTAGTACCAACCTCAATGGGCACATCAGCAGCATTTCGCATTTGTTCGGCGCTACTAAAATCGGTAACACCTAAACGCACTATAATCGGTATCGCATCACGTCGATTAACACAATGCGCTGCTGTGAGCACGAAACGTTTATCGATAAGCGTCCCACCACAACGTATTTCGTACGGTGGTCCATCTTCATTGATCGACGCATAGCCGATTGCAGCCATATGTGGATATTCACCCGGTGCAACCGGAGAGCCACCGAGCACGTGAGGCACAGTGTAGGGTTCTGAGTAAACGTCGAGCAGGCGACAGGCTAAATGAAAAAAAGAAAGAAATTAGTAGTTCTTTGATTTGTGTATTGCGCGATATCTTAGTATGTACCTTTGGTGGCCTTTCGTTCCTGGGCTCCAAAATCTCCACGGGCATCGTTGATGCCATTCAGTGCAGTCTCACTTTTTATATAATTAGTTGTGGTATTGAAAATGTCTAGCACATTTGGGCTTGTTGACGCGGCGGGGCAACAGATTATTTCTTCGTAAATTGTGAAGCCGCATCGAACTACATCTTTTTGTGAAAGTCCCAAATTTTGCATTTGTTGCCCAAGATCTGGACATTTGCGCGGTATAGCACATACTCCATAGACTCCTTGTTTTATTTCGCATCTTTCGCCCTCTGTAAAAAAACGAAACATCTTTAATACAGTTGGAATTGTTACCGTTTGTAGACACTAAGGTTCGGAAGGGTCCTTGAATCTCTAAGCGGTTAAAGTAGCTTCTTCGGCCTTCGTCATAGCACGTAATCCTGCTGTTGTTGATACCATCTAACGGTTGTCCTCCGAAGAGTCCGTTTCAATAGAGTCCGACTACAATGATGATATGTGAAAAGTTTGTATACGTCGTGTACACGTCGTCGAAACGTAGCAACCGTAGGTATCACGAGGCAGCCTACACCCTTTGTCTCCATTATGTGTGTGTTGAGATCCAATTAAACCATTCAACCGCAAAGAGTTTATACAGAAATTGACAGAGTCGTCGTGAAACGAGCTGATGGCTCTATACAACAGCGTATAAAATGCTGCTTGCGGGGGTGCCTGTCGTCGGTGCAGCTTGGTCAGCGATTACCTCTTATTCTCTCTAGTGGCTACGTCCGTCACGGGAAGCTGACAAAAGTATCGTTCAAAGGAGTCAAGATTTTTGGCCTTTAGGAAAAGGAGACAGAGACACGACCCAGAGTCCTGTATAGCCCGTTAAGCGATGCCTCGGACTGGAAAGCGTGACAAGTAGTGCGATGTCAGTGAGTGCAGTAAGGGAATGCAGAACTGCGCTTGGGATCTGCCAACTGCCCTGGAGGACTGCAGGGCACTGACTTTTGGAATCGCATGCGTACAAGTTAAGTATCGTCAGTGACAGTAGGTGCAGGTAGTGCGGGATGCAGAAGACAGTTGAGCATGCTTGTGCTCACTAAATTAAGGCTCCGCATATTATGAGTTCCACAACTGTCAGATCTCGAGGCAAGGTGCAGGCTGGGTCCTAGAAAGCTTCTAGTATTTGCTAAGAGGACATAGTTATTCTCCAATGTAGATCTTGGTTCTTTATAGGGGTTTCTATTGTGGTCAAAAATTTTTTGGTAACACTATGGACATTTTAAGCTTATGTGAGGTCTTCAAAGACCGCTGCATATAACTCTTCGAAATAAGCCTAGGGAGTTTACTGCTTTTTGCCAAACACACAGCACCTTTCTTTCAACATATACCCAGTTGTGTGAGTAGTGTTTACAGAGGTCATCAGAGGGTTTTCTGGTAAAACTTCCGATGGAATGCTGCTATATGAGGTCATTGCGTTGGCCAAACAGCATTACCTTACCCAACTAAGTAAGAAGATAAATCAGTGCATTATCACATTGATCACAAAATATCATGTCTTATCTTAACATCGCATGCTACATCACATCCATTCCATTACATCATAACGTTATTATGTCAATCCACGACTCATGCAACTAAGGAGTGCTTTTGAAAAAATTGGCATTTACTAATTATGACAAATTTCGTAAACCAGTAGTCCGATTTTGAAAATAAAACTAGCTGTTATTTGTCTTTTTAATTACAATTTTTTTATATACGATATCAACAACTTTGTCACTACTATTGCTGTAAAAATGGTTTTAACTTTTCCGGCACCCCTTCCATTAATAATTTTATAGTAGTATTTGACACTTTTCGAGCTGCTGAACTCCACTTTTCCCGAAAGTCTTTGGCATTCCTTGCTACTTTTTTTGTTGCTTTAGTTTCTTTTTTGACCAATGCCCAGTATCTTTCAATTGGCCTGAGTTCTGTACAGTTGGGCGGATTTGCTTCTCGAGGCACCAAAAGCACCATACCATTCCAAAGCCAATTTGCTATAATGCCAAGAAGCTAGGTCAGGCCAAATAAAAGTGGAAACCTTATGTCGTCTTAGGAAAGGCTTTAATCTTTTTTCTAAGCATTCTTTAATGTATATTTGGGAGTTTATTGTTCCCGTAGTTACAAAAACACTGCTCCTTTCTCCACAGCTGCAGATTGCTTGCCAAACCAGGAATTTACGAGGAAATTTTTACTGCCTTTTTGGCTTAAACATTTCGTCCACATTCCCGCACGAGTCTGCTGTGTAAAACTCCTGGCCTCGAAGCTGCGAAAAGTCGGCTAAAACATACGTCTCGTCGTCCATTAAGCAGCAATTGAATTTTTCAAAGAAACAAATTTTTAGTTTTTTGCGCGATTTTTTGCTTCCACATTCTTCACAGAGTTTCTGTCTGGAACTTTTTAAACCTTGAACGTTTTGAGACCAGCTTCCGGACTGCTTTACGCACAAACAACTCTGAACATCCCACCTTCTGCGCAAGTTTTCTACCTGAAATATTGTGGTTCTTCTGAAAAACGGTGATGATTTTCTTTTTCATGCTTTTGTCGCTGATGCCCCTTTTTCTACCCAAACCTGGTTTCCGGGTAACAGCAAATTTGTCCTTAAAGTTTTTAACACCCTTGAAACAGTTTTCGGGCTTACTTTAAGTTCTCGAGCAATTTTTTTGAAAGTCCACTGAGGGTGGTCTTGAAAACTTTTAACAATATTTTTTCGTACTTCCAATTCGCTTGCCATTTTTATATGAACTACAGCATTTAACGAAAATATTTTCAAACAGTGTTTTTCTGACATTTATTTCTAATCATACTACGAAAAAAATATTCAAATCAAATAATTAAGAAAAAACTTGTTGAATAAAATAAAGGTGACATTTTTTTCAAACGCACTCCTTACAACCATCATAAATATCACAGAAGTTATCGAAACATCACATGTTATCAAATCACATCACACTTGCCCTTGAACTTACCATCTGCCGGCACAACAGCGGATATACAAAATACAAGTGATATGAAAACAAACGCGTAAATAATAATACACCAACTTAATGCCCGACTTAGCTTGCGGAATGTAAATATAAACATAATTATCTAAGAGTTTAAAAACAAGCTGGAGATCAAGCGAGAGCGCAACGTGATTTAGCCCCTCTTATCGCTATGAAATGAATATATTTTGCAAGTTTTGGTTTGTTTCTGCGTTTTAGCAACAATAAATTGCACTCATACAAATCATATGTTTTGAGCTGCTCTGAGTGATGAATGAGATCTTTTTATTGTTGGCCAAAACAAAAAAAAAAAAACACTTTCCCAGTCAGCACATGCTAATTAAAATGAAGTGAACTCAGACCAGTATTGGAAGCCAAAATGAGAAGAATTTTTGTTGTAATCACTTGTAGCGTTATAGGTTTGTGTTTGTTTATTTTTGTTAATTGCTTTATTTAATTTCATTTAAATAAATTATTTAATTTCCGTGAATTATTTAACACAAGTATTTTTTGTACGATTTTTGCCATATATTCTGTTTTGTAACAGGCTCAGCAAATAATATTTTTAAAGCAAAACTGTGGGACTCTCTCGCTGCACTGCAGTTTGGCGACTAAGTCATGCTGTTTGTTGGTCGGTTAGTTTTTATTAAATAATGCGAAAATGGCGAGAAAGGGTGTGGTAATAATGTTGTCAAACTGCAAAAGTAATTCAAAATTTTTTAAATGTTAAAGGATAAGGATTACTATTTTCAAAAAGATTCATGATAGAAACAAGTTTAAGCTTTCGATTTCGGTAGGTAAGGGTGTCTGCAAACGATTGGACAGTTGGTACCATAAATTATCCTATTTCAAAATATTTTTAAAGAGCGCTCTATCTGATATTTTTGATTTACGGTGTGATGTGATGTGAAAACATGTGATGTGATTTATTATGATATAATCTGATTGGAAGTGATCT